>CM073577.1:17620406-18320406 GCA_037074715.1 Magnolia kwangsiensis | reverse complement strand
CCATCCATTCCTCATCTCACCTATTGAAATCAAAGCTAAGGTGCTAAGGAACCCTTAGGAGCAAGAAGATCGAATGGTGGGTGCTTGATAATGTTAGTTTTTCATATTTTTGAGATAGGCCAAGTGAGGCCAACCGATCAATGGTTTGGATCTCACTTGGGACCCTAAGTTATGGCCGATGGTCCACTTTGATCATCATGATCATTCCATGATGGGGCCATTCTCCATGGACCCCATCATGATGTTTATTTCATGGCATTATGAAGGTCATTTAGACCGTCCATATTGATGAGAAAAGGATCCCCACCGTTGATTTTTAATTTTGATGGTCCCATGTGTTAAGGGATTCATTTGATGTATGATTTGTTTTACAAGGGAGGGCTCATAGTGGCGGAGCCCTCCATCACAAGCGTGTCCCACTCTCTCTCTCTCTCTCTCTCTCTCTCTCTCTCTCTCTCTCTCACTCTCTCTCTCTCTTCTTTCTTTTCTTTCTTTTGTGATGATGTAGCCTAGTGGCCCACTTGGATGGACCCCACTTTGAGGTATATGTTACCCATGCCATCCTACCTTCTCTTTTGGTGGCCCACATTTACAGGTGGGGCCCACCTCGAATGTATGTATTATCTCCAAAATGCCCAGCATCCAGGGACACTGGACGTTGATATTAAAACCAAGAATTTGGCCTTGGTTCAAGACTATTTGGGTGAGCAACAGGTGTAGGCCCCACCTTGATGTATAGTTCTAATCCAAGCCGTCCATCCCTTTCACCAACTCATTTTAGGCGTTGAGCCAGAAAATGAGATTGAACGGAGCATTTGGTGGGCCATAAATTAGTAAATAGTGACATCCACCATCTAAAGTTTCCCAGATTTGTTCTATACGCTGAAAAATGTCCAACACTGGACTCATTGGGCTTGTTTTGAGCTATAGAATGTAATGGATGGGATGGATTTACTACCTGTGGGCCTCACCTCTGAAAAACTACAAAAACTAGTTTTTTATTTTTTTTTAAAAAAAGAAGAGAACAAGGTGCTGCAGCTGTCAGCGCTGCCAGCGCTGTAGGCAGGCGGACGAGCAGCCCCACGGCTGCTGCCATGAGCCCCACCATGATGTGTATTTTCCATCCAGTCCGTTCATTTGATAGGCCCCCTCCTCAGGTGGGCCCCCACCAAGTTTCAGCCACACCCAAGACTCATGTGGCCCACATCATTGGAAATAGTGTTGTTTGAGCATCTACCATTAAGATCTATTTTGGGCCCACAAAAGTTTCAGATCAAGATGAAATTTGTGTTTTCACTTCATCCAGGTCTGAGTGACCTTATGAACGGATTGGATGGCATGTAAGCATCGAGGTGGGCCCCACATGGGACCCACAGTGATGCATGTGTTTCATTTCCCACCGTCAGCGTGACGGTGGGGCCCTCAGTGGGCGTGTGTGTGCGTGCGCGTGGGTGTGCAGCGTGTGTGCGTGTGTGTGTGTGTGTGTGTGTGTGTGCAGCGTGTGTGTGTTTATATATATACATATTTATATATATTATATTGTATTATATATATATTATATTGTATTATACATATATATATATATATATATATATATATATATATATATATATATATATATATATTATTGTAATATATTTATATATATATATAATATTATATATATTATGCATATAGGTGTTGTTTATGTATTATACAATATATAATATTCACGATGGTGGGCCTTCATGTGGGCCCCCACCCTTGATGCAGGTGCTGCATCCAATTTGTCCATCCATTCTAAAAGCTCATTTTATGAAACGAGTTAAGAATGGACCAGATCCATAGTTTGAGTGGACCCCATCTTGGCATATTTTTGAGGCCCATTTGATATATTCCCAGGCCCATGGGATTAGGCCCATTTAGTGTATTATAAGGCTCATGGGATTGGACATTTGATATATTCCAAGGCCTATGGGATAAGGCCCATTTGATGTATATAAGACCCATTCGGAGCAGCCCATTTGATATATATAAGGCCCATGGGTCGAGAACCATTTTGATGCAATCTAAGGCCCACGGGTTATGACCCATTGCAATGCACATAAGGCCCGTTGGTGCGGCCCATTTATGTGGCCCATTTGATGAATAAAAGGCCCATATGATATGGCCCATTCGATGTATTTAAGGACTAATGAGATGTACCTAAGGTCCATTGCAATGTGTTATGCCAACACAGATTATGTAACGATGTTTACGACGATCGTGCCTTGGGAGCAATGTTGGTTTGACGTCCACATTGCGAGTGTAATGCTGGTTGGATGTCCACATTACGACTCTCCTTAAGGCCCATTATTAGTCCCGTACTTATTGTGTATACACCGTCCAGGCCCATCTGCATGTAAGGATAGTTCATTTCATTATAACATGTTTAGTATAGTTCCATGACTCATAATCATACGCATCATATGTATGCTTGATATGAGAAGTGACTGATCATAGCATACGCCTTCGGGTAGATTGTTTATGAGACCCCGATTAGGCGGTGTTGCCCTACATGAGCGCACGATACGCGTAGGATTTGCTGCATGATTGGATAGTGTGATTCATGCATTTCGCATTGTGTGATATGGTTACTGTACGCCCTAGCGACATCGGGGCAGTAGACTCCACAGACGTATCGTGGTTAGCAAGATTGGATACTAGAAATTTTATTCTACATGGGGTGCTATAGATATCACTTGGTGAAAGTTCATAAACCCTTATGGTATCAAGAGGTTGCTCCAACGTCTAGACCGAGTGGGTAGATGAGCGTTGAGTACCGATTACCAGATGGTTGCGCTCTCCACTGTGTCGTGGTCGATTGGAAGGGGGTGCGGCCTTACCCGCCCGAGTGTAGGGGACAATGCTAGGCTGAGTTTGACCAGCTCGAGGAATGGGTCCACTATCGACGAGTCGAGCCCGATATTGGTAGATGGATAGTGAGGTCTTTTCCACTTACCTTATTGCACGCGATGAGGCGATGATCTGGTTTAGAGTGTACTAGACCCCGGTGATGTCCCAGATTTGAGCTGTATTGATGTGTGGACATAGATGAGGATTTGTATGCTTGAGTTACATTTCACATCGCATGGCCTTGGGATGGCCAATATCATTCATGCCTTGCATCACATAGCTTTGTATGGCTAATGATTTTTCATGGATCCATCTGCATATTCTGCATTACTCTGATATTGCATGTTCATATTACTACATTGCGCACACACTTTCACTACCCTCTAAGCTTTTTATAAGCTTATGCACGACCGTTGCGTACAGGTGACGTTAGCTCGGAGCAACGTTGAGGCAGGAGCATGGCAGATGATCTTGGAGATTTTGGTTTATCATCATTGTATTTCCTTTTATACTCATTGTACTTGCAAAGTTTTTTATCATAGTGAAAATGTAATGGAGTTCTTAGTTGTTGTTTGTGGGTTATGCCTTTAGTTATGCTTATTACGAATCAAACTGATGTTGAAAATCCTCCTCGTAGCATCCCAGGATTGGAACCTGGCGAATGGGAGCTAAGAGCCGAGAATGGGGTTCTACGGAGGTTTTCGGCGCCGGATTCGGTGACCAGAAATTTTGTGAGCCCGGTTTCCTAGTTTGGGGCGTGACAGGGGCCCACTCACTATAGTCTGGTGAGGGATGAGGGCAACCCCGAACTGTAAGTTAAAATGTTGTCATATCTTGTGCGCCTATTGCCCCCTAGACAAATAGATATTGGAGCAATTCAACCTCTGGCCTGACTCTGGCTTCAGCCTCACAGCAGTCAGTGTTCGAGTTGTCATTATCGCTACAAGTTTCGCAGGTTGGAGAAAAAGATATAATATCGTTTTCAGCGATAATATTGCCGATAACCAAAAATGTGGGGAAAATTGGTGAAACATAAGAATAATTGTGAAATTTTTTAGTGAAACTTTAGGAGATGTTAAAATACACATATTTGCATATTTAGGAATCAAAACATTGCAGAACGAATGCATACTAATAAATTTCCATTAATAGGGCCTAAAAGTAATTTATATGTTGTCGTAACAAATCAGTCCAATAGTAAAACTCTAATCACTTAAATCTTATTAAATTAATTAAAGAGAAAATAAACATGCATAAATATGCATATAAACACAATACACTTACATGATGATCCACCATCCATCCCATTCATCCATCTAACCATCTCATTCATCCATCCATCTAACCATCTCATCCCATCCATCCATTTAACATCTAACCATCCATCCATCTCATCTAATCATCCAAACATACATCTAACAATCCAACCATCCCATCCAAACATCTATCCATCCATCCATCTAACCATCCCATCCCATCCCATCCATCCACAATCTAACCATCCATCCATCCCATCTAATTATCCAAACATACATCTAACAATCCAACCATCCCATCTAATAATCCAAACATCCATCCATCTATCCATCTAACCATCTCATCCCATCCCATCCAATAATCCAAACATCCGTCCATCTAACCATCCCATCCATCCATTTAACATCTAACCATCCATCTATCCCATCCAATCATCCAAACATACATCTAACAATCCAACTATGCCATCCAAACATACATCTAACAATCCAACTATGCCATCCAATCATCCATCCATCTAACCATCCCATCCCATCCATCCATTTAACATCTAGTCATCCATCCATTTAACATCTAACCATCCATCCATCCCATCCAATCATCCAAACATACATCCATCCATGCAACAATTAATTAATCTATCCAATTGTTCAACTATCCCATCCTTCCATCCATTCATCCATCCAACCATCCAAATCCATCCATCCATCCAACCATCCAACCATCCCATCCAATCATCCATCCATCCAACTACCCACCCAAACATCCATCCAACCATCTCATTCAATTATCTAAACATATATTCATCCATCCCATCTATCCATCTAACCATCTCAACCCATCCAATCATCTAAATATACATCTAACAATCCAACCATCCCATTCAATCATCCAAACGTCCATCCATCTAACAATCAATTAATCTATCCAATCATTCAATTATCCCATCCTTCCATCCATACATCCATCCAACCATCCCATCCAACCATCTAAATCCATCCATCCATCCAACCATCTAATCATCTAAACATCCAATCGTCCATCCAACCATCCAACCTTCCCATATTTCCATCCCATCTGATCATCCATCCATCCATCCACCCAACCATCCCATCCAATCATCCATCTATCCAACTGCCCACCCAAACATCCATCCATCCATGCAACCATATCCAACTGCCCACCCAAACATCCATCCATCCATGCAACCATCTCATTTAATCATGTAAACATACATCCATCCATCCCATCTATCTATCCAACCATCTCATCCGTCCATCCATCCAACGATACTATCCAATTATCCAACCATTCATCCATCTCATCCCATCCACCTATTCATTCATCCAACTAACCATCCACCCAAGCATCCAACAATCCATCCATCCAATTATTCATCTAAAATCCATCCATCCATCCAACCGGCCATCTAACCATCTAGCCATCCCATCCAATCATCCAAACATCCATCCAACCATCCAACTATTCTATCCCTCCCTTTATTCATCCAACCATTCATCCATGCCATCTAATTATCCAAACATTTATACATCCATCCTATCCATCCAAATAATTTTTAAAAATATTTAAATAAAAATTTTTTTTATTTTAATGTGTCCACGAATTAGAGGTTTGGATTGTCCAAACAATCTCATTTTGGGATCGTGAGTTAAGTTATAACCTACTTCCACAATTTAATTGGTGTATTATGAGTTAATATGTATGCTACATGTACAATTTTTAAGTGCTAGTGTATCAAATCATCATACATTGTTGAGTATCATATAGCTGCTTTATATCTTGTTTTGAAAATTGACGGAAACAAAGCCTTGGAAGTTGAAACATAGAGAGAGAGAGAGAGTAAAGAGTCATTAATTTTGGTCAGAGAGAGAGAGAGAGAGAGTAAAGAGTCATTAATTTTGGTTAAAGTGTGTGTGTGTGTGTGTGTGTGTGTGTGTGTGTGTGTGAGAGAGAGAGAGAGAGAGAGAGAGAGAGAGAGAATCGTTGGAAGGAGGAAGAAGAAGAAGATGAAGAATCAGATTTTTGCCCTAAAGCCATTAATGGTGGAGTTGCCCCAAATCAAATGCTCAAATATCCAAATAAATGTAGTAATAAGTGGCAGAATTGAAAACCCAAACCAAATCTGAAGCAATTTCAACACATCCTCTTGATTTTCTATTTTTTTATTTTTTATTTTTCAATTTTTTGGTATTTACGTACAAAGCAACTGATGGAAGTCGAATGTCGCTGGACCGATACTTTCATGATATTTAAAGACAATATTATTGAAATTGTTGAGTGACAATGGTGCATGGGAGTTTTGGGTGTTGATCGTGCTCAATAATATCGAAAATATCTCCATTTAATCGTTTCAACAATAAAATCACCAAAAACTCACCGAAAGCCCAAAGGGATGCGATATACGGGGGAGTCAATGTCGCTAACTCGTCAATATCAATATTATTGATAATATCATCGAAAATATGAATATTTGCAGCAGTTACATCTTAACACAAGATAAACCCCTATAGATTGCACTCTCTCGTCCACTGTGGTCACTTCCTGCAACAGTCTCCAAATAAAAACTTACAACTTTGGAGGAAACGAGCTATTCCAAAACCAGGTCCATTGCCTTCTTGTCAGGGACGGGGTTCTTCCTAATCTCCAGGCTGATTTGAGCGTAAATAAGCCCGACAGGGAATGAGGCTAGAAGCACACTGATCTTTCATTAGACGTAGCGAAGCCCCCTAGATAATGGCATTGAGAGTTTCCAAAGGAAGATAGGATAAGACCGCTAATTGAGGGAGGGGCCCCACTAGCCCAATGAAATCTTTGACCTGCAAGGACCTCAAGGCGTCCGGGATGGGGCAAACAGCTAGTTAGCGCAGGGGACCAAGCCCTGTCCAATTGGTGTCCCATACGTTCATCTCCCCTACGCCCACTAGCCACTGCACGTTAGCGTCCAACAAAGGCAGGAGGGATCTAGTGTGTTTCTAAAGTGGAGATGTGGTGCCCTGCCTCGCATCGAAGGCCATGCCCTTAGGTCACTAGACCCATGACCCACCATTCTCCCCATACTTAACATCCCAAGACAGTTTCATACGCAAAGCTAACACGACCTCCTTCAGACATCTAACCGTTAGCCCACCTTCCTAAACCAGCCTGGAGATCTTCTTCCATGCCACCCATTGACACTTAACTTTACCGTCAACCCATACCCAAAAGAATCGAGCAAATAAACATTCTATTTCCACGATAACCTGTGTTGGAACCTGAGTTACTGCTAACACGTGGAGCGACGTGTTGCCTAGCATGTGCCTAATGAGCATCGGTCTGCCCGTTTAGGATAGGTACCGTACTTTCCAACCAGAAATTCTTCTCTGGATCTTGTCAATGATGAACTGGAAGTCGGCCTGCTTGCATCTACCCCTTGAAACAGGCATGTATAGGTACTTGACAACACTGGGGGCCCTATACAATCCCAGCAGTCTTTCCGTGCTACGAATTTTGCTCGCAGATAGCCTGTTCGAACAGATAAAGCCGCTCTTACTGTTGTTGATCTTCTGGCCCAAGGCTGCTTGATAGGATTCCAAAAATTCCTTTACTAATTTGAGCGTGGCCCTGCTACCGTTCATGAATAACAAGGTGTCATCCGCGAACAACAAGTGTATGACAAGAGGGCTGTCCCTTTTCTACTTGTAGGGATGGCACTCGCTTCGAACAACTAGGTTTTTGAAGCTCTGAGAGAAAGCCTCGGCTGCAAGGATAAAGAGTTCGGGAGAAAAAAGGTCCCCTTGTCTCAACCCTCTAGTTGATCTGAAGAATCCCGCCGCTTCCCCATTAATAAGAACCGAGAACCAGTTATTGGCCCAACAAGTTTCCATCAAGGCCATCCATCTCTCACTGAAACAAAATCTAACCAGTATTTATTTGAGGAAATGCCAGTCCCCCCTGTCATAAGCTTTCTCTAAGTCGAGCTTGATGATTGTGTTGCCCTCCCTAACCTTTTTGTTGAGGTCTCGCATAGCATCCTAAGATAGCGCGATGTTCTCCGTGATAGATCAACCCTTTACAAAGGCCTCTTGCTCACAAGCAATTAGTTTAAGGAGAAGTTTGTTCAGCCTAGTGGCGAGGATTTTTTTCATTATTTTATAGATGACGTTGCATAGGCTGAGAGGGCGATAATCTGCTAATGATTGGGCTGAGGAGGACTTGGGGATTAAGCAGATCAAGGACACTGAGAAGGCCCTAGAGAGCTCACCCCCAGCAAACAAGAATATTGTTGCCTTGTGGACATCCTGCCCCACCGTGGGTAAGCAATCTACAAAGAATGCTGCTGAGAATTCGTCGGGGCATGGAGCTCTATCCTTCGAGATGATAGTCACTGCCGCATGAGTTTTGACTAGGGAAGGTGGGGCCATCAACTCGTCATCATCCTACTGCGACAGTAAGCTGGGAACAGTAGAGGTGAAGATATCTTGGCCGGTAAAGGGGCTCAATCAAGAACAGGTCTTTAAAGAACTCCACCACAGCTAATTTGATCTATCTTAGATCAAACAGTGTATTCCCCATTGCGTCTCTGATGGACGCGATGATCGAGCGCCTAATCTTCTCGTTGGTTGACGCATGGAAGTGTTTGGAGTTTCTATCTCCCTCCTCCAACCAATGAATACGCGATTTCTATTTTCAATAGATCTCTTCTATGTTCTCCAGATGCTCTAACCGCTGCCTGGATAACACACTCCTGGATCAACTTGTCACTGATAGAGTCCTACAACCTAAACTCTATGTTCTGAAACTCATCATCGCTGCCTTGATCTTGTAGAAGATGTTCCCATATACTTCCTTATTCCATACTTTCAGCAGCTATTTCGTCTTCTTAAGTTTGAGTTGAACGTTCACCATTGGCTGACTAGAACATTCACCCTCCCATGCATTCTTCATGATTTGGTAGAACGTGTCATGGAATGTCCACATTCTGAGGAACCGGAATGGTCTGATTATGGGCTGGTGTTGCGACAGAAGAGACAATAAAAGGGGGGCGTGATCCGATTAAGCTCTGGGCAAATGTTCCACTCTGAATGCAGCAAAAGCCACCGACCATTTATCATTTAGAAGAACCCTGTCCAACCTGGCCCACACTCATGTAGACCCAGAGCAGTTGTTGCTCCACGTGTACTTGTTCCCAACATAACTTGCATCAAGGAGGCCTGTATTTTGTATGGCATCTGAGAATTATGTCCTGCTGGCTTTGTCTCCCTACCGGGTCCCTAATCTCTCGTCTGCACCCGCAATTGCATTAAAGTCCCCTCTCACTGCCCACGAAACTGATAAGCCTTTTCTTAGGCTTGTCATCTCGAGCCACAAAGCTCTACGATTGATTTTAGAGCAACTAGCGTAGACAATGGATAAAAGGATGTTGTCACTGGAGTTCTGTAAGGATAAACTCATGAAGAGCATTTGGTTAGACTTGGACTGAACATAAATATTTAATTAGTTGAGGTAAAACACTCAAATTTTACCCCCCTCATTGCCATTGGAAAGGGATGAGTGAAAACCTAGTTTCAAACCTATGGCCACACACCTCTCCTCTCGCAGCATGAGCTCTAGAATAGCCACCAGCGAGGGCTTAAGTCCCTAACCAATCTCCTCAGTGATCTAATGGTAGACACATTGCCTACCCCACGGGCATTCCAAATAAGGATTTTATCCATCTATTACACAGCCTGAATTCACGGCTTGATGCTTTAGTCTCCGAAGCCTAGTAATCCCCTCCCCGTCTTCCAACTGTCTTGGTAATTTCCTGCTCAATAGCTTTTTCCTTCGCCATTAACTGCGCTATTAGCTGCACCTACTAGAGTGGGTGGGGGCACTGCTAGGGGTTACGATCGTAGCTGGATCCTCCTGAATCTACTGGGCCATCGCCTGTACGCACAATTCTAGCATGAGAGAAATGGGAGGATCTCGATCTTCTGACCTTTCTCTCCAACAAGGGCTGGATAGAGGGGTTGGGGGCCCCTTATCTGATGAGGTGTTGGAGAAGTAAAGAGACAGGTCCACGGTTATATGGCCTAACCTCCCTAATCCTGAGATTCTGCCAGTCTGGCCCTCCCTACTGGGCCATTTTCTAGTTGGAGTCGGAATGTTGATCTGGATATTCTCCTTATCTTGTAGCCAGTCCTGAGGCCTAACTGCAGGCCTGAGAGGGGAGCATCCAACCGATCTAGCTCTCGTTTGGCGAACAACCCCTCTTAGCTCATGGGATGCTAGCTTAACCAAGGAATCATCTGCCTGGACAAGTTGTCGATTGGCTACTGGAGAGGCTGGCTATGGGGGCTCACTGAATCTCCTTCTAATCCTACCCCAATTGTGGCTACTCTGGACCCTTATTATGAAGGGAGCTGACTCTACACAGGCTCCCCACTACAACTAGGGGCTCTTCCCTCAACAAACTTTGGCTGTCACCTAACAGCTGGGACGAGGGACCCATTGACTCACGAGCTGCATGGGCTAAATTCTCTCTCTCGAATGACTGAGAGGCTCTATGTAGTGGGCTGTTAGGGTGTTGAGAGACCCTGGAAACTGGTCGAGCTTGATGAAGAAGCTGGGCCTGCTGGACTGATGCTTGATGAAGCATGGGACTGGCGCTCTGAAGCACATCTGATGGGGGTGAAGGATGGGGAATACTTAGCTGGGGCAGTGTAAATGCTCTCCTATCAGGAAGAGCCTAGAGCCCTACGACCCTCGGGCGAGGGGGATCGAGGGCATTAGCAGCGAAATTGGGTATGGATTGGGTACCACTTAAAGCAGGGGAAAGGATTGGGGTGAATGGAAAGGCATGAATGTTGTGGAGGCTTTAGAGGCATTAGCACAAACATGTGGGAGGCGGGAAATGAAGGGGTCCCTGGGCGAGTGGAACATCCTTTCCACCCAAGATTTCATGGATTCCTACACCCTATGAACAGACGGGCTAAGATTGGTTGAGCAATGGCTCTCCACCACCCCACAAATAGGGAAAGACTCCCCCCTTACCAACAAGTACCTCAGGCTGTAAAGGTCATGCCCCCTGTTTGGGCTTGATCCGAACTCTGGCGAATGCCTGAAATGTTCCTTGCAATACTGCACGATCAATCTTCACGACCTCTTCGATTGTGCTTGCTAGAGCTTCAATCACCGAGGCCAACCACGTGTGGGTTGGAATCCCTAGTAGATGAATCTAGATCCCATGAAACAGGAGAGTGGATTCAACCTACCAGATGGCCACATCTACTAGGCCCATATCTGAGTGCAACGGAGCGGCAGCCATAAAGGTTGTCATCTCTTGCCGGGATTGAAATCAAAGAAGGAAATGTTTAGGGCCAATACCGGTAAAGTCAACTTACAGGGAGGAAAAGGTGGAGTTGCGAAAAGAATCAATCAAGTGCAAGATCGAGATGGATACCTTTGAAGTAGTGGCAATGAGGCCTAAAGAAAGCCCAGCCTCTAATTTCTCCACCTGATCCTCTCCATTTGCCACAACCATGAACGAATTTGTCGCACAACTCTTAACTAGTGTCATGGGATTGCCCAGTCGAATGGGAGGCGGTACCTATGCCCTGTTCGGGAGGGATTTTGAGCCGGCTTGGGGCTTCAGTGGGGCCTGTCGGGCCTTCTCTGCGATAGGGTTGCCAAACTAGTTCTTGGCTTTGGCAAAAGAGATGATCCTACCGTCGACTCTCCTCTCATTCAGGCATTGAGCTACATTGAAGGCGTCCTGTTCATACCGAAATCAGACAGAGATGAAACCTCGGGGTTTCAATCTGGAGTGATCCTTGGGGAGGAAAATGTCTGACAACCTCCCAAATCTGCCGAAAATGTGATAAAGGTCATCTTCCGTAGTGTTGAAGGTGAAGTTGGTGACAAAGAGGGTGAAATATTGCGAAGAGGATTTCCGCGGCTGAACTCTCTCCCAAGGGCACTCTCCCTCTCGTCCGTTCTCCATCCTCACCTTAAATAACTTGTGCCTTCACCACTTTTTGCTTCTTTCCATCCTTATTGAAAATCAACGGTAGGGATTGATTCATAGGAAGATGAAGCTGCAACAACCTAAAACAAATAAAGAAAGGGAAAAAATAAATAGAAATAGAAATAGAATATATATATATATATATATATATATACACACACACACACACACACACACACACACAAGGAAACACTCACCTGTGAACCAATTCGTACGTACTACGTATGAACTTTTTTGAGAACCCATCATACATGATGTGGATCCAAAATCCGAACCGTTCATGTGAAGCAACACCTCGTGAAAACCCCCGGGCCCAAGTTTTACTTTGATCTAGAACTTGGATGGGCCATGAAAAATGAAAATGGTTTCCTCTCTTGATTTGCATTTCTCTTTGCTATGGCCTACCAGAATTTTAGATCAGGTTGAAAATTTGTCACATGAGGTTTCATGGGATTCCACATCACATGGACCGTTCAGATTAGATACCCATGGCATGTGTGCAAAGGTGCGCGTAGGGGAGCATGACTCTATATATATATATATATATATATATGATAAATCAACTCATATAAGCCACTGTCTATTTTTACACAACTTATGCACTCATGCACTCTCTGTCATTCATATGCCACCATCAAAACAAAACCATTATAATAAAAGGGAAAAGTAAAAAAGAAAAACAGGAGAAAAACACACACAGAGAGAGAGAGAGAGAGAGAGAGAGAGAGAGAGAGAGAGAGAGAGAGAGAGAGAGAGAGAGAGAGAGAGAGAGAGAGAGAGAGAGAGAGAGAGAGAGAGAGAGAGAGAGATCTTTTATGGGTTGTATTTAAAAGGTTAAGAAAGAAAAATTCATATATGTGTATATATTTCAAACGGATAGGATTGGATTGGATCGGATCTTTATATATGTGTTGGTTTAGTAGGATTGAATTCAGACCAGATCCATCCATAGACAACCTCACCAACACACCTCTATACGGCCCAACGTGACATGTGTGCCGTAACTAATAGATCATATGCATAGTGAATGACCTGACCCAAAAATCAAACTGGTCAACTCATCACATGAGCCACACATTCGATAATATTGGATGGCTTTTAAAAATTTGGCAAATAGGTGGACTAGCTTGATTTCGAGCCAAATCGTCTGCACAGTTGGACCCAACCTGACCCATTTGCACCCCAAGAAAGGATACTTGTACGGGAGAGATGCATGAGAAATGAAGCTATAAGAGTAAGAATTGAGGTTTGTTTATAAAGATACAACTCTATTTTTCCTATTTAGGAAAAAAATCGAAGATAGAAAACAGAAGCATCCAATTCATTGCAATTAGACACTCAAAAGAAGTTAAGGGTTCATTTGGGTAGGGGATCCCACTAAATGGGATTAAACCTAACACTGATTTTGGTAGGCCCCATGCCGTCTATGTCAGATTTTTTATTTCCTAAAACTTCACTAATTGCATTTATGCAGGGGGGAAATGCCACTAAGTGTCGAAAATTCAACGTGTATGGCATGGGGCCCACCAATAACAGGATTAGATTTAATTCTGATTATGTGGGATCCCCCAACCAAATAGACCTTAAAAGGTTATCAGTTATCTAATGATTCAGCTATGCAGTTTACATTTGCTCCTCGTTGTATGAGAAACCTCACGATATCGATCCTCATATCCTCTTGATGCAGCCAAATGCTGCAGGAAACCGCAAACGGTAAGAGAAGACCATATTCAAACATTCAACTTTCACAGACTTGTAAATTTTAAATGTAGACTATGGTCAGATGCATAACGTCACAGACTTTCACAGACCTGGCATTCCATTGCACATATATGGATTCAAATCTCATGTGTTTGGTTTCCATCCTGCAAAACATCTTACAGCCCGCACCATGAAAGGTTTGTTCCAGTTATACTTCACAAAAAAGATCTAACCAACATATTAATTCCTTCATCACTTCAGAATTCATTTCAACACCATTCAACTGTGCGCTCTCCGATATCCAACAAAGAGAAACTAGAAATTAGAAATTTGCTTTCATAAATGTAATTTTTCTCTAAATTTGTTGTTACTAAAAACAAATCATTTTCTGAAGTATCATAACAATAGCCTAAGCGTGAACAAATATCTGGAAATACTGTGTGTGATGCAAGTTTTATCAGGAATGGCTTAACACAGGAAGATACAGGAACCATAGACTATAAGCTAAATTCCAAATGCAGAAGAGGGCAACTGATGTGCCCTTCACAAGAAGATGATACCCAGCTATGAGAAGTAATATGCTTGATCAGAATATGAAATGAAGTTGCAAAGTAACAAATATAATGTGCATGACTAGGGCTGAAAGTCGGGCAGGTTGGGTTGGGTTGGGTTGGTGCTCAACCCTAACCCAACCCAAGGTTCCTATACCTCAACCCTAACCCAACCCAACCCAATCTCGGGTTGGGAATTCTCAACCCAAGCCCAACCCAAGCGGGCTCAGTCGGGTTGATCGGGTTAGTCGGGTATATACATGCTATTATTTTCGTTATTACATTAGTTTATTATATTTCAATATACGACTTATTTTTTGTATCTATAATTTTATTAATTATATATGTGATTATTCATTATAAAGAACTTCATTTTTTTTTCTTTAAAAAACAAACTAAAATATAAGACAACTACTCCTTTAAAAGTCATGTAGCATAGCATGAAGTCTATTTGGGAGAGAGAAATTGTGTACATTTAGAGTTTTCTCGAGCTAGTGGCCCATCATGAGTGAATTAAACCTTATGTGGTTGTAAACTTTACATCTTATGGATTATTTGTGATATTGTGGCTTATAGATTGTATTATTTAGTGGTGCCCTTGAAGGACTTGATGACAATGTGGCTTTTTGGGAGAACTCATTGTTGAATTTATATATGGACTTGTGATGGTAATGTCTATGTATCAAATCATGAGTGGCCACTAGCTGTAGAGATTTTTATAAAGGGAATGTCTTGGATTCTTTATTTTACAAATATTATTTATAATCATCTGAGTGTCTTAGAATCTTACTTGTTTAAGTCTCATGAGCCAAGGTTTGTGGAATGGGACACTATGTATTTTATTTCTAAATTGGACTAATAACGTTTGGGTTAATCATGCATACATGGCATGTGGGCCTTATCGGGTGCTTAATCGACTGTTTGAAAGACCAGTGTAGTTTTCGAACGACTCTTTTTGCATTTTGAATGGGTCTACTGTTTGAAAGACCTGATATCTTATATGAATGGATCGACTGTTTAAAAGGTCCATTCATTTGTTCAACTGGATGTGCATCCCCAGGCTAATTGCATTCATGCATTTATTCATTAATCAAGATTAAGTCGGCGACTAAATTTATTTATGAAATGGATTATATCTTCTTATATCATACATTAAATTGTAATTTTGATATTATAACTGTTTGTTTTATGTTTGTGGAAAATTGACTGTATCTCTACATATTATACTTTGAACTTCGGGTGGATATGTAGTTGGTGTTATCCTTGTGAATTGTGAAATGTAACTTAGTTTCTATAGTTCCGTAGATTATACTTATAAAATTGTATTTTCTTCTTATGTACATGTGGTATCATCCTATATGTCACTTAGGAAACATAAATTGTATATTTTTATATTTTACTTATGAACATTACATTGGATATTATACTTTCCTAAGTTATTTGAATTTCATTCTTGACTATTGTGAAGTGTTCACTCCCCAAGTGCAGGGTTATGATGTAGTAATAACTCGGTAAGATCGAGGTCGAATCCCAAGGGACTGATACCTGGACATAATCTGAAATTAACTAGAACTAGAATGAGATGAAATCTAAATCAAATAGAAATTAAGGAATAATTGTGAAATAATTATTTAAAACTTTAAAGAATTCAGAAATAGGAAACTAGGGATTCAGAGGATTCACTTGTAGAGATCAGGGAGATCTTATGCCTGCATCAAAAACTCAACTGGACTTAGAGTCTCATCTTCATCCAGTTGAAGAGTGTAACCATGATGTAACGCCCGTGAAAAATCCGTACTTGGGTTCGAGTACCGATTTGACCCGAAATCGCGTAGAAATAATTTCCATGGAAATTAAACGTAAGTTAGCTAGCGCAATGCTAGAGTAGCTGGGAAATAGTCCCTGATCACTTTAAATACGTTCTACAAGACCCAAATCGAGTAGAACAGACAATTCTACAATACTCTATAACCTTGGATCAAACTCTAAGCAGGTTTGTCCTTTGGACCACATTGAACTTTTGTATTGGATTTAGACCGCGCGTCGAAGGTCCGATACCTCCTATCTTAGACCGTTAGAACCGCCCAGCTGGACTTGACAATCATCTCGAAAATCAAGTCAAACCGATAATTACAGACGATTTCGTTGAACCCGGACTGAAGCGACCGCGAATAGGGACGAATTTGGAATTTCAAATTCAAATCTGGCACACGACTTGACGCGTCAGTATTAAGCGTTCTGACCGTCAGAATTCATCCAGATTACACCCTCGGATCAGGAAAAATTTCTATTTATTATCATGAGACTTTTAGCCCTGATCTATGTGCGGTGATCGCTGAACTGAAACTGGTCCGCCACGTGCGATCTGCGAACCCTGCCAGACTGAAAACTTAATACGAGGTACATCTGGTACACATGAGCTTAAGTCTGATCGCAATCGACCAGGGGACCACCAGAAAGCCATTTTTGGGCCGAAACAGCCCCGAAATGGATAGGCATCAAGTAAACTTCGTCCCGGAGCCTATTTTCGGCAATTTCAAGCTTATAAAAGGGGTTGAAACCCTCATTTCTTCCTTCCATCCGAAAATCACCAAACCCTAGAAAAAGGAGAGAGAGTTTGAGAGAAAGAGAAGAAGGAATTTTTCCCGCTTCCGAGCCCTGACAGTTGCTGCTTCAGACTTCCTTCCAATCACCTGGCTGGTGATTTCTCCACCTTTTCAGGTATAAAATAACCCCAAAAAACTTGCTGATTTAGGGTTTACGTAGATTCATGGCATGTTAGCTAACGTAATCCATAAATCAGGTTCTCCTACAGCCGTAGACGAAGCGTACACGCTCCGTTCAAAATCCCGCGACCGTAAGAGACTAGGTGAGGATTTTAGACGCTTTGATTGACGGTTTACAACGCTTTCAATGTCGTTTAATAGTAGATTATCGACGGCATCGCCGTTTGACATGTACAACATGCTCTCCGTTTCCTGTTTCGTAAATTAACGAAGAATATGAGATTTAGGGCATTTTAGTCATTTGTAGAAAGTACGGTTTACATGCATATTTTGCTGACGTGATTGACATGGTTTGTCGCCGCATTAGTGAGTTAGGAATGCTTGCATAATCAGTTTGGCGAAGAGATTCGCCAAGTTGCGCACTTTGGGTCGACATACTATATGTGGACTTAAGTGTGTAGTGTATGTGTTTGTATAAATGCTTGTATTAGTATGTATTGTATTGAATGATGTTATGTAGTAGTTTGAGATTGATTTCATGATTAAAATGCTGACCTAAATGATTTCCTACATGCTTACCTTATGCATGATTGCACTACATGCATAGAAAGTATGCCTTGAAGATTTGCTTAAGTTGAATATGCATGGAAAGTATGCCTTGAAGATTTGCTTAAGTTGAATGTTATAACATGTGCTAACATGCTCACATGATGTATTTCAATTCCAATACCTTGTATATAGTGTTAATGAAATTCCATAGATGTATGGGACTTGACTTAGTCCAGGCAGTCGGTAACTGAGCGAATTCGTGGCTGACTGGTCATAGCCACGAACGACGCGTCGATGAACGTGATTCGTGTTGAGAGTTGGCGGCAGTGGTTAGGCCACGCGAAGTGTTTTACGCACTTCATGTCGTTCGACTTGAGATGCGATCGCGCTAGTCGAGCCCGTCAAGTAACCCGACTGGCCGATGTATGTTCACCTTGTATGTTTCATAACTGCTTGAACCTAGGGTACTGAACTTACCATTGTAAACCCTGTTAACCATGGTACCTTGATCCACGAAGACTCATGAGCCGGGCATGGTGGTATGGGACACCGTGGTCGAGCTGTCGGCCTACGCTGGGGCCACAAACCTCCCCGTAGTGACCAGTGAGCACCTTGACTCGTGAGCAGATTATGGTGGTATGGGACACTATATTCTAGCTGTCGGCCTACACTGATCAGGCGACGAGCCCTTTGTAGTGACCGCGAGAGTATTCTGAGTCCACGGGAGGCGACGACCCTTCCGTTGCAGTAGAGTACGGTAGGCCTGTATTGATAAGGTGATGGGGGAGCGGTGCAACGAGTGCGAGCAACAGCCCTGGCAGCCCTTGCAGTGACCTACGAAATATACATCGTATGAGATTACTAGGAGTGACGACCCTAGACAGGATCTGTGTTGGGATTGATACAAGGGAAGTACCTTAGTTTCCCAATCCTGCTGTTTGAATGGATTAATAACAACTTGGAAATCATATCACCATAGCATTGCATGTGCCTGGAAGATGTGGAGCACTCTAGGGAGTGTGGCATGCCGCGGTCGTAAGATGTTGCCGCATGAGGGTGATCGTCGGTGAGGGCATACATCACGTCATATCATCTTGCATTAACAACAGTATTAGGATTGTCTGATTTACTGCTTTACTATTATCGCGTGATTGAATTGTGAACATGCTAATCTTTGCTCTATGATTCCACTGAGTTGATCACTCATTCCCACGTTACGGGATGGTATTTGCAACACCCACCAGACCCTGTTGTAGTTGCAGGTGAGGACGAGATCCAGGTGGTGGAGCCAGAGATCGACGAGGACCAGGATGAGTTCTCGTATATGCAGTACCACGACGGCTTCCCGTAGGCGACCTGGATCGAGGGGACATTAGTGGAACTTTCTTTTGAACATTATTCTTTTGTTATGTATATGTAAATGAGACTCAGAGATGTAGTCATACTTTGGAGACAGATGAGATTACTTTGTTTTTCCATACAGTGATATATACATTGTTTAGTCTTCCGCTTGCTTTTATCACTGGATCTGAAGTATGAATTGCAGTTTTGGTATACTTTTACTCATGTGAATGCTTTAAATCAGACAACATTGAATCATAACCATTTTTGTTGCATAAGTGACGGTCTGGAACTCGGGAGTTGAGTTTATACACGACCCCCGATTTTCAGGGTGTTACACATGAAAATTAACAGAACTTCCTTTGATATAGTTTTCAAGAGATAAAAGGTATATGAATTAGAATGGATTCTATCACCAAACCATGCCCAGGAGACAAAGTAAACAACAAAATTAGACTAATTACCAACCAATCAACAATGCATGAAGGTTAGGAAGGGTACTGACATCTAACATGCCCAGGAGACGATGGTAAACAACAGGGCTTCCTGACGTCATAAACATAAAAAGGAAAGGAACATGCTCAGAACTATTGCAGACTAATTATAATTTTAGTCACAACAGACCATTGAAAACTAAAAACATTCCTCATAATTAATTAAATTCAAAATCAGTTTAGTCTAGACAAAATATTCAAACAAGAAGTCTCCCCATCATGATACAAGCTTCACCTCTTAGCCCTAGCTAAGAGGTTTAGCTTGCCATGACGCGGTTATAACTCTTAAAAATTAAGGGAAAAAAGAGAGAGAGATAGAGAGAGAGAGAGAGAGAGAGAGAGAGAAATAAGAAAACAAAAGAAAAAAAAAACTCTAAAACTAACACTCCTCCTTGCAACATCCACCACCGACTACACGTTCCCCAGGATCCCCTCTCTCTATCTCTAAACTTCTCTTTTATAGCAGCCTTGAGGTTGGCTAGAGGCGAACGAACCAACCCTGTTTGCTGAAGTGCAAAAGTAGAGGCGGTGGAGAGCTCTTTACACAGCCAGCGTGCGTAAGAACGCAAAACAATTTGCATTTGAATGAGTTTTGAGATGGCTGACCATCCAAGAAACCCATTCTGGCTCCATGGTTGGGGTAAAGACCCCCTGGTGAGTCATCTGAACGGTTTAGATCATTCAACCGATCAAGGATGGTGGCCCACAACTCCCCCAAATTTTTGGATTTTTCGGATGCGAATGATACGCACGTGGATTCGCTGCGATGCTCGGTGGGCCCCATGGTGATGTTTTTGGTAAAATCCACTCCGTTCATTGAATTCCTGGTGAAAAATCGATCAGGAATGGATGGTTTTGGATTGTTGTTGACGTGGTCCACTAACATTTTTCTTTGGCCGTTCATCCTATGTTTTCTAAAGATTCTCGTGTGTACACATGTATAAGGCTGAAAGGTGAGCTTGACGATGGTTACGACCCCCCCTCTGGACACGTTGAACGGTCTAGATCATCAAAAAGGTTGATTGTGGGCCCCACTACTCAAAATCGGATGGCTACATGGAAGACGCTATTTCCATTTCTGATTTGGAAGATGAGAGTCGGTCAACGTGCGCTGACCAACTTTGGAAGATTCGTGCACGGCGACCTTACTTATGTTATGCACACATACCATGTAAGGTAGGTCCCACCTTGATGTGTATATTGAATCCAATCCATCCATCCACTTTTTCATCTCACGTAAGTCGTTGAGACCAAAATTGAAGCACATCCAGATATCAGGTGGGCCCTAAATCACTATTTTATGGGATGATCTGTCCGTTAGGCTACTTTAACAATGATCTAATGGATGATTTTTGATGTGTACGGTTAATTTATGGTCCGCAGGCCACATATGAAGTTTCGAGCCGAACGGATGGTGTGAACCCCGTGATCTTGCATTCTGGATGATTTTCAAGCCACTCGAGCTTCAATTTCTCAATTTTCTCGGATCCCTGGCGTGTAATTCCGTCAATCTTGGTCCCTTGGAGTCCGTCCCTTACCTTGGTGTCTTCAGATCATTAAATTCATGCTTTAAGCACCTATTTCAGTCCAAGCTTATAATTACACCTTGCATCACAAACATGTTTAAAATAGGTCATTAAACAGTATCATGCTCATAAATCCCGGCAATAATTGGGATCTAATATATAATAGTTGACCCTCAACATGATGCTTGGTAATCTTGGAGGGTATACCTCATTGGGATAGTCATTGACGCTATCAAACCGTATTCAGTTGACGCAAGTTATGTAAATGACGTATAGGTTAACCTTAATATGGAGCACGAAAAACCGAATAATCTCGTGACTTTTTATTCTAAAGTTCCTATTCTTTTTAGTCATTTCATTTGAATTTGAGTCATTGGTTTGTATAACCCCTATGGGCAACCAATTGTATAAGTTGGGATATATATTGGACATTTCCTCCATGTGTGGTTTATTTTGCTTCCATTGCAATTGCTCACTTATACTTGTAGGCTATCCTTGTAGGTTAACTCTCGGAATTTCAAAAAATGAGTATAAAACTCGGGTTACGAAATCCGGGATGTTACATCTTTTGCTTTGTAAGGGTTCCATATCGTGTAGACCTTCAAATCTTAAGGGCTCACACTTCCACACTTCCCAACAATTTCAACCATTCCTTGCACCTTAAAGACCTTGGAAGGACATCTTAGGCCTCTATTTTAGGGCATCTCGAAGCCTCTTTTGCAACGGGAAGGAGATCTTGCACAAGATCTCATTGTTTAAGAAATACCACTAATAATGAATGTCAAAAGGCCATAGATGAGCTATTCAGAGATATTGACAAGAAGGCTCAAGGAAACAATCTCATCTTGTAGTTGGACATGGAGAAAGCTTATAATGGAGTGGATTCAGGATTCTTGAAAGCGACTTTGCTCCAGTCTAATTTAGGCAAGATTGGATCAATCTGAATGATAAATGTTAGGCTAATTGTCAATTCTCAATACTGATCAATGGAAGCCCTTGCATGTTCTTTAAATCAAGGGATTACACGAAGGGCATCCCATATATATCACCGAGTCTTTTCATCCTTGTAACAAAAGGCTTTAATCAGGGATTTTGGAATTTGGTTGGAAGGGGTTTCCGTCTCACTTTCAAGACTTAATAATCCCACATGGCATGGGTATAACATCCAACCAGTTAAATGTATGCACCACACCCGGATAATAATACCAACAAAACATAATGACAATCATAATTAAATTATGATATTGTGAATGGTGTAAGTGATTTTTATAAATTGGCTACTGAATCCACCATATTTTTTATTTATTTAATAATAATAATGTTGGTGTACATTTATTAAACGGGTTGGATTAAGACACATACCACATTTTCCATCCTATTAAAAGGAAAAGGTTAAAAAAAAAAAGTGCATTAGCGTAATTTCTTCTCTTGGAAAAGCACTTCCTGGGATATCACAATGACTGGAGGCACTAGTTGGTAACATCCATTTCTTGATGAATTTTGCGCCAGAAATCTAACTTATAACTTATGCTAATTGATATTAGGGATTTTTACGGCAATATTCCCCGACGAATGGGCGCAAATTAGGTATTACCCCCTCCTTTTCGGAGCTCAGGGCGGGTAGAGGCTTTGTGGGGTTATGTATAACTTTTATTTGCACCGTTCATCTAATTTTCCATACTGTTTTAAACTATTATCCTAAAAATAGAACAGATCAAAGGATTAAGTGGACCACACCATAGGAAGCTGTGGTGCTAAGGATGCCCACCATTGAAACAAATATCATCTTAATGAAGTGGTGCTAAGGATGCCCACACCATAGGAAGCAGTGGTGCTAAGGATGCCCACCATGTTATCTATTCGCCATCCAACCCGTTAATATGGTCGGATACACATGGATGAAGTGAAAAAACAAATATCATCTTGATCCGAAACTCCTATAGTCCTTAACAATTTTTCAATAATAGTAATTTAATCCCCTCCGTGTGGTCTACCTGAGCCTTGGACTTTTTTACTTTTGTGCTCAAATTATATAATCATTTGAACAAAATGGATGAACGGTGTGGATGAAATCCATACATCACGCCAGACCTCGGAGCCCAGCCTTGCTCGGAACAGGCGGGGCAATGTGATCGAGACATCAGTAGCCAATGGATGAACAGTATGGATGAAATCCTGATTTCCTGATTTTATGCTTGTTGCAATGTGATTAGTCCACATCATCACTCGGCATAAGGTTATCGCCTTTCGTACTATCGGATGATCCTGACCATCAAACCAAACTGACGGTTATTTTGAAAACGGTCATCAGTCCAAATTCAAGGGTCGATCAGACTGCGATGAGTGCCTCAAAAATGTAACGCTCAATCTATGCTGCACCCATTATGACCCTCACAGTTTGGACGGTGGGGATTGGCATGAATTGACAGCACGTGTGTGGTCAATGAAATGACGAAACTCCATGAGTACGCTACGGGAAGCTTCTGGAAATAGATCGACAGAAATCTATAATTCACGAAATCCCTCTGAAAATACCAACCAGTTCCATTTCAATAGAAACGCCTCTCGCATGCTGCGTGTCTATATATTCATATTTCAGACGGAGCTCTCCAAACGTGATTGAGATTCATTAAAGAACCCACGCCGTTGATATTCAGCTCAATAAACTCGTTCGGAGACGCCGATTCATCGTTCGTTGATGGTTTCATCAACCTGAACGAGTTCATGAGTTGAATATCTAGGGTTTGCGTTCTTGATCTTCAAGGACTTGTGGCATGCATGGGTTCTTCCTCTTTCAACAATCCAAGATCATGATGAAACAATCTCTCTCTCTCTCTCTCTCTCTCTCTCTCAGTTGAATTGGGATTATGAGAAGCTGTATGTAGTTTGATTTTCCTTTTTCTTTTTGAAACTGTATGAATTGCAGGTGGTGAAGAGTCTCGGCCAAGACGGTACCGTAGATGAATGCGGGAAGATGATCGGTGGGGTGGTTCACAACGGAGAAAGAATTCAAGATCAAGATCATCACTGAGGTGGACCACAACGGGAAAAGAATTTAAGATCAAGGTGAGACAATCTCTGCCGTTTGTTTCTTTTCCTCTTTAATCTCTCTAGTGGTTGAATTCGTTTGAGAAACGGTATATAGTTTGGTTTTTTCTTTCTTTTTTAGGCTGGTGCGAAATTGGATGGAAAAGATCTCGATAATCATACTCATCAAGCGGGTTCTAACCGTCCATTTATAGTGACTATCAATTCGATGGTTACTTGTTATATGATGAGTGGTTCAAATTCAAAGGGAATTTTGATAGTTAATATTTTTCTCTCTTTTTTCATTTTTTAATTGTTTTCCTTATGTTCCGTTCATCGTTGGGTCAGCGATTCGGATAGCCAAGGTTGCACTACAATAACCATGGCATGTGTAAGGCTGAAGAGCTGCAATTATTTATTGAATAATGCTAAACTAATTCTAGGTGAATTGAACTTCCTTAAAATCACCTGTGAAAGAGAGCTATAGAAAGTGCACACCTAGAAAGTGCAATTTCTTAGTAGTAAAAAAGAAGAAATAATAACTGCACACCTAGAAAGTGCAATTTCTTAGTGTAGATTAGGAAAATCTTCTTGAATTAGAAATCATATATATATATATATATATAGAGAGAGAGAGAGAGAGAGAGAGAGAGAGAGAGAGAGAGAGAGAGAGAGAGAGAGAGAGAGAGAGAGAGAGAGAGAGAGAGAGAGGTGTGTGTGTTAAAGTCTCTCTAAGTCTCTACTAATGTCTCATCTTTTCTATCTTCTAATTATTCTCATAAAAATAAATAAGCTATAGTTTCTTCAACGTGCCATATCTTAATTTAAGCACCAATTAGTTACTTGATTGTTGAACTTAGACCATTGGCTATCATTCACATCTGACCACAGCATTACCCATGTCCCAAAGTCACATTGATTATACTATCTTAACCCTTGAATTAGGCGAGTTCTAAAAGAGGACAAATTAGTTGACTTTTCCTAATCCTACCTATTTTTCTTGTCTAAAAGCCTTCCCGTAGAATGGTCATGATTGCTGTGGTGGCTGTATTTTTAGGGTACGGCCCATCCAAGGTAGACCACACCTAAATGATCTCTTTTAATCTTGTACGTGTGTGCCACGTGTATGAAAAGCGAGTGACTAACGAGTTAAGTGGATAGTACAAATATCATGGTTAGTCTGTGTAATCTTTTTTATTACGTCTTTGAAAATGAATTGAGTCTTGGCTTGGTTTGATGTTTATATCTTTGTTTTGAAACTTGTTTAGGTGTCCCCCATTCAATTTAGGTCGTAGCTTCTCATTGGTACACGTCATTGATGACAGAAGCTCACAAGGCGTGCTGATTTTCTCTCCCCCTTTCACAACAGTACGACTTTTAACACGTGGAGCTTCTCTGCCCCACTATAATTTATGTGATAGATCCACACTGTGTATCAATTTTTTTCATATCATTCTAGAGCATGAGCCCAAAAATGAGGCATATGTAAAGCACAATTGGACCACACTATCGCAAGCATTAAGGATTGAAGAAACTGTAGTTGAAACTTTCTTAGGGCCAACCGTAAAGCTCATTTGCCATCTAACATATGCATAAGGTCATAGAGGCCTAGACGAAGGAAAACAAAAATATCAGCTTGATCATAGCGTTTTGTGGCCCCAAGAAGTTTTCAATATATAGTAGGCATCCAATTCCTACCATTTCACGTGGCGTGGTCCACTTGAGCTATGGATCTGTCCTGTTCTAGGCTCGTATCTTAGAATGATTTGAAAAATTGGTTGGGCAGTGCAGATCTAAGAAAGATCATGATAAGACCCAAGAAAATTTTACACGATAAGAAATTACAGTTGCTTGGTGCGTGGTGAAACATATTCAGGAAAGAAAAGAAAATCAAAGTATTGACACATGGAACTTCTATGGGGCCCATCACCCACATTTTTACATATCATTCTAGGGCAAGAGACCAAAATGTAGCAAATCCTAGTCTCAAGTAGGCAGCCCACTATTGAAAACTTTTTAGGGCCATAAGAGGCTTTAATCAATCTGATACTTGCATTTTTCCTTCATCCATGTTAGATGACAAATAAAACTTATGGTATACCCTAAGGAAGGTTTCGAGGCACTAAATTTTCCAGGGATTGGCACTCTTTGAATTTTGGTTAGCCACACCCCACTTGGGAATCAATACCAAGAACTCGGTGTTGAAACAAGGTTACCATCACTCAAACTACCACTTGAGCTATAGACCAGTGTGTACCATTAGGGCTCACATGCTCAGTAGTTTGATGATCAGAGCCATCCATGTTGGAGACTCAAACCTATGCAAACTAATGCAAGCTAATTGCACCTGTCACTCTCTCTGGATGAATTTAAAACAATGAAAAGATTGTTCTTTTTCATAAGGGTGCACATGAATCGGTTCAGTTCGGTCCTGCGATGAAACCGAAACCGAACTGTTCCATAGGGTTTAGGATTTTCAGAACCGGAATCAGTCTATTAGCACCCTAGAACTGAACCGGAACCAAACTGTTAGCACTCTAGAACCAAACTGGAACCAGACCGTGAAAATCGGTTCGGGTCCGGATTGGTTCCACGGTTCTGTGGTGTGTGGAGAGAGAGAGAGAGAGAGAGAGAGAGAGAGAGAGAGAGAGAGGATCGGGGGCCGGCGACGGCAAGAGAGGAGCAGAGAGATTAGAGAGGACAGGGGTAGCCATACGCACGCAGTAGGTCGCGTAGACTTAGGGTTTTGTTTTTTAAAATGTAGGTTCGGTTCCACGGTTCGGTTCATGGTTCGATTCAATTTTAGATACCCCAAACTAGAACCAAATTAACTAATCTAAACGATTCTGTGATTTTTAGAACCGGAACTGGTGTACTTTAGAACCGGACCAAATCGAACCGTTTGATAAATTTCATGGTTCTACTAGTTCAATATGCACCCCTACTTTTTCAATAGCTCATACCCACAAAATCACATAAGATCTTTGCTTATTCATGATAGTAACTAGAATATGTGGAGTTCAAATTGCTGAACCATCTCAGCATGTGGGCAGGGACAGTTAGATCCTGACTCAGGATCCACTACAGGGGCAAAGCCAATTCATTTTTCTTTTTCTTTTTTTTTTATCTATTTCCTAAGTATTGTGGGCTTAGATCTTGTAGTGTGTAAACTGTGTGGGGTTCACTGTGATGCATGAATCATTATCCACCTCGTCCATCCATTTATCCAGCTCATTTTAGGCATGAATCCAAAATTGAATCAATTCCAAAGCTCAAGGGGACCACACCACAGAAAACTGTTGATAATGGTGGACATTCAATCACTATTATTTTCCCATGGTGTGGTCCACTTGAGATTTAGATTTACCTCATTTTTGGGATCAAACTTTATAATTATCTTTCAAAATAGATGGACGACATGGATAAAACACATATATCACCGTGGGTCCACATGGCATCGACCACTAGCCAACTGACCGGTGGCAACATCACCAGCCAAACCACGTCGATGCCTAACGCTTTCGTAGGAAATCCGCATCCCTACATACGGAAATTGGACCATATTTACTACATTACGCCCGAACTGAAATAGGAAGCTACCTGTTTGATTGGGTTTATTTTAAACTACCCGAAACGTTTATACAGTGGACCTCATTTTGTGGGTGGGAGATTTAAAAGAATACTTCAAATTGAAATATGTCAACCTTTACATTGCTCAAAAGATAAGA
Organism: Magnolia kwangsiensis; assembly: GCA_037074715.1. NCBI lineage: Eukaryota > Viridiplantae > Streptophyta > Magnoliopsida > Magnoliales > Magnoliaceae > Magnolia > Magnolia kwangsiensis. The sequence continues at coordinate 18,292,627 of CM073577.1, read as the reverse complement.
AGACTGTCGATATGAGAATAAAATATTAAAGGATCAAAAGATTGAAATATTTCAACTAATGATCTTTTAACTATGATTTCTCCATCATCTGAGGGTAGCTTAGCTTGGATCGGTAAAATATGCCAAGATCATATGGCTAAAGTTCCTACACTATCTTCTTCTTCTTTTTTAAATTCTTTTATAGAAAATGAAATCATCTTTGCACACAGGATTACTCTTTTTTAGTAAAACAACTAACCAGCCCATGATATTGTATATGTTAAATCCACTCCATCCATCTGGTATATATACTCCTTAATGTTGGGTGCTGAAGAAAATAAATCAGCCACATCCAAAATAGAGGTGGGCCCTGCCACAGTGAATGATGGGGATGAGATGCAAATCATATGTTTGTGTGGGACCACCATGGTGTGTATATTTCATCAAATCCGTTCATCAGAATTTACTCACTATGATGAAGGAAAGATACCAAAATAAGTCTCATCCAAAAATCAAACAGGCGACAACACAAGAACTCGTGAGTTTTAGGTATAGTTTTACATTTTGTTCACCTAGTGTGGTCCACATAAGATCAGTCTGATCTTTTGCATTTATTGTAATCGCAAGGTTTTAGACCAGATATACGGAATTTACCTATCAATATGGTGAGCCCAAACGTCTTAGAAGCTTTTGACTGTAAGTAAAACAGGTCCTGTATCTCAAGAGGAACTAGAGCTATACATCCAGCCGAGTCCAGCCAAACTATGCCAAGCTCTAAACTTAGCTTGAGCTAGCTCAGATCAACCTTTCACCTCAATACACTAGCTTGCCTCTGCCTAATGACTCAAGCCGAGTTGAGCTTAGATCAAGTCGAGGCGAGGGGAGTGAACTCCTCTAGTCGAGGCGAGTTGAGTTGAGCCATCTTTAGCAATAGTTAAAAATCTAAAAATAAGATATGAAGGATATATATTATTTAAATAATATTAACTCCAAAAATGTAATCCATTCAACACCATTAATATTTTAGAAACATATGTTTAACAAAATACAATAAAGGTTAAATTAGTAATTTAAAAGTGTAATCTATTCAACACCACCAATAACAACAAGATATGAATAATTAATATCCTTCGACTAGATGAAGGTGGAGTCTCACATATACTCTCGATCTTGCGTCCTCTTCTTCATCATCAGCATCAAAAGTGATACTACCCCCATCCCAATCGAAAGGGAGATGGGGAAGATTTTTTGTACGGAGAAAGAGAGGATTTCGAACATGAGAGAGAGAGAGAGGAGGCGAGCTCTACTCGCGTCTCGAGTGGGAGAGGGAGGTGATCTAAGTTGTCCTTAATCTTTCAATCCAATGGTTCCCTTATAAACAAGCATAAATGGCACGCAAAACATATACACAAGTGAAAATTTCACAATATTATATATATATATATATAGAGAGAGAGAGAGAGAGTCGAGGTCTGAGTAAAGTTTCGAGCAAGTCAAAGTTTCGAGCTTCGAGCGGAGTCGAGTCGAGCTACTTGCTGGTCGGCCTCAACTTATTTTTTAATGGGTTGAGTCATCGAGCTTCGAACGGAGTCGAGTCGAGGTACTTGTTTGTCGGCCTCAACTTATTTTTTAATGAACTGAGTCAAATAGGCCTCAACCGATCCTGAATCCCTCTTTTGGGATGAGGCGATTGGAGCTAAATTAAGTCAAGCTAAGTGAGCATTTTGAGCTACCTCAGCTTGTGTACAGCTCTACAGGGAACATTGTTGGATTTGTCAGGACTATATCCATTCAGTCTGAGGTTAGATCAGGTGATCCACACCATTTATATGATGGTCCCTAACGTGAATTAGGAATATCTAAGAAAAACTTTCGTAATGGAATACTTCAACCGTTCGATCATCTAACACTTTTCCCTTGAATATTGGACAATCTGCTGAACTCTTATTTTGTGGGCCATTGATTCGAAGTTAGAATTTTCCAATATTGGAGATTTTCAAGGAAGCTACTGCTTTTGAGTATCTAATCAGATCAATGGTTTAGATAACCAAATCGGAACTAGATCCAACCGCTATACTCATTGGACTCAAATCTATTGGACTTAAATCTATGTTGGTTTTGATTTTTAGTATATTGAAATTTTAAATTTGAAAATCCAAAGAGTTTTTGGTCCAGATGACCTCGTAGTATGATGCGGTCATCGCAGGAGCCTGTATGGACTAAACATAAGGATTTATATCCCTGAATCCAGTTTTTCATTTTTTTAGAGGATGAAAATGCCCTCCTGTTATAGTTACGCCTCGTATGGTGGGTGTAAGACCTGTATCCTAGACCGTACCATTTCGTACGCTTCCACGGTCCTCCTGGTCGAATTCCTACAACCTTCGACCCTTATTCGACGTTTGCGCCCGATCCTAATCCAAGTCTTGCATACCAAAATCGGCTCGATCCGAAACTTGTACCCTAGCGACCGCGCCATCGCCATGGTTCCAACGCCGTGACTTGCGCACCAATCCGATACCCGAGGCAGGAGGATATGGGTCCATGTTCATTCAGAAGAAACGCTGCACATTACGAATTTTGAGAAAATCTCTACAACATTTTTCATCAATCAATCAATCAATCAAGTATACCCCATACCTCATCCCTCCTTTTTTTCATAAGTCGACTCTCTCTCTCTCCTACCCATCCCTCTTTCACAAAATTTCAAACCCAACCTTACCTATCCATCTCCTTTCCTTATAACCACCACTCCATCCATCCCTTTATCCGTTATTTCTATCTCTCTCTCATTCTCTAGTAACTTCCCAAATCCCATGAGAAATATCCAACAACCAAGCTCTCTCCCCCCTCAAAAAAAAAAACAAAGTGTGGCCCACTCTCTCATCTCACATCTCAACCATTCATTCATCATCTACCTCCATCAACATTGTCGACAAGGAGCTAAGAAGGCTAAGGGATCAAGGAGGAGTGTAATAGGTGGGTGATCCGCCGTTGATTTCAGGTTTTGGTCCCACTTGTTGTGGGATCCATATTGATGTATGCAATGTAAAGAGGGTCCCATAGTGGCGGGCTCCCTCTCTCTCTCTTGTATGGAATGGCGTGTGTGGCCTATCATGAAGTAAGTATTTCATCCATGTCGTCCACCGAGTGGCCAACATGTCAATCCGTTTGGATGGGCCTGATCTAAGGAAAACACAAGTATTAGTTTGATCCGAGGCCGATGTGGGCCACACGTGTGAAACCACCATGGCATATGCATTAGCTCCAAACCGTCCAGGGGTCAGGATGGCGGGGCTGACCCTCATATTAATGTGGATTAATCTATGTTATTCAGAGCGTTCAGACCTCCTAGATGCTAGACATGTATTATATATACATGATATATGTTATATATTTATATACATATTAATATAATATATATTATCATGATATGAGGTGGACCACACATGTGGACCCACCATATAAATATGTATTAAATCTCCACCATCCAGAACATCCAGGTGTCTGGACGGTGCACAGTAATCTATCCATTTTGGTTTGTCCTTGGGACAATCTAATCCATAGATCGTGATCAGAGGCCATCTATATCGTAGGATCAGAGGTGTGAATAGATCCATCTACTCCAATAGTAGATAGGCAGGCCGTTGGAGCATTTATCTTTTGCTTTGTAAGGGTTTCATATCGTGTAGACAGTCAGATCTTAAGGGCTCACACTTCCACACTTCCCAACAATTTTAACCATTCCTTTCACCTTAAAGACCTTCTAAGGACATCCTAGGCGTCTATTTTAGGGCATCTCGAAGCCTTTGAGACGGAAAGGAGATCTTGCACGAGATCTCATTGTTTAAGAAATACGATTAATAATGAATGTAAAAAGGCCATAGATGAGCTATTCAAAGATATTGACAAGCAAGTTCAAGGAAACAATCTCATCTTTTAGTTGGACATGGAGAAAGCTTATGATAGAGTGGATTCAAGATTCTTGAATGCGACTTTGCTCCGGTCTAATTTGGACAAGATTGGATCAATCTAAATGATAAATGTTGGGCTAATTGTCGATTCTCAATACTGATCAATGGAAATCCTTGCACGTTCTTTAAATAAAGGGATTGCATGATCGGCATCCCGCATCACCGAGTCTTTTCATCCTTACAACAAAAGGCTTTAATCAGGGATTTTGGAATTTGGTTGGGAGGGGTTTCTGTCTCACTTTCAAGACTTATAATCCCACATGGTATGGGTATAACATCCAACCAGTTAAATGTACGCACCACACCGTGGTAATAATACCAATAAAACATAAGGGCAATCATAATTAAATTATGATATTGTGAATGGTGTAAATGATTTTTATAGATTGGCTACTGAATGGGTTTGATATCCTACTCTACTAACTAGCCATCACATTTCTCATATTTTATACATCGCCGGTATGATCATTGCATCATACCTGCCATTGAAAGAGAAGAAAAAAAAAAGAAGAGAAAAGGAAAAAATCCTTTGGGCATCATACCTTCAGAGTAAGTTTGAGAAGATGATCTATGATATATATGTACCAAACATATTGAAAACACAACAAAGACATAGATGCTTACCTTTGTGCAGAATATTCAGTACACCCAAATCGAAGTACATCAAAACAGTGCCTTATGTTGTCATTGTTTTCTAGGTAGGGATGAACATCAGGCAAATTCTCACTCCATTATGAATTTCCTTGCGCTCTTATACCTGTTTTTTACATTATTAGACAGGATGAAGTGTTGCATCAGTAAACATACAGTTTGAAGGGATTCATTTGATATGCTTTTGGCAGCTATTCACATCCATGCATATGTATGATTATGTGAAAGCACAATTTGAAACAATTCATTTCATACGCTTACAGGGTGTTAAAATCCATGCATGTGTATACCCCTAGCCAGGCATTTATGTTTCTCAATTGAAACCATCCAGATAAATAAGGCCCATTATAAGTCAGCGACAACTTGAAAATCATACCAACTGAATGATCCTAAGTGTCAAACTGCGGAAATCAAAAGGAATGATAAATGAAAAAGAATAAGTGGTCTAAATTACACAAACAAATGTCCAATATTGGTGAGTATCTGAAGAGATGGTGAGTTTCTGTCATCCAAAATGAGGATTGCTATGGTAAGGAGAGGGTTGCCTGTCACAGTAGGCGGGAAGCAAAGGGAGCACCGTGATGTTTGTGAGAAATCAACGGATTGGGTTAAGACATGGATTAAAAAATGATGCCCTTTTTTTTCCTTATCTTGTTTCTTTATGACCTGTATGAATGTAGTTTGATGGTTGTTATAGTTTGTGTGGTTGTTTGGCTAGGGGTAGATCTTCTTTATGGGTTTTTCTTCCCCTATGTTTTGGTTCAGGATCACCATCATGGGCCCACATGTACAAATGATCCAAAGATTGAAACCGTTCATCATATGTGTAACTATCATATATGAGCTAATAGTGGAATGACAACACCCCAAGACTGACCTTAACATTTGATTTTGTCGAGTTAATGTGATCCATTGAAATTTAGCTTCACCAATCTCACATACGTATGTCTTAGCATGTGTGTCCATATAAAGTCAGGATATGTTCTTATATAAATGATAGTACACAACTACACATTATCCACAAATACATAATCCACAAATACTACACAAGGGATTTATATATATATCTTACTATATATAGATTGTCACACCATTTAAATCCTTGGTTTTCAATGACAGGTGGGGTCCATGGTCTAATAATCCAAACCCATACGTGTTTGTCCCAACAACAGATGGACTACGCCCAAGAATCTCCTCGATAGGACAATCCCAACCTATCAATTTCTGGCTTCTATATAAAAGGTTGCATTGTCTTCTCTCACTCATGTACTATTTCATATTATAAAATTTTCAAGTAAATTGTATGAGGTTTATAGTAATTTTGGAGATTAAAAAATTTCCAAGTATGTGCATTTTAGTCTGAGTTATTTCTCTAATGACGATAGCCTTAGGAGGGTTGATACGAGGGATGGGTTGATTGCAAGAGACCGATTAAAACTATATTGGGTTATCTTGCTGGTCTAGAAATGATTATGTCCGGCAAGATAACCCAATACAGTTTTAATCAGGCCTCTTGTAATTAACTCATCCCTCATATCAACCCTCCCAAGGCTATCATGATTAGAAAAATAACTCAGATTGAAATGCACATACTTGAAAATTTTCTAATCTCCATGATTACTGTAAACCTTGTACAATTTACTTAAAATTTTCATCAGTTGTAGGTCATATGATATAAAGAGCTTGTCCGTCTCTACTAACCGAACATAAAACACGAACTCAATGACAATTTTTCAGCCTATGAATCTTGTGTATATGCAGAAAAGCAACAGAAGTGGTTAATGCTTTTAATCATTCAATGTCTAACTACTATCCATTGTAGGGACTGCCTGATGAATAGTCTTCAAGATTGGTTTTCATCCATAAAAAAATAGATGTCTACCCCATTTTTAAATGTATTTGCTCGAAATTGATGGAGCAGACCTGGATGTGCGTCGGAGCTATCCGGATGTTGAGCGGGGGTCCCTGAAAGGTGGGAACCGCTGTTATGACCATGATGAAGCTGTCTATTTTTTTATGGACAACATTGGAGGGGCCTGGCCATTTGGACAGGCCGTGTTTATTTATTTTCGTTTATTTATTTTCTCAAAATTAATGGAGCAGACCCGGATGTGCGTCGAAGCTATCCGGATGAGCGGGGGTCCTTGGAAGGTGGGAACCGCTATTACGACCATGATGAAGCTGTCCATTTTCTATGGACAACATTGGAGGGGCATGACCATTTGGACAGACCATGTTTATTTATTTACTCGAAATTAATGGAGAAGACCCGGATGTGTGTTGGAGCTATCCGGATGAGCAGGGGTCCCTAGAAGGTGGGAACTACTGTTATGACCATGATGAAGCTGTCCATTTTCTATGGATGGCATTGGAGGGGTCTGGCCATTTGGACAGGCCATGTTTATGTATTTGTTCGAAATTAATGGAGCAGACCCCGATATGCGTCGGAGATATCCGGAAGAGCGGGGGTCTCTGGAAGGTGGGAACCGCTGTTATGATCATGATGAAGCTGTTTATTTCCTATAGACGTCATTGGAAGGGTCAGGCCATTAGAACAGGCCGTGTTTATATTTGTATTTATATTTGCAAGGACCACACCCTTAACCTAAACCCATAACATAAACCTAAACCTAAACTTAAACTTTATCCTAAACCTATAACCTATAACCTAAACCAAAACTAAAACCTATAACCTAAACCCAAACCCATTCTCAAATCCCAAAACCTATAACCTAAACTAATACCAAAACCTATGACCTAAACCGGAACCCATTCTCAAATCTCAAAACCTATAACCTAAACCTAACCTTAACCTATAACCTAAACCAAAATCAAAACCTATAATCTAAACCCGAACCCATTTTCAAATCCCAAAACCTACAACCTAAAACTAATACCAAAACATATGACCTAAACGTGAACCCATTCTCAAGTCCCAAAACCTATAACTTATCTCTAAACCTAAACCTATAACCTAACCTAAACCTATACCTATAACCTAAAACTATTCTCAAATCCCAAAACCTATAACCTAAACCTAACCTTAACCTAAATTAAACCTATAACATATAACCTTAACCTATAACCTATAACCAAAATCAAAACCAAAACCTATAACCTAAACCCGAACCCATTCTCAAATCTCAAAACCTATAACCTAAACTAAAACCAAAGCCTATAACCTATACCTGAACCCATTCTCAAATCCCAAAACCTATAACCTAAACCTATAACCTATAACCTAAACGAAAATCAAAACCTATAACCTAAACCCGAACCCATTCTCAAATCCCAAAACCTATAACCTATAACCTAAACCCGAACCCATTCTTAAATCCCATAACCTATAACCTAAACCTAAACTTATAACCTATAACCTAAACCAAAACCAAAACCTATAACCTAAACCTGAACTCATTCTCAAATCCCAAAACCTATAACCTAAACCTAACCTTAACCAAAACCAAAACCTATATCATATAACCTAAATCAAAACCTATAACCTATCCCTAAACCTTAACATATAACCTAACCTAAACCGATACCAATAACCTAAAACTATTCCCAAATCCCAAAACCTATAACCTAAACCTAAACCTATAACCTATAACCTTAACCAAAACCTAAAACCCAAACCAAAACCAAAACCTATAACCTAAACCCGAACCCATTCTCAAATCCCAAAACCTATAACCTAAACCAAAACCAAAACCTATAACCTAAACCCAAACCCATTCTTAAATCCCAAAACCTATAACCTAAACCAAAACCAAAACCTATAACCTAAACCCGAACCCATTCTCGAATCTCAAAACCTATAACCTAAACCTAAACCTAAACCTAAAACTTATCCTAAACCTATAACCTATAAGCTAAACCAAAACCTATAACCTAAACCAAAACCAAAACCTATAACTTAAACCCGAACCCATTCTCAAATCCCAAAACCTATAACCTATCCCTAAACCTTAACCTATAACCTAACCTAAACCTATACATATAACCTAAAACTATTTCTAAATCCTAAAACCTATAACCTTAACCTAAACCTAAAACTATAACCTATAACCTTAACCAAAACCTATAACCTAAACAAAAACTAAAACCTATAACCTAAACCTGAACTCATTCTCAAATCCCAAAACCTATAACCTAAGCCAATACCAAAACCTATGACCTAAACCCGAACCCATTCTCAAATCCCAAAACGTATAACCTATCCCTAAATATTAACCTATAACCTAACCTAAACCTATACCTATAACCTAAAACTATTCTCAAATTCCAAAACCTATAACCTAAACCTAACCTTAACCTAAACCTAAACCTATAACCTTAACCAAAACCTATAACCTAAACCTAAACCTAAACCTAAACCTAAACCTAAACATAAACCTTATCTTAAACCTATAGCCTATAACCTATAACCTAAACCAAAACCAAAACCTATAACCTAAACCCGAACCCATTCTCAAATCCCAAAACTTATAACCTAAACCAAAACCTAAACCGAAACCTTATCCTAAACCTATAACCTATAACCTAAAGCAAAAGTTATAACCTAAACCAAAACCAAAACCTAGAACCTAAACCCGAACCCATTCTCAAATCCCAAAACCTATAACCTATCCCTAAACCTTAACCAATAACCTAACATAAACCTAGACTTATAGCCTAAAACTATTCCCAAATCCCAAAACCTATAACCTAAACCTCACCTTAACATAAACCTAAACCCATAACTTATAACCTTAACCAAAACCTATAACCTAAACCAAAACCAAAACCTATAACCTAAACCCGAACCCAATCTCAAATCCCAAAACCAATACCAAAACCTATGACCTAAACCCAAACCCATTCTCAAATCCCAAAACCTATAACCTATAACCTAACATAAACCTATACCTATAACCTAAAACTATTCCTAAATCCCAAAACCTATAACCTAAACCTAACCTAAACCTAAACCTAAACCTAAACCTAAACTTAAACCTATAACCTATAACCTTAACCAAAACCTATAACCTAAACCAAAACCAAAACCTATAACCTAAACCCGAACCCATTATCAAATCCTAAAACCTATGACCTAAACCCGAACCCATTCTCAAATCCCAAAACCTATAACCTAAACCAAACCTAAACCAAAACCAAAACCTATAACCTAAACCCGAACCCATTCTCAAATTCCAAAACCTATACCCTAAAACAATACCAAAACCTATGACCTAAACCCGAACCCATTCTCAAATCCCAAAACCTATAACCTATCCATAAACCGTTACCTATAACCTAACCTAAACCTATACCTATAACCTAAAACTATTCCCAAATCCAAAAACCTATAACCTAAATCTAACCTTAACCTAAACCTAGACCTATAACCTATAACCTTAACAAAAACCTATAACCAAAACCAAAACCAAAACCTATAACCTAAACCCGAACTCATTTTCAAATCCCAAAACCTATAACCTAAACCTAAACCTAAACCTAAACCTTAACCTTATCCTAAACCTATAACCTATAACCTAAACCAAAACCAAAACCTATAAACCAAACCCGAACACATTCTCAAATCCCAAAACCTATAACCTATCCCTAAACCTTAACCTATAACCTAACCTAAACCTATACTTATAACCTAAAACTATTCCCAAATACCAAAACCTATAACCTAAACCTAAGCTTAACATAAACCTAAACCTATAACCTATAACCTTAACCAAAACCTATAACCTAAACCAAAACCAAAACCTATAACCTAAACCTGAACCCATTCTCAAATCTCAAAACTTATAACCTAAACCAAAACCAAAACTTATAACCTAAACTCGAACCCATTCTCAAATCTCAAAACCTATAACCTAAACCAAAACCATAACCTATAACCTATACCTGAACCCATTCTCAAATCCCAAAACCTATAACCTAAACTTAAACCTAAACCTTATCCTAAACCTATGACCTATAACCTAAATGAAAACCAAAACCTATAACCTAAACCCAAGACCATTCTCAAATCCCAAAACTTATAACCTAAGCCCAAACCTATAACTTAAACCCGAACCCATTCTTAAATCCCATAACTTATAACCTAAACCTAAACCTAAACCTTATCTTAAACTTATAACCCATAACCTAAACCAAAACTAAAACCTATAACCTAAACCCGAACCCATTCTCAAATCTCAAAACCTATAACCTAAACCTAATCTTAACCTATAACTTAAACCAAAACCTATAACCTAAACCAAAACCAAAACCTATAACCTAAACCCAAACCCATTCTCAAATTCCAAAACCTATAACCTAAACTAATACCAAAACCTATGACCTAAACCCAAACCCATTCTCAAATCCCAAAACCTATAACCTAAACCTAACCTTAACCTATAACCTAAACCAAAACCAAAACCTATAACCTAAACCCGAACCCATTCTCAAATCCCAAAACCTATAACCTAAACCAATACTAAAACCTATAACCTAAACCCGAACCCATTCTCAAATCCCAAAACCTATAACCTATCCCTAAACCTTAACCTATAACTTAACCTAAACCTATACCTATAACCTAAAACTATTCCCAAATCCCAAAACTTATAACCTAAACCTAACCTTAACCTAAACCTAAACCTATAACATATAACCTTAACCAAAACATATAGCCTAAACCAAAACCAAAGCCTATAACCTAAACCCGAACCCATTCTCAAATCCCAAAACCTATAACCTAAATGAAAACAAAAACCTATAACTTAAACCCGAACCCATTCTCAAATCCTTAAACCTATGACCTAAACCTAAACCTAAACCTTATCCTAAACCAAACCTGTAACCTAAACCAAAACCAAAACCTATAACCTAAACCCGAACCCATTATCAAATCTCAAAGCATATAACCTAACCTAAACCTATACTTATAACCTAAAACTATTCCCAAATTCCAAAACCTATAACCTAAACCTAACCTTAACCTAAACCTAAACCTATAAACTATAACCTAAACTAAAACCTATAACCTAAACCTAAACCTATAACTTATAACCTAAACCAAAACCAAAACCTATAACCTAAACCCGAACACATTTCCAAATTCCAAAACCTATAACCTAAACCAAAACCAAAACCTATAACCTAATCCCAAACGCATTCTCAAATCCCAAAACCTATAACCTAAGCCAAAACCAAAACCTTTGACCTAAATCCGAATCTATTCTCAAATCTCAAAACCTATAACCTATCCCTAAACCTTAACCATAACCTAACCTAAACCTATACCTATAACCTAAAACTATTCCCAAATCCCAAAACCTATAACCTAAACCTAACCTTAACCTAAACCTAAACCTATAAGCTATAACCTTAACCAAAACCTATAACCTAAACCAAAACCAAAACCTATAACCTAAACCCAAACCTATTCTCAAACCCCAAAACCTATAAGTTAAACCAAAACCAAAACTAAAACCTATAACCTAAACCCGAACCCATTCTCAAATACCAAAACCTATAACCTAAAGTTAAACCTAAACCTTATCCTAAACCTATAACCTATAACCTAAACCAATACCTATAACCTAAACCAATACCTATAACCTAAACCAAAACCAAAATCTATAACCTAAACCTGAACCCATTATCAAATCCCAAAACCTATAACCTAACCTAAACCTATACTTATAACCTAAAACTATTCCTAAATCCCAAAATGTCACGCCCCAAACCCAGAAATCGGATTCATAGGAATCCCGATCGCCGAATCCGGTGCTGACAGCCTCCGTAGTACCCCATTCTCGGCTACTATCATTCATATGCCAGATTTCGATCCTGGGTTCCTATAAAGAGGATTTTTTTTTTTTTAAATATACATTTAACTAGCAATAAACATAAACACAAGATTATCCAATTCACAACGGCAACATTGTCATCACATATCCACTAATATAATCATTTGAATACAATACTGAAAGAGAAATACATAAATAGAGAATCAATCTCCAGAAAACCACCGCACGCTCCAAACTCAACACTGCTGCAGCCTAACATCACCTGCACGCATCTATTGTGCATAAGCTTATAGAAAGCTTAGAGGGTGGTATAAGTGTGTGCACAAAGTAAGTGTCAAGTATTCAATACAATACCATCATTATACAATACCGAAATTACTGGTAATTCATAAATCGTACATTATCGGAATAAGCAGAAATACTGACAAGATCATAAATCATACAATGACAGAGTAAGCGAAAGTATGGATAAGTTCATAAGTCAATCAATATCAGAATATGCAATATAAAACAGTTAGGCACTAAGGAGTCATAAAGAGCCAAATATCAGATGCCGAGGATGTAATGCAATATACAAATCCTGCTAAGTCTGTCTAGGCCATATAAGTACAGAAACATAGCAACCCAAAATGTCATATACATGCGGATGTAATGCAATATGCGATGCGAATGAAATGACCATGCTTGGGGTGTGAAGTCGGGATGATAGTACGTAGTATCGCATGCTACGAGGTCCGCCACAATGGACTTCTATCCAAACTAGTCTCATACCTAAATTTGGATAGTCAGACTCAACGTGGTAAACTCCTGATCTCAGGTTAGTCGCGCGTCCAACCGAAATTCTTTACATAACGAAGGTACACAATAATTAATTACGCACCACCAGCCCGAGTGGATAGTGAGTGAATGAATGAATGAATGAATAAGCATGCAACTCCTATCCAATAAGTCCACATATCAGTACGGTTCCTCTTTGGAAAATCACCGAGGTCTATTACACTGCAAACCACATTGCCGCCCCATCGCGCGCAATAAGGTGAGTGGAAGAGACCTCACTATCCGCCTGTAAATATCGGGCCCGGTTCGTTGATAGCGGACCCATTCCTCGAGCCGATCAGACTTAGCCTAGCATTGCCCCCTCCTCTCGGGCAGGTAAGGCTGCACCCCCTTCCAACCGACCACGACACAGTGGAGAGCGCAGCCATCTGGTAATCGGCACTCAAAGTTCATCTACCCACTCGGTCTAGATGTTGGAGTAACCTATGGAATTAAGAGGGTTTAGAGACTTTCACCCAGGGATATCTATAGCACCCCATGTAGAATAGATTTTTGGTATCCCATCTGGCCATCCACGAAATGCTTGTGGAGGCTACGACCCTGATGTTGCTAGGGCGTACAGTACAATACAATGCAATGCAAGATGCATGAGTCATGTAATCCAGTCATGCATCAATCATGCGCATATCGTGTGCTCATGTGAGATAATCTTCACCTATTAGGGAATCTCAAAACAACCAACACTATAATATATGTAATGATCAATCATATCTCATAACAGACATGCAGATGATGCGTATGGACATGTATCATGATACTATTTAGTCACATACTCATAACCGGTATCAATAACAGGCATTGACAATCGACATCGACAACGTGGACATTTAACCAACATTGTCCTCCAAGGAACGACCCACATAAAGCCTAACATATAGTAGACTCATGGCCTCACACAAGGGCTAAATATACAATACCATGGGCCTCATTCAAGAGTTTAATATACATCACAATGAGCCTTTCACATGGGCCTAATATACATTATAATGGGTTCCATCGCCTAGCCCTTAAAGGCATCACAGTGGGCCTCATCACATTAGCCTCATATACATCACGTTGGGCCTTAAACACGGGATGGATACCATCACAACGGGCCTCAAATACAGCTCGTATATACATCACATTGGGCCTCGACAATCAGAATCGGTGATCAACCACGACAATCGGAATCGACAATCGACCACGATAATTGGCCTAGATCAATAATCGGCCTCTATAATCAGAATCGATCAATCGGCCATGACAAGCAGAATCGACAATCAGCCACGTCAATCGATAATCAGCCACGATCAGTAATCGGTCACGATAATCGGCTTCGATTGGTAATCGGTCAATCGGCCACAATAAGTAGAGTCGACAATCGGCCACGTCAATCGATAATCGGCCACGATCGATAATCGGTCATGATAATCGGCCTCGATTGGTAATCGATCAATCGGCCACGATAAATAAAATCGACAATCGGTCACGTCAATCGATGATCGACCACGATCGGTAATCGATCACGATAATCGGCCCCGATAATCCGTAATTGGTCAATCGGCCACGATAAGCAGAGTCGGCAATCGGCCACGTCAATCGATAATCGGTCATGATCGGTAATCGGTCACGATAATCGGCCTCGATCGGTAATCGGTCAATCGGCCACGATAAACAGAATCGGTAATCGGCCACGTCAATCGATAATCGGCCATGATCGGTAATCGGTCACGATAATAGGCCTCGACAATCGGTAATCGGTCAATCGGCCACAATAAGAAGAGTCGACAATCAGCTACGTCAATCGATAATCGACAATCGATCATAATAATCAGCCTCGATCGCTAATCAGCAATTAGCCATAACAGTTGAAATCGGCAAATCGTTCATGTCAATCGGAATCATCAGTCGGTCATGATAATCGGTCTTGATACTCGGCCTGACAAAGGACCTAAGGGAGGGTCACAATATGGACGTTTAACCATTATCACACATCAACGTGGACATTTAACCATCATTGATCCCAAGGAGTGGCCCACATAGGGCTGAGCATACAGTGGGCACACGACCTCATACAAGAGTCTAATATACATCACAATGGGTCGAATACACGGGCCTAATATACATCACCATGGGCCACAACCCATGAAACTCTAATACATCATAATGGGCTACAGCCCATGGCCTGAATACACGTCAAGTGAACCGCATTAATGGGTCTCATATACACGACAAGTGGGCCGTATCAATGGGCCCCACCAACAGGCCTCATATACACCAGGTGGGCCGTATCAATGGGCCATGAAACAAATACATTACGGTGGCCCTCAGGACTTGCTGATGTAATACAACAGCTACATAGCGGAAGTGAGGTACGCCAGTCAATCCAATCCCCACCATCCAAGGTCTGGACGGTGTGGATATCCTCAAGGTTGGCCCCATCGTGGATGGACAGTGTGCAGATACAACACATACATCTAGCGGGGTCCACAGATAAATGGTGCATATGAAGCACTGCTTCATGGTGGTGCACATGTCCAAGTAAATCAGCACCATCCAAACATTACCTTATGTAAAATCAGCACATCTCAACACTATCCATGTAAATCAGCACTATCCAAACATTATCTAGTACCGTCCAGCACAATCTGGATGGTGTGGATGAGATAAATACACCATGGTGGTGCCCATGCTGGAAAAACTATTGGATAGCTTGGTTAAAACACATATAAGGTGGGTCCACAATGGATGAACGGTTTGATACAACACATACTTCGTGGTGGGGTCACATAAAGTGTTGTCATTGGACAACAGTGAGCCCCACCGTCTCCAAACGGACAGAAGGTTTAGATATAACAAATACATCTAGGTGGGTCCCACATGGGGCCCACCACTCACGTGCATATAATATATATATATATATATATATATATATATATATATATATAAAATACAATATTATATTATATTTTATATTATTTATTATCATTATCATTTTGTTGAAAACGGACAGTCACTGTCACTGCACAGTGTATACACACACGCAAGGTGGGTTGCCACCGTCCAGGAGATATCTGGACGGTGCAGATACATTAATGTGGGTCCCACCCACACATGTGGGGTGGGCCACGGATGACCAACTACATATATCATGGTGGCACAACACATGCATCACATGTGGGATTTCCACACGGATGAACGGCTGGATTGAAACGTATCCACGGTGGGTTCCACAGAACTTGGTGACGTCACTACAGGGCCCACCTGTCAGGGGCTAATCTGGTGAGTCCCACATGATCTGGACGGTCAAGATCATAGCACGTGGGATCCATGAGAGGATGTAAAACACATACATTGAGGTCTCCACCATCCTGATAATGGACGGTGCGAATAACACATAAATCAAGGCTGGCCCTACACGTGGCAGGTGGGAGTCGCGTCTTCATTAGGCGAACCCACCGTCCAGCCTATCTGGACGGTAGGGATGAAACACATATCAAGAGGGGCCCCACGTATAAGGTGCACACGTCACAAAGGTGGCCCCACATCCAGCTCAAAACAGGCCCCACACGTGGGGAGGGTCCCACCGTCCACGTAACACATGCATCATGGGCACCACCGTCCACTGCTGGACGGTGTGCATACAAAACATACATCATGGTAGGTTTCACATGGGTGGATGGTGCGGGAAAAAAACTTACATCGGTGGGTCCCATGCGGGGCCCACCATAATATTTTCCTACCAGCCAAACCGTGGATAAGGTCACACAAACCTTGGATGAAGAGGAAAAAAAAAATTATATTAATCCAAAACTTCTGTCAACCCAAAAGAGGTTCAATGGCTGACGTTCAAACCTCCACTGTTTCCTACGACGTGGACCACCTGAGTTTCTAAAATGGCTGATCCTTGGGGGCCCCACTGTCCCAAAATGGGACCCAACAAATGCACGGTATGGATGTGGCCGTACATCACGGTGGAGCCCACCGCTGAGACTCACGGTCCCAGCCTCCAGCGTCCACAACGCTGGACGCTCCTGGTGTCAGAGGTTACAGCAATCGCTGCTGCCTTATATATATATATATTTTTATTTTATTTGAAAATAAGTTTTTTTTTTGGGGGGGTTTTCCATATGTGGGGCCCGCATTAGCAAGATCCACTCCAGCCATTGCATTTCATGGCTCAAGACCGACCAAACAAGTCCAATATGCGGTGTGTTTTGGTGTGTGGAAACCTCAGGTAGATTTCTGCGGTAGAAAACGTCATTTGCCATGCTATGGCCCACCGAAAATTCAGGTCAGCTTCATCTTTCGTCCCAACGCCTAAAACGACCTGGGAAATGGAATGGACGGTGTGGATTGAATACATACATCAAGGTGTGGCCTGCATGAGCGGCCACCCAAAAGTGAAAATCAAGCTAGCATTTTTTTTTTTTTTTTTGCTTGTTAAGTGGTCTGTACACCACACCGGCAGTTCACGTTCACTCCATGGCCATGTCCAGCGTCCCTGGACGCTGGACGGTTTGAATGCAACGCATGTATAAGGTGGGTCCCACCTACAGCCGTGCTAATGAGGGGTGGGCCCTACCCAGGCGGGCCACCAAATGGCGGGATGGTGTGGATAAGCAATACATCAATGTGGGGTCTATCCGGGTAGGCCACACAATCATTTCATCACCCACAAAACAAAAAAAAAAGAGAGAGAGAAAGGAAGAAAGAAGCACCCACCTTAAGATCTCTTCTTCTTTCTTCCGCCAATGCGATCTAGAGCTCGAATGGATAGACTTCAACGGTTGAGATCAGACTTGGACGGTGGAAATGGAAGGTAAGAAGGTGGGCCACACTAATTTCTCTTCCATGGAAGCCATGGATGGTTGCTTGGAGAGAATGAGGGAGAGGGAGTGAGAGAGACAAATTGAAAAGGGGAGATGGGTGAGTGATGTGGTGGGTGTAATTTGTGTAAGAGGGAGTTTGACTTTAGGGTTGCTTGGGGATGGGGTTGTACTTTGACATGAGATGTGATGGGTACTTGATTGATGTGATGTGATACTTGATTGATGTGATGTGATGTGATTGATTTAAAACATTATCTTGGATTTATAAATGCATGGTGTTTTCTTGAACTGAACGCAGGCCCACATCTCCTGGCCTGGGTATCGCCTCGGCGAGCGAGATGCGGCATCGGAACCGCGGCGACGACGCGGTCACTAGAGTATAAGTCTCGGGTTGAGTCTACTCGGATTAACGGCGTGTGAATGAGGGTGAAAATCAAGCTAGCATTTTATTTTTTTTTTGCTTGTTAGGTGGTCTGTATACCACACCGGCAGTTCACGTTCACTCCATGGCCACGTCCAGCGTCCCTGGACGCTGGACGGTTTGAATGCAACGCGTGTATAAGGTGGCTCCCACCTACAGTCGTGCTAATGAGGGGTGGGCCCTACCCAGGCGGGCCACCAAATGGCGGGATGGTGTGGATAAGCAATACATCAATGTGGGGTCTATCCGGGTAGGCCACACAATCATTTTATCACCCATAAAACAAAAGAAAAAGAGAGAGAAAGGAAGAAAGAAGCACCCACCTCAAGATCTCTTCTTCCTTCTTCCGCCAATGCGATCTAGAGCTCGAATGGATGGACTTCAACGGTTGAGATCGGACTTGGACGGTGGAAATGGAAGGTAGGAAGGTGGGCCACACTAATTTCTCTCCCATGGAAGCCATAGATGGTTGCTTTGAGAGAATGAGGGAGAGGGAGTGAGAGAGAGAAATTGAAAGAGGGAGATGGGTGAGTGATGTGGTGGTTGTACTTTATGTAAGAGGGAGTTTGACTTTAGGGTTGCTTAGGGATGGGGTTGTACTTTGACATGAGATGTGATGTGGTACTTTATTGATGTGATGCGATGCGATACTTGATTGATGTGATGTGATATAATTGATTTGAAAGATTATCTTGGGTTTGTAAATGCGCGGCATTTTTTCGAATTGAACACAGGCCCACATCTCCTGGCTTGGGTATTGCCTCGGTGCGCGAGACACGTCATCGGAACCGCGGCGACGATGCGGTCACTAGGGTACAAGTATCGGGTTGAGTCGACTTGGGTTAACAGCGTGTGAATCAAGGTCGTACGCAAATGCCGGTTAAGGGTCGAGGTTGCTGGGATTCGACCGGAAAAACCGCGGAAGTCTACCGAACGATACGGTCTACGATACGGTTCTTACACAAAACCTATAACTTAAACCTAAACCTAAACCTTATCCTAAACCTATAACCTAAACCAAAACCTATAACCTAAACCCAAAATCTAAACCTAAGACCTAAATGTATTCTCAAATTCCTAAACGCAAACCTACACCTAATCTTAATCTCAACTACTTAACCTAAACCTAAACTTAAAAACCCAAACCTACACCTAATCTTAATCTCAACTACTTAACCTAAACCTAAACTTGAAAACCCAAACCTAAACCCGATCCCAAAACCAAACCTGATTTCCTAAACCTAAACCTATACCTTAACCTATTCTCAATTCCCTAAAACTATAACCTATAATATATAACCTAAACCTAAAACCTAAATATATTCTCAAATTTCTAAACCTAAACCTACACCTAATCTTAATCTCAACTACTTAACCTAAACCTAAACTTGCAAACCTAAACCTAAACCCGATCTAGAACCTGAACCCGATTTCCTAAACCTAAACCTTAACCTATTCTCAATTCTCTGATGCTATAAACTATAACCTAAACCTAAGCTAAACCTATAACCTTAACCTAAACCTAAAACCTAAATGTATTTTCAAATTCCTAAACCTAGACCTAGACCTACACCTAACCCTAATCTCAACTCTCTAACCTAAACCTAAACTTGAAAACCTAAGCCTAAACCCGATCCCGAGCCCGAACCCAATTTATTAAACTGAAACCTTAACCTATTCTCAAATCTCTAAACCTACGCCAAATCCCAATCTCAACTCCCTAACCTAAACCTAAACCTAAACTTGAAAATCCAAGCCTAAACCCGATCCCGAACCCGACCCGAATTCCTAAACTTAAACCTTAACATATTCCCAAATTCCAAAGCTATAACCTATAACCTAAACCTAACCTTAACCTAAACCCAAAACCTAATCCTTAACCTAAACCAAAACTTATAACCTTAAACCTAAACCAAAACTCATAACCTAAACCTTAACCTAGGTTAAGGTTGTTTTTTTTTCATTTGTCTGGATCATCTCTCATATGTTCTCTCTCTTTTCATTTATTTTTTCCATAGGATTGTTTATATTTGGATGGATGCAGTTTATGTTTGGATGAATTTAGTTTATGTCTGGATGGATGCAGTTTATGTTTGGATGGATGCAGTTTATGTTTGGATGGATTTACGTGGTTTCAGTTTAGATGGATGTGAATATGAATATGATGAAATATTTTATATAACAGGTG
This sequence comes from Magnolia kwangsiensis, assembly GCA_037074715.1. Classification (NCBI taxonomy): domain Eukaryota; kingdom Viridiplantae; phylum Streptophyta; class Magnoliopsida; order Magnoliales; family Magnoliaceae; genus Magnolia; species Magnolia kwangsiensis. The sequence goes on along the minus strand of CM073577.1, from coordinate 18,271,970 downwards.
TATATCAGGAAAAATACAATGAAAGAAAATTTGAGATGAAATTAAAAAAAAAAAAAGACTTTAGCGATGAAAATTTTCGTCGCTAAAAGCTGCAGGCACGTTTTTTAGCTACGAAAATTTTTGTAGCTAAAAGCCCTTTGCATTTTCTTTCAACACATTTAGCGAGCAAAATTTTAGTTGCTAAAAGTCCTAGCCACGGTTTTTTAGCTACGAAAATTTTCATAAAGCTTTCATTTTTTTAGCTACGAAAATGTTTGTAGCTAAAAGTAAACCTTTGGATTTTATTTCAAAAACTGTTCATACATTAGCAATGCTAATTTCGTCGCTAAGAGTCGCAACCACGTTTTTCAGCTACGAAAATATTCGTAGATAAAAGTAAAGTGTTCAGACATTTAGTGACAGAACTTTCGTGGCTAAAAGTCTCAGCCAAATTTTTTAGCTAGGAAAATTTTCGTTGCTAAAAGTAAACTTTTGCTTTCGATCCCTTAAGTTTAAAAAATTGTTCACAACATTTAGTGACGAAATGTTTCATTGATAAAAGTGACTTTTAGCTACGAATTCACGATTTCGCCGCTAAAAGTAACGTTTTTGCAACGAATCTTTCTTTCGTCGCTACAACTCACTTTTAGCAACGAAAAAAAATTTCATCGCTAAAAGTTTCGTCACTAAAAATCCCTTTTCTTGTAGTGGGAGAAAGCTTATGATAAAGTGGATTCAAGATTCTTGAAAGCGACTTTGCTCCGATCTAATTTGGGTAAGATTGGATCAATCTAAATGATAAATGTTGGGCTAATTGTCAATTCTCAATATTGATCAATGGAAATCCTTGAATGTTCTTTAAATAAAGGGACTGCACGATCGGCATCCCGCATCCCACACAACAAAAGGCTTTAATCAGGGATTTTGGAATTTGGTTGGGAGGGGTTTCTGTCTCACTTTCAAGACTTATAATCCCACGTGGTATGGGTATAACATCCAACCAGTTAAATGTACACACCACACCGTGGTAATAATACCAACAAAACATAAGGGCAATCATAATTAAATTATAATATTGTGAATGGTGTAAATGATTTTTATAGATTGGCTATTGAATCTACCATATTTTTTATTTATTTAATAATAATAATGTTGGTGTGCATTTATTAAACGGGTTGGATTAAGACACATACCACATTTTCCATCCTATTATAAAGAAAAAGTTGAAAAAGAAAACAAAAAAAAAAAAGTGCAATAACGTAATTTCTTCTCTTGGAAAAGCACTGCCTGGGATATCACAATGACTGGAGGCACTATTTGGTAACATCCATTTCTGGATGAATTTTGCGCCAGAAATCTAACTTATAACTTATGCCAATTGATATCAGGGATTTTTACGGCAATATTCCCCAACGAATGGGCGCAAATTAGGTATTTCCCCCTCCTTCTCAGAGCTCGGGACAGGTGGAGGCTTTGTGGGGCTATGTATAACTTTTATTTGCACTGTTCATCCAATTCTTCGTATCATTTTAAACTATTACCCTAAAATAAGACAGATCGAAGGATTAAGTGGACCACACCATAGGAAGCAGTGGTGCTAAGGATGCCCACCATTGAAACCTTCTCATGGCCCACCATGTTATCTATTCGCCGTCCAACCCGTTAATATGGTCGGATACACATGGATGAAGTGAAAAAACAAATATCATCTTGATCCAAAACGCCTATAGTCCCTAACAATCCTTCAATAATAGTAATTAAATCCCCTCCGTGTGGTCTACCTGAGCTTTGGATTTTCTTACTTTCGTACTCAAATTTTATAATCATTTGAAAAAAAAAGAATGGATGAACGGTATGGATGGAATCCATACATCACGCCAGACCTCGGAGCCTGGCCTAGCTCAGAACAGGCGGGGCAATGATCGAGATTCATTAGTAGCCAATGGATTGACGGTATGGATGAAATCCTAATTTTATGCTTGTTGCAATGTGATTGGTCCAAATCATCACTCGGCATATGGTTATCGCCTTTCGTACTATCGGATGATCCTGACCATCAAACCAAACTGACGGTTATTTTGAAAACGGTCATCAGTCCAAATTCAAGGGTCGATCAGACTGCGATGAGAGCCTCAAAAATGTAACGCTCAATCTATGCTGCACCCATTATGACCCTCACAGTTTGGACGGTGGGGATTGGCATGAATTGACAGCACGTGTGTGGTCAATGAAATGACGAAACTCCATGAGTACGCTACGGGAAGCTTCTGGAAATAGATCGACAGAAATCTATAATTCACGAAATCCCTCTGAAAATACCAACCAGTTCCATTTCAATAGAAACGCCTCTCGCATGCTGCGTGTCTATATATTCATATTTCAGACGGAGCTCTCCAAACGTGATTGAGATTCATTAAAGAACCCACGCCGTTGATATTCAGCTCAATAAACTCGTTCGGAGACGCCGATTCATCGTTCGTTGATGGTTTCATCAACCTGAACGAGTTCATGAGTTGAATATCTAGGGTTTGCGTTCTTGATCTTCAAGGACTTGTGGCATGCATGCGTTCTTCCTCTTTCAACAATCCAAGATCATGATGAAACAATCTCTCTCTCTCTCTCTCTCTCTCTCTCTCTCTCTCTCTCTCTCTCTCTCTCTCTCTCTCTCTCTCTCTCTCTCTCTCTCTCTCTCTCTCTCTCTCTCTCTCAGTTGAATTGGGATTATGAGAAGCTGTATGTAGTTTGATTTTCCTTTTTCTTTTTGAAACTGTATGAATTGCAGGTGGTGAAGAGTCTCGGCCAAGACGGTACCGTAGATGAATGCGGGAAGATGATCGGTGGGTTGGTCCACAACGGAGAAAGAATTCAAGATCAAGATCATCACTGAGGTGAACCACGACGGTAAAAGAATTTAAGATCAAGGTGAGACAATCTCTGCCGTTTGTTTCTTTTCCTCTTTAATCTCTCTAGTGGTTGAATTCGTTTGAGAAACGGTATATAGTTTGGTTTTTTCTTTCTTTTTTAGGCTGGTCCGAAATTGGATGGAAAAGATCTCGATAATCATACTCATCAAGCGGGTTCTAACCGTCCATTTATAGTGACTATCAATTCGATGGTTACTTGTTATATGATGAGTGGTTCAAATTCAAAGGGAATTTTGATAGTTAATATTTATCTCTTTTTTCTTTTTTTAATTGTTTTCCTAATGTTCAATTCATCGTTGGGTCAGCGATCCGGATAGCCTAGGTTGCACTACAATAACCATGGCATGTGTAAGGCTGAAGAGCTACAATTATTTATTAAATAATGCTAAACTAATTCTAGGTGAATTGAACTTCCTTAAAATCACCTGTAAAAGAGAGCCAGCGGTCAGTAGGAAAAAAGAAGAAATAATAAATGCACACCTGGAAAGTCCAATTTTTTAGTGTAGATTAGGAAAATCTTCTTGAATTAGAAATCATATATATATATATATATATATATATATATATATATATGTGTGTGTGTGTGTGTGTGTGTGTGTGTGTGTGTGTGTGTGTTGAAGTCTCTCTAAGTCTCTACTAATGTCTCATCTTTTCTATCTTCTAATTATTCTCATAAAAATAAATAAGCTATAATTTCTTCAACGTGCCATATCTTAATTTAAGCACCAATTAGTTACTTGATTGTTGAATTTAGACCATTGGCTATCATTCACATCTGACCACAGCATTGCCATGTCCCAAAGTCACATTGATTATACTATCCTAACCCTTGAATTAGAGGAGTTCTAAAAGAGGACAGATTAGTTGACTTTTCCTAATTCTACCTATTTTTCTTGTCCAACAGCCTCCCCGTAGAATGGTCATGATTGCTGTGGTGGCTGTATTTTTAGGGTACGGCCCATCCAAGGTAGACCACACCTAAATGATCTCTTTTAATCTTGTACGTGTTGCCACGTGTATGAAAAGCGAGTAACTAACGGGTTGAGTGGATAGCATAAATATCATGGTTAGTCTGTGTGCTCTTTTTTATTACGTCTTTGAAAATGAATTGATTCTTGGCTTGGTTTGATGTTTATATCTTTGTTATGAAACTTGTTTAGGTGTCTCACGTTCAATTTGGGTCGTAGCTCCTCATTGGTACACGTCATTGTTGACAGAAGCTCACGAGACGTGCTGGTATTCTCTCCCCCTTCCACAACACGACTTTTAACACATGGAACTTCTCTGCCCCACTATAATTTATGTGATAGATCCACACTGTGTATTAATTTTTTTCATATCATTCAAGAGCATGAGCCCAAAAATGAGGCACATGTAAAGCACAATTGGACCACACTATCGCAAGCATTGGGGATTGAACAAATTGTGATTGAAACTTTCCTAGGGCCAACCGTGAGGTTCATTTGCCATCTAACATATGCATAAGGTCATAGAGGCCTAGACGAAGGAAAACAAAAATATCAGCTTGATCATAGCTTTTTGTGGCCCCAAGAAGGTTTCAATATATATATTAGGCATCCAATTCCTACTATTTCACGTGGCATGGTCCACTTGAGCTATGGATCTGCCTTGTTCTAGGCTTGTATCTTAGAATGATTTGAAAAATTGGATGGACAGTGCAGATCTAAGAAATATATCATGATAAGACCCATGAAAATTTCACACGATAAGAAATTACAGTTGCTTGGTGCGTGGTGAAACATATTCGGGGAAAGAAAAGAAAATCAAAAGTATTGACACATGGAACTTCTATGGGGCCATCACCCACATTTTTCCATATCATCCTAGTGCAAGAGACCAAAATGTAGCAAATCCTAGTCTCAAGTAGGCTACACTGTAGGCAACGGTGATAATTGACTTATTTTTCCATATCATTTTAGGGCATGAGATTAAATTAAATGAGGTAGATCCTAGTCTTAAGTGGGCTACACTGCAGGAAACATTGATAATTGGATGCCCACTATTGAAAACTTTTTGCGGCCACAAGAGGCTTTAATCAAGCTGGTACTTGTGTTTTTCCTTCATCCATGTTAGGTGACAAATAAAACTTATGGTATACCCTAAGGAAGGTTGCAACGCACTGAACTTTCCTGCGATTGGCACTCTTTGGATTTTGGTTAGCCACACCCCACTTGGGAATCGATGCCAAGAACTCGATGTTGAAACAAGGTTACCATCACTCAGTCTACCACTTGAGCTATGGATTGGTGTGTACCATTAGGGCTTACATGCTCAGTAGTTTGATGATCAGAGCCATCCATGTTGGAGACTCTTAACTTATGCAAACTAATGCAAGCTAATTGCACCTGTCACTCTCTTTGGATGAATTTAAAACAATGAAAAGATTGTTCTTTTTCATAAGGGTGCACATGGATCCGTTCAGTTTGGTTCTGGGTTGAAACTGGAACTGAACCGTTCCATAGTGTTTAGGATTTTCGGAACCGGAATCGGACCGTTAGCACCCTAGAACTGAACCGGAACCAAACTGTTAGCACCCTAGAACCAAACTGGAACCGGACCATGAAAACCGGTTCGGTTCCAGATTTGTTCCACGGTTCTGTGGTGTGTGTGTGGAGAGAGAGAGAGAGAGAGAGAGAGAGAGAGAGAGAGAGAGAGAGGATCGGGGGTCGAAAAGAGAAAGAGGGCCGGCGGCAGCAAGAGAGGAGCTGAGAGATGAAAGAGGGCAGGGACAGCCGCATGCACGCAGTAGGTCGGGTAGACTTAGGGTTTTGTTTTTTAAAATGTAGGTTTGGTTCCACGGTTCGATTCAATTTTAGATACCCCTAAATCGGAACCAAACCGATTTAAACGGTTCTGTAATTTTTGGAACCGGAATCGGTGTAATTTAGAACTGGACCAAATTGGACTGTTTGTTCAGTTCCATGGATCTACTGGTTCAATATGCACCCCTACTTTTTCAATAGCTCATACCCACAAAATCACATAAGATCTTAGCTTATTCATGATAGTAACTAGAATATGTGGAGTTCAAATTGCCGAACCATCTCAGCATGTAGGCAGGAACAATTAGATCCTGACTCAGGATCCACTACAGGGGCAAAGCCAATTCATTTTTCTTTTTCTTTTTTATCTATTTCCTAAGTATTGTGAGCGTAGATCTTGCAGCGTGTACACTATGTGGGGTTCACTGTGATGCATGTGTCATTATCCACACCTTCCATCCATTTATCCAGCTCATTTTAGGCATGAATCCAAAATTGAATCAATTCCAAAGCTCAAGGGGACCACACCATTGAAAACTATGGACATAATGACATCCAAGGATGAAACCTTCATATGGTCCACAGTAATGTGTACTTTTAATTCAACCTGCTCGTAAGGTCACACGGACATGGATGAAGGGAAAACACAAATATCAGCCTGATTCAAAAATTCTGATGCCCCAGTAAGGTTTACAACAGCAGGCATTCAATTCACATTATTTCATGTAGTCCGGTCCACTTGAGCATATGCTTTTTTTTTGTTTTTAACACACACACACATGCCGTAGCAAGAACAAGGATCCAGTGTTGGATATGCTTCAATTGTGGGTTCATGCATTAAAATGAGCTGGAAAAGTGGATGCACAGCCTAGATAAAACACATACATGTGGGCCCATAGAGTTTACTCGCTAGCTTGTGTATTGACCTCTGCAAGTTCTATAGGTCTCATCATGAGGTATATGTTATATCCAAACCGTCCATCCATTTTTTGAGCTCGTCGTAGGGTTTGAGATGAAAATTAAAATATAACTGATGATCAGATGCACCACACTAAAAAAAGCAATGGGAGATTGAAAGTCTGTCATTGAAACCCATACCGTTTATTTGGGGTTCACATAAGTTTTGGATCAATATGAATTTTTTTTTTCCACTTCATCTAGGTCTTTGTAACGTATGAACATATTGGATGGAAAATAAATGTTATGGTGGGCCCTATAAAATTTTTAACGATGAAAATCATTATCTCGGCTGCTATTTGTGGTGTGGTCCAATTCATCTTTGGATAACTCGGAGCTCGAAGAGCGATACACCAGACAATCCGTGCAATCCGCGTCCATTGGATACTGACTGGAGGCGAATTTCCTGCAAAAGCCTTCCGCGGGAAGTTCCAACGCAAGGATTCTGGGTGGGGCCACTGCGATGTTTGTGAGAAATCCAACCCATCCATCCATTTTCAAGCTTATTCTAAGACATGCGACCAAAGATGATGTGGATCCAAAACTCAAATGGGCCACACGAGAGTAAAAAGTGGCGATTTATTGACCACCATTGAAATATTTATATGGCCACCAAAGTTTTGTATCAGTCTACGTTTGTGGTTTTTTCGGTTCATCCCATTGAAAATGACTTACAAACGGTTTGGATGGTATATAAACATTAAGGTGGAGACTAAAAAGGTTTCAATTGTCGGAATTCCTCATTTTTGGATACTCTTCATTTTTTGTCGCATGTCCTAAAATAAGCTCCAAAAATGAATGGTGCGTTGAATTTCTCACAAACAACACGGTTGACCCCATGTTGCATCCTAGCAGAGGAACTTAATGGGAAAGGCTTTACCAGGAAATCTGCATCCCTACTGGCCCAGCCACTAGCTCCGTGGGCCCCACCATGATGTATTTATTTTATCCATGCCATCCACCCATTCTTTCGTATCATTTTATGGTATGAACCCAAAAATGAGGTTGATACAAATCTCAAGTGGACCGCACAGTGCTGATTGATGTTCACTCCCCAAGTGCAGGGTTGTGATGTAGTAATAACTCGGTAAGACCGATGTCAAATCCCAAGGGACTGAAACCTGTACGTTATCTAAAACTAATCAAAACTAGAACTAGAATGAGATGAAATCTAAATTCAGTTGTAATTTGAAGAATGATTCTGAAATATTAATCAAAAACTTGGGAGAAATCAGAGGTGAGAAACTAGGGATTCAGAGGATCCACTTGTAGAGATCAGAGAGATCTTATGCCTGCTTCAAAAATCATGGAATTTACTGAACTGTCGTTGATCTAGTTTTCAAAGAGATGAAAGGTATATGAATTAGAATGGATTCCATCACCAGACCATGCCCAAGAGACTATGGCAAACAACAGAATTAAACTGATTACCAACCAATCACATGTATGAGGATTAGGAAGGGTATCGCCATCCGACCATGCCCAGGAGACGATGGTGAACAAAAGGGCTTCCTGACGTCATAAACATAAAAGGGATAAGAAAATATTCAAAGCATTGCAGACCCATTGTAATTTCAGTCATAACAGACCATTAAAGACCAAAAATATTTTCATTAAAATCAAACTAAAACCAACTTCAATTCAAAAATTAAAATTAAATTAAAAGCATATAATCTCTCATCTCACTACAAGCTTCACCTCCTAGCCCTAGCTAGGAGGATTTAGCCTGCCATGGATGGGCTCAATCCAAATAAATAAAGAGAAAAAGAAAAGGAAAAGAAAAGGGAAAGAAAAACCAAGCTCCTCTCTCTCTCCTCTCCCACGTTGAAACCCAAGCCAAGAGCTCCTTATTCTCCCTCCACGTTTTTTTTCCTCTTTTATAGCAGTAGAGGTCGATGGATAGTTGTTGGAGTCGGTTTCGCAGCAACTGTTTTCGCACCGAAAACAGAGGCAAATACTAACATCTTCCACTGGTTTCTGTTGAAAAGGAGAACGTCCCCTGGGATTTTTTTTGAACTCCCTACACGATGAATGGTTTGGATCATTCATATGATGAAGGATAATGGGCCACGACCGCCCGAAAAATCAGAGTTTCTCCGGACGCAAAACAGAGTGCGTAATGCCGTTACGCTATGATGTTTGTGGGACCCTTGATCAACATAATTTTGGAAATCCACACTGTACATTGAATTCAGGTCGAAAAACTGGTCGGGAAAGAGTATATTTGGTCAGATCTTGGTGCGGTCCAGTGATCTTCTACACCACCGTCCATCCTGCGTTTAACGGCTGGGATTTTTTCATAGATTGCATGGTCTCAAAAGGACACCTAGGCACTGGTCTTGGTCATCTTACAAATTGAATAGACGGATCTGATCTTAAAAATTCATGATGGATGGGCCACACAACTGAAAAACGGACGAACAGCGTCCGTCCGCTGTTCCTGCGTAATGAATGTGAAAGTTGGATTGTTTTCGACGTCAGTGGAGCTATGATTGATACTTATCTGCGAAATCCAGTCCGTCCATTGGATTACCCTCGAAAATTCAACAAGATGGACGGTTTTTAGATCGAATTCGGTGTGGCCCACGGGATTTCTCATGGAACCGTCGGTCTCCTGTTTGGACAGTTAAAAACTAATCTTCGTTGTCTTCTTCAATTCCGCCATCTAAACGAGATCAATACCTCCCCTCTGAAGTGAATCAACGGTCTGGATCATAAAAATGGATGATGCGTGGGGCCCTCCGTCAAAAAAATGGACGGTTGCGTGAAGACACTGCTCGCAGTTTCTGTTTTGGAAGAAGGGAGTCGGTCAGCGTGCTTGCTGACCGAGCTCCTTGGCACGGTGCACGGCGTGTGCACATGTACCCTATGTACATGCGACATACATGTGGGGTCTATCGTGATGTATATTTGGAATCCACTCCATCCATCCATTTTTTCATATCATTTTAGCTGTTGGGAATAAAATTGAGGCAGTTCCAGATATCAGGTGGGCCGCAGATCACAGATTCATGGGCTGATTTGTCTGTTTGGCCACTTCTACAAGGTTCCAATGAGTGAAAATTGACGTGAACGGTTAATTTATGGCCCTCAGACCATGTATGAAGTTTTGAGTCGAACGGATGGTTGGAACCCTATGATCTTGCATTCTGGATGACTTTCAGGCCACCTGAGCTTCATTTTCTTAGTTTTCTCGGATTTCTGACCGTGTAAATCCGTCAATCTTGGTCCTCCGAAGTCTGTCCCTTCCTTTGATGACTTCAAAGCGTTAATTCCATGCTTCTAGCACCTTTTTCAATCCATGCTCATAAAATCACCTTACAACATAACACGGTAAAATGGGCCTTTAAACAGTATCATGCTCGTAAATCAAGGAAATAAATGGGGTCTGATATGTAATATTTAACCCTCAACACAACCCCCAACCAGCATTTTGCTAGTCCCGAGCAAAATATGCGAAAAATAAGTTGAGACTTATATGAAAATTTCTGTAAAGCCGAATGATTTTTGAGAAATAATCCAGGCATTAGAATTCTACGATTCATGAATGTTGGGCATTACTTGCTCTTGGACTCAAGCACACGGTAAACTTCCTAATGAAGTTCAAAGTATTAATCCATAAATCAGACAAATTCTGAACATTATGATCCATGAGTGTATAGTAGAATCTCAGCTAATCACATTAAGATTGAATTTGTTATTTCAGGATCTCATTGGTAACCAGTAAGAGAATTCATGATAACCAAACTTGCCTCATAAATTTCATCTTTTGATCTTTTCAACTTTTTATTTTTTCATTATAATCATGCCAAAAAGAGGAATCAAATCCTTACCAATAGGGAGCAAACCTATGGTGAAGATCATACTCCTAGACCTTTTTCACATATCATTCATGGAGAATTAACTCTACACCAATAGGGAGCAAACCTATGGTGAAGATTAATTATCCAACCTTTTCAATTTTTATATCATGATGGCAAGATATTTCAGGCTGGTTCCTTTCATGCTCAGTGATTACCAAGTTAATCCTTCGATATGGAACTAAAATCTAAATGTGTAGGCGAGACGTGACATGTGAAATCATGACTCAATCAATGTTTACAACTTCTAATCATGGATTAATAACTCGATCTTAACTGCGAAATTTAACAAATACTGAATCCCATAGTCCGAAATTACAAACATCACGTATCTTGAAAATATAAATTAGGGATATCTTTCAAAATCACTTCGAATTCACAAGAATTTTCTGAAAAAATTTTAAAAATTTTCACAATTTTTGCTCAAGACCAAGAAAATACTGATTAGGAAGCCTAATCTCCCACCCCAACCTAAAATCTACATTGTCCTCAATGTAAAAGATATGGGCATGCAATGCACATGGAACAACGAAAGTAAAGTGATGGGAAGATAGTACCTGGATAACGAATCAAGAGAGATTTTTCACGAGATCACAGTATGGAAGCTGATTAGCATGAGAGAAAAAGAAAAACAAAAATAACGAAAAAAAAGTCTTACTTATACCACTTTCGCAGGTGCTCTCGATTGCATTTAGCATATGCAACAAGCTTTTAAACCCTTAGGTTATCCCTAGTGGACGAGTTGTAGTCTCGTGAGAGTTTGCAGTAATGTTACCCACAAACATTGAATCATCTAACTAGAAAAATGAAATGAAAAGCTGGGTTGCCTCCCAAGAGCGCTAAATTTACCGTCTTCAGCAAGAAAAATAAAGCAACAATCCTAGTCCTATGAAAGCGATAAAACAACCTATACCTCCATCAGACTAGGAGATCAGTCCTGGTAAACAGGAGCAATTAGAGGCATGGACATGTCCTCTGAATCAAATGTCTCGACAAATGGCTTTAATCGATGTCCATTTACTTTAAATTCCTTACCATCGTCGGGATCTCTTATCTCAACGGCCCCATGAGGATAAGCAGTGACAACAATGTAAGGGTCGGTCCAACAAGATCGAAGCTTATCCAGAAAGAGGTGGAGTCGAGAATCGTACAAAAGGACTTTCTGACCTGGCGTGAATGATTTCCGTATAATATGTTGATCATGAAACGCCTTCATCTTGTCCTTGTAAATTCTTGAGTTTTCGTACGCATCATTCCGGATTTCTTCAAGTTCATTCAACAGAAGTTTGCGTAACGAGACAGCGTTGTCCAAATTAAAATTTAGATTTTTGATCGCCCAGTATGCTTTATGTTCCAATTCCACGGGCAAGTGACAAGCTTTCTCATAGACAAGTCTAAAGGGAGATGTTCCAATAGGAGTTTTAAAAGCAGTACGGTATGCCCATAAGGCATCGGTTAATCGGATTAACCAATCCTAATGGTTAGGGTTAACCGTTTTCTCCAGGATATGTTTGATCTCTCTATTGGAAATCTCAGCTTGTCCACTTGTCTGTGGATGGTATGGGGTGCTCACCTTATGAGAGATACCGTATTTCTTCATTAAACTCTCAAATGGTCTATTACAAAAGTGTGAGCCCCCGTCATTAATGATGGCTCGAGGCGTTCCGAACCGCGACAGGATATTTTCTTTCAAAAATTTAATGACCGTGCGATGGTCATTTTTGCGGCACGGAATTGCTTCGACCCATTTAGTGACATAGTCTACGGCGAGAAAAATATACAGATTTTCAAATGATTGGGGGAATGGTCCCATGAAATCAATGCCCCAGCAATCAAATGCTTCAATGATAAGGATGGGATTCAAAGGCATCATATTTCGACGGAACAATGCTCCCAATTTTTGACAACGCTCACAAGCTTGCAAAACTCATGAGTGTCCCTAAACATAGTGGGCCAGTAAAAGCCACACTGTAGAATCTTGACCATGGTCTTTTTAGTAGAAAATTGACCATCACAGGCCTGTGAGTGACATAAGGAGATGACACTCTGATGCTCATCGTCTGGCACACATCTCCTTAAGATTTGGTCTGGGTAATATTTAAACAAATATGGATCATCCTTAAAAAAGTTATGCACCTTGGTAAAGAATTTCTTCTTATCTTGTGACGTCCAGTGTGTCAGTATGGCACCTATAGCAAGATAATTAGCAATATCAGCGAACCAAGGTGAATGGGAGACTCTAAACAGTTGTTCATCAGGGACCATATCATTGATATGGATCGCCTCAAGGGAATCAGAGGTATTAAGGCGAGAAAGGTGATCAACCACTACGTTCTCTACTCCCTTTTTATCTTTAATTTCTAAATCAAATTCTTCGAGTAGAAGGATCCATCGTATTAGGCGGGGCTTAGAATCATTCTTGGAAAGAAGATACTTAAGTGCCGCATGATCTGTATAAATAATGATCTTGGATCCGATCAGGTAGGACCGAAATTTGTCCAAAGCGAACACTACGGCTAAGAGTTCCTTTTCCGTGGTTGAATAGTTCACTTGGGCAGAATTTAGAATCCTACTTGCGTAGTGAATGACATAAGGCTGCTTATCTTTTCTTTGGCCTAGAACCGCTCCAAGAGCATAATCAGAGGCGTCGCACATAAGTTCAAAAGGAAGACTCCAGTCGGGTAGCTGCATGATAGGTGCAGTGGTTAACATGCCTTTAAGCTTAGTGAAAGCTTCTCGGCACTGCTCAGTCCACTCGTATGGTGCATCCTTTTGAAGAAGATTACATAAAGGACGAGACAAGAGACTAAAGTCCTTTATGAATCGTCGGTAAAATCCTGCGTGTCCCAAGAAGGATCGCACATCTCTGATGTTCTTGGGTGGAGGTAGGTTGAGATAAGATCGATTTTTGCCTTATCTATCTCGATTCCTTTGGACGAGATGATATGCCCAAGGACAATTCCTTTTTGAACCATAAAATGGCACTTTTTCCAGTTAAGTACAAAAAATTTTTCTTCACATCTTTTCAGCACACATTTAAGACTTGCTAAGCACTCGCTGAAAGATGAACCGAAAACAGAGAAATCGTCCATGAAGACCTTTAAATATTTCCCCACCATGTCAGAAAAGATACTCATCATGTATCGCTGAAAGGTGGCAGGGGCATTACATAACCCGAATGGCTTCCTTCTGTAAGCAAAGGTGCCATAGGGACATGTAAATGTGGTCTTTTCCTGATCTTCAGGGGCGATTTCAATCTGATTATAACCTGAATACCTGTCAAGGAAACAGTAATAGGAATGACCAGCTAACCTTTCCAAGATCTGATCTATAAAGGGCAAAGGAAAGTGGTCCTTCCTAGTGACGGTATTCAGCTTCCTGTAGTCAATGCACATTCTCCAACCAGTAGTAACTCTGGTCAGCACGAGTTCATTATTGGCATTGGCTACGATGGTGATCCCGGACTTCTTAGGAACCACCTGAGTTGGACTCACCCATTGACTATCGGATATAGGGTATATGATCCCCACTTCCAATAGTTTGAGAACCTCGGCCTTAACCACTTCCTTCATGTTTGGATTTAGTCTACGCTTTGATTGCCGAACAGCCTTTGCATTATCCTCAAGATATATGCGGTGAGTACAGATCGATGGGTTAATTCCCTTGAGGTCCGCTATCGTCCATCCAAGAGCTCCCTTATGATCAATGAGAGTAGATATGAGCATACTCTCTTGTTCTTTCTCCAGGTGGGCAGAGATCACCACCGGATATGTCTCATCTTAACCTAAATAAACATATTTTAAATCAGAGGGCAAAGATTTTAGGTCAAGCTTCGGTGTCTTGAGGTTAGACGGTAGAGGCACCACATCAGTTTGGGGCAACTCTTCAATTTGTGGCCTCCACCGGTTAACTTCAAGTACCGGTGCAGTATCAAGCATGGCACACGTCTCCCTAATTATATCATCATCAAGATCATGGGAGTGGGCCAGGCACGTCTCTAGAGGATCAAAGGATAAGGTGAGAGGTGTTCTATCTTCCACAAAAGAATCAATCATGTTAACATCGTGAAAATCGCCATCATCCTCTGAGTTGCTGTCGTTATTGAAAAAGATATTCGATTCCAATGTCAAATTTTCAAAAGGCATAGTCATAACACCATTCCTGCAATTGATAATTGCATTTGAAGTGGACAAGAATGGGCGACCAAGGATGACGGGAATCTGAGTGCTCGTGTCATTAAAGGGTTCGGTGTCCAAGATGATAAAATCAACAGGGTAGTAGAATCTATTAACCTAGACCAATACATCCTCGATGATCCCTCTTGGTACACGAACAAAACGATCAGAAAGTTGTAGTGTGGTTCGAGTGGGTTTTAATTCACTCAAGCCTAACGGTTGGTATACCGAGTAGGGAATTAGATTGACGCTCGCTCCTAAGTCAAGAAGTGCGTAATCAATTCGACAGTTCCCGATTACACATGATATAGTTGGACAACCGGGATCTTTGAATTTTTACGGCACATCTTGTTTCAGGATGGCACTCACTTTCTCAGTTAAGGAAATTTTCTTTTGAACACTTTTTCATCGTTTGGTCATGCATAAGTCTTTTAAGAATTTAGCATATAAAGGTATCTGTTTTACAACATCAAGCAGAGGAATATTGACTTTCACTTATTTCAACACCTCTAGGATATCCTGAGAGTTAGATAGACGTTTTGGTTCAACCAACCGTTGGGGAAACGGAGCAACTGGCTTCTCTAGAGGTTCCGGTTCAAATTTTTGTGGGGCGTTACTAGATCCATCATTGTTGTCCTTTTCTGGTTCTTGAGGCTTTTCGGGCCTAACCGGAAGGATTTTATCAATAACTTTCCCACTCCTAAGAGTAGTGATGGATTTAGCGTGCCCCATTTGATTTGAAGAGCTGGGATCACTAACTCCATAATGCGGTTTAGGATTGGGAAGAAGTTGAGCCGAGAAGCTCCCCTTCTTTCTAATCGTATTTTCAGCCTTAAGTTCATGTATTGCTTTTGTAAGGTCTTGAAAGGCTTGCATCATACCCTGATTGAAAAGCTCTTGCTTTTGAAAATATTTTACAACCAAATTCTCTTGAGGTTTCTCTTGAGTTGGATTTTGGTTTAGGAAACCTTGAGGTGTAGCCGTTGGTCCATTCCTCCAATTAAAATTTGGATGATTTTTCCAACCAGGATTGTATGTATTAGAGAGTGGTCCATTGAAAGGTCTTTAATAGTTATTTACGGCATTAGATTGTTCATTCAATACTTCTCGAAAAACAGGTATTGAAGGATAATTTTCACTCGTATAAATGTTGCAATCACAGATGCCGCAAACACTTTCAGTAACCTTTTCCTTCTTTCCTTCCATGGCCTCAAATTTTCTGGTGAGATTAGCCACCTTAGCGTTAAGATCATCATCCTCTTTTAGGAGATATATTCCTCCTTTTTCCCTTGAATGAGTTGGCATAGACGTAGCGTTCATCCTTGGGTAATAGTTCCGTGATTGTATTTTTTTCAGTGAGACTATCGAGGTAATCTCATACCTCGTCGACATTTTTATTGATGAAATCTCCGTTACACATTGTCTCGACCATTTGGCACATGGAAGATGTTAGCCCATCATAGAAAAAATTCATAATGCGCCATATTTCAAAGCCATGTTGTGGGCATGCATTAACCAGATCCTTGAACCTTTCCCAACATTGGAAGAATGTTTCATCTTCCTTTTGGGCAAAGTTCATGATTGCTCTCCTAAGGGTAATTGTCTTATGATGTGGAAAAATTTTCTTTATAAATTCCCTCTGTATATCATTCCATGTGCCAATGGACCTAGGATGCAGTGAATGTAACCACGTCTTGGCTTTTTCTTTCAAGAAAAATGGAAAGAGTTTCAGCCTAATTGTATCTTCAGATACATTAGGGAAATATAAGGTGCCTATGATTTCGTCGAACTCTTTCAGATGCAAGTATGGTTCTTCAGATTCAAGCCCATGAAACTTGAAAAGGAGTTGGATAACCCCTGGCTTGATGTCCATATGTCCTGTATTCGCAGAAAAAATCATGCATAAGGGCGTACTCACCCCCGCCGATTGTAAATAATCTCGTAAAGTACGAAGCGGGGGTGCATGGTACACCTTATTCTCATCTTATACTTACTCAACCCTAGGTTGGGGTAGTGGTTGAGGTTGATTTTCAGCCATAACCTCCTCTGTCTCAGGAGAATTCAAGTGGTGTCTAATCCTGCGATGGACAGTCAACCCCTCAACTAATCTTCCTTCAGTCACGAGACGTCGAGTGTTGTTGCGTGCCCACTGGGGCATAAAACACACTCAGCCCTCGATTTAAATTCTACCTAGACCTAAGAGAAAAGAAGTAAAAATTTAGAAAATAAAAGGGAAAGATGGAAAGAAGTTACGAAATTTGGAGTCGTAGGTTAAGAATCTGCAAAATAAAACAAAATAAGTTAGTTTCTAAGAATAGAAAGTCCTAATTAAAAGTAAATTAATTTCTAGAGAAAAGAAGAAATTCCAAAGAAATAAGAATTAGAAAGTGCGAATTTTCTCTCCCCCTTTGACAACACGACTTTTAACACATGGAACTTCTCTGCCCCACTATAATTTATGTGATAGATCCACACTGTGTATTAATTTTTTCATATCATTCAAGAGCATGAGCCCAAAAATGAGGCACATGTAAAGCACAATTGGACCACACTATCGCAAGCATTGGGGACTGAACAAATTGTGATTGAAACTTTCTTAGGTCCAACCATGAGGTTCATTTGCCATCTAAAATATGCATAAGGTCATAGAGGCCTAGACGAAGGAAAACAAAAATATCAGCTTGATCATAGCTTTTTGTGGCCCCAAGAAGGTTTCAATATATATAGTAGGCATCCAATTCCTACTATTTCACGTAGCGTGGTCCACTTGAGCTATGGATCTGCCTTGTTCTAGGCTTGTATCTTAGAATGATTTGAAAAATTGGATGGACAGTGCAGATCTAAGAAATATATCATGATAAGACCCATGAAAATTTCACACGATAAGAAATTACAGTTGCTTGGTGCGTGGTGAAACATATTCAGGGAAAGAAAAGAAAATCAAAAGTATTGACACATGGAACTTCTATGGGGCCATCACCCACATTTTTCCATATCATCCTAGTGCAAGAGACCAAAATGTGGAAAATCCTAGTCTCAAGTAGGCTACACTGTAGGCAACAGTGATAATTGACTTATTTTTCCATATCATTTTAGGGCATGAGATCAAATTAAATGAGGTAGATCCTAGTCTTAAGTGGGCTACACTGCAGGAAACATTGATAAATGGATGCCCACTATTGAAAACTTATTGCGGCCACAAGAGGCTTTAATCAAGTTGGTACTTGTGTTTTTCCTTCATCCATGTTAGGTGACAAATAAAACTTATGGTATACCCTAAGGAAGGTTGCGACGCACTGAACTTTCCTACGATTGGCACTCTTTGGATTTTGGTTAGCCACACCCCACTTGGGAATCGATGCCAAGAACTCGATGTTGAAACAAGGTTACCATCACTCAGTCTACCACTTGAGCTATGGATTGGTGTGTACCATTAGGGCTTACATGCTCAGTAGTTTGATGATCAGAGCCATCCATGTTGGAGACTCTAACTTATGCAAACTAATGCAAGCTAATTGCACCTGTCACTCTCCTTGGATGAATTTAAAACAATGAAAAGATTGTTCTTTTTCATAAGGGTGCACATGGATCCGTTCAGTTTGGTTCTGGGTTGAAACTGGAACTGAACCGTTCCAAAGTGTTTAGGATTTTCGGAACCGGAATCGGACCGTTAGCACCCTAGAACTGAACCGGAACCAAACTGTTAGCACCCTAGAACCAAACCGGAACCAGACCATGAAAACCGGTTCGGTTCCAGATTTGTTCCACGGTTCTGTGGTGTGTGTGTGTGTGTGGAGAGAGAGAGAGAGAGAGAGAGAGAGAGAGAGAGAGAGAGAGGATCGGGGGTCGAAAAGAGAAAGAGGGTCGGCGACAGCAAGAGAGGAGCTGAGAGATGACAGAGGGCAGGGACAGCCGCATGCACGCAGTAGGTCGGGTAGACTTAGGGTTTTGTTTTTTAAAATGTAGGTTTGGTTCCACAGTTCGATTCAATTTTAGATACCCCTAAACCGGAACCAAACCGATTTAAACGGTTCTGTAATTTTTGGAACCGGAATCGGTGCAATTTAGAACTGGACCAAATTGGACTGTTTGTTCAGTTCCATGGTTCTATTGGTTCAATATGCACCCCTACTTTTTCAATAGCTCATACCCACAAAATCACATAAGATCTTAGCTTATTCATGATATTAACTAGAATATGTGGAGTTCAAATTGCCGAACCATGTCAGCATGTAGGCAGGAACAATTAGATCCTGACTCAGGATCCACTACAGGGGCAAAGCCAATTCATTTTTCTTTTTCTTTTTTATCTATTTCCTAAGTATTATGAGCGTAGATCTTGCAGCGTGTACACTATGTGGGGTTCACTGTGATGCATGTGTCATTATCCACACCTTCCATCCATTTATCCAGCTCATTTTAGGCATGAATCCAAAATTGAATCAATTCCAAAGCTCAAGGGGACCACACCATAGAAAACTATGGACATAATGACATCCAAGGATGAAACCTTCCTATGGTCCACAGTAATGTGTATTTCTAATTCAACCTGCTCGTAAGGTCACACGGACATGGATGAAGGGAAAAAACAAATATCAGCCTGATTCAAAAATTCTGATGCCCCAGTAAGGTTTACAACAGCAGGCATTCAATTCACATTATTTCATGTAGTCCGGTCCACTTGTGCGTATGCTTTTTTCTTTTTTTAACACACACACACATGCCGTAGCAAGAACAAGGATCCAGTGTTGGATATGCTTCAATTGTGGGTTCATGCATTAAAATGAGTTGGAAAAGTGGATGTATAGCCTAGATAAAACACATACATCATGGTGGGCCCATAGAGTTTACTCGCTAGCTTGTGTATTGACCTCTGCAAGTTCTATAGGTCTCATCATGAGGTATATGTTATATCCAAACCGTCCATCCATTTTTTGAGCTCGTCGTAGGGTTTGAGATGAAAATTAAAACATAACTGATGATCAGATGCACCACACTAAAAAAAGCAATGGGAGATTGAAAGTCTGTCATTGAAACCCATACCGTTTATTTGGGGTTCACATAAGTTTTGGATCAATATGAAATTTTTTTTTCCTCTTCATCTAGGTCTTTGTAACGTATGAACATATTGGATGGAAAATAAATGTTATGGCGGGACCTATAAAATTTTTAACGATGAAAATCATTATCTCGGCTGCTATTTATGGTGTGGTCCAATTCATCTTTGGATAACTCGGAGCTCGAAGAGCGATACACCAGACAGTCCGTGCAATCCGCGTCCATTGGATACTGACTGGAGGCAAATTTCCTGCAAAAGCCTTCCGCGAGAAGTTCCAACGCAAGGATTCTAGGTGGGGCCACTGCGATGTTTGTGAGAAATCCAACCCATCCATCCATTTTCGAGCTTATTCTAAGACATGCGACCAAAGATGATGTGGATCCAAAACTCAAATGGGCCACACGAGAGTAAAAAGTGGGGATTTATTGACCACCATTGAAATATTTATATGGCCACCAAAGTTTTGTATCAGTCTAAGTTTGTGGTTTTTTTGGTTCATCCCATTGAAAATGACTTGCAAACGGTTTGGATGGTATATACACATTAAGTTGGAGACTAAAAAGGTTTCAATTGTCGGAATTCCTCATTTTTGGATACTCTTCATTTTTTGTCGCATGTCCTCAAATAAGCTCCAAAAATGAATGGTGCGTTGAATTTCTCACAAACAACACGGTTGACCCCATGTTGCATCCTAGCAGAGGAACTTAATAGGAAAGGCTTTACCAGGAAATCCGCATCCCTACTGGCCTTGCCACTAGCTCCGTGGGCCCCACCATGATGTATTTATTTTATCCATGCCATCCACCCATTCTTTCGTATCATTTTATGGTATGAACCCAAAAATGAGGTTGATACAAATCTCAAGTGGACCGCACAGTGCTGATTGATGTTCACTCCCCAAGTGCAGGGTTGTGATGTAGTAATAACTCGGTAAGACCGAGGTCGAATCCCAAGGGACTGAAACCTGTACGTTATCTAAAACTAACCAAAACTAGAACTAGAATGAGATGAAATCTAAATTGAGTTATAATTTGAAGAATGATTCTGAAATATTAATCTAAAACTTAGGAGAAATCAGAGGTAAGAAACTAGGGATTCAGAGGATCCACTTGTAGAGATCAGAGAGATCTTATGCCTGCTTCAAAAATCATGGAATTTACTGAACTGTCGTTGATCTAGTTTTCAAAGAGATGAAAGGTATATGAATTAGAATGGATTCCATCACCAGACCATGCCCAAGAAACTATGGAAAACAACAGAATTAAACTGATTACCAACCAATCACATGTATGAGGGTTAGGAAGGGTACCGCCATCCGACCATGCCCAGGAGACGATGGTGAACAACAGGGCTTCCTAACGTCATAAACATAAAAGGGATAAGAAAATATTCAAAGCATTGCAGACCCATTGTAATTTTAGTCACAACAGACCATTAAAGACCAAAAATATTTCCATTAAAATCAAACTAAAACCAACTTTAATTCAAAAATTAAAATTAAATTAAAAGCATATAATCTCCCATCTCACTACAAGCTTCACCTCCTAGCCCTAGCTAGGAGGATTTATCCTGCCATGGATGGGCTCAATCCAAATAAATAAAGAGAAAAAGAAAAGGAAAAGAAAAACTAAGCTCCTCTCTCTCTCCTCTCCCACGTTGAAACCCAAGCCAAGAGCTCCTTATTCTCCCTCCACGTTTTTTTTCCTCTTTTATAGCAGTAGAGGTCGATGGATAGTTGTTGGAGTCGGTTTCGCAGCAACTGTTTTCGCACCGAAAACGGAGGCAAATACCACCATCTTCCACTGGTTATGTTGAAAAGGAGAACGTCCCCTGGGATTTTTTTTTGAACTCCCTACACGATGAATGGTTTGGATCATTCATATGATGAAGGATAATGGGCCACGACCGCCCGAAAAATCAGAGTTTCTCCGGACGCAAAACAGAGTGCGTAATGTTGTTACGTTGTGATGTTTGTGGGACCCTTGATCAACATAATTTTGAAAATCCACACCGTACCTTGAATTCAGGACGAAAAACTGGTCGGGAAAGAGTATATTTGGTCAAATTTTGGTGCGGTCCAATGATCTTCTACACCACCGTCCATCCTGCGTTTAACGGCTGGGATTTTTTCATAGATTGCATGGTCTCAAAAGGACACTTAGGCACTGGTCTTGGTCATCTTACAAATTGAATAGACGGATCTGATCTTAAAAATTCATGATGGATGGGCCACACAACTGAAAAATGGACGAACAGCGTCCGTTCGCTGTTCCTGCTAATGAATGTGAAAGTTGGATTGTTTTCGACGTCAGTGGAGCTATGATTGATACTTATCTGCGAAATCCAGTCCGTCCATTGGATTACCCTCGAAAATTCAACAAGATGGACGGTTTTTAGATCGAATTCGGTGTGGCCCACGGGATTTCTCATGGAACCATCGGTCTCCTATTTGGATGGTTAAAAACTAATCTCCGTTGTCTTCTTCAATTCCGCCACCTAAGAGAGATCAATACCTCCCCTCTGAAGTGAATCAACGGTCTGGATCATAAAAATGGATGATGCGTGGGGCCTACTGTCAAAAAAATGGACAGTTGCGTGAAGATACTGCTCGCAGTTTCTGTTTTGGAAGAAGGGAGTCGGTCAGCGTGCTTGCTGACCGAGCTCCTTGGCGCGGTGCACGGCGTGTGCACATGTACCCTATGTACATGCGACATACATGTGGGGTCTATCGTGATGTATATTTGGAATCCGCTCCATCCATCCATTTTGTCATATCATTTTAGCTGTTGGGAATAAAATTGAGGCAGTTCCAGATATCAGGTGGGCCGCAGATCACAAATTCATGGGCTGATTTGTCTGTTTGGCCACTTCTACAGGGTTCCAATGAGTGAAAATTGACGTGAACGGTTAATTTATGGCCCTCAGACCATGTATGAAGTTTAGAGTCGAACGGATGGTTGGAACCCCGTGATCTTGCATTCTGGATGACTTTTAGGCCACCTGAGCTTCAGTTTCTTAGTTTTCTCAGATTTCTGACCATGTAAATCCGTCAATCTTGGTCCCTCCGAAGTCCGTCCCTTCCTTTGATGACTTTAGAGCGTTAATTTCATGCTTCTAGCACCTTTTTCAATCCTTGCTCATAAAATCACCTTGCAACATAACACGGTAAAACGGGCCTTTAAACAGTATCATGCTCGTAAATCCAAGAAATAAATGGGGTCTGATATGCAATATTTAACCCTCAACAATTGAACGCCCACCAAGGGGCACAAAAGTTTTGAATCAAGCTGATATATAAATTTTACCTTCATTCAAGTCTTCATGACCTAAGTAACAGGTTAGATGTCAAATAATCATTCAGTGGGCCTTAAGAGGTTTTTAATGGTGGACATTCAATCATTAGGACATTCAATCACTATTATTTTCCTATGGTGTGGTCCACTTGAGATTTAGATTTACCTCATTTTTGAGATCAAACTCTATAATTATCTTTCAAAATGGATGAACGGTGTGGATAAAACACATACATCACCATGGGTCCACATGGCCCTGACCACTAGCCAACTGGCTGGTGGCAACATCACCAGCCAAACCGCATCGATGCCGTAGGAAATCCGCGTCCCTAGATACAGCAACAGGACCATATTTACTACATTGCGCATGAACTGAAATAGGAATCTACATGTTTGATTGGGTTTATTTTCAAAAACGTTTATACAGTGGACCTCATTGTGTGGGTGGGAGATATCTAAAGAATACTTCAAATTGAAATATGTCAACCCTTATATTGCTCAAAAGATAAGAAGACTGTCGATATGAGAATAAAATATTAAAGGATCAAAAGATTGAAATATTTCAACTAATGATCTTTTAACTATGATTTATCCATCATCTGAGTGTGGCTTAGCTTGGATTGGTAAAATATACCAAGATCACATGGCTAAAGTTCCCACACTATCTTCTTCTTCTTTTTTAAATTCTTTTATACAAAATGAAATCATCTTTGCACACAGGATTACTCTTTTTTAGTAAAACAACTAACCAGCCCATGATATTGTATATCTTAAATCCACTCCATCCATCTGGTATATGTACTCCTTAATGTTGGGTGCATGCTGAAGAAAATAAATCAGCCATATCCAAAATAGAGGTGGGCCCTGCCACAGTGAATGATGGGGATGAGATGCCAATCATATGTTTGTGTAGGACCACCATGGTGTGTATATTTCATCAAATCCGTTCATCAGAATTTACTCACTAGGATGAAGGGAAGATACCAAAATAAATCTCATCCAAAAATCAAACAGGCGATAATGCAAGAACTCATGAGTTTTAGGTATAGTTTTACATTTTTTTCACCTTGTGTGGTCCACATAAGATCAGTCTGATCTTTTACATTTATCGTAATCGCAAGGTTTTAGACCAGATACATGGAATTTACCTATCAATATGGTGAGCCCAAATGTCGTAGAATCTTTTGACTGTAAGTAAAACGGGTCTTGTGTCTCACGAGGAACTAGAGCTATACATCCAGCCAGATCAGCCTTTCACCTCAACACACTAGCTTGCCTCTGCCTAATGATCAAGTCGAGGGGAGCGAACTCCTCTAGTCGAGGCGAGTTGAGTTGAGGCAGCTTTATCAATAGTTAAAAGCCTAAAAATAAGATATGAAGGATATATATATTATTTAAATAATATTAACTCCAAAAATGTAATCCATCTAACACCATTAATATTTTAGAAACATATGTTTAAAAAAATACAGCAAAGGTTAAATTAGTAATTTAAAAGTGTAATCTATTCAACACCACCAATAACAATAAGATATGAATAATTAATATCCTTCAACTAGAGGGAGGTGCAGTCTCACATATACTCTCGATCTTACGTCCTCTTCTTCATCATTAGCATCAAAAGTGATACCGCCCCCATCCCAACCGAAAGGGTGATAGGGAAGATTTTTTATATGGAGAAAGAGAGAGATAGGATTTCGAACGTGAGAGAGAGAGAGAGAGAGAGAGAGAGAGAGAGAGAGGGGAGGCGAGCTCTACTCGCGTCTCGAGTGGGAGTGGGAGGTGATCTAAGTTGTCCTTAATCTTTTAATCCAATGGTTCCCTTATAAACAAGCACAAATGGCACGTAAGAGAGCAATATATATGTTGAAGGCATCAACATTACCACCTACAGCCAATCTGCTTCTCCCTACTCGCGTCTCAAGTGGGAGTGGGAGGTGATCTAAGTTGTCCTTAATCTTTCAATCCAATGGTTCCCTTATAAACAAGCATAAATGGCGCGTAAGAGAGCAATATCTGTGTTGAAGGCATCAACATTACCACCTATAGCCAATCTGCTTCTCCCTACTTGCGTCTCGAGTAGGAGTGGGAGGTGATCTAAGTTGTTCTTAATCTTTCAATCCAATGGTTCCCTTATAAACAAGTACAAATGGCGCGTAAGAGAGCAATATCTGTGTCGAAGGCATCAACATTACCACCTACAGCCAATCTGCTTCTCCCAAAAACCATGGAGAAACGGGAGAGGGATAGGAATTGGGAGTCTGCTTGAACTAGGGTTTCTTCGCGTAAATCCCGCAATCCGCCATCTAGGTTCTCTATCTTTGTAGCCAATCTGACCTTTGATACATTCGTTGAAGATATGCATAGAATCTTCAGTCGGTACGGAAAGATTTCGGATGTGTTCATCTCACAGAATCGTCTTCTAAATCGGCCTCGTGGTTTTGCATTCATTTGATTCTGCTATGAACAGGATGCGTTGAACGCCATCAACTGTCTGAATGAAAGACGAATCGATGGGTGGGTGGTCCATGTTGCTTGGGCTAAGGGGCAGATAGGGATGCAGGTTATGGGTCGCGCAATTCCACTATCCCAAAATTAGGGGCTAACGGTCGCCAAGGCCCCTTCATCCGTAGAAATGGGAACTGGCTTCAGGAAAAGCGTAGCAATTACGGTGGAAGGGTGCGATGAGTATTCTACCATTGCAGACCCAAAGGAGTGGAGAATCGATTGCAAATGTTGTCTTTTGCCATGGTGGGGACTGTAGTTAATCAAGATGTTCAGATTGATAGGTTGACAGAGGCAATGAAGGTTTTGACATTAAAATCAGCGAACGTGGCAATCGTGCAGATCGCTATCCAAAAATTCCTCATAACCTTCAAATTGAAAGAGGATCTGGAGGCTTTCAAAACTAATGTGGATCTACACTCGGGGATGGGGCTGCAAACAGTGGAGATGTGGTCTCCGGATGAGGTGTTGAGTGAGGGCATGTGGATTAGAATGTTGGGGATCCCCGCTCAGGCCTGGATCGAGGCGGTTATTGTAGATCTGGCAAGTTATTTCGGCAAGATAACGCAGATAGATTCCACCTCCAAACTCGGGCACTTCTAGGTCTTTTTCCGTGTGAAGGTGATACCCAGGCCGGGTGTGAACTTCAGCAAAGTTTTAAGGTTGATGGCATTGGGGAAGTCTTACCCCATTATCACGGAATTGGAGCCTCTCTTCAGGTACGGAGGCTTCCCATTTAAAGATCATTCGGCTAGAGAGAGCACTAAGGACTGGGTCCTACAAAGATTCCAGGTACTTGCTACCCATCCGTCAAATGTTTGTGGAAATGATCCATTTGGAGATGCAGAACAACAGAGAGGTAGGCGGGCACAGAGGGTAGAGGTATGTGGAAATGTCAACATGGAGGGCACAAGAAGTGCAACCATTCAAGGCCAACCAATGGAGCCTCAGCAGGAATTAATGATGGTGGGGGGCTGCTCAGAACATCTAGACACGCCAGATGAATGTGGGATTGCGGCACAGAGGAAAGAGGGAATGCTAGTGCTCGGTCCGCAAGTACTAAACTCCCCGATTCCTACATCAAACGAGGGGACTTGCCATTCTTATAAGGCGAGGTCAGCTGAAGTGATACAGGAGGGATGTGATGGGGATTGGCAGCCGTTGAGAACTGTCACCTGCTCTAGCCAATCTCACAACTAGGGTGAAGTTCAAATAATAAGTGGAATGGCGCCTTTCCATCCAGTCGATAGCCACAGCCAGCAGAATCTGGACCAGGGCAGTTTGGAAAATCCTCTTATGGGGCAGTGCCCAAGTCTGCTTTTAAACTTCAGATGGGTGCAGACAACTTCATCTATGCAAACTCTAATCTTCGTGGTTGGAGGTCAAGGGGAGGGGAGGATGAAATGGTGACTAGCCTTGTTTTATACAATTAGCGGCAATCATAACAATCTACTTCGGGCGGCCAAACTAACTCTCAACTGCCGGAAGAAGCTGAGTGTAACGCTAGGATGCCTCTGAAAGAGATCCTCATCAACGGAGGTAAGGAGAACTCCTACCCATTGTCAATGTCTGATCCGGTGATCAACAGAGTGAGAAACAAGGTGAAGGGCACCAATTCAGCTTCTGAAGATGCATTTTCTGTGAGTAGAGTATACTTGATGGATCTAGAGGAGGCCCCAAAGGCGGCAGGTGGAGCAAGAGCCATGGAGAGGGCTGAATTGGAGATCGATCTCTCTCCCTATTTTGTCGCAAACAGCACAATGTTGGGACAAACAACTGGAATTCTCAACATGGAATTAGACAGCCCGATAGTGCATCAACATCTACTTCAGGATCAGGAACTGCACCAAGATCAGATGGTAGCAACTGAGGAGGAATTCTAGAAACTAGCTATGGAGGATCATAGGACTCCAAGGGGACAGCAGCTAGCTGATAAGGAAGGAGCAAGAAAGAAGACTACGAGGCATAAAATTCTTTATGAGAAAGGAAATTGAATGTCAAAGCTTCGATTATTACAGAGGAGGGCCATGAATACTGGGTGTGTGTCGGATGGATAAAATTCTGGTATGGAATGTTCGAGGTATAGGCAACCATCGGGTAGTTCGGACGGCAAAGAGGTTAATTAAGGAATATGATCCATGTATAGTGGCTTTTCTTGAGCCTATGCTGGGTGACGAGAAGCGTATCAGATCTGGGTTAGCTCTGGGTTATCACTCATCCTTTTCAAATGTGTCAGAGGGTGGAAAGATATGGGTTTTCTTCAAGTCTCTAGTTTCATGTGCAATTACTTTCAAGACTGACCAATGTCTTTCCGTTGTGGCATCAGTGCAGAACTGCTCCTCTCCTTTGCATATTACCTTCATCTACGCCAGATGTGATAGGATTTTGAGGAAAGTGCTATGGTCGGACCTAGCTTCTCTTGCTTTTGCGGTGCATGGTCCTTGGGTTGTTTGCAGCAATTTCAATGCAATTGTAGCTGAGAATGAAAGAAGAAGTAGGAGGGTTGCGGACAAAGCATCCTCTACTGAATTTGTGAATGCAATTCATGCTGCAGATCTCCAAGATGCGGGATTTTTTGGTAGCAAGTTCACATGGAGCAACAATCAGGTGGGTGCCTCCCATGTGTGGGTGAGACTTGATCAAGTTTTGATTAATGTCAATTGGGCTACAATTTTTCCATAGTTCCAGGTCTCGCATTTGCCCCGTACTCAATCTGACCATGCGCCCCTTCTCCTCAGTTTTCCCATGCAACGGAATGGTGGCCCAAAACCATTCTGATTTCAAAGGATGTGGACGCAACATGAGTCTTTCTTGAATGTGGTCAAGTCAACTTGGTCTAAGTTGAACTCCGCTCATCCTGTGTACAACGTGCTATCGAAGCTAAAGCAGGTGAAGATCGATCTAAAACTTTGGAACAAGGAGGTATTTGGTAACATCTTTGATCAGATCAAGATGATGGAAAGAGCTATCCTCGACCTGGAAAATAGTTTGCTGCGTGTAGCAGGTTCGGGTGATCAGGCTAACAGATTCCAGCAGCAGCTAAGCGCAACCACCGAACGATTAGCATCATTGGAGCTAATGCTGGAGATTTTTTGGAAGCAGAAATCGAGAGTTGACTGGCTAACGGAGGGGGATAGAAACATGAAGCTTTTCCATGCTGTGACAATAAAAAGACAGCGGAGAGCACTCATCCATCAGGTTGAATTGGAATCAAGGCGAATGGTGAAAGATCAGGAGGAGTTGAAGGCTGCAGCAGTAGCCCATTTCTAGCAGAATTTCAGCACTGTTGATTGTCAGATGGACCAAAATCTGCTTCAATGCATTCCTCACCTTGTCACCCCGGCACAGAATGACAGTTTACTGGCTATCCCTTCTATGATGGAAGTCCACTCGGCGATGCTGGACATGCCTATCAATAGTGTGGCAGGCCCTGATGGGTTTTCGGCTAGTTTCTTCGTGTTGTGTTGGAACGTGATTGGTCAGGACATTCACAATGCCATCTCATTTTTCTTCAAAGGTGGCAGTATTCCTAGGTCAGTAACATCATCGCTCATCTGTTTAATTCTGAAATCAACGTCGTCAATGCATTTTTCTAACTTCCGACCAATCAGTCCCTGTAATTATTTGTACAAAATATTCTTAAAGCTTATTATGGCCACGCTTAGCATGATTCTTCCGGACTTGGTTTTGCCCGAGCAAGGGGCTTTTGTGCAAGGTCGTTCAATAGCAGAAAATATTGCGTTAGCTCAGGAACCTTTCAGGGATTTGAACAAGCCGGTTCGTGGTGGGAATATTGTGTTAAAGCTAGATCTAGATAGGGCCTATGACAGAGTTAACTGGGATTTTTTGCTTCAGGTGTTAGAGCGGTTTGGTTTTTGCAATACATGGATAAGGATGGTCGAAAGATGTTGGGTAAACAGTTGGTTCTCAGTGCTTATTAAAGGGGAGATGGCAGGTTTTTTCAAATCTTTAAGAGGATTAAGGCAAGGAGATCCTATCTCGCCGAGCTTGTTCATCCTTTCGGCTGAGGTCATGAGCAGGGGATTGAAACGCATGATAGACCTACAGGTCTGCCGACCTTTTGCCCTTCGTAGAGGGTGTGCTTTTGTTTCGCATTTGCTTTATGCGGATGACACCCTCATCTTCACAAATGGGGGTAAGAGGTCACTTCGAGTAGTGAAGAACTTCTTAGACTCTTCTCAACTCTCTTCGAGCCAGAGTATAAACTTACGAAAATGCTCTTTTTTCTATCCATCAGCGCTCCCTACTGCTAGAATCCGGGCGATCAAGGTAATCCTGGGTTTCACGAAATCCTCGTCTGCATTATCGTATCTCGGGGTTCCTATGGTGCAAGGCAAGATCAAATCTTCTGATTTCAACCCTCTGGTGGACGAAATAGTGGGGCATATTAATGGGTGAAAAGCCCGAATCTTATCGCAGGCTGGGAGAGTGGTTTTGGTGAATAATGTCCTCATAAGTATTCCGGTGCACACTATGGCAGCGGTTCATGTTCCTATGAAGGTGCTGAGCTCAATTGAGAAGCAAATGGCAAAATTCTTTTAGGGATGGACTGAAGGAAAACAAAAATGTCACTGGAGGACCTAGAATGTGTTGGCCTTGCCGAAGAAAGAGGGGGGTATCGGATTTAGAAGGCTGGAGGATATCATGATGGCCTTTCGGCTTAAGATGGCATGGAATATCAGGTTTAGGAAGGATACGAATGTATGGAAATTGTTCATGATCGCCAAGTATCAGCAGGATTTAGCTCCTCACTTGTCGGACAGGCCAACCCGCACCTCCTCTCCTTTGTGGAAGCGTATTTTAATCATTATCCCTATGGTGGACTCCCGTGTGTGCTGGAAAATTGGAGCTAGAAATCGTAACTTCTGGCAGTCGAACTAAACTAGTTTAGGGCCGTTGACACAGATTGTGTAAGCTCAGGTGCCCAACAGTCTGCTGGACCTCCAGGTGTGTCATATCCTTGGCTCGGTTGGTCCTCTCCCTCCTTCTGTGTGGCTCTCCCTCCCTCAGCTTGTTATTGACCATATTTTTCAGGCTAGCTATTGTATTGCAGGGGGCCCGGACGAGCCAATCTGGCCATTCACCCCAAATGGCAAATTCTCTATTAATTCTACTTGGGC
Source organism: Magnolia kwangsiensis (assembly GCA_037074715.1). Taxonomy (NCBI): domain Eukaryota; kingdom Viridiplantae; phylum Streptophyta; class Magnoliopsida; order Magnoliales; family Magnoliaceae; genus Magnolia; species Magnolia kwangsiensis. The sequence continues at coordinate 18,241,294 of CM073577.1, read as the reverse complement.
ATTGTCTACAATTCACAGGTCGAATCGGAGTTAAACTCGATGGGTTTGGCATGCAAAAATTCCGCCCAATGTGTAGTTGTTTGTCTGGAAAGTGTTAAAAAATGCGGTCCCGGTCGATTGCGTGGTGAAATCCTGTGGAGTTCAACTGGCTTCCAGATGCTCCTGTTGCTCTCTTCTCGACGCTCCTGCTCCCCATTCATACGAACAGGAATCAGTTCTCCAATTCTTTATTTTCAGTCTTTTGGCGCAATGGGTATGGAGTACTATTGGTTTGGAGTTTCAGATTTCTGTCATGCCGGCTATGTCAATCGAAGCCCGACTGCAACAGTGGTGGGCAATGGCCTCGTCGAAGCTAACACAATCAGTAGCTCAAATGATTGTGCCTTGCATCATAATTTGAAAATTTTGGAAAGCTCAAAATTCAAAAATTTTCGATTCGAAGGGGGTGTCCTCAGCTTCGGTTATTGGGAAAATGAGGTGGTGGTTAGCTCGTATTTCTACCTCAATGGCTGATGCACGAACAATTTCCTTGGGTCGAAAAAATTGCAGCATCTCCATCCTTCTCATTCCATTATGGATTTTAGTGGTCAAGCCTTGGTTGTCAAGTGGCAGAGGCCTCCGCCAGGTTGGTTTAAAATTAATGTTGATGGGTCAACACAAGGAAATTCGGGCAGAGCTGGTGGAGGTGGAATTGGTCGAGGTGAAAAGGGAGAATTCATTTTATCTTTTTCTGTCGAATATGGTGTGGGAACGAATACTATCGCTGAGTTACGGGTGGTGCTTGATGGATTATCCCATGCTCTCCAAAGGGGAATGTCTCACATCATCATGGAATCAGATTCTAGGCAGGTGATAGATATGCTAAATGGGGCCACAAAGCCGGGATGGAAATGGAAAGCCTGGATTCTCATAATCAACCAGTTGAGACAACAGGGTCAGATTAACTTTGTGCACATTCTGCAGGAAGGAAACTCACCGACTGACTTCATGGCTCGATAAGGAAGTGGCACTCAATTCTATTCTTGGTTCGATTCACTCTCTCAACTCCCCCCCCCAGGTCAGAGTTTCTATCTTTCTTGATAAGGTAGGGCTTGGTTCGATTAAGTCGTTGTTAAGGTTTTATTTTCCTCTGTAGCTTTTGGTTTTTTTATTTCACGATAGGCTCCTTTTTAAACCTTGGGGTGCCCGATTGTACAGGAGCGATGGAGTAATGAAATGGATACAGATTTTCAAAAAAAAAAAAGTACAAATGGCGCACAAAACATATACGCAGGTGAAAATTTCACAATATTATATATATAGAGAGAGAGAGAGTCGAGATCTGAGTAAAGTTTCGAGCGAGTCAAGTTTCGAGCTTCGAGCGGAGTCGAGTCAAGCTACTTACTGGTCGGCCTTAACATATTTTTTAACGAGCTAAGTCAAATAGGCCTCAGCCGATCCTGAATCCCTCTTTTGGGTTGAGGTGATTCGAGCTTAACTAAGTCAAGCTAATTAAGTGAGCTTTTTGAGCTACCTTAGCTTGTGTACAGCTCTACAGGGAACATTGTTGGATTTGTTGGGACTATATCCATTCAGTCTGGGGTTAGATCAGATGATCCACACCATTTATATGATGGTCCCTAACGTGAATTGGGAATAGCTAAGCAAAAATCTCGTAATGGAATACTTCAACCCTTCGATCATCTAACACTTTTCCTTTAAATATTAGATAGTCTATTGAACTCTTATTTTGTGGGCCATTGATTCAAAGTTAGAATTTTCTAATATTGGAGATTTTCAAGGAAGCTACCACTTCTAAGTATCTAATCAGATTAATGGTTTAGATAACCAAATCGGAACTAGATCTAACCACTATACTCATTGGACTCAAATCTATTGGACCCAGATCTATGTTGGTTTTGATTTTTAGTATATTAAAATTTCAATTTTGAAAATCCAAAGAGTTTTTGGTCCAGATGACCTCGTACTATGATGCGATCATCGCAGGAGCCTGTATGGACTAAGCATAAGGATTTGTATCCCTGAATCCAGTTTTTCATTTTTTTAGAGGATGAAAATGCCCCCTGTCATAGTTACGTCTCATATGCTGGGTGCAAGACCAGTATCCTATACCGTACCATTTTGTACACTTTCACGGTCCGCCCGGTCGAATTTCGGCAACCCTCGACCTGTATTCGACGTTTACGCGTGATCCTAAGCCGAGTCCAAAGTCGGCTCGACCTAAAACTTGTACCTTAGTGTAACACCCCAAATTTTTACTAACCTTGGTTAGACGTCCTTAGGCAATGGGTCAACCATAACACCTTGGTAACCTCTTAGAACCCAATTCCAAAGCCAAAGAAATCACTTAGGATTAATTCCTTTAGAAATTAAGCATTAGTTAGCTAGCACTACGCTAGAGTAGCTGTGAAATTGTCCCTGAACACTTTAAATACGTTCTGCAAGACCCAAAACTTGTAGAATCGTTGACGCTACGTTACTCTAAAATTCAGGATCAAACTCTAAACCCGTTTGCTCTCAGGAACCCTTTGAAACTTTGTATTGGATCTAAACCGTGCGTCGGAAGTCCGATATCTACCATCTTAGACCATTATGACCGCTTGGCTGGACTTGACAATTGTTTCAAAAATCAAGCCCAACCGACGTTCAGAGGCTATTTCATTGAGCCTGGAGTAAAGAGAGTGAGAAAAGGGTTGGATTTGAAAATTTTAATCCAAATCTGGTACGTGACTTGGCGCATTATTATTAAGCGTTCTGACCGTCAGAATTCAGCCAAATTTTATCCTCGGATCAGGAAAAATTTCTCTTTCATATTGTGAGACTTGTAAACCTGATTTAGGTGCGATGATCGCTGAACTGAAACTGGACCGCCACGTGCGATATGGGAACTCTACCGGTCGAAAAACTTGATCTGTGCTAGATCCAGTATGCGTGAGCTTAAGTCCGACTGCGTTCGGCCAGGGGACCTCCCGAAACACCCTTTTGGATCAGAAAAGTCTCGATTTGGTTATAACTCAAGTATACCTTGTTCCCGAGTCTGTTTCGATGAAGTTTTAGCCTATATAAGGGCTTGAAACCCTCTCATATCTCTCCCATCCAAATTTGGATAAAACCCTAGATTAAAAGAGAGAGAAAGTGAGAGAAAGTGAGAGACTTATGGGAGAGATTTCCTGCTACCTGCTGCAGCTGCTACACGTGCTTAAGCACCGCATTCAAATCGCTTTGTTGGTGATTCCAACACACTTCTAGGTAAGAAAAATCCTAACTACTTGCTGATTTGGGATTCCGTCAATTCAAATAGCAATATAGCTTATATATCTTGTGTATTAGGTCGCCGCTACGCCGTTGACGAAGAGTATTCGTTCAAATCGAAACGTTACACGTCTAGGGCAAAAGGTGCGGATTTTAGATGCTTTGATTGGCTGATTTCAAAGCTTTCAATGTCATTTAATAGTAGATTATCGACGGCAACACCGTTTGACATGTACAACATGCTGTCCGTTTTTTGTTTTGCAAACGTATGGAAAATATGAGATTTAAGGCATTTTAGTCATTTGTAGGAAATACTGTTTACATCCATATTTTGCTGAAATGTTTGACATGGCTTTTTGTCGTGTTAGGATATTAGGAATGCGTGCATGATCGGTTTGGCAAAGAAATTCGCCCTAATGCGCACTTTGAGTCAACATACGCTATGTAGACTAAAGTGTGTAGACTAAGTGTTTGTATAAATGTTTGTATTAGTATGTATTGAGTATAAGGTGTTGTGTATTAGTTTTGAGATTGAACTCTCAATCAATATGCTGATGTATATGAGTTTTACCATGTTGGCTATATGTATGGATTTCATTATATGTATGAAATGCATGTGTTGGATGAATTGCTTAAGTGTATGTTATAACATGTGATAACATGCTTGTATTGTTGTATTGCATTTCTATTACTCTCATATGATTACTGATGCTGATTTACAAATGCTTGGGGCTATGACCTAGTCCAAGCAGTCGGTAATGGATCGAATTCATGGTTGGTTTCTGTTTGCCACGAAGGACGCGTCGATGAACGCGAGTCGTGTTTTGGGTTGGCGGCAGTAGTTAGGCCACGCGAAGTGTTTTACGCACTTCATGTCGTTCAGCTCGAGATGCGCTCATGCTAGTCGAGCCCGTCAAGTAACCCGACTGACCATTATATGTTCACCTTGTATTTTTCATAACTGCTTGAACCTAGGGTACTGAACTTACCATTGAAAACTCTGTCAACCATGGTACCTTGATCCATAAAGACTCATGAGTCGGGCATGGTGGTATGGGACACCGTGGTCGAGCTGTCGGCCTACGCTGGGGTCACAAACCTCCCCGTAGTGACCAGTGAGCAACCCAGACTCGTGAGCAGATTATGATGGTATGGGACACTATATTCTTGCTGTCGGCCTACACTGATCAGGTGACGAGCCCTTTATAGTGACCGCGAGCGTATTCTGAGTTTACGGGAGGCGACGACCCTTCCGTAGCGACGAGAGTACATTAGGCCTGTATTAATAAGGTGATGGGGGAGCGGTGCAACGAGTGCGAGTAACTGCCCTGTCAGCCCTTGCAGCGACCTATAAATATAACATCATATACGATTACTAGGAGTGACGACCCTAGACAGGATCTGTGTTGGGATTGATATAAGCGAAGTACCTTAGATTCTCAATCCTACTGTATGAAAAGGACTAATAATAATCCGGTAATCATTATTCATATGGCATTGCATGTGCTTGGAAGATGTGGAGCACTGTGGGAAGAAAGCATGCCGCGAGCGTGAGATGGTGCCGTATGAGGGAGTATGTCGGTGAGGGCATCCATCATGTCATTTTATGCTTGCATTAACAACAGTATCTAGGAATGTTTGATTGTTTGCTTTACTATTAACGCATGATTGATTTGATAACATGCTAATATTTACTCTATTATTCCACTAAGTTAGCTACTCACTCCCACATTATGGGATGGTGTTCCGAACACCCACCAGACCCTTTTGTAATTACAGATGATGGCGAGGCCTGTGAGGCGGAGCCGGACTTGTATCATGATGAGGAGGATCCCTCCTTTATGCGTATTCTGATTGACGGGATTATAGGGAGATTGATTAGATGCCTTGACACTTATCATTTTATATTTTTGGAGCACTCATGTATATCCTTTCTTTCCATTTTTGGAGTATACATGTATTTAATTAACCTGGTAATATGTTCACACTCTGGAGACTTACAATCAATTATATATATTTTATGTATTTATCACAGTCTTCCGCTTGCTAATTTAACTGTCTCTGGAGTATGATATGCTGTTTTGGCTTAGTCTCAATCTTGTTTAATGCCATTCTACAGAGAACATGCATTTATCATTACCCATGTTGCATAAGTGACATTCTGGAACTCGGGAGTTGGGTTTCTACTCGACCCCCAATTTTCGGGATGTTACACCTAGCGAACGCGCCATCGCCATGGTTCCAACGCCATGACTCACGCACCGATCTGATACCTGAGGCAGGAGAAGTGGGCCCGCGTTCATTCCAAAGAAACACGGCGCATTGCGAATTTTAGGAAAATCTCTATAACATTTTCCATCAATCAATCAATCAAGTTAAGTACACCCCATACCTCATCCCTCGTTTTTCCACAAGTCAACTCTCTCTCTCCCCTACCCATCTCTCTTTTATAAAATTTCAAACCCAACCTTACCTATCCATCTCCTTACAACCACCACCCCATCCATCCCTTTATCCATTATTCTCTCTCTCTCTCTCTCTCTCTCTCTCTCTCTCTCTCTCTCTCATGATCTAGCAACTTCCCAAATCCCATGAGAAATATCCAACAACCAAGCTCTCTCCCAAAAAAAAAAAAAAAAACTGAGTGTGGCCCACCCTCTCATCGCACATCTCAACCATTCATTCATCATCTACCTCCATCAATATTGTAGGCAAGGAGCTAAGGAGGTTAAGGGATCAATGAGGAATGTAATAGTTGGGTGATCCACCGTTGATTTCAAGTTTTGGGCCCACTTGTTGTGGGATCTATATTGATGTATGCAATGTAAAGAGGGGCCCATAGTGGCGGGGTCCCTCTCTCTTGTATGGAATGGCGTGTGTGGCCTATCATGAAGTAAGCATTTCATCTATGCCGTCCACCAAGTGGCCCACATGTCAATCCATTTGGACGGGCCTGATCGAAGGAAAACACAAGTATTAGTCTAATCCAAGGCCGATGTGGGCCACACGTTTGAAACCACCATGGCATATGCATTAGCTCCACACTGTCCAGTGGTTAGGATGGCGGGGCCCACCCTCATTTTGATGTGGATTAATCCATGCCGTCCAAAGCGTCCAAACCTTCTGGACGCTAGACATATATTATATATACATGATATATGTTATATATTTATATAATATATATATATATATATATATATATATATATATATATATATATATATATATATATATATATATATATATTATCATGATATGAGGTGGACCACACGTGTGGACCCACCATGTAAATATGTATTAGATCTCCACTGTCCAGAACATCCAAGGGTCTGGATGGTGGCTCTTTATAATTTATATATATTATATTATATGTAAGGTGGGCCACATGCGTGGGACCCACCACTGATGTATGTTTGTATCCATGCCATCCAACGATCTGGACATGTGGAGTCCACTGTGATGTATGTTTATATCCACGCCGTTCATTCATCTGGCGAACTCATCTTTGGCTCAAGACGAAAATGAAGTAGATTTAGTCCTCTGGTAGGCCACGTACTTGGACCCCACCCCTGATGATTGTATTACATCCAAACTGTCCATCTATTTTGGGCCACCTTGTCTCACTGCTTGAGACTAAAAATAAGATAAATCTAGTTATCAAGTGGACCACACCACAGGAAACATTGGATTGAACACCCACCATTAAAACTCCCCTTTTAGGTTATAGAAGTTTTGAACCAATATGATATTTAATTTCCCTCACTGTTCAGGTTTTTGGTGAACTTATGAACAGTCTGGATGGGAAATAAATGTTATGGTGGGCCCTCTAAATTTTAACGGTGGAAATCATTATCAAAACTGTTATTCATGGTATGGTTTAGATGATCTTTTAATCTGATTTATTATTTTGATAATGCACTAAAATGATCTCCATAGATAGATGAATGGTGCTGCCCAAGTACTGTGGCCCACTTGTTATATTTGAGAGGCCCAATATGACATATTTGGGGCCCATGTTTAGAGGCCCAATGTGATGTATTTGAGGCTCATGGTTAGAGGCCCATTGTGATGTATTTGGAGCAATGATGGTTTGACATCCACATTGTAAGCGCAATGATGGTTAAATGTCTGCATTGTAACTCTCCTTAGGTTCCATTGATAGGCTCATACTTGTAGTGTGTAGGCTGTATAGGCCCTCTTCGTTATGAAAAGAATCCATTACTATATAACATGTTTAGTATAGTTCCATAATTCATGCTCATACGCATCATATATATGATTGATATGAGGAGTGACAGATAATAACATATGCCTTTGGGTAGATTGTTTATGGGCTCCCTGAGAGGCGGAGTTGCCCTTCATGAGTGCGTTGTACGTACAAGATTGTTGCATGACTGGTAGTGTGATTCATGCACTTCACATTTGTATGACATGATTACTATACACCCTAGCGACATCAAAGCTATGGCCTCCACATGCACATCGTGAATGGTAGGATCAGACGCTGAAAATATTGTTACTAAGCATCGAGGCGTCATAGATGTCCCTGGGTGAAAATCTCTAAACCCGATAGTACTAGAGGATGACTCCAATGTCGAGACCGAGTGGATATATGAGCGCAAGAGGCCCGAATACTAGGAGGTCGCATCTCCCACTGTGTCGTGGTCAGTTGAAAAGGGGTGTGGCCTTACTCACCCGATGGTAGGGGCATTGTTAGGCGAAGTTTGACCAGCTCGTGAACTGTTCATTTATCGACATGTCAGATAGGTATTGGCAGACTATTAGCCAGCAGATAATGAGGTTTCTTACGCTCACTTGGACTGTACGCCTGGAAAAGGGTCAATTCCATTTGCAGTGTACTAAATCCCGGTGATTATCCAAAATGAGAACTGTACTAATATTTGATGTGTTGTATGAGGATTTGGATGAGGATTAGCATGCTTGAGTTGGATCTCATATCACATAGTCTCGATAAGACAAATAACATTCATATCTTGCACCGCATAGCCTTGGTACGGCTAATTACATTCATGTACTCATCAACATGATTCCGCATTACTCTAGCATTACATTCTGAGCACGTTCATACTACGCACACACTTACACCGCTCTCTAAGCTTTCTATAAGCTTAGCACGATTCATGCATACAGGTGATGCAGGGACACAGCTGCAGTCTCACCGCAGTTGGAGCATATAGTCGAGCTTTAAGAGTTTTTGTTATTATCACTATTTTATATTTCCCTTCATACGCATTGTACTCAAAGCTTTTGATCATAATGGATTGTGTGATGGTGTTCTTATAGTTATTGTTCGTGGGTTATGCTTATACTGAATCAAAATCATATTTGAAATTCTCCTTGTAGGATCCTAGGATTATAACTTGGTGTATAGGTGCCGAGAGCCAAGAATAGGGTACCATGGAGGCTATCAACGTCGGATTCGGCTATCAGAAATTTTATGAGCCCAGCTTTCGAGTTTGTGGCATGACAGAAGTTAGTATCAGAGTATAACTGGGGAATAACTGAGAACAACATCACATGTTTGCTATGAGTTTAAGATGATTAGGTTTCAAGTGCATAACCTTTACATTTAGTTCCCTAATGTGCGTGTATTCAAGAGATTCTCAAGGTTGATTAGCATTTTTATTCTTTCCTAAAGGACATGCAACCTAGGAGAACGACTAAAGCAAATTCTGCTCCACCACCTGAGGCTCCCTCTTTACCACAAACGACTCTGGTTCCACCCCAAAGATCCTTGCTCCCCAGCCTAAGGATGTCATTCCTCCACTCGAGACCGGTGCGGATCCAACCGTACCTGTGAGTGCCTCTCAGTTACAACAAATATTACAGGTTATAACGACTGCGCTTCAGGGCAGGGTAGGTGCCCAGTTGTTTCTCCAACCCAGGCAAAGCAGGAGCACGCGAGTGCCCTTCTTCAAGAGTTCAAACAACTCGAGCTCCCGCATTTCCAAGGCAAGCCTGATCCGACTGCAGCCGAGAGATTGCGCTCCGATGTGAAGAAAATTTTTTATATTATGGCATGTACAACCCATCAGCAAGTCCGATTGGCTGTACTTCTTCTCCAAGGTGAGGCCGTGCACTGGTGGACCTCTATTACCGGTGTTGCAGGGCCTGATTATGTCTGAATATGGGAGGATTTTATTGATCGATTCCAATAGCAGTACATCCCCGACCACATTCGTCGTTAGAGAGCGCTAGAGTTTGAGGCCTTGGTGCAGGGAGACATGTCTGTAGCACAGTAAATAGCCCATTTTGTAGCTTGTGGCACTATCGAGATTTGTGCCATATTTAGTTAATGATGAGGGGCGGAAGGTCCACCGTTTCGAGAACGGCTTGCGTTATAGTCTTCAAGGACGTGTTACTAGGCATGAGCTCCCAACCTTTTAGGCAATAGTACGAAGTGCCCAGATTTATGAGACTGAGTGAGCCGGCTCACAGAGCGATCGAGATCAGAGGAGAGGCTGAAAGAGGCAGGCCCCCACTAGTAGCTTCCAGCAGCATCGACGGCCACAGAGGTATAGGAGTCACCCACCTGCTAATACACCAGCAGCACATCCAGCGCCAACCCAGCAGCCATTTATAGGGACTTTTTTTGGATGTGGTGGGATAGACCACCATGTGTATGAGTGCCCCCACCGTCATCTGCCACAGTCAGGAGGACCACAGTAGCCTCCAGCATAGCAGTGACCACAGCAGCCTCCAGCGCAACAGCGACCACAGCCGCAGCGACCCCATCAGTAGGGATCGCAGCCACCTCAGCCGTCGAGGCCCCAACAGCGACGGAGACAGTAGTACAGGTCGTCGTAGAGGTAGCAGCAGCACTAGGGACCTCTGAGGGGACAGACACCTCCCCATTCAGCTCAGGCTAAATTGTATGTAACTCAGCAGGACCCGCAGACCTTCGGAGGAGTCGTTGAGAGTATACTTTAAGTCTCTTCATGCATCGCCTGAGTATTATTTGATTCTAGCGCTTCGCACTCATTCGTGTCAGAGGATTTTTGCCGATCGAATGGATTGTCAACAAAATCTGCTAGTAAGGGATTGACTGTATCGATGCCCTTGGAGAAGACTACAGTATTAGGCTGCTTCTGTTCGTCTTACCCCGTGTTAGTAAGAGAGATTTTCTTGCCTGTCAACTTGTACGTACTGCCAATGTCAAATTTTGACGTTATCTTGGGCATGAATTGGCTTACTGAGTACCACACCATCTTGGACGTTCCGCAAGAACGGTCACATTCTATATACTAGGCTTACCGCAGTTTTAGATCGTTGTTGAGCCCAGAGGAGAGTCGTTATCTTGTTTGATGTCCTGTGCCATTGAGGAGCCTGTTGCCGCATGTATTGATTAGTTGCCTATTGTCTGTGATTTCTCCAATGTGTTTCAGGAGATTTCGGGGTGCCGCCTCGTCGGCATATTGAGTTCCAAATCGATTTTATGCTTGGTACCACGCCTATTTCGAAGGCCCCGTATTTCATGGCACCGATGGAGTTGAGGAAGCCACAGCGACAGTTGAACGAGTTACGAGAGTTAGGATGCATCCGTCCAAGTAATTCTCCATGGGGGCGTCGATACTCTTCATGAGGAAGAAGGATGGCTCGTTGAGGCTCTGCGTTGATTATCGTAAGCTCAACCAGCTCACGATTAAGAATAAATACCCTCTTCTAAGGATAGATGATTTGTTTAACTAGTTGAAGGGTGCTCAGTTCTTTTCAAAAATTGACCTGCATTCCGGTTATCATCAGATTCGGGTCCGAGAGAAGGACATCTCGAAGACAGCTTTCAGGACTTGTTATGGTCATTTTGAGTTTCGGGTCATGTCTTTTGGACTGACCAATGCACCCACAGTCTTCATGCAGTTGATGAACGAGGTCTTTCATCCGTATCTCGATCAGTTTGTTATAGCCTTCATCGATAATATTTTGATATATTTAAGGACCCGTGAGGACCACATGCAGCATCTGGAGATCGCATTGCAGACCCTCTATATCTGTAGATACCCCTCCCAAGTTACATCTTAAGAAGGCTAAGATTATCTAGGAACCATGATCATGCCTTAAACCAAACCTTAATCGTAGCTTAAACCAAATCCTGACAAAAAAGTCCCCAACCCGCAACCCAAAACCGTGATCCAAACCATTCAGCACACAGGCAGCCCCGCCTATACCCTATATCCTAACTAAGACCCCCTTTACCCAAGCCTAAACCCACTTGTTTAAGCCGAAAACTCCAAAAAAATACTTTCAGGCAAACTTGCATAATGTACAAGACCTGTACGCGTGAGCCCGGCCTGAACGAAGTCCGGGAGGCAGTCTGACTACCATCTGCGGTACTTCGAATGCCACCCCTCGGGGCCCAAGTGTGAACAGCTGTTTTAGCGCCCAAAAGTCAACTTTCCTCTGAATTTACCCCTCCAGCCTTCACTATTTACCTTTTTACTACCCTCATGGCCAATAAGCATGTCATATGGCATTACTCTCTCCTCAACCAATCACCACTTGCCACCTCACCTTTTACCCCTCTCAAACCCAGCAATTACAGTAATGTCATTGGAGAAGGCTATAAATAGCCCTCTCCTCTTCACATTTTGAACATCAACTCTTCACTTCCAGGCTTAAGTAAGAGGGAGAGAGAGAGGAAGAGAGTGAGGGTGAGGAGATGCTTTCAAGCCTTCAAGTCCAAATTTTTCAGTTACCTTCTTAGCCCACTTCTTGCCTTCCTAGCCATCCTAACCTCCCAACCTAGCTCAGTTGATCATGGTTCAACCCACATCCTAGCCTATTCAAGAGATCAAGCCAAAGATCCATCCATTCTACAAGCATCCATCATGACATTTACTCTTTTCTCAACCGCTCTGCTTCTCTAAATCTTTTGTGAACGTATGCTTTGCGGCTTGTTGTACATCGGATCCTGTCACATCAAAAATTTCTAGTGATCTAGTCCATTTTTTTAGTCTTTGCATAAGCATCATCACATCCGCCTTCTAGACACGCGGTTGGCCGTATACTCTGTGGCTTGCCAAAATCTCAGATCTTGTCGCATCATAAATCCACGTGTGTGCCTAGTCCTATCCCGACCACATCATCCATCCCTTGAGATTGTTTTACCACACAAAGTAGAGACCGTACGTTTATATGGGTAGAGAGGGTGCCTAACACCTTCCCTCTCTATAACTGAGGTCCCTTACCCGGAATCCCGGATCACAGACCAGGAGTCAATTTAAGGTAGGGAAGTCTCTAGATTTCCCTCACCTTACGTATTTTGTAGTTCTAGCTGACCACAAGATTTTGATATTTTTCGACTAGTGGCGACTCCAACATCCACAATCAGCCTATCACCCCTAATCACCTAACAAATATAGATCAGCATGGGCACCGATTTTCAGTTCTACAGAATGGTGACTCCACTGGGGACTTCTAGCTCGCACTAGCTGAGACGCGACTCGAAAGCATGTGGTGTTCTAATGTCAAGGGAAATCATCATTTGCATTCATATAAAAACATATAAAAAAAAATCCTTGGCTTGCACCTGTTTAAGCATAGGTCTGAACCATGACCACCTAATCCCACACAGCCATGACCTCTCAAGCTACCCATGAAGAAGAGTCGGCAGCTCAACTAGCTCCAGAAACATCAACACCTGCACCTATACCAGTACCCACGCTATCACCACCAACAGCTCCGGTAGACTCACAAGCCAACACCACCATGCAAGAAATGGCCCAGAGTCTACGAGCAGTGCAATAGTTGCTACACCTCCTAGTGTCAAATGCCACACCAAACACAAAGGCAACCCAGTCTAGTGTACAAAACAGTTCACTCCCTCAAACTCCATATGCCTTCTCCCTCATTCCTCCAGCAAATCTCATGCTCTCTCTCCCAGAAGAGTCGACACAAGATCAACAGCAACTAGCAAATGGGAGCAACCCTCCCGCACATCTCTACTCAACACATCACAACAATCAGGTTACAACAGAGGTTCTTTCTAACGAGAACAACTGACAAGAACTGGGGGATGCCTATGAAGGGGGCCAGTTTCGAGTTCAACTCACTCCCCCTAACAGGAGTAACATTCTAAAATTGGCAGATACCCCAAGCGAGAGCCATTTTCGAACATTACACCCTCCTCTGAAAGGGAGCAGTGATCAATTCCAACTACCTCCTGCCATCGGGAGTCCATCTTCTTTCTAACAACATCCCGTCTTTGATCCATATGAAGAAGAAGCAGCACAAGCCTTGCAGCAAGAGGCAAGATACCTGCTGCAAGGTAAGTCAAAAATTGAGGAACTACGAAAGTAATTATAAATGGTATAAAATCAGCTCCAGAGACAGCAAGGAGTGGATCACCCATCCACCAAGTTTAGGGACCTTTGTCCCTTCCCAGATTCTCGGGTACCTCCGAACTTCGAGGTACCAAAATTCAAGAGATATGACGGTAGTGGGTGTGCCACATCACATCTAAAAGCATTTTATGGGGAACTCAATGCTATAGTAGCGAATGATGTAGCCTTAATACGGCTCTTCCAGAAGTCCCTTAAGGGTGATGTTTTGGATTGGTACACCTCGTTGGACAACCATCAAATCAGAACCTGGGAAAAAATCTCCCAAACATTCATTGACAGATTCTCATACAATCTGAATATGGCTCCAAGAAGATCTGACTTGGCGGCCCTAAGACAAAAGGGTGACGAATCATTGTCAGCATATGTGGAACAATGGCGAGCCATAGCGGCTTGAATAAGAAACCCCATCGACGACGAGGAGCAGATATCCATGATCGTACACTCCGTAAATTCCAGCATTTCAGGATATCTAATCTTGTATCCCTACGTAAATTTTTCTGAACTCATTCGGGCTAAAAAATAAGTAGAAGCCGGGATCAAAGCTGGAAACATTTTCTCATGGCCACACCAGGCCCCTCAGTCAAAAGAAACAGAGTCGAGGGAAAACCTGTAGGATACGGGAATGGAAACGGCACTGTTCCTGCACCGTGCACAATAGAGGTTAATAATATCATCACTAACACTCAGGGTAATCAATACACCCCACAACTAGAGCCATAGCAAGATAGGTAGTACCAGCCACAGTCAAACAGGTAGTACCAATCATAACAAGCCCAACAAGGATATCAGGGATAGCCATCTCAACAACAACAACAACCACCTCGGAGGAATGCACTGGGTCCATACAAATAAGTAATGTTAGGAAGGAAGTTCACCCCTTTAGCACAAATATATAGTCAGGTTCTGATAATTCCAATGCAAAAGCAACTCTTGACACCACTCCAACCAAGACTTCTCCCTAACCCCTTACCACCTGGTTACAACGAAAATCAATACTGCCCATATCATCAGGCTCCTGGCCATTTGACGGACCGCTGCTTCACTTTGAAACATGCGGTCTAAGATTTGATAGAAAGTCAGAAGATTGTGATCGCTCCACAGGATAACAATGCGGCTCAAGCCAACATCCTCCAAAATCCCCTGCCTTTGCACTAAGCAGGGCCCAATACATCTAGCACCTCTACCATCAACCATATTGAAGGAGGGTAATCCATGTATCCCTCTCTGCATCATTCCATACAAGCAATCATGACCGATACAGCAAATCAGACATGGGGTCACCAACATACGCCAACACCTGGGCCACAGCTAACCCTTAAATCAACACCAGCAACACATCCCCTCACATTTCTGGAAGCAGCACCAGCAGTTCAACCACTGATAACCCTCAAAGTCGCATTTAACAGGTCACACTTGCAACATCCCGTCCCCTAAGGGACACACTCCACACCAATACATCCAAAGAGGTCGAATTCTGAACCTGTCATTCTCTCAATAGGTCTCCCTGATCTAGCCTCGCTAACCTTGCAAGGGGCCACCCCAGTTCAAGTTTCAAAATTCCTGATGCCTCACCAACTCACACATGGCCAGAGGACCTCTCCCACACATCAAATGGAGGAAGAAAATCTCAGTGTCAAATCTCGCCAAAACTCGGTGGTATCTCAAGAGAAACCACCAAGCCTACCACAAACTGTTTCAACCACAACCTCTCAGCCTCAGGAACTACTAATATACTTAGAAGGAAGGATGGTTCCGTCCTACAAGGTAAAAGCAGTTCCATGGCATTACCCCGAATGCGCTGAAGTGGGTAACAATGGGAGGTACTTCAGGAGAGATAACCAGAACCCAAAAGAAACCCGGAGAGTTTTATTGGGAACCACCTGCAAAATCGACGCTGCTTATGACATAGTAGCCGAACTCAAAATCATTCCTTCACAAATATCCATCCGGGAGCTCCTATGCATAACAAGATCGCATCGAGAAACCTTTGCGAAGACCTTGAATGATGCCCATATTTCCCCTGACGTACCCCACGAAATAGTGGCAAGTATGATTAGACAACTCTTCACACCATGAGCGATCACTTTCTCTGATGATGAATTACCACTTGAGGGTCGCAAACACGGGCACACACTAAACATAGTAGCCTGCAACAAGAATTTTAAGATCCCACTAGTATTTATTGATAATGGATCTGTCTCAACGTTTACCCTCTAAGGACTGTTGAACGGTTAGGGATAAAATCGTCTTCTTTCAGGCCCAGCACCATGAGTGTCAGAGCTTTCTATAATTCTCGAAGACAGGTCAAGGCAGAAATCGACATTGAGCTACAAATCGGACTAGACCTATCCCTTGTCACATTCCAGGTCATTAACATCTCTGCCTCGTTAAACCTTCTGTTGGGATGGCCGTGGCTCCATGATGTTGGAGCCATTCCCTCAATCTTCACCAAAGGGTTAAATTCCCTTCAAGAAATTAAATCATCTCGGTTTTGGCCGAACCAGAAACTATCCTGCCAATAACGGTTAATATCCCAAAAACTGACATCCCTGTGATTGACATCCAGCACGCAGAGGGTGATGTATCATATCACAGCTTCGAGTTCAAAGATGTAAACTCAATTGCTAATCCTCGTCCTCTCACTGCTGAACATGTCATTCCCCTGTTGAATGACTAATCTGGAACTACCGTACCGAGTTTCATGAGAAAGGCATAGTAGTAAAGCCAGCACATGCTAACGTGCAGAGACAGGGACTGGGATATCAATCAAAACTAGAGGATCAAGTTGAAAGGCCCAAGAAAGGGCAACTATCTAAGTGCACACCAATCAAGTTCATCAAGGCTGGGACAGTTTATGGAGACACGGTGATTCCCCTTGAGGAGCACCTCTAGCGGCTCCAATTCTCTGAACAGTCCCACCCGGAGTCCATCTGGCCACCAATAAGGTGGGACAAATTTCTCAAAGTATCAAGAGTACATATGACGCTAGGGGCAGATCCCTCAAACTCACCACAGGAGGCAAGGGGCATGGAAAATGATTCGCCCACAAAGGACCCAGAACCAGGAGTGCCCCTTGAAGGAGGTATAGGCAAGAACAGGGAAACACCCATTTCCACTCACAGTCAAGGGGACACGTCTCCTCCACCAGCTCAGCGACACAAGGGGCAGAAGCAGCCCATCCACTGGATTGATAAAGGAAAGTGGTTCGCACTTGACTGGATAGACATCAAGGTCCCATCACAAGAGGAGCCAGAGGAACTAGGAGAACTCCAACTCCTGGGTGAAGAGATCGAATCAAATTCTGACTCTGAGCCCAGCCCAGTGGACATCATAGTCATCAAGACAGGTGACCCACGGGAACACACAAGTTAGGACAGCGGGTTGGAAGGGGGGAAAAATCGCCATGGACAGCTGTCCCCCTAACAATCGAGTCGATCAGTGAATCTTCCATGGATGCCGACCTTAAAAAAATACCAATGTAAATAGAAATTGGTATCCCGAATTAAGATAGGACCAATCTTAGTTCGCAACACCGTCTTGTTCGGGACCCCCAGGCAATACAAAAAAATTAAAAAAATTTCAAAACATAAAAACATCACATATTCCCAAAAGTATAAAAAAATTAAATATTTCATAAAATTTCAAAACATCAGAAAATTTTTAAAACACAAAAATAATAGAAAAACTTTCAAAAACCACTGTGCCAGATACCTCACACACGTTGCCAGAGTTTAAGGTCGAGTCAAATGATTTTGATCTAAAGTCGGACTTCGATCTCATGGGTTTGGACGAAGCCCTTGATAAGGGAAATGATGATACAGCTCTCAAATTCGAGGATTCTCTCGAGCGATTCGAAATAAAGGCCAATGTTGCGGCAGACGATTTTAAAGTTTTAAGCTTAGGGTCAGCAGAACTCCCCAAAGAAGTGCGCGTCGGAAGATCACTCTCTCCGAAATACAAGCAGAGGATGATGGAATTCCTGAGACCGAAGTTATCCAACTTTGCCTTCTTGTATGAGGACATGTCAGGGCTCAATGAAGATCTGGTGGTGATCCACCTACCAACAAAGCCAGACATGAAACCTATCAAGCAGAAGTTGCGGAGAATAAAACCAGAATGGGCCCTGAAGGTCTGTGATGAAGTCATCAAGCAATACAACGCGAGATTCCTGGTAGTTTCCAACTACCCGGAATGGCTCACAAATATCGTACCAGTTCCAAAGAAAGATGGGAAAGTCAAAATGTGCATTGACTTTAGGGACCTCAACAAAGCAAGCCCTAAAGACGACTTCCCTCTGCCTCACATCGACACACTGGTAGGTAATACTGCTAGACACAAGATCTTCTCCTTCATGGATGGTTTCTCCGGTTACAACCAAATCAAAATGGCCATCGAAGATCATGAGAAAACCTCCTTCATCACACCATGGGGAACTTTCTTCTATCGAGTTCGAGCTGAAGAACGGAAGAGCTACATATCAGCGAGCCATGACTGTCTTGTTCCACGACATGATACATAAGGAAATGGAAGTCTATTAAGACGACATGATCGTCAAGTCTCGCACGATTAAAGGACACTTCAAAGACCTTAAGAAGCTCTTCGATAGGCTAGAGAAGTTCAAACTCCGACTCAATCCACAAAAATGTGTCTTCAGTGCAACCGGAGGCGAGCTGTTAGGTTTTATTGTCAGTAAAGATGGTATTCAGGTGGATGAAACCAAGACTAAGGTAATCATCAAAATGCCACCGTCCAAAACTGAAAAAGAAATTCGAAGCTTCCTCGGGCAGATACAGTATATCAGCCAATTCATCGCACAACTCACTCCAGTCTGTGAGTCCATCGTCAAGCTCCTGCAAAAGAACTCGCCAAAGGAATGGAATGACCACTGTCAAGTGGCCTTCGATAAGATCAAAAGGTACCTGCTAAATCCTCCAGTGCTTATGCCACCCCACTCCAGGTCGGCCGTTGTTTCTATACATCTCCGTCGCAACAGAAGCAATCGGATGTGTTCTTGGCCAACACAATGACATAGGAAGAAAAGAGCAAGCGATCTATTATCTGAGCAAACGATTCATGAGTTATAAAGCTAAATACTCCAACTTAGAAAAGGCATACCTTACCCTAGTCTTGGCAACGCAATGGCTACGAAAGTATATGATCACCCATCCAGTCATCCTACTCGCTCGCATGGATCAGTTGAAGTACTTGTTCGAAAAGCCAGCACTGCAGGAAGGATCGCAAAATGGCAATTATTGCTCTTTGAGTTCGACATCACCTATGTCACTCAGAAGGCAATCAGGGGGCAAGCACTGGCCGACCACTTAGCAGCCCACTCCCTGCCTGATTATCAACCACTGAAGACATTCTTCCCTGATGAGGACATCCTCTTAATCGAGGAAGAAGAAGAAAGAAAGGCAGGAGAGTGGACACTCTTCTTTGACAGAGCTGCAAACTCGAAAGAGAGTGGAGTAGGCGTCATACTCTACTCTGCCAAAGACGTCCAAGTTCTCATATCCAGGAGGCTAGCATTCTAATGCACTAACAACGTAGCTGAGTATGAAGCATGTATTGTTGGTCTAAGAGAAGCTATAATACTCAATGTAAAGAAGCTACGGGTCTTCAGGGACTCATAACTCACCATCAATCAGACGAACAGCGACTAGAAGACCAAGGATGAAAAGTTGATCCCATACCACGTCTATCTAGAGAATTTAATCTAAAGTTTGAAGAGATCTCATTCTCTTACATGCCCCGAGTCAAGAATCAGTTTGCAGATGCTTTGGGTACCCTCGCCTCGACGCTGGAGATCCCAAAAGGAGTCATTGAATAGGAGCTCACCGTTGAACTTTAGGAGGAGCCCGCATTCTGCCTATAGATTGACGAAGCTGAGCCACCCTCGAATGATCGACCATGGTACACAGACATCAAGGAGTATCTCGAACACCAGAAGTACCCGGAAGGAGCAACACCATCTGACTGTCATGTAATCCAACGCCTATCAACGCAATTTGTCATCGCTGGGGGCATTCTTTATAAGCGATCATTCGATCAAGTCCTTCTTCGTTGTGTGGATTAAATAGAAGCAATGCACATCATGTCAGAAATCCACGAATGACTATGCAGCCCACACATGAATGGGCACATGATGGCAAAGAACATTTTATGACTCGGCTATTATTGGCTTACGATGGAGACAGATTGCTGCAAACACGTCAGTAAATGTTTCAAGTGTCAGGAACATGCAAACCAGATTCATGCCCCTACTTCCGAACTCTACAACCTGACATCACCATGGCCCTTTTCTGTATGAGGGCTAGACATCATTGGCGAGACCAACCCTAAAGCTTCAAATGGGCATGAATACATCCTGGTGGTGGTAGATTACTTCACCCAATGGATAGAGGAAGCATCTTACACCACCATCGCAGCATCTCATGTGGTCAAGTTTATTAAGAACAACATCATTATCCATTATGGGGTCCCTCAGGCCATTATTACTGACAACGGTACTCCGTTCATCAATAAAAGGATGGACGATCTCCTCGACAAGTTCAAGATCCAACGTCATCGATCGAGCCCTTACCGTCCTCAAATGAATGGTGGAATCAAAGCTGCTAACAAAACCATCATCCGCATACTAGAGAAGATTGTGAAGACATAACGCGACTGGTCGGAGATGCTTCCTTATACACTCTAGGCCTATCGAACGTCTATACGGTCTGCTACAGGCGTAACTCTGTATGAACTCTCATACGAAATGGAAGTAGTATTACCAGTCGAGATTGAAATCTCGTCGCTCCAAGTGTTGTTAGAAAGTGAAGTCGAGGAAGGCGAGTGGCAACAAGCAAGATACGATCAACTGTATCCGGCAGATGAAAAGCGCATGCGAGCGCTAAGCCACTCCGAATGTTATCAAAGAAGGATCGCCCGAGCTTACAATAAAAGGGTCCACAAGCAAAGTTTCAAAGTTGGCGATATGGTCATAAAGCACATCCTACCGTCTCACCTACCCGATTCCAGAGAAAAGTTCAAACCCTCATGGGAAGGACCGCTGATCATTCGAGAAGTGCTCCCAGGAGGGGCACTTTGGCTTACCAATCTGAGAGGAGAAGATCTTCCTGAGCCCACCAATGCCGATAACGTGAAAATCTATCACGGGTATCCCTACCTGACCTTGTCAATGATTACAATCGCCAAGCTGTGTCCACTACTTCCTACCCATATATATATATATATATATATATATATATATATATATATATATATATATATATATATATATATATATATATATATATCCGCCACCTCTCCCATCAGAAACATCAGTCGTCACTCCCACAGAAGAAGGAAAAATAAAAATCAGAAAAATAGTAAAAAAAAGAAGAAAAAAAAAAAGAGAAGAAGGAAAAAGGAAAAAAAAGGAAAAGATAAGAAAGTCTCAAAAGAAGACCCCGAAAAAATTCATCCCCAAAACCTCCACATAACCTTGTCAAACGCAGCTTATGATTGTACCCAAAGACAAGGATAGGCAGGTAACTAGTTGGCTGGCTATAAAGGAAGTCTCTCCATCTCCTCCACCACTCTTGGTACTCTAAAGAAAGAAAGAAAAAATATGTAAAATAGAAAAAATAACAAGGGGACATGCCTAAGCACGAAGGGCGAGGTGAAAACCTAAAAGGGCACCTCGAGTAAAAACAGCGGGCATGTAGCGAACTTGGTGAAATCCTGAAAGGGCGCCAGGGGTAAAAACAGCATAGCTGCCAAGGGGCAGGCAAGATCAAAAACCCGGAACATAGTGAAAATTTGAAAGGACTCTATAGAAAAAAATGACAGGGAGAGTTGGACGTAGTGAAAACCTAAAAAGGTGCTACAGGTAAAAATAGTAAGAAATAAAATTTTAAAAAATATAAATAAAATAAAAGTGCAGGTACAAGAGAAGCTAAAGCAACAACCGCCACAACGAGATACAAGGAAAGATCAACTTCAGATCAGTACTCTAGCAAACTCTGCTCAAATCCATAGAATGCGATCCCGGACACCCTCTTAGGGAACCAAGATCCTAAAGACACAATCTAGAATATTGCATAAAACGTGTGCTGAGCCCAAGATTCTGATTCCAATCATCCAAAGCACAAATACAAACACAAGCAAACATTGACAAATTTGACACAAACAAAATTTTCTTTCATTCCTTTAAAATTTTCTTACAAGTGCATTATCTTCTTTTTTTCACAAAAAGCCAAAAAACACAAAAAATAAAGGTTTCATGCATACACAACAAAGTAGTTAATTAATATTGGGAACTGCAGGTAAGCTCCTGTCTCTCGTACATCGACAACCTCTGCCTGAGCCTCTCTATCTCCATGTGTAGGTAGAAGGCCTCATCTCTCTCTAAGCGGTGTGTCACAAGCATACTCTCATCATATCCCTACCTCATTGCCAGCCGACGAGCCATGTCCTCACATGTGTGACGGAGGACAGCGATCTCAAAGATCTGGTGACCATGTGTGGCCAACAAGAAAGATGGATCAATGAAGGGGCACTCCTCAAATTCCTCAAATGAATCATTGACGCAGGAAGAGGATGAAGCAGTATCACCCACTATGTCCTGATTAGCAGTCTCATCCGCTAGATGCCAGCCAGGGACCTGACGATAAAGTGACTGCTCGGCCACCCATCGCTGATACAGTACTGTCGCTAAGGGAGGAGCCCAAGACTCGAGCTCTAGCATCGTCGCATCCAAAGAGCTCTACCATGAAATCCAGACTCACCTATATAAAGCAGTCAAATCAGAAGGAAGAGGGGCATGCTCAAATCTAGAAAAGGTGAACTCTAGAATGACCTGCCATAACCCAAACTGTCAGAGGAAGCGCATGGGATGGTAGGAGCAGTATCCCCGATGACCTAGCAACAACAAAGGAGTGCGAGCAGTGCTATAAATCAACGGTGAATGACAAAACCAAGGAGCCTTCCAACTAATCTCCCACCTTCAAAGCTGAGCATGTATACAACGATAAAGCGACTCCGTAGCTTCAACACCAAGCGGAAGGCCATCAAACAACAAGCACAGCACGTCACCACGACAGGAATCTGGCCATAGAAGCTGGGGAGTCATGAACAAGTGCTCCCACAACCAAACCTGCAAGAAGATATAAGTCAAAGCTCAGGTCGCAAGCAGATAACTACGCTAGACAAGGGAAAAGGAAAAATAGGAAATACCTGAAGGAATGAGCAACAGCTCCGGAGGATATGGGTACGGCTAAGGGAGCACTTAGTCAACCCTAAAAAGAGCTCCGTCATCACCACGGAGGTAATGCTCCTGCAATACAGGACATGGCAGAATACATCCAGTAAGACTGCCAACAAAGATTGTCAACAACCTGAGAAGAGCAGCTCAGCCAGGACACAAAATATTAGCGTATTCAAACACTAAAGCTGGCGATTTGATCTAGGGCCACCTCGGGAGGTCAAACAACGATCAGACAGGACCGCAAGTGAAAGTTCACCAGCCCTACCCTCGGGAGTAGGTATAGTAGTGAGAAACCCAAACTAGGAAATTATGTTAGAAGAACGAACCGACTTTGATAAGGGAATGTAGGGCTCCCGGGTGAGAGGAAGACCAGACAGGCATGAGAACTCCTCCAGTGATGGGCCCAGCTCTAGATCGTTAAAGGAAAACAAGTTCAGGGAAGGAACCCAGTCATACAACGCCACACTTAAGAGTCGCCAATCTAGGCGAACTCGATGAAAGTAGAGAACCTCCCGGAAGCCCAAAGAACTCAGCTCGAAGATCTCTGACTCGATCAAGCTCTCTATCCAAAGGCGTAAACGCTCTGAACAGGTGACATGTGGCTGTAATCGACAGGTCTGGACGAGCACGCCCTCTACAATCTAAATTCACAGGTCAACGAGGGAATCATAAAAAATGGGCACCCTCTCATCCAGCAAGTTTATCTTATGGTGCCAAAAGAAGCCAGCATCACCCATCGCATCACGTAAGGTGTCCTGAAAAGCCGCAACAGGTGGGCTGGAGCTGCCAACAATTGTCACGTCAGGAGCTGTTGAAACACATAAGCCCCAGGAGCCGCAGCACCTAAAGTCTCCCAATGGCTGACAGGACCGACCCCCTGAACCTCGAATGTCACTGCCTGTACCAACACTGTCTCAATATCCGCACAAAAAATCTGAGCCAAGCCGTCTGCAAAAAACTCATCACCCGTTAAATCCAAACCGATTGGGCCACCAAAATAGGGCCTGCCTTCTATTGAAATCTGATCCATCCCATCCACACCATTCACCATCGCCGTGCTACCATCTACACCACCCATAGACATCACTCCATCAATCAAGCCATCTCTTACCACCACCACATTATCCTCACCACCCAAACCATCCGTCCTAACATCCATAAATCCTGGCAGCCCATCTATTATGGATTCATCAAACCTATCAAAACTTCTCGTCCTACTCAACCTAGCTTTACATCCTCTGTTAATGGTGGTAGGAGTAATGTCATAAATGGCATTGATCTCCCTAAAGAGCCCATTACTCCTCACCAACCTCCATTAACTCATCCATAAATGGGTCCTGTTCACCATTATTGGACCCACCTACCTCCCCCCACTCATAAACCCATCAACATGGCTGGTCATAATCAGTCCAAAAGAAGAAAAAAAATAAAGAAAGAAAGAAGACAAAGGAAGAAGAGGAAAAATTGAAAGAGAAAAAAGGGAATGTGATCGAACGGATAGGGGCAGGGGAGAATATCAAAACAGGAGCAAAAGGAGTGAAAAGAGAAGAGGGGTACTCACTGGAAGAAAAGATGAATGGAGGCGGCACCCCGATTATCACCCGCGATACTCCAACCACCGCCCTCAGAACTGACATTTTTGCATTGCTGCAACTCTGACAGAATAGAACGAGAGGAAAAAAATCAGCGAGCGGTAGTCCGACTACCGCCGCGGTAGTCCACCTGCCACCCGAGCCCACTTTCGGACGAATTTCAGACAGGGTCTGCTCCGGAATGCCAAAACCCAAGAACAAACACCCGTACACTCAATTGGGATCGCAAAGGTGATCAAAAGGGAGCAATGTTGACCAACTGAGATTTTATATAAACATAAAGTTACACATCCAAGGATACAAGGTGGCACGATACAATGAACTAATCATCATCAGGAAGATAAGCATCAGTATCCTTGCGATGAAAGTGGGGCCCTACGATCCCTCCTCCAGTAAAACGTACGCCGCCACCAGATCATAGCCAGGCTGCAAGATCGGGCCGATACCATACTACTCACACCAGGAGCTATACTCTCTAACCGGATCAACAAAGGCACTAGCATCATAACCCTCTAATACAGTAGTCAGCTCTCTTTCGGGCACCAATCTCCAGTCAGAAGGACCGGACGGCTGGCTAAGTGGTACCATGGGACTACGGGTCAACTACTAAAAAAGTCTCTCCCCCAGGTACTATTTCATCACACGTGGATCCTCCAGAATACGACGTCGACATGAGACTTGAAAAGCCTCCTGAGCCTTAGGAGTAAGCATCGCATTCGATCGAAGGTACAACCTAGTATGGAACTGTAAAAAAGAAAGTCAAGGGCTGAGAGATAAGCAAAAAAGCAACACATGGGCAATGCGAGAAAAGGGTAGATCACTCACATTGCCCGGAACAAGGGCATCAATATTTGACCTCCAGGAAAGATCAGAAAATAGGCGTGTACGGCTGCGGTTGTAACACAACATCATGCGAGGAAATGGAGGTGAATGATCAATCAAAGTAGGGGCTAAGTGGGAAAAGTGGTCGAAAAAGCAGATCTGTGCAAAATTGCAATCAGAAAAAAGACAAACCAGATCATCCCCAAGGAGAATACTGCAGAGATAGAGATAAAGAAAGTACCTCGATGATCGGGTAAAAGCCAGTCAAGGATCGGCTAGTGCAACGGTTGGCCTTGTCTAGCCCTTCGTACAAATGGGCTAAGAGGGCTGCATTCCAGTTGTACAGTGTGGGAAAGGTGATGTCTGCCACAAGGATAACAAGCGTGAACTCACTAGCTCATTCCCATGGTAAAAAAATCATTGCACCCATAGTGTACAAAATCAGGGCACGAGCCTTCACCATAGCCATCGCTTCAATCTCGAGGATGCGTCTGGCAAAATTCAATGATAGCCAAAGAAGTTTGAAACGGGGACCGATAAAATCCGTTGCATTTGACATCATCCCAATAAATTCATCCCATCTTCCTCAATGGGCACCGAAAGGTCATCCTCAAAAGGAACGGATCCTCCGTCATACTGAAGGCCCAGCTACATGTATATGTCGCATGGGGTAATCCTCCACTATCCAAAAGGTAGCTGGAAAGTATGGGCCTCTGGGTGCCACCGCTCAGTCAAAGCAAACAAGAGAGACATGTTTGTCATGCTCAAATGAACTCGAAATAAGTGGACAAATGGAGTACGCTCCAAGACCTCAAAGAACAGCGGTTGCAGGTCATGAAACCAATCAGGCTAATGTGTCCTGACCCCTCGTCCTCTCAAGACCACAGGCGCACCACCTTCCCGAGTTAGGTCCGACAAATGCCAGCCCTCTCTTGGTACATAGCATTGGTCGGTCGACTGACGGGAGGAACTAGCCTCATTTTTACCACGACGAGGCATGCTACACATGCAAAGCACACAAGTATCCTTCCTAGAAGCCCATTTCAAAAGGCCATCTAGAGACCCATGTCAAAGGCCCATTTCATAAGCCTATTTCAAAAGCCCATCTGGAGACCCATGTCAAAGGCCCATCTAGAGGCCTATGTCAAAGGCCTATTTCACAAAAGCCCACCTCAAGGCCCATTCCAAAAAGCCCATCTTGAGGCTCATTTTCAAAAGCCCAAAGCCTAAGGCCCATGTCAAAAAAGTCCTTAAGGCTCATTTTCAAAAGCCCAAGGCCCATTTTAAAAAAGCCCATCTTAAGGCTCATTTCCAAAAGCCCAAGGCCCATTCCAAAAAAGCCCGTCTTAAGGCCCATTTTCAAAAGCCCAAGGCCCATGTCGAAAAAGCCCATCTTAAGGCCCATTTTAAAAAGCCCAATGCCCATTCCCAAAAATCCCATCTTCAGGTCCACTTCAAAAGGCCCATCTTAAGGCCCATTTTCTAAAAAACTTCTTTCCAGAAACCACTTTCAAAAATCACCATCTATCACAAATCCATGTATCTGGACATGTCAGGCGCATGATGTGATGGCCTCTTCGAAAATCCCACCCGTCCATTATTCACAAAAAATGGTCGACCATCACAATCCATGCCATCAACACCTTTAAGTGAGCCCCAGACCATCCATCCAACAGTCTAGATCATCACCAACAACTTCAAAAAAAAGAAATACAAAAAAGCATAAAACATAAAAAATTAAAATGAATAAAGGGTGGGGCCCCTTTTTTAATCACACCCCACCCCAACAAAAAAAATAAAAAATATACACCATGATAATAGTCCAGCCAACCATTTGGCCCAAAACAAAATCAATCCGACAAGATCCAACGGGTCGGATCAAATCAAGATGGCCCCACAGTCCTAATCATGGCCCTCTTCAAACCCCAAGGAAGATCCAACCCATCAAAAACTCCTCAAGAAAGTGGCCCAGCAAAGATCCAGCAAGAGTTCATTAGCCAGGATTACCTGAAATGGAAGAAAGGAAGAAAATGAGGGCTCGAAAACTCAACAAAGCTCTCTCCAAGATAACTCTAGGGACCACAATGGGTCCCTGGTCATCCCAAATGAAGGATTCAAATAATGGAGAAGACCACACGGGACGGACCCGCGCACCTGGTGGACCAGCGGTCCAAACGTCGGACCGGCGGTAGCCAGACTGCCGCTCGTCGCCCGACCAAAAGCAAGCATGGGGAAGCGAGCTATCCCCCAAAGGCTGATGTGAGCAACCGGTCCCACCCTCTGACCGTTGGACAATATCCAAAAAATGTATTTTTTACCAAAATAGCCCCTAAGTTATCAAAAATTCCAAACAGCCCCCAAGTTTTTAAAATTACCGAATTACCAAAAAAAGCCCCTAAGTTTTCAAATTTACCAAAACAGCCTCCGAATTCCCAAAAAAAAACTTTCTGAAAAATCCCAGGAAATTCTACAAAATCTCCAAAAATCCTAAAAATTTCTAAACAATCTCTAAAATTTTCAAAAAATTCCAAACAATCTCCAAATTTTTGAGAAATTTCTAAAAAATCTCCAAAAACTTCCAGAAAATTCAAAAAAATCTCCAAAAATTCCCAAGTTACCAAATTACCAAAAAAGAACAAATCCTCAGGGAATATAGCCTCAAAAAGGACACTTCTTCTAACTCATCAAGCCCCATTAATTTATTAATGGAGGTCATCTAACTTTGTTGTAAATAAAAACTGGACGATGACGTCCACCTGCAAAATCGAACGAATATTTTTCAAAAATCTAAAAATATATTCTCAAATAAAATCCCCAAGGTGTCTAGCTCCAAAGGGAATAGCTTTCGAATAAAGTTTCCAAAATGCATGTGGCCCGCAGTACACTGATGAATCTTCCATATTCTCCAGTTGCAGCCAGTGCACACAACTAAATAAGATTTGATCTCTTCCAATTTCCTCAAGGGACGATCGAATCCGTACATAATACATGTACGATTGGCCCGATCTTTATATCTGGACAGTAGTACGAATGCTAGTAAAAATGAGTGGATCTATCTCTGGAAAGAACAATCAAACTCGAAGTGACAACAATCCATTGTAACCAAAGTATCAGAATCAGCATACTGTATGGTAAAAGATTACTCGCACATACCTAGTCCGGGATATTCAAAAAATTTGATTCAGTCCAAGTCGACGTAATGAGTTCCCCATAAGGCCGCACCAACGCGTAGGGCAGTTAACCACTTTGACAATCAAAAAGACCGAATAGTCCTAAGGTGATTACATAGCAAAGGAACAACAGACCAAACAATACGAAAATCCTCGTAAAGCCACGATGAATGCACAGAGGCCCTTACTTTTCAGACTTATCCTCCAATGTTATTAACAATCTGACATGAAATGGTTGTGATTAGTGATTCGTAAAGCCGCGACGAATGCATAGGAGGCAATCATAATGTTTTCTTCAACCCTCGTGATATGTGTAAGTCAACTTTTTTCTAAACAATCGACTGACAATGATATAATGGCAGATAACAGATTTGAGTCACTACCCTTTTTTCAGACCAAAAGGGTGGGGTGTCCACTGCTTTGACCTTCGGTTGCTTGCAACCTCGATCAAAGAGAGGCATTTATAGACAACCCACCCAGGCTACATCTAGAGAAGGCTAAGATTATCCGTGAACCATGATCATACCTTAAACCAAACCCTAACCAAAAATTCTGAAACCATGATCCAAATCATTCAGCACACATGCACCCCCGCCTATATCCTATATCTTAACCAGGACACCCTTTACCCAAGCATAAACCCACTTGTCTGAGCCGAAAACTCTAAAAGAAGACTTCCAGGCTAACCCACACAACGTACAAAACCTGCAGGTGCAAGCCCGGCCGGAACGAAGCCTGGGCGACAGTCTGACTACTGCCTACGGTACTTTAAATGCCGCCCGTTGTGGCCCACCTGTGGACAGCTGTTCCAGCACCTAAAAGTCAACTTTCTTCTGAATTTACCCCTCCAGCATTCACTATTTACCTTTTTACCACCCCTCATGGCCAATGAGAGTATGTCATGTAGCATTCCTCTCTCCTCAACCAATCACCACTTGCCACCTCACCTTTTACCCCTCTCAAATCCAGTAATTACAGCAATGCCATTGGAGAAGGCTATAAATAGCCCTCTCCTCTTCACATTTTGATCATCAAATCTTCACTTCCAAGCTTAAGTGATAAGTAGAGTGAGAGGGAGAGAGAGAGAGGAAGAGAGTGAGGGTGAGGAGATGCTCTCAAGCCTTTAAGTCGAGAGTTTTTAGCTATCTTCTTAGCCCACTCCTTGCCTTCCTAGCCATCCTAACCTCCCAACCTAGCCCAATTGATCATGGTTCAACCCACATCCTAGCCTATTCAAGAAATCAAGCCAAAGATCTATCCATTCTACAAGCATGCATCATGACATTTACTCCCTTCTCAACCCATCTGCTTCTCTAGATCTCTAGTGAATGTATGCTCTGTGGCTTGGCATACATCGGATCCTGTCACATTAGAAATTCCTAGTGATCTAATCCATTTTTTAGCCTTTGCATAAGCATCATCACATCCGCCTTCTAAACACGTCTTGGACGTATGCTCTATGGCTTACCAAAATCTCAGATCTTGTCGCATCAGAAATCCACGTGTGTGTCTAGTCCAATCCCAACCACATCATCCATCCCTTGATATTGTTTTACCACACAAAATAGAGACCGTACGTTTATACAGGCAGAGAGGGTGCCTAACACCTTCGCTCTTTGTAACCAAGATCCCTTACCAAGAATCTCAGATCACAAACCAGGAGTCAATTTAAGGTAGGAAAGTCTTCAGATTTTCCTTACCTTACATATTTCATAGTTCTAGCCGACCACGGGATTTTGAAATTTTTTGACTAGTGGCGACTCCAACATCCACAATCAGCCTATCATCCCTAATCACCTAACAAATATAAATCAGCGTGGGCACCAATTTTCAATGTCTACAGTGCCCACCAGCTGTATGTGAAGCTGGAGAAGTGTGAGTTGTAGTAGGAGAAGGTAAGATTCCTCGGTCACGTGATGACAAGGGAGGGTGTGCAGTGGACCCCTCGAAGGTTAAGGCATCGTGTCAGTGGAGCTAGCCCCGACTACGTCTGAGATTCATAATTTTCTTGGTTTAGCGGGATACTATCGACATTTTATTGAGGGCTTTTCCGTATTGCAGCCTCGTTGATTAGGTTGACTCAGAAGGTCACAGATTTTGTTTGGACTGACACATGTAAGAAGGCAATGGTGGAGCTAAAGAACCATCTGATGTCCACTCCTATCCTCACTCTTTCCTCTGGGAGTGATAGATTTATTGTATTTACCGATACCTCATATATTAATTTAGGTGTTATCCTGATGCAGCGCGGCAGGCCTGTAGCCTTCGCATCTCGTTAGCTCAAGGTCCATGAGCTGAACTACCCTATGCATGATTTAGAGCTAGCAGTGGTCATCTTCGCACTTAAGGTGTGGAGAGACTATTTATATGGAGTCATATTTGAGCTCTTCTCCGACTACAAGAGCTTGAAGTACTTATTCTCTCAATCCGAGCTAAACATGAGGCAGAGACGCTGGATGAAGCTTCTGAAGGACTATAATTTTGATCTCTAGTACTACCCAGGCAAGGCGAATGTGGTGGTGGATGCCCTCAAACATCAGCCATGAGGCCTGGTGGCACACATGATGATTCAAGAGTGGAAGATGATCGAGGATATAGCAGAGTATGACTTCAATTTTTGTCTACAGTCTTCTATCGTTCAGCTATTAACCTTGTCGATTCAACCCTCTCTTGTCGTGAGGGTGATCGAGGCTCAGCAGACAGATGAGTCGTTACATGATTACCGAGCAGAGGCAGCATCTGAGAGTCAGACAGATTGACAGATGGGTTCTGATGGTGGACTTCGCTTCAGAAGCTGATTATGTGTCCCAAAAATTCCTGAGTTACGAAGAGATCTTATGACCGAGGCACATCGATTGCGATTTTCTATCCACCCTGTCTCGACGAAGATGTATCGTGATATGAGGCAAAGTATCTTTGGGTGGGGATAAAGCGCTAGATCGTTAGTTTTGTAGCCAAGTTTGACACATGTCAGCATGTCAAGGCCAATCATCAAAGACCCCCTGGTCCATTGCAGCTATTGAGCATCCCAACATGGAAGTGGGAGCACATGTCAACAGATTTTATCATAGGCTTGCCAAGGACTCAATGCAGTCACGACACCATCTGGGTCGTCGTTGATCGTCTGACAAAATCCACACATTTTTTTAAGATTCGCACGACTTGGCCTCTGGACCGACTTGCAAGGTTATTTATCAAAGAGATTGTGAGGATGCACGGTGTTCCAATCTTGATCGTTTCTGACTGAAATCTAAGGTTCACGTCTCAATTCTGGAGGAGCTTTTAGAGAACGATGGGCACTGATTTGCAGCTCAGCACAGTGTATCATCCGTAAACTGATGGCCAGACTGAGAGGGTCAATTAGATCCTTGAGGACATGCTTCAGGCCTACGTGATTGACTTCGGGGGTAGCTGGGATGAGCATTTATGATTGGCTGAGTTCGCATACAATAATAACTATCAGCAAACCATTGGCATGGCTCCTTTTAAGACATTATATAGTAGACCATGTAGATCTCTGAGTTGTTGGACCGAGGTCAGATAACAGCATCTCCTAGGTCTCGAGCTTGTGCAACAGACGTCAGAGGCTATTGATATCATCAGGAAGAAGATGCGCACAGCTCAGAACTGGCAGAAGAGTTTTGCTAATCGCTGGCGTTGTCCTTTGGAGTTCACTGTTGGGGACAGAGTGTACCTCAAGGTCTCACCCATGAAGGGCGTAGTTCGATTTGAAGTGAAGGGCAAGCTTGCCCCGAGATTCATTGGACCTTTCGAGATTACTGAGCGCATTGACGTCGTGGCCTATCAGCTTGCCTTACCATCTCAGTTATCTAGCATCCACAATATTTTTCACGTCTATATGTTCAGAAAGTGTGGGTCACACGTAGTTCCTGTTATCGCTTGGCAGCCGTTGGAGGTTCGTCAGGACACTTCCTACATTGAGTAGCCAGCCCGCATCCTTAATTGGAAGGAGAAGGTCTTACGGATCAAGGTCATTCTGTTGGTGATTCAGTGGGGTCACCATTCTATTGATGAGGCATCTTGGGAGCGCGAGGTTGAGATTCGAGAGCGTTATCCTCATCTCTTTGATGATTGATTCTATGCTATATCATATATGTTGTCTCCGATTTTATATGATGATGCGATATTTCTTCCTTATGAGTTATGTCTGGTTACAATGATTGTCTAAATTTTGAGGATAAAATTTTTATTTGGAGGGAAGAATTATAAGACCCGTATCTTAGACCGTACCTTTTTATATACTTTTGCAGTCCTCCCGGTCGAATTTTGACAACCCTCAACCCGTATTCAACGTTTACGTGCTATCCTAAGCCGAGTCCTGCATACCAAAGTTAGCTCGACCTGAAACTTGTACCCTAGCAACTGCACCGTCGCCACAGTTCCAACGCCGCAACTCACGCACCAATTCGATACCCGAGTCAGGAGATGTGAGCTCATGTTCATTTCAAAGAAATACCGCACCTTGTAAATTTTGAGAGAATCTCTACAAAATGTCTCATCAATCAATTAATCAATCAAGTCAAGTACACTCCATACCTCAAGTACAAGCATCCATCCCTCCTTTTTCCACAAGTCAACTCTCTATCTCCCCTACCCATCCCTCTTTTACAAAATTTTAAACTCAACCTTACCTATCCATCTCCTTTCCTTACAACCACCACTACATCCATCCCTTTATCCATTATTTCTCTCTCTCTCTCTCTCTCTCTCTCTCTCTCTCTCTCTCTCTCTCTCTCTCTCTCTCTCCCTCTCTCTCTCTCATTCTCTAACAACTTCCCAAATCCCATGAGAAATATCCAACAACCAAGCTCACTCCCAAAAATAAAAAACTAAGTGTGGCACACCCTCTCATCTCACATCTCAACCATTCATTCATCATCTACCTCCATCAACATTGTAGGCAATGAGCTAAGGAGGCTAAGGGATTAAGGAGGAGTGTAATAGGTGGGTGATCCACCGTTGATTTCAAGTTTTGGGCCCACGGGTTGTGGGATCCACATTAATGTATACAATGTAAAGAGGGGCCCATAGTGGCAGGGTCCCTCTCTCTCTCTCTCTCTCTCTCTCTCTCTCTCTCTCTCTCTCTCTTGTATAGAATGGCGTGTGTGGCCTATCATGAAGTAAGTATTTCATCCATGCCGTCCACCGAGTGGCCCACATGGCAATCCGTTTGGATGGGCCTAATCGAAGGAAAACACAAGTATTAGTTTAATCTGAGGCCGATGTGAGCCACACATGTGAAACCTGCATACCGTCCAGGGGTCAGGATGGTAGGGCCCACCCTCATATTGATGTAGATTAATCCATACCGTCTAGTGCATCCAGACCTCCTGGACGCTAGACATGTATTATATATACATGATATATGTTATATATTTATATATATATAATATATTATCATGATATGAGGTGGGCCACACATGTGGACCCACCATGTAAATATGTATGAGATCTCCATCGTCCAGAACATCCAGGGGTCTGGACGGTGGCTCTTTATAATTTATATATATTATATTATATTATATGTAAGGTGGGCCACGAGCATGGGACCCACCACTGATGTATGTTTGTATCCATGCCATCTAACGATCTGGACATGTGGAGTCCACCGTGATGTATGTTTATATCCACGCTGTCCATTCATCTGGAGAACTCGTCTTTGGCTCAAGACGAAAATGAAGCAAATTTAGTCCTCTGGTAGGCCACATACGTGGACCCCACCCCTGATGATTGTATTACATCCAAACCGTCCATCTATTTTGGGCCACCTTGTCTCATGGCTTGAGACTAAAAATAAGGCAGATCTAGTTAGCAGGTGGACCACACCACAGGAAACAATGGATTGAACACCCACCATTAAAACCCCCCTTTTGGTTTATAGATGTTTTGAACCAATATGATATTTAATTTTCCTCATTGTTCAGGTTTTTGGTGAACTTATGAACAGTCTGGATGGGAAATAAATGTTATGGTGGGCCCTCTAAATTTTAACGGTGGAAATCATTATCAAAACTATTATTCGTGGTATGGTCCAGATGATCTTTTGATCTGATTTATCGTTTCAATAATGCTCTAAAATGATCTCCATATATGGATGAATGGTGCTGCCCAAGTAGTGTGGCCCACTTGTTGTATTTGAGAGGCCCAATATGACGTATTTGGGGCCCATGGTTAGAGGCCCATTGTGATGTATTTGGGGCCCATGGTTAGAGGCTCATTGTGATGTATTTGAAGCCCATGGGTAGAGGCCCACTGTGATATACTTGGACCATTTGATCCAGCCCATATGACTCGAGCCATTTGGTTGGCCCAATTGATTCGGCCCATTGGTACCGGCCCATTTGATTCGATCATTCAACTCGGCCTATTCGATTCGGCCCATTTGATTCGGCCCATTTGAATTGGGCCATATGATGTGGCCCGTTTGATGCATATTGGCCCATTGGAGCGGCCCACATAATGTGGCCCACTTGATGTATATGAGGCCCAATGAGACGTATGTGAGGCCTTTGTGTGGGCTGAATGTGATGTGATGAAGCCCATTACGATGTGAGATCCTACTATGATGTATGTAATGATGATTTTGGCGGCCATGCCTTGGGAGCAATGATGGTTTGACATCCACATTGTAAGCACAATGATGGTTAAATGTCCACATTGTAACTCTCCTTAGGGCCTATTGATAGACCCATACTTGTAGTGTGTAAGCCGTATAGGCCCTCTTCGTTATGAAAGAATCCATCACCATATAACATGTTTAGTATACTTTCATAATTCATGCTCATACGCATCATATGTATGCTTGATATGAGGAGTGACCGATCATAACGTATGCCTTCGGAAAAATTGTTTACGGGCTCCCTGAGAGGTGGAGTTTCCCTTCATGAGCCCGCGGTAAGCATCGAGGTGCCATAGATGTCCCTGGGTGAAAATTCTTAAATCTGATGGTACCAGAGATGACTCCAACGTCGAGACTGAGTGGATATATGAGCGCAAGAGGGCCGAATATCAGGTGGTCGCGTCTTCCATTGTGTCGTAGTCGGTTGGAAAGGGGGTGGCCTTACTCACTCGAGGGTAGGGAGCATTGCTCGGCTAAGTTTGACTAGCTCGTGAATGGGTCTGCTATCAACATGTCGGATAGGTATTGGCAGACTATTGGTCAAGCAGATATTGAGGTTTCTTACGCTCACTTGGACTGCGCGCCTGAAAAAGGGGCAGTGCTATTTGGAGTGTACTAAACCCCGGTGATTATCGAGAATGAGAACTGTTTCCAGTGTCATTGGGAATGTACTAAACCCCGGTGATTATCCAGAATGAGAACTGTACTGATATTTGATGAGTTGTATGAGGATTTGGATGAGGATTGGCATGCTTGAGTTGCATCTCGCACATGGTTTCAATATGGCCAATAGCATTCATATCTCGCACCGCATAACCTTGGTACAGCTGATTGCATTCATGTGCTCATTATCATGATTCCTCATTACTCTGGCATTACATTCTAAGCACGTTCATACTACGCACACACTTACACCGCCCTCTAAGCTTTCTATAAGCTTATGCACGATTGATGCGTGCAGGTGACAGTGGGACACAGTCGTAGTCTCGCTACAGTTGGAGCATACAGTCGAGCTTCAGGAGTTTCTGTTATTATCACTATCTTGTATTTCCCTTCATATGCATTGTACTCAAAGTTTTTGATCATAGCGGATTGTGTGATGGTGTTCTTGTGGTTATTGTTCGTGGGTTATGCTTATGGTTATGGTTATACTGAATCAAAATCATGTTTGAAATTCTCCTTTTAGGATCCTAGGATTGGAACCTGGTGTATGGGTGTCGGGAGCTGAGAATGGGGTATTATTGAGGCTGTCAGCACCGGATTCGGCGATCGGTAATTTTTTGAGCCCGATTTTTTAGTTTGGGGCATGACAGTGGGCTCTCGTCTCAAAAAATGACAAGCCTTTTAAAAAGGCATGTGGGGCCCATCAGAAACTGAAATTCAGCCTACCCCTTAATCGATCTTCTCCGTTTATTTTAATCGAAAAGTCATGAATTCCAATGAGAGTTTTTTTATTTTTTATTTGAAGTTCTCTATGGCCCATAATTACACCGACATTTTACATTAATTATAAAGTGTTTTCTCCTATGTGGTTCATCTGTGATGAATTTTGCCCTCAAATTTGGGCCAACAACATTAAATTAAAACCCCTTACATGTGAAAGGGATGGATTTGCTTCAAGACAACTTAGTGGGCCCCACAACAACCTTAGAGCACATTTTTCATCTTTTTGAAGATAAAAATGTGCATTTGCGACAGCTGTTTCTCGCACGACGTTACATGTCTCGAAAGGAGAGAATGGATTTAGAATGGGTATTTTTAATCCCATAAAAATAGGAAGAAGGCCCGCTCCTTGGTCAATCTAATCCATTAATGTTATTCAGGACTCCCTAGGTCATCGGAGGGCATTGATTTAATCTTCATCCAAGATCATTATGACCATCAATAGAGATACGATATACTTTCTTCTCAGAGTTGTTTCCTCTTGTGTGGTCCACCACGGATGTCTTCTTCCCTCATTTTTTGGTGCATCCATGAAATTCTTCGCCCCAGTTAATGGTCATATCGAATTTTAAAGGAGATGCACCGTGAATCCCAAAGAAAAGATCCAAAAAAAACTACATGGACTTCAAGAATGCCAATTTTGGTGACATTCGAATTTATTTATGGTAATTATGTTGGAGAAAGGAGAGCACCAACCTTAAAGGTAGTTAATACCATTGTGCCACCCCATGACCTACTCCGGTGAGCATCCGACGTCATTCTGTCCATTCCGTTGAGTTTCCCGTGACTTGTTCAATTTATATTTTCACGGGAATGGGTATACTCTCCCACGACAATTGTCCTTTTCCATGGATCTTACCCTCATTATATCTTTCCCTATGCAACATCGAAAAAAATGTGGGTGTAACATCTATTGTATGTATTTCCTATCAACTAAAACAGATCCATTCCAATAGGGATCTCATCAAAGCAACACAAAGGAGATTCATATGGACTAAGCTTAATGATGATTTTGAAAAATGACCCAATCCACGTTTAAATATATGACATGTGAAGTGTTGTTATACATGCGCTACCCGTACAACATGTGACATTACTTATCTTTGAGTAACCCACACTTCTGTACGATGCCATTACTTATCTTTCAATGACCCATTCTTCAATATGTCATATATCCTAATGTGTCATATAAGATATGTGCCAGTTTCATCTTCAAGCACCTCTACATGTGCCACATGGCCACTATCCATTTTTAAGTGTTTCGCATGTGTAATGTGTGTCAATGCACGACATATATAGCATGTGTCACTAACCACTTCTATCTTTAAGCATTGTACACATGCCAATGTGCCACATGTGCGATGGGTAAAACCACTCATCCTTAAGAGTGTCAGCATTCTATATGCTCTAATGTGTTAACATGCAACCTTCATCTTCAACAAGTGTAGATACCCTACCTAGGGTGAAAGAGCTTGTATGAACACTGTGGGACCCCTAGACCCAAGCCTAGACTAGGCCCAATTTAAAACTCAATCCAAGCCCAAGCTTAAGCCCATTTAGCATTAGGACCATAATAAAGCAAAGGGAACCAATGGAAAGGAACAACCAGACCTCACCAAGGCCCCATATGAACCTTAATTTTCACGATATTTTATCACACAGTAGATAGAAGAGAGAGAAATAAAACCCCACTTCGAGAGTCCTGCTCGAGCTAAAATGACCCTTTTGTCATTAGTTTTCTATTATGACGCTTTATACCAAGCCCCTTAACCAATAAGGTGTTACCAAGTAGCACATCATACCCTCATCCAATCACAACCTCCCAAATCCTTTTTAGCCCATAAACTTTTTCAAAATCATAAAACTTTCATCCCCCACACCTATAAATTTCCCCTCCTCTTTATTTTTAAATCATATTCCATTCGTTAATTTCTTATCTCTCATCTCTTACCTCTTATCATCATTAACCAACAACCACTCATCCACAAAGGAGAGAAAGAAAGTAAAAGGAGAGAAATTATCACACCCAAAATTCGACACTCGAGTATGAAAACTCTGATCCCGAGGTCCTGGGTGTGAAGCTAGTAAAAATGCACATAAGCGAGTTCTCACGTGCCCACATAGTCCAGTTAACATTTACACATAATCAATAATCAAATTAACTATAAATCGATGGCATCAAATGTTAAGCAAAAGTAACTAAACTTACAAATATATGGCTAATATTCAAAATGTATAGTTACAAAAGTGGTGTTTAACCAAATGAGAACTACACAAGCCATAATATACGTATTCAAAACGAAAGAAAAATATAAAGTATTCTGCTTTCGCCCAACACTCCTAAAATATCACAACGGTGAAACGAGTCAATCAGCGTCTGCCTGTCTGAGATATCAATGATACCTACATCAAATATCTCATCTGCTTTGTGTTTTAAAACACTTGTGGGTAGGAGAGAGTAATTAAATCAATGGTACAATTTTCTAAGTTTCATATGTTATCAATACAATCAAGCATATGTAATGATAACATTATAAAATTTTTAAAAAAAAATTCTAATTTAATTATTTAAATACATGGATGATATGATGATATGTACAATAGTTATCTCATATCACAACCCAACAATATTTAGCATGATAATGCTCGGGAACACAACAGTCGCAAACTTTTCACATCGACGCTATTATTGACGAGGATGTCAACATATGCACAATACTTAACCCACAACACAATAATGTAATGATATGTATGATTAATTAAGTATTTATTATTTTCAGTTTGAACAGCAGGTTAGCGACACTAGGATACCTCCATTCTATTAAAAATCGTTAAATGGATCCATGTACCTCATGGCAGCATATAGCGGCCCTGTCACGCCCCAAACCCAAAAATTGGATTCACAGGAATCCCAATCACCGAATCTGGTGCCGACAGCCTCCTTAGTACCCCATTCTCAGCTCCTAGCATCCATACACCAGATTCCAATCCTAGGATCCTACAAAAAGAATTTTTTTGTATACATTTAACTTGTAATAAGCATAACCACAAGATTACCCAATTCACAAAGGCAACATCATCATCACATATCCACTAATATAATCATTTAAGTACAATGCTGAAAGGGAAATACATAAATTGAAAATCAACCTCAGAAGACCGCTGCATCCTCCAAGCTCAACACTGCTACAACCTAACATCACCTGTACGCAAGCTTATAGAAAACTTACAGGATGGTATAAGTGTGCGCACAAGGTAAGTACCAAGTATTCAACGTAATGTCATAATCATACAATGTCGAAATAGACGCAAGGTCATGAATCATATATTATGAGAGAAAGAAAAAATACTGACAAATCCATGAGTCAGGCAATATCAGAATCCGCGATACAAATCAACTATACAAATTAGGAACAATATCAGAATACGCGATACAGATCAACTATACAAATGAGGAACAATATCAGAATATGCGATATAAATCAACTATACAAATGGGGAGTCATAAAGAGTCAAATATCAGATGTCGTATCTAAACCATATAAATGCAAAAACACAGGTAACCCAAAATTTCATATGTCGTGGATGTAATGCAATATGCGGTGTGAATGAAATGACCATGCTAAAGTGTGAAGTCAGGATGATAGGACGTAGTATCGCAAGCTATGGGGTCCATCACAAGGGACTTCTATCCAAACCAGTCTCATATCTAAATTTGGATAGTCTGACTTAATGTGGTAAACTCCTGATCTCAGGTTAGTCACGCATTCCAACCAAAATCGTAGTCATTACGAAGGTACATGTAACAAATAGTTGCGCACCACCAGCCCGAGTAGATAATGAATGAATGAATGAATGAGTATGCAACTCATGCTCAATAAGTCCACATATTAGTACTGTTCATCTATGGGATCATCACCGAGGTCTATTACACTCTACGCAAGCTTGCCGCCCCTATCCGAGCACACAACTGGGTAAGTGGAAGAGACCTCACTATCCGCCTGTCAATATCGGGTCCGGCTTGTCGATAACAGACACATTCCTCAAGCTGGTCAAACTCAACCTAAACATTGCTCCCTCACTCAAGCGGGTAAGGTCACACCCCCTCCTAACCGACCATGACACTAAGAGACGCGGCCTACTGGTATATGGACCTAATGCGCTTATATATATCCACTCGGTCTCAACGTTGGGGCATCTCCTGACCACAGAGGTTTAGGAATTTTCACCCAGGGACATCTATGGCACCCGTATGCTAGAACCAAACATTTTCGATGTCTCATCTAGCCATCCATGATATGCCTGTGGAGTCTATAGCCCTGATATCGCTAGGGTGTACAGTAATCACAACACACAATGCAAGATGCATGAGTCATACAATCCAGTCATGCATCAATCCTGCGCATCTCGTGCGCTCATGTGAGATAATCTCTGCCTATGAGGGAGTCTCATAACAACCTATTCAATGACATATGCAATGATCAACCACATCTCATAACAAACATGCAGATGATGCGTATAGGCATGTATCATGATGTTATGTTGTCACATACTCATAATCGGTATCAATAACCGGCATCAACAATCGACCTCGACAATGTGGACATTTAACCAACATTGCCCCCGAGGAATGGCCCTCATAGATCCTAACATATTATGGACCCATGACCTCACACAAGGGCCA
Organism: Magnolia kwangsiensis; assembly: GCA_037074715.1. NCBI lineage: Eukaryota > Viridiplantae > Streptophyta > Magnoliopsida > Magnoliales > Magnoliaceae > Magnolia > Magnolia kwangsiensis. Next base: position 18,200,080 of record CM073577.1, on the reverse strand, counting down.
CATATACAACACCATGGGCCTCATTCAAGAGCTTAATACACATCACGATGGGCCTTTCACATGAGCCTAACATACATCACAATGGGCTCCATCGCCTGACCCTCAAATGCATCACAATGGGCCTCATCAAAGACCTCATATTCATCACATTAGGCTTAAAACATGGGCCGAATATCTATCACAATGGGCCTCAACTACGAGTTACATATACACCATATAGGTCTCGACAATCAAAATCGACACTCGGACTCATCCTCGACAATTGGAGTCGGCCTTGATACTTGGCCTCGACAATTAGGATCGATTGATAATCAGAATTGGCAAATCGGTCACGTCAATCGGAATCGACAATCAGCCACGACAATCGAAATCGATCGATAATAAGAGTCGGTAAATCGGTCACATCAATAAGAATCGAAATCGACCACGACAATCGGGATCGATTAATAATCGAAATAGGTAAATCGGTCATGATAATCGGCCTCAATCGCTAATCGACAATCGGCTACGACAATCAAAATTGATAGATAATCAGAATCGGCAATCGGTCACGACAATCGGGATCAAAAATTAGAGTTGGTAAATCGGTCACGGCAATCGAGATGGATAATCAGAGTCAGCAAATCAGTCACGTCAATCGGAATCGACAATCGGCCACAACAATCTGGATGATCGATAATCAGAATTGACAAATTAGTCACGACAATCGAAATCGATCGATAATCGACAAATCGGCCAAACAAGGCCTAAGGGAAGGTCACAATGTGGACATTAAACCATCATTGCACATCAATGTGGTCATTTAACCAACATTTCTCATAAGGAGTGGCCCTCATAGAGCCAAACGTATAGTGGGCTCCTGGCCTCTCACAAGGACCTCATACACAACATAATGGGCCTCATCATATGGGCCAAAAATATATCACAATGGGCCATGAATACATCAAGTCGGGCTTCATTCAAGGGTCAGAATATATGATCTTTAAATACATAACAGGTGAACCCTGCACATGGGCCATAAATACATCACATCGAGCCTTGCCCATGGGCCAGAAATACATCACAATGGGCCACAATCCATGTGTCTAATACATATTACAATGGGCCTTGCCCATGGGCCACAAATACACCACGCCCATAGGCCTCAGATTCAAGCAGGTGGGCCCCATCATATAGGCCTTAAATACAAGGTGGGCCATAAAAATATCATATTAGGCCTCGAGAAAGGCCACAAATACATAACAGGTGGGCCCTACTCATGGACCTCAAATACATAACATGTGGGCCCTACACATGGGTCTCGTATGCGCCAAATGGGCCACGTATCAGGGTCTCGAATACATCAAATGGGTCACGCGTCATGGGCCTAATACACGTCACATTGGACCGCACGATAAAGGCCTAATACACATCATAATGAGCCTCGTGTACATTAAGTCAGCCTCATCATATGGGCCTCATATATGCCAAGTGGGCCGCATCAACATGCCGCACCAATGGGCCTCATATACAGTCAAGTGGGCTACATCAATGGGCCGCACTAATGGGCCAATATAAATTAAACGGGCCTTACTAAATAGGCCTCAACAATGGGCTTCATATACATTAAGTGAGCCCACCGTAATGTTTATTTTCCATCCACTCTGTTCATAAGGTCACATGGACCCAACTTCAGAGGAAAAACAAATTTCATACTAATTCAAAGCTTCCATGACCCCAAAATTAGGTTCCAATGGTAGATATTCAATCCCCATTGATTTGTAGTGTGTCCACCTGATAGACGGCGTGGATATACGACATATTCATCAAAGGTGGACCCCACCATCTAGCAACTGCTGGACAGCGTGGAGTATGATCGCACTATAACAAATGGGACTTTTAGCGGCGCTCACAAGCGCCGCTAAAATACCCTAAAAGTGCCGCTGCTAGCGGCACTAGTCAAGCGCCGATAATGGGTTTGTCGCTAACAGTCTTATGGGCGCTAGGTAATTTTCCGCGGCGCTTCTATGAGCGCCGCAAGTGTTTATTTTTACGCCGCGAATAAGCGCTGCTAAAAATTACTCAGAGCGCCGGTAAATTCGTAGACACTTCTTCTCTCGAAAAAGCGCCGCAAGATTTCTACGCAAGCGCCGCTAAAACCGTTGTATGGATTTGAGAGGCCTAGCATGCCAGTAATTGTTTTTATCATGTATTCAATCAAAACCCGTAATTTTTTAAATATTTGAAACATAAGAATGATGCAATACGAATAAAACTGAATATTAAACAAATTTTATATTACTACACAATAAAAAAAATTATTACAATTATAAAGAGAAGGAAATGTCACACAGCACAATTACAGGTTTAATCATCTCTCAAAAAACTAAAAAGAAAAAACAAACAAATAAATATGAAATCTATGTATTTTTTTAAACATGATAAGATAATCCTGCCAGCTCAGCCGTTGATTTGAATCTAATAACTGAAGTGGACCATCTTTATTATTTATTAATATAATTAAAATATGAAATCTCATTTTCAAGAATCTGAACAAAAGTAATTAAAAACATAGCCCAAAGAAGAACAACTTGCCTAAGTGCCTGATTGCAAGAAAGACGGTCCTTTGCTAGCTGAGACCGGATCCACTGCAAAGCTTTGTTGGTTAAGCTTAACCTACAAGGTCATGTGAGGGGCCCACTGTGATGTTTTCATAACATCTAATTCTATCATGTTTGGATCCTTGTATTTGCTTTGGGATCCAAAAATCAGGCCTATCCAATACTCAGTTGGGCTACACTACCACAAGTCATGCCTAAGACGTCTAAGATCATGTCGAGTCGAGTCGAGTCGAGTCAACTCAAGACTTATTCTTATCTTAGAGTTTGCAACAGACCATGCTGGACATTAGAGTGAGTCGAGTTTTCTAGTTTTTGAAGTATGTTCAAGTGCCACATCTGCACCAGAGAAGTTTCAGTGGGCACATCATATAACTCCATGAAGCATGTTCATCAATGCATCATTGCAAAAATAAATAAATAAATAATAATAATAATAAATAAAAAGAAAAAAAATCAATGGGTCATTGAGAAAAAAAAAAGGAATAGAAAAGAAAAGGTCAGTTATCACATACCCTGTGTAGGAATGGAAACAAGATCACCTTCAACTTGTTCCTCACATATTGGTCATTCACCTGAAAATAATACTGAGGATCGGAGAAGTATCTGCTGATCTGTTCACAAGATGACAATAAGGTTGATATGGTTGCACACCTGTGGGAATTCACTGCAGCAAACTATGGGCTACTCAAATGTTATTTCCTCTGCTTTTATCAATATATGCATTAAAAGGGTCCTTACTTTTACTCAGGTGGTAGACTCTCAAGAGTTTCAACACCTGGTAGAGGGTTCGAGTACCCATAAGTGGTGAAATCCCACCATGGCGTGAGTGTGTGGTGGTGTGTGTGTGTGTAAAAAATAATAATAATAATAATAATAATAATAAATAAATAATAAATCTGCACTAATAAAATCAGTAAGGGTCCGTTTGGCACATATATGATGCCTGATATAATGTATCTGTGATGAAATGCTGCTTTGTGATTAGTTCAACCTGTAACATGTACCAGACTGAATATCAATCTAAGAATCCAAAATTTTATATCTGATTACTCTTTATGGAAAAGATCTGTTTCATCTAGAAATTCTGTTTCATGCTAATTGCAGACACCCCTACATTCACTAATTACACAAGCATGTGAGAATCTTACCTGCATTTTCAGTTGTAATACTAAAACCTTCACAAAAATCCAATTCTAAGATTCCCAACCCATTTATCACAAAGGAGCGACATGATCTTTGGCCTGAATATATGTGCAGTGTACTAGGATTTTTCTCATTGAAGCATAATTTTCCTTGATTAGCAGACCAACATCAGTTTTTGGCCCAGGGCATGTGCAAAGTGTACACTGCCTGATGAATGAGCTGGATTTTTGACATGTGAACCATCCAATGGACAGAACAATGGTTCACTCATGTGTGGATGGATCCATTTTTGGACATATTTTGGTCCCCAGAGAGCAATCAACATACACAGATTAACCTTGGGACAATCTGTTCAATGGAAACTAGTAACAAATTATTATACTAACAATTGCAATTCAATCCAAACTTCAGCGTGGCCATGGTATATTGAAAGCGGATATGAAAATTAAACTTTAGTTATTTTCTAACTTCTGAATTGCATATACCTTCCCAAGTATTGATAACTAGGCTCCAAATTGCAATTGCAGTGACTTAAAAAAATAAAATGTAATTAAAATTTGGGCATGAAAGAACATATTCAATAGTTATTGCAATTCAATTCAATTACACATCCAAATGCACCCTTGGTGATTTTAATCATTACCTCATTCATGAAAATATAACCATAGAGGCCATGAGCCGATCGTCATGTGCCAATGCAAAAATGCAGCCCGCGCCAACTGCATGTCCTCTGTTAGAAACTAATTCCAAGATTATGAAATAAATGCAATCATTTGAACTTGGAAACATGTTAGAATTGGAGTCAGCTAGAAATAACAATTGTAATTTATCTCCTATGTAATAATTCACCGAATTACTCCAATGGTTGGGACACATAAAGTCAAGATCTTGCTTACAAGCCTCTGAAACATTAGCAAGTATTCCTGCCCAACACATAGGAAAAACAGAATCAGTGTCCATAACCAACTATTTATGGGTTCCTGAACATCATTCATTGGTTTCATGGCTCAAACCATTCAACCAAGACAGATCATCATCCATTGCTTTTTCTGCATTTCAAGAAGTTAGAGAGAGAGAGTAGAACCAAACTAAAAGCATACCATTCTCCACAAAATCACATTTCTTTGAGGTTTTAACAAACAACTCCTATGCATTTTTTTCCAATACTAAGAGAGAGTTAAGACAACAACAACAACAACAACAAAAACAAACAGCAACACACAGATCTTTATCAAATGAGTTAAAATTATATGACAATTACTTACATAAGATATTCATTGCTTGTCATTAAGGATATTTGTTGAGAATAGGATCCACATAAATGAGTTAAAATTATATGAAAATTACTTACAAATTACAAAAGGTTGCTTATGCACACTTTCAACTGCTGAGGTCCTTGGTTGCTCGACCTCTGAATTTCGTAGCTCCAAGTCATGCAAGTGAAATCCTGAAAAATGAAATCATATCAAAGCTTCTGCATGATAGAAAGTAATGTATGGCCCCAAGGCACAGGGCATCTCTTTCTCGAAGTTTAAGACAGGCTTTGCAGCAAAAATGAGGAGAACAACTTGTAGAACATCAAGCACTCCACCGATAACCAGTGTTGAAGACACCGACAGTATATACCTTCTCTCATACCTGCTTTCTGTGGGGTGGCTAACATGGAGTGTGTACTAACATGGGTGTGTACTAACAAGTTAACCCAAAAAAAAAAAAAATACCTGCTTTCTGCCATATTTTGATTTTCAAAAGCAATGAATGGGTGGTACTCATCCTTGCCAGAATCTGATAGAGCAATGATGAATGAAAGCATGTTGATTTTCCAGGTGGTTGAATTGAACTAAGAAACTCCAAATGAATGTAAACATGAAAAAATCAATTTGAAAGAGATCAAAAGAAAATTCAGACACTTTCTAATTTCATCACTTTATCTGACCAACCACTTCTTATTAAGAACGAGGCTGTATGGATGAGCACTGAAGAATGAGGAAATGAAAATCTGGAAGAGGCTTTACCTTTAAGCAGTGAAATAAAAAACTTGCCTTCAAGCATCAATGGATTCTCGGTATTTTGATGCAAACATCAATTCGGCCAGCCTCTTCCAGATTTTCATTTCCTCGTTCTTCAGTGCTCATCATCTTACACGCAGCAAGCTCCACTGGACCTGTAAAACAAAACAAAATGGGCACCACTGTTACCCCCCAGGGCCAAGCATAGATATGTGGGCAGCATAAGTGAATGTGCGTCTGTATTGATAAATAATTAAAAGATTACATCTAACCACATGTTGCAGTGCAAAACTGTTTGCAATCAAAACAAGAGATCACCCAAATCACTCTACTGATTTTTTGCAGTAAGAGTTACAAAATATGGAAAAAAAATCACTAACTGATTTGCAGGAAAACAATTAGAAAACCAAAATTCTACAGTTTTTGCCATGGCCTGAGGACACTGCCCAGGCTTGAAATCTTAGGCCTGGTACCTGATAGGGCTGAACCCAGCAAGCAACAGATTGTCTGGATTATTGCCGCCCTGAAGGAGTCTTCCAATCATTTGCAAGGATTATCCATTCGTTGGTTTCTATGGAATACATTATCTTTGGTAGCGCCCAGCATGTGACTGGTCAAGTTTTGCTACATGTATTTTCTGAGAGATGACAACTAAGATATAAGCAACAACAACATAGGTATTTTCTGAAAAAAGGTGATCTAGTTGAAAAAAGATGCCTGGTATTTAGATATTTTATTCAACCCTTCCTGGTAACAATGCACCACAAAGTCCAAAGATTGTATCAAGATTGATGTCAGGCAGGCACCTACTCACAAAACTTTTACCAATCAATCATGACAAAAGAATTACATTTTGATCAGCCTGATTTTTAGTTGTAGATAGAGAGACTGAGAAATACATTTAGATCCCAAGAATAGTTCATGTTGATTGATGCATGAGACTGAATTTTAGCCTGATTTTTAGTTGCATCTTTGACTGTCTTATACAACTTCTGCCTATCCCCACCAGTAGTGCCCATGACAAAGGGCACCCCAATTTTGCAATACAGCTCTGCATTCGCTGCAGAATAAAGAACAAAACAGAAATTAATAAAGCCACCAAACAAATAGCAGCCACTGCTATAAATAGCAGAAACAGCATGAATGGGAAAAATCATAGATACAAAGATCAACCTGAAACTTGTGAAGAGAGATACCAAATAATAATATGCTTGCTTTTTTCTTTTCCTTTTTTTATATTTTTAATAGCAAAATATGCTTAGATCTGACCAACTTATTTGGAGATATCAAGCAAAATTTATCTAATTAGCAACTAGAAAAAAATTTAATATTTCTTTCTTATCGATAAAAATTAATTTTCCTTTTCTTATTCGTGATTTAAATATTTCTTTCAACAAGTAGGAAAAATAGAAACCAAAAAAAAAAAAAGAGTATCTAAAAGGCTATAGATGTATTTTCTTCTTTTTTTTCCTTACTTTATGCAGTTCATGTTTTTAATGTAGCAAAAGTAAACATAATCCCAAATTTCACCCAGTAGCAACATGCCAGCTGGTACCAAGCCAAGGTAAAGGAGGGCTGATATCAGGTGGGCAGCTGGTCATCAAATTTTTCTCAAGCAAGCCATGATGCCAACCCTGAATAGCTCAGAAAGGCTATGATGATAGTGATGATGGTGATTAATGGAAAGAAACACTAAGGAGTCATAATGAAAGTGAGCATTAGCCTTTTTAACCTAACAAGGGTGAACATTATCTAGAACTTTACCAGATAGCAACATGCCAGCTGGTCCCAAGCCAAGGTAAAGGAAAAGAGTTTATGTCAGGTGGCAGCTGATTATCAAATATTTTCCAATCAAATTATGTAGTCAACCACGAATAGCTGAAAAAAGGCCATGATGGTGGTGGTGGTGGTGAATAATGAAAAGAAACAGTAATGAGTTACTATTAAGGTCCTGTTCTTGATAGCATTGCAAAAGACCTCAATGCATGGGAGAATGAAAAGGAGGAAAAGGTTATAAACTGGGTAAGGTCATTTGAGGGCAGAAATGGAGAAAGATGGAGAGTTTCAAAATTCCATGTCGCCATTGAGAAAGCGCTCATGTATTGGGAATTAATTATATATTTGTGTAAACTACGAAGGGTTTCTTTTTTCTTCTCTCAACCTTTTTTTGTTCATCAAGGCTCATTGAGATGTTCAGTTTTTTATTTTTCATTTTTCTTTCTTTCGTTTTTTATTATTATTACTTCTTTTTTTGAAGAATTGAAATTTTCGGTCTTCAAAATATGCTTTTATATCTTCTTAATTTTTCCAAGTGAGAAATAAACTCCACTTTTCCAGTTCCAAGTTAATAATGTAGAAAAGCTATTTAGAAATCTGTGAAAACAAAAAGCTGACATTTCATCTTTCAATCAGATCACAGATTTTTTCCAGAGAAAAGAAGAAAAAAAAATCCAGACAAAAGAAACTCAGTCATCTTCAGTGACACTGCAGTTTGAGAGAATGGTTGAGGGTAGAATATACATATGTGAATTTTGTTGTAGATCTGCCTACGAGGTATTTTGTCTATATAAATCTTTTTACCAGGTAAACTTAAAGAAAAGGAGGCCGATCATTTTGAATGGGTGCATCATGTGCTATCGGGATGCAGAAACAGGAGATCATTTGTCGATTCACTGCCCCTTTGCACAAGAGATTTGGTGGAAGCTCTTTCAACTTTTTCAGGTGGATGGGCTCAGATGGCAAGAGAGAGAAAAGGAAGATATTCATTACCATTCTAAGTGTCTTCTGCATTTGCAGCTCTTGCCATCGAAAACAGAAAAAATGAAAAGAGAGACAGAGGTAAAGCAAAGAAACAGAAAATATTTGATGTCCATGGTGGAAACCTACCAAGGCCCCACAGTGGGGATAATGACAGACCCAAAATTAAAGCATATCCAGCTCAAGTAGACCACACGGTAGAAATAGTGGGGATAATGATGTCAATGGTGGAAACCTACCAAGGCCCCCACAGTGATGTTTTTTGTCATCCGTTTGCTACTTCATCAACCCATTCCAAAAACTGCAAGATGAAGTTCAAGAATTAAAACAAATTCTGATAGTAATGGTATGCAACATTAAAGAGCTTCATCATCTCTGAAAAAATATTTTTATTTTCCTTTGATAAGTATGAATAGAAAATTCTGACAGTAACAAGAAAAGGAGAAAGAAATTTTGAAGTTAGATGCAAGATCAAAGTAGATAATGTTCTGTTTCAGAAAGATAATATTTTCAGAAAGCACAAGTTCACCAACAAGAGGAGAAACAGTCAACTCATGAACTGACAAACCTTGCAGTTATGGAATCTTGAGTTGCATTCATGAATCCATCCATTGCTAAGTTCAAAAAACACAAGCCATAACCAAAAGGAGCATTTGGATGATACTCCACCAGCAACAAGGAGAGTGCATGCATACTCACCTGTCTAGCAATTCTACTGGTTGAATCAAGGGTCCTCGCTTGCTCATCTGCCGCTCCATATAGAAATACAGGGACTACATGATTTGTATCAAGGAACATTAGCAAGTGGAATAAAAAGTTTGAAGAACTGTATGGGAAAACAGGATTTAGAACGGCTCATTCATAACATGGTCTTCTACACACATAGCAATTCTTCATCATTATTTGCTACGGACCTCCTTTTTGCAACATACTCAGCACCAGTCATACCCCATGGGATCTCTTCAGGGTTCCTAAGGGCCTGTTTGGCAAGGCAGATCCCACGGTATTAGGAGGGATGGGATCGGCAATATCCTTGGATAGGCATGACGAGCCAAACAGGTCTGGTGAACTTGTCCCGGGATATAAGCCATCCCATGGATCTTAAGACAATCCACTGACATCACCATCATTACCTTACATTGATCCTATCCCTTGGTTGAATGGATTGGATGGTAAAATCCGGGGATATGGGGGGCGTGCCAAACAGACCCAGTGAACTTGACCTGGGATATAAGCAATCCCATGGATCTTAAGACAATCCACTGACACCACCATCATTACCTTAAAATTGATCCCATCCCTCCTAATACCATGGGATCTGCCCGGCCAAACAGGCCCTAAAGATTTCCACAGAATAAAGCAAATTTTAGTGACATGAGATTTCAATTCAAGGCAAGAACATGTAAAATGAAGAAATAACAGAGATATAAGCCACCATCAGATCAGCTGCGCTCAATCCAACTCAACCCATTGATAACTTATAGGGGTAGAACAAGTTGACTAGGGCTCAATCCAAGCCCAACCCATTTACTTAAAATTGTTAAGTCCACATAATTAGCAAAACTATTTATCCAGCAAACAAACAAGATGAATGGATGAGATGAATTCAATCTGCCGTTGACAGTGATTAAACAAGAGAACTAAGCAGCATTTTCAATTGTTTCAATGCATTTCAACACACTCCAAACCACTCAATAAGCTTCAACTCAAACTTGCCCAATTTCACCCAATGAAAAAAGAAAAAAGACCAAAGTGATCAAATATAAGGTGGGATACATATGTATCAGAAAATGAACAGTCATGTTGGATGCAGATATACTGTAATCAGAATGCTCTCCAACCAAAAAAGTAAGAGCCGTTAATAGCTTAACAACCAAAATCCCATTACTTCCCAATCAAGCTACAACCATTTAATCTTAAAAGCCTTGCCTCAACAAGTAGACATGAAACAACAAATGTTACTGGATCGTATGAATCATCCAATTACTTGAAAAGGTTAGTTATAATAAATTTTCCAGGTCAAACCAATGGAGCATCACTCATTTTTGGTCATCCCATGTGCTAATAACCTGCAACATAATTATTCAGTAACAAAAGTCAAAATAAACCAAATGCATTAGGACCCCAAAAATCTTCAATCCATCCAAAAGGCAGAGGCATCAAGTAAATCAACCAGCATTATGATCTCATCTTCAAACTCCAGTGAAAAAAATCAAACTCTTTACTTCAATAATACTTGCATTCTTCAGAGAAGATTTGGGGTTGCTTCTTAGCAATGGAATCTAGCAGTTATATGTCCTTGGCTACCTGCTCATCAACACTGCAGGTGAACATGGATTTTGTATTAAATTGACAATGACATTGACAAGTTAAAATCAAAGATACAAAAAACTGGGAGTGGGTTGTTCCTGAAAGGCAGACCAGCATAAAATCATTCACCAAAGAAATGAATATTTTACACCACCTTCAAGCAATTGATGAATGAAAAAAATATATATAAAAATCCTTCTATGCACTTCAATTATGCCCTGCAAAAACCAAAATAAGCTTAACCAAAACAAGTATATTGTGTAGTTCACTATTGCCAAGTCACAATCCCAAGATTAGATTGGTTGAACAATCCTAATCTCTGATTCACAGACATTTGTTTGCCAAAATAGGACAGTTGGAGATTTTCCATTTTCACACCAATACTCCCTGGTCAGTCACTAATCTTTGTTTGAATTTATTTTTCTTTATTTATTTACATCACCATCATCATCATCCTAGCCTCATCCCACCATTTTGGGATTGGCTGTATGATCATGCTTTGTCAATCATATACCAAACAGAAATTCTCGTGATTTCATAGCTAAAGTTTTATGTCTGTGGTCTCCTTGTGTAATCGTGCTCTGGTCCATGGTGCAGGCATAGTGATGTGCTCCAAGCCTCCTCACCTGTATCAGGTCCTGAAGAGCCTTTTTTTTAACTGGCCTAATTGTTTCTCCTCACTGGGGCAAGTGTTTTCAGCATGATGGGAGAATAAAAGAAATGCATGTTTGTACTGTACAAGTACAGATAAACAAAACCATTAAAAAAGACCTAACAAACCATTTAAAAAATTTTAAAAAAAAAAAAAAAAAAACCCTACCAAACCATTAAGAAAAAAAAATATAAAAATTACGCATTTTTTTCAGGAATTTCGTCAAACATGTGACATGCTTATAGCTCAAATTCTATACAAGCATGCTTTGTGTAAGAAATAAGTGGCCTGTAAAATCCCAAATCCAGTGAAGTAAAAAAAATAAATCCATTAGTGATTAAAAGAGAGGAAAAAAACCACCTGACCAGTCTCTTCGGTTCAGGCAGCTACAGAGTTGGAATGTGAATAAGGTTTTAGAAGATATAAAGAAATCAACAAAAATCTCTAGGGTTTAGGGAGATTTGGAGAAATCGGGAGATGCATGAGAGGAATGAGGTGCAGAGAGAGAGAGAGAGTACCGATCGAGTGCAGCGGACATAGCAAACGCGTTCGGGTGCAGTGGCATCGAGCGACGTTTTCAGGGGGTAGCGATCACAGATCGCCAGATCTGAAGGCGTTGCTTCTTTTCAAACAAAAAGAAAGCTGAGAAGAGAGAGAGAGAGAGCAAGCGTCGGGGGCTGTAAGAGGGAGAGAGTCGGGAGATGGGCGAAAACAGGGTTAGGGCTTTTGGTACGGTATATATACCCGATCGGTAATCGACGCCCATTTTAATTAGCGCCGCTAAATTAGCCACATAAATCGTCGGCTAATCCAGTTTTTGTTTTAGTGTCGTCAAGGTGGGCCTGGAAGATGAACAGCGTGGAGTATACATCTCGTGAGACCCACGGAGCTTGCTGACGCCATTCACAGCAGCACCTAGCTGCGTGAGGTGCAATGGCCAATTCATCCAGCAGGTGGGTCCTACATGGGCCACCACATATATATATATATAAAATAAAATATTATTATATACATATAGCAGGTGTGAGGTATAAGACATACATTCGGTGGAATCCCACGTGTGAGGTGTACCAGCCAATCCATGTCCCTGGACGGTGGACAGAATACAGACATCAAGTGCGTCCCACACAGATGGACGTCGTGGATATAAGACACGTGCATCAAGTGGGTCGCACCTGCCCACACGTGTCACACGTGTGAGACAGGTCCCACGTCCACAGCAAGTGTATGGATATAAAACGCAATCATTAAGGTGGATTCCATCCGTTCAGAAATGTTGGACGGTATGGATCATACTCATACATTTGGTGGGTCCCACGGGCCTGCTGACGTCATAACATCAGCCGTATACTGGTGTGAGTACAGCAGCCAATCTGCTTCCATATGAGGTGGGTCCCACATACATCAGGGCCCACCATCATATATTATAATATTATATATTAATATAATATCATATTTATTATTATTATTATTATATATTCCTTTCTTCTTCTTTTTTTTTGCGCCTGAATGAGGCAACGTCCAGGAGGTTGGACGTTGGTCCGAGGGACGGTCTGGTTGAAACACACCCACAAGACTTGCTGCGTCAGCGACTGTAGCTGTAGATGTGGGGCCCACCATTTGGATAATGTTAATGAAATACATACGGTATGGTGGAGTCCACATGTGTGTGAGTCCCACGGCTGCAACACGAGGATAAAACACATCTACCATGTGTGGCTCCCACTACTAGTGCACTGCACACGTGCACACACACATCAGGTGGGTGGATCTCCACCGTCTAATTTAACTGGATGGTACAAGTATAATAAATACATCGTGATGGGTCCACATCAGCAAGGACGTTGTAGATCAACTTCAAGGAGGGCCACAAAGAAAGGGGAAGAGAGAGAGAGAGAGAGAGAGAGAAATGGAGATCGAAGTAGTGGAGGGACCCACCGCTATGGGTCCCTCTTGATACAACACATACATCAAGATGGGTCTCACATATATGGGCCCTTAAATCAAAAATCAAGAAAATAAATCACTCACCTTTCCTTCTTCTTCCTCCCTAGTGTTCCAAGGCTCCTAAGAAGCTCATTCAATGGTAAAGATGATGATCTAAGGGTTGGATGGTGAGGATTGAGGGGGGTAGGAAGTGGGCCACACCTAGCTCTCTCTTAGAAGGCTTGGTCGTTGGATCTCTCCTTGGGTTGCTTGGAATGAGAGAGAAATGAGAGAGGGGGGTGATGGATTGATAAGGGATGGGTGAGAGGTGATGGGGTGATGGAGAGTAATGGGTGTGTAAGAGATGGGATGGAAAGGTATGGGTATTGTTAACTTTGGGAAAGAGAAAGGTATGGGTCGAAGGGAAGTGTATTTGATTTGATTATGTACTTGATTGATGAGATTGATGTGATGTTATATTGGATTTATAATTACGCAGCATTTTTTCTCGAACTGAATGCGGGCCCACATCTCCTGGCCTGAGTATCGCCTCGGCGCGTAATATACGGCATCGGAACCGCGGCGACGGCGCGGTCGCTAAGGTATAAGTCTTGGATTGAGCCGACTCTAGAATACAAGATATGACTCAAGGTTGCGCGCAACTGCCGATAACAGAACGCGGGTTGCCGAAATTCGATCGGAAGGAACGCGAAAGCCTAAAGAATAGTACGGGCAAGGATACAGGTCTTACAGGCCCCTCTCTAGTGTCACTTGATCTAAATTTGGGTTCATCACCTAATAATACATATAACTTAATCTAATTGATAGTAAGGCTCGTCACCCAAGGACATTCACAGTTAGTGAAAATGTCGTCACCTAAGCTCCTAGATGTGAAAAAGGCATGCCACCCCATATCATTAAGAACATAGTAAGGTTGTGGCATTCCTTAGTGCTCGATGGTCGCTATGGGGAGGCTCGTCACTTAATGTTTTACCAATATAGTGGGCTTGTCACCCAATGTTTTACCGATGTGCAGGCACGTCACCCCAGCATAGGCTAACAGTTAGGACGCGGTATCTCATACCACCATGCTCGGCTTATGAGTCTTTATAAGATCGTAATCTGCAAGAATTATGAATGGACATAATCATGGATAACAATGGTATCTCAAATTCCATTGAATGTTATACAACCACCGAACATAAGAATAATCGAGCCATGTAATGGATTGACCCGATCGGCAATGAAAGACCCCAGACAAAACTAACATTGGGTGCAGAGCATCCCATGTAGCTCCAACTACTATCAGTCATCTGTGTTCAACATCAGTCAACCATATAAGTTTGGGATAGCCAACCCAAAGTGGGTCATCCGCTTTCTTAAGCAATTTGTAGGACTCGATCCACACAATAACAATTTAGATTTGCAATACATAATCGTAATCACAAAACAACTTAATAATCTCTGTCATTTATCGAGTACAACTAATTTACATAGTAGGACAATACAAACTAATTATGTAGGATAATTCGAGCAATCCTTCTATATTATAAAATGTCCTTGTTGACCCATCTTGTACATGTGGGCCCAGTAGTTTGGAGATCCAGACCGTTAATCTTATGAGACCAACTAAAGATGAGGAACACTCCAAAACTCTTTCACATCGAAACATCGTACAATTTGAATTGTCGGCATTTCATGTGGATGATTGCTTTATTTTTCTCTAATCGAATAACTGATTTAGGACACATCAGATAAATGGTCTGGATCACCAAATCGCGGACCAATTTGTAGAGAATACTTTAGCAAGACACTGGATCATTGACGCATGACCCCATCTATGGAAAATGCTTCATCAAGGAACCACCCTCCAATGGTTCTAATTACTAGACCACTATTTAATCCGGATTATTTAAACCTATAAGAAAATGAAAATGAAGAGAATTGCCATATTTTTCGGGATGATTGGCCATGTCAGCTACCGAATCATAGAAACCATCATAGACAAATCTACTTCCAAGTAGTGAAGACTGGATTTCAGGCAATAGATTTTTTAGCTTGGCATTGTAGACGGTAACATCCAAGTTATGTTCTTCAATGCACACCCGTTGCAATGGGTTCTTAAATTTTGTAGTTATTTGAAATGGGACACAACCGATCAGCGCAAGGCCCGACACGATGAACTTTCGACCACCGAGATAGTATAATTTCTACACATGATAATAATAGAAAAAGTAAAAATTGAAAGCATTTTGAGAAACAATTAGGCCATTTTTTAGTCTAAAGGGTGAAGAATTTAGTAGTCCACAAGAACTACAGCTATATTAACTCACTTGACTCGACTTGACTCGAAATTGGGTTCGAGCCAAGTTGAGCTTGGATAAAACAAATATATCACGGTGGGCCCCAAAAAATCTCTGATAGACCATCTATCTCTAGCAAGGTCCTGGTGGGGGTAATACCCAATCCGTGTTGCAGATTAGCTTGTCATTAGAACTAAATATTCATATGGTAGGCTCACTTAATGAATGATAAGATCTTAGATAGAGAGAGAGAAAAATAGAACGTCGAGTTAAGTTCTGTAAAACCCATATCGTAGTCCGTACTGTTCCGTCGACTCCTGCGGTCCTTCCCGTCGAATTCCGGTAATTCGCAATGTATAATCAACATCTGCACATGACCTTAAGTCGTATCCTGTAGATTTAAGTCAGCTTAATCCAAGACTTATATCATTGCGACCACACCATCACTGCGGTTCCAACGTCGTGACTCATACACCGATCCGATACCCAGACGAGGAGATGTAGGCTCGCGTCCAGTTCGAGAAAAATACCATGCGTTTGTAATCTCAAGAGAATCTCTACAACATGTCTCATTAATCCATCAATCAATCACCTCATATCAAGTACACATCACCTTTCACCCCATCCTCAAGTAACCACCAAGTCAACTCTTTCTCACCCTCTCTCTTAGACAACCATACTTGTCAAGTACACATCACACATCACTCACCCTTTCACCCATCATACCCATCCCTCACTTCTCTTACAACCCCTTCTTTCTCTCTTTCTCAACAAACCATTCCCCAAGCAAACAAGAGAGCTCACGTCTAAGCTCCTCCATGTGAGAGAGTGCATGTGTGTGGTCCACTTTTCCATCCCAAATTCATCATCCTAGTCACTCAAAGCTCATCTTCCACCATCAAAGTGAGACACAAGGAGATTGGCTTTCCAACGGACCGAGAAGATCGAAGATGGGTGCTTATTAGGCTAGATTTTTCATGTTTCGATGATGGGCCAAGTGAGGTCTATCGATTGATGGTATGGATCTCACTTTGGACCCTTAATGTGGCCAATGGACCACCTTGATCCTCATGATCATTCCATGATGGGGCCATTTTTCATGGACCCCATCATGATGTTTATTTTTCTTGTATGGATAGGTTTATCTAGACGTTACATTTGGTGGAAAAAAAGGATACCCATCATTAATTTTCGGTTTGATGGGCCCACATACAATGAGACCCACTTGATGTATGATTGGATGCTTAAAACAAAGGGCCCATAGTGTCAGGGTCCCTCCATCACGCGTATCCCCCTTTCTCTGTTTCTCTCTCCCTCTCTTTTTATTTATTTATTTTTGTGTGTGATGATATGGTCGTGTGGCCCACTTGGATGGATCCCACCATGAAGCATGTATTGGATCCACGTCATTTGTAGGTGAGGCCCACTTTATATGTATTGTATCCACACCATCCATCATTTGGTGGCCCACCTGAGCAAAGCCCACCTTGCTGCATGTGTTATGCACAGACCATCCACGTCCCTGGACGTGAAATGAAAACACAAATATGAGCTTGTTTTAAGCTCTTGGGAAGGGTCACTTGTTTAGGCCTCACCTTGATGTATGTATTCAATCTATGTCGTCCATCCCATTCAGCGGATCATTTTAGGCATTGAACCGAAAAAGGGAGCCAATCCGATTTTTCTGGTGGGCCATAGTATAGACAACCATTTCTTTACTGTTGAAAACCACCCTGCCATTTCTATACCTCGAAACACACCTAATATTGGACTCATTTGGTCTGTATTTAACATTAAAAACCAATGGGTGGGGTAGATTTTGTTGATATGGGCCCCACCTGTAAAAAACCTCAGAAAAAAAGGTTTTTCAAAAAAAAAAAAAAAAATTAAGCAGCAGACGCTACTGCAAAGGGCGCAGGCAACGCCTGCTGCCTACTAGTGGACAGACGAACGGGTTGGGACACACGACCCCAGCCATGGGCCCCATCATGATGTTTGTTCATCATCCAATCCGTTCATTAGGTGGGCCCCTTCCTGAAGTCGCCCCCCTCCAAAGATCAACCACATCAAAGGCACATGTGGCCCACATCATAGGAAATAATGGTGATTGTACGGCTACCATTGAAACCCATGTTACTGGGTTCACAGAAGTTCTGGATCAGTGCGAAATTTATTTTTCCTCAACGTCCAAGTCTGCATGACCTTATGGACAAATTGGATGGCAGATAAACATAAGGTGGGCCCCACGTGGGAACCCAAGATGTATATGTTCTATCCTCACATCCACAACAGTGGACGGTGGAATCCACCATGATGTATGTGGTTTAGTCACACCATGCACAGCAGTGGACAATGGGAACCACCATGATTTATGTGTTTTGTCCATCCATACCTGGACAGTGGGACCCACCATGATGCATGTGTTGCATCTAAAACCGTCCAACCATTTGGCCAGCTTGCCTTATAAGCTTGAGACTAAAAATAAGACAAATCTATTTATCAGGTGGACCACATTATGCAGTGGGTTTGAACTCCACCATTAGACCCTTAGGCCACCAAGTTCTTGGTGACATTATGAACAGATTGTATGAAAAATAAATGTTATGGTGGGCCTTGTAAATTTTAATGGTGGAAATCATTATCCCACTTATATTTAGGGTGTGGCCCATTTGAAGTATACGTAGGGCCCATTGGTGTGGCCCATTGATTTATATAAGGCCCATGTGATGGTGCCCATATGGATATACTTGTGGCCATCCATGGAGACCCATCTTGATGCATTTGTAGCCCATATTTATGGTCCGTTGTTGAGGTCCACCTTGAGGTGTATGAGGCCGTTTTTGAGGCCCACCTTGTTATGAATGTAAGGCCCATATTATGAGGCCCATTGTGATGTATTTCAAGGCCCATGGGTTATGGCCCATTGCAATATACATAAGGCTCGTTGGTGAGGCCCATTAATGCGGCCCATTTGATGAATGTAAGGCCCATGTGATACGGCCCATCCAATGTATCCAAGGCCCATGGGTCGAGGCGGGTCCATTGTAATGTGTGATTCCCCATGGTTTATGTAATGATATTTATGGGGGGCCGTGCCTAGGGAACAATGATGGTTTGACGTACACATTGTAAGTATAATGTTAGTTAAATGTCCGCATTGTAACTCTCCTTAGGGCCCATTGATAGGCCCATACTTGTTAATAATTCATTACTTTATAACATACTTAGTATAGCTCCATGATTCACGCCATACGCATTATATGTATGCTTGATATGAGGAATGTTTGATCATAACATAAGCCGTTGGGCTGAGACAGTTACGGGACTCTTTATGAGACGGAATGCCCCCACATGAGTGCGTGGTACGCGCATGATTACTGCATGATTTGACGATGTGACTCATGTATCCCGTATATGTGTGACTAGATCACTGCACAACCTAGCGACATCAAGGTCGTGGCCTCCACAGACACATCGTGCATGGCCGTATCGGATACCGAAAATATTTGGTTCTAGCACTGTGGGCACTTAAGATGTCCTTAAGTGAAAGTCCCAGAACCTTTTTGATACCAGGAGTTGCTCCAACGTCTAGACCGAGTGGATACATAAGCACCCAAGTGCCGAATACCAGTAGGCAGTGTCTCCCATTGTGTCCTAGTTGGTTGGGAGGGGGTGTGGCCTTATTCGTCCGAGTGAGAGGGCTATAAGCTAAGCCGAGTTTGACCAGCTCGTAAATGAGTCCGCTATCGACGAGTCGGGTCGGTATTGACAGACTATTGGTCAGGCAGATAGTGAGGTCTATTCCGCTCGCTGGCCTAGGCGGCTAGGGAGGCAGCAGTCAGTGTGGAGTGCACTAGACCCCGGTGATATCCAGAGAGAAACTGTACTGTACTTGATGAGTACCGACTTGCTTGGATTGCATCTCGCATATGACATTCAGCTACGTAGGCCTCGCATTGCATCGGTCTGGCCAATAGAATTCATGTCTCGCATCGCATGGCCTTGGTATGGCCGATAGCATTCATGTCCTGCATCACATAACCTTAGTACGGCTAGTTATATTCATGGACTTACCGCATAGTTATGCATTACTCTAATATTGTACACTTAGCACTTGCCTTGCGCATACACTTATACCACCCTCTAAGCTTTTGTAAGCTTATGCACGACCGTTGCATGCGGGTGTCATCGGACAGCAGTAGCACTGAGTCAGGAGCGCGTAACAGACTATTTTGAAGCTTTTTTATCACCTTGTATTTCTCTTTCCGCATTGTACTTAAATTTTTTGATATAGTGGATATGTGATGATGTTGTTTTGTGACTTGGTTATACTTATGGTTATGCTCCATTATTTATATAGTTTTTAAACATCGAAAGTCACCGCGACACCAGAATCGTGTCTGACGCTACCATGGTCGAGTTATCGATATCGAAACCCCGGCAAGTGATCAACCTTCAACAATGTATTAATGTAGTTGTTGTTGTTGTCGATGTCGATGTCGACTGTTGAATCGCCAAAGATCAGAACAACGGGAAACTTCGGTGCCAAAGTATCGAGGTTGTGGCATGCAATGATGGTGATGTAGAAGAGGAGGATGGAGAGGAAGATTCTGGCCATTATTATTTTGTGGGTATATGAAGGCTTGCATGGGCTTTTATTTATATTATTTGGTTCATGTTGTCTGTAAATTGGGACACGGATTTCCTGTGCAAGGATGCTGGGTGGGGTCCACCATGATGTTTTTGAGAAATCCACCTCGTCCATCAGTTTTAGTAGCTTATTTTAGGACATGCGACTAAAAATGAAGTGTATTCAAAACTTAATTGGGTCATACAAGAGGAAACGGAAGGAATTTAATGAGCATCGTTAGAACATTCTTACGACCATAAAATTTTTATATCAGGCTATCTTTTCAGTGTTTTCACTTCATCCCATTGGAAATAACCTTATAAATGGTTTGGATAGCATATAAACATTAAGGTGGAGCAGTTATGTAATTGTTATTACTAGATTGTTAATTTGTTATTATTATTATTAGGTTGTATATTAAATTTTTATAGTTAAATTGTTATTCTTAAATTGTATATATATTATATTTTTAAAGTAAATTACATATTAGATTTTTTTCGATTAAATTGTTAGTTGTGTGATTGTTATTGTTAGATTGTTAATTTGTTGTTATTATTACTAGGCTGTATATTATATTTTTATTGTTACCGTGGTCAAGTCATCGATATTGAAAACCGCAGACGCGAAGCTAACACCAGTCTTGATCTCAACGTCTGATAACAATGGATTCAAGAATGGTGGTAACGATTTCTTGATGCTCAGCTCAAACACCAACATATCGAGCATCAGTCGTCCATCTGAGAAGTGGCTCGTGAATTCATAATCAAGCTAGTCCACACCATATGACGATTGATCAGCTTTCAATAATGTATCAATGTAGTTGTTATTATCGATGTCGACACTAAAATCATTGAAGATTAGAACAACTGGGAACTTCGGTGGTAAAGTATCATGGTCGTGGCATGTAATGATAGTGATACACACGTACGAGAATGATGGAAAAGAAGATTCTTGTCATTGTTATTGTATGAGTATTTGAAGGCTAGTATTTTATTTATATTGTTTGGATTATGCAGTGGGCATAAGTGTTCAATTTGGAAAGGGATTGGCTATAGACGCGGATTGCGTCTTACCCCCGCCTGAACAGTAATCCGTCTAGGTAGGACTCTTTGGGGCATACCGTAATGTGAGTGTTTCATCCACGTCGTTCATCACTTTTCTCATATCATTTTAACATATGATCCTAAAAATGAGGCAAGTCTATTGCTCCAGTAAACCACACCAAAGGAAACTGCAGTGATAATGACACCCACCGTTGAAACCTTTTTAAGGGCTATCACGATATTTTTTTTACCATCCAACATATTTGCTATAGACTGAGTGCAATTGACCTCATAATCAAGGTCATCCACACCGTACGACGGATGATCAGCTTTCAACAACGCATCAATGTAGTTGTTACCAGTGTGGACCGTCGAATAGCCAAAGATCAAAACAGAGGAGATTGATAGAAGGATAGAGAGGAACATTCTAGCTATTATTATTTTATGAGTATTTGAGGGTTGGTATAAGATTTTATTTATAATGTTTGGTCCATGCCGTCTGTAACTTGGGATGTAAATTTCTTATGAAGTTCCTACGCGAGAATTCTGGAAGGAGTCCACTGTAATATTTTTAATGTTTGGTCCATTAATTTTAGTAGCTCATTTTAGAACGTGATAAAAAATGAAGTATATCCAAAACTTAATTGGGACATACAAGAGAAAATAATGAAAATTCAACGAGCACCATTGAAGCATTCTTATGACCATAAAAGTTTTGTGTCCAGTTATCTTTTCAGTGTTTTCACTTCATCTCATTGGGAATGACCTTATAAATGGTTTGGATAATATATAAACATCAAGATAGAGAAGTTATGTGATTGTTATTATTATATTGTTAATTTATTATTATTATTATTAGGTTATATATTAGTTTTTATTGTTAAATTGTTATTCTTAAATTGTATATACATTAGATTTTTAAGTAAATCATATATTAGATTTTTTTCTATTAAATTGTTAATTTGTTATTATTATTTTTAAGTAGTATATTAGATTTTTATTGTTAAATTGTTATTATTAAATTGTATATATACTAGATTTTTAAAGTAAATTATATATTAAATTTTTTTTTCTATTAAATTGTTAGTTATGTGATTGTTATCGTTAGATTATTAATTTGTTATTATTATTGTTAGGTTGTATATTAAATTTTTATTATTAAATTATATGTTAGATTTTTACTATTAAATTATTAGCTATATGATTGCTATTGTTAGATTGTTAATTTGTCAGTATTATTGTTATGTTATATATTTTAAGTTTTTATTGTTAAATTATATATATATATATTAGATTTTTAATGTTAAATTGTATATTAAATTTTTATTGTTAAATTGTTAATTATGTAATTATTATTGTTAGATTGTTAATTTGTTATTGTTATAGTTAGATTATATATTAGATTATTATTGTTACTATTAGGTTGTATATTAGATTTTTATTATTAGATTGTTTTTGTTATTGTTAGGTTGTATATCAAAATTTCATCAATTGTTTAATTAGTTAAATTGATTTTTTTAAAAAATTATTGTAGTATAGGATAATTAGTTATCCATTCTCATATACTCAATTGAAAATTTTTATATTTTCAGGCATAGATATAGTATGTTTTTTTAGGCATAAAAATCCTCAAACTATCTCTCTCTCTTTTTTGCTTTTCTTTTTTTACAGTTCAATGTTATATAGATTGGAATGCTTTCATTTGTTCTAATTTAAATATATATGTTTATTTCAACTCATATTCTTTTTCTTTATATATATATTTCTTACATTTATTTATGTCGTCAAATATCCACACTTTGTATCGATACTTAATGTGAGAATCAAATACATTATCAATATTTCTAGAGAAATATGGAGAGATGCTGTCAGAATTTTGGCATGACATTTGAATTATAAAATAAATGAATTACAATCTGTCCAACCTTAAATGGGTAACTGATTTAGATAGTTAAGCAAATATAACCTATATAAAAGCATTACAATATATAGAATGTTAATAATTTATTTTCATGATATCCAATTTCTCACTCCTTAAATTCTATTCTATTATGAGTTAACAGTACTTTGTTATGATAAATGTGTAAAATTAGTTTCTTATCTTTATATTTATAAATGACTAGTTAGGAAGTCTCAAATACCTCTAATGTCAATGCGTCAACCATATCTCCTCCTATTATGGAGAGTGAAGTATCTTAAGTTTAAGCCAGAGAAAAAAATATCAATAATGTGGAATAACTTTGAAGAAGTCGTGGTTAATGGTATGGTGAAAATTATATGTTCATTGTAAATTATTATACACTAAGAATTATGAGGAGGGAAATACTCATTTAAATAAACATAAGTAAAGTTGTTAAAAAAAATAAAAAAATTTCAATTTCGAGTCAACAATTGCTTTCATTTACCAAGTTTGAAGGGCACGACTCTCAATATATATTTTTCACTCATAAGTTTGACAAAGAAAAACTGAAAGTGTGGTATATAAGATTATTAATTATTGAAGAAAAATTCTTTAAAATGATAAAAAGCAAAGTTTTCATAAGATATAGTAAATTCTTTAATCACCAAATTGAGAAGACCTTCCACATCAATGTAATAAGAGTGCATGAAAATATACGTAAACAAGAAGATAAAAATTAAAAAAGTTTTTGCATTAGTCTCCAGAATAAGTTTGACTTGTGAGTTATGGACGAAGTTCAATCAAAGAAATATGTATATTCATTAACCGTACACACTACATTAATAAAAATTGAAAATTCTATAAAATAATTTTCAGCTTATGCTACCTTTGTCTTCTTTATACTGATTTACTTATTTCTAATTGCATCTACAGTTGTCTATTGAAGTAGGGCATTAAAAAGAAAATCTCTCTAATAATTTTAGATAATGCATCTGCAAATAATAGTATAATTTTCTTCTTACATAACAAGTTCAAGGTAACTGAAAATTTATTTATTTTTTGAGAAAATATTTCGAAATAAGTGTTGTATTCACATACTAAATTTGATTATACAAGAATAATTGAAAATAATTAACCACATTATAGAAAACATAAGAAAGTGTGTAAAATACATAAGGGGGTGACCTTCAAGATTGAGTACATAGAGAGATATAATCCAATGTTTGAATGAGAAATCTCAAAAAATAAAAAAATAAATATTAATTTAGATGTATGCACACATTGAAATTTGACTTTTAAAATATTGGAATCAGTAATGAAATTGGAGTTTGTATTTTTTGAATATACGACGCATGATAAAATGTATACTTGATTACCTACTAAAGATGGTTGGAACAAAACAAATCAACTTCACACATTTCTCAAAGTTTTTTATGACTATATAATTTTTTTAAAAAAAATAAGTATTTTACAGCAAATCTTTTGCATTCGTCTCTCTGAAAGATTAAAAATAAGTATTTTACAACAAATCTTTTGCATCCGTCTCTTTGAAACATTAAGAAAGTTCTGAAAAAAGTGTTAATGAAGATTTGAATTTTTTACAACTAATGATAATTGATATGCAAATTAAGTTTGATAAGTACTGTGACGATACCATTTGTTAATAGCCTTAGTAGTTATTCTTGATCATCATTATAATATGGACTTGGATAAGTTCATTTTTATATAAAAAAAAAAACTATTCTTTTGAAATGACAATAACCAAAACCTTAAAGGTTCATGACGCAATTAAAGAATTTACACTTTATATGTTTTATTTTATCCATAACCATAATAGGTGATAAAGAAGTTAGAACTATGAATGTTTCTATAAACCATGATATTATGCTCGATAAATGTCTTACTTAACATAAGAAAAAATAGATGATCATATAAAGGAATCAAAAATAGACTTGTATCTCAAAGAGTCAATTATAAAGTGTTCGTATTTATACTTTCATATTTTGAAATGGTAGAAGATGAGATTCAGTAACTCAAAATATCCTGCGCTGTCAAAGATGGAATGAGACATATTGTCAATTTCAATTTTAATAGTGACATCAGAATCCGCTTTTAATATAGTTGTATATAAGTATCAAAACTCACTTTCACGAAAAATAATTGAAGCATTAATTTATACACAAGATTAGTTGTATTTGGTTTGAGTAGACAGTACTTTTAATATTGAGGATGAGGATAAGGAGGAGATCGAGTCTCAAGAAGAGACTGCACCTGTAACAACATCAACATGAAGAAGGTTATAAATTACTATTAATCTGTTAAAAGTGGTGTACTATATATTTGAATATATTACATATACGAAGAAATGCAATCACTTTTATTTCATTTTCTTTATATAATATTAGTGCCCTGATTTGTCAATAATTTGTCTTTGAGTCGGTATAGAGAGACTTTTAGGCTCTGTCCGTTCAACCGACACCCATGTCGGTCTAATTGACCTATGGACAATAGTAAACAGACTGAGTTTCTGTTCTGTCGGTCTAACCAACGGGATTGTCGGTTCCTGTTGGTAGGACTAATAAAACACAATCGATCTAACCAGCGACTCCGACTATCACCAATCTAGTAATACCCATTTTACATCATAGAATATTTTTTTTCATTATTATTTTTGTTTATCATATTGCAGATTTTTATTTAGCTTTTACATCAAGTCGTTGCTTGTATTTTTATTTTTTTTTTCAACTGTATCAAAATACTAACTTTCAAAACATGAAGTATAGATATGTCATCATATGACCCATTACTCGACCTTTGGGACTATAATTCCCTAGTCCATTCTCCAAGGTCCAAAAAACATGAAGATTATGTATCATTTATATGGGGGACAAAGTTTGTTAACAAAACTAATCAACTTAGGTTACACCTAGCATGTCGGGGTAGAGATACAAAACCATGTCCTAAAGCCCCAAAAGAGGTCCAACTTATTTTTCAGGCTATTTTAAATTCAAATAAAAAACCTTCAACCCTATCTAAACCTTCCATAAGAGTTCTAATAGACAAAAATTTTAATACACGAAATATAAAGAGTCAGAGAACTACTATAGAATAGTAAGAAGAGGAAGTCAAATTATTAGAATTGGAAGAAGAGCAACTACAACTCGCCTTGAAACGTAGTATTGAATAGGCTTTTAGATAGCATCGATGTCCTCCAAGACAACATGATATCGAAGCAGAATCAAGCATGAGTAAAAAGAAGAAAAGTAATAAACCATCTAAGTTTCTCTTCCGTCTTGGTGTATTTTATACGATGTTGGATACTCTATGTAAATATACTTATAAAGAAAGCTTGAAAATCTAGTTTAAACGCTTATAACTATATAAGAGTATAATTAAATAAATTTTTTTTAAAAAAAAAAAACTCTCTCCACGTTCTGATTCAAGAAAAATAAATGAGTGTCTATATAGAGATTTAGATAGCAGCTCAAGTTCAATAAACAAATCTCTTATTGTAAAAAAAGACATAAACACATCTAAGGATGGATCGACGACGAAAGTGATGGATCCAATTCAAGTGCGAGAGATAACTATCATTGACACGACTATGATTATATGCCAAGAAAACACTCCTCATATGAAAGATATTAACTTGATGTTATAATACTATAAGTTTGTACTATTTTTACTTTTCTATTTGTAGGTCATCTTTGATTTGCATTGGATCATTTTATATACAAACTCGAACTCTAAAGCTCAAACTCAAACTCGGCTTTAGCTAGCTCAAGCTATTGACCGAACTGAGTGGAGCTGTCCAATACGAGTTGATCGAGCTAAGTTAAACTCAAGCCGAGGTAAGCTACTAGCCGAAGCAAGCCGAGTTGTGCCAAGCTCATCTTAGTTCGGGTTGATCTCCAGCTCTAGTGGGGTGCGTTGTAATATATATATATATAATTTTAAAATTTTTTTTTTTTTTAAATTCCTTATTAAGGCACGGGAATGTAAATTCTATATTAAGCTGAAGTAGTTCGTCTAATTTCAAATTCCCTATATTTAATGAGAAATGAGGAGAGCACTTAAGCACGGTGCTTCTAGTTACATCGGTTCACTTTGACAATCCTATCAATTACTCTGAACCATCCATTAAGCCCAGAATATATTTCATAATCTATGATTCAAAATTCACACTGATCGGATGATCCAATCGACCTTGATTTGGCCATATTTCTACAGCCATCCTTTCTTCCCAGCCATGGATGGGATGGTTGCAACTGCCTTAGAAAAGTGATTATTTAGAATCATAAGCAATCCAGGATTATCCTGGATCGAATTATGATTTCGACTAATTTTTGTGTAACTGATCTTGACCGTTCATACTGAAGACCATCAATCAAACGGTTAATATTTGTCACATAAGTGCGTTGTTTCAATGATGGACCAAAAAATGTTCTCTAGACATAATGAACTGTCTGGATCAATGGATTGCGTCTTCTAAGTATCGCAATGCAACAAGGAGCCCCTATACGTTATGGAAGCAGATTGGGTGGTGACCCCAACATCACCTAGCACTGCGGGGCCAACGTGATATATCTGTTTCATGTCCATGCTGTCCATCCGTTTTTACATGTCATTTTAAAGCATGAAATAAAAAAATAAAGAAGATCTGAAGCTCAAGTGGAGCACACCACGTGAAGCAATGGGGTAATGGCGTGATCCACTTGAGTTTTTTATCTGCTTCATTTTTAAGCTCATGCCCTAAAATAATTAGATGGAAGGACGGATGGACGGCGTGGATAAAACACATAATCACTGTGGGCCCCACAACGCACCCAATCCGCTTACGTAACTTGTGCTATGGAGCACTGTAGCTTTTCTCGTACTTAATATATTGCTATCTTACTTGATAGGGCTCTGATGCGCCGTACCATAGTACGGTACGGGGCTGATTTCGGTTTCTCGGACTGTAGTGGCCCTTCCAGATCTTGGTACCCGTAGCTTCTGTGGGTCCCATTATAATCTATGTATTTAATTCATTACGTCAATCCATTTTACCAGCTAATTTTAAGTCAGTATACCAAAAATTAGGCAGATCTAAGTCTGAAGGTGGACCACACCCAGAAAACAGTGGTGATTGAACGCTTACCATTCAAATGTTCCTAGGGCTCACTGTAATGTTTATTTACCATCCAACTTGATGATTAGGTCAAACAGAACTGGATGAAGGGAAAAGGGCATTCAATCACCTTTGTTTCCTGTGATGTAATCCTCCTGAGATTTAGATATGCCTGATTGAGGAAATTGGATGGACATGGATAAACCGCATTCATCATGGTGGGGCCCACAGCTTTTCCAACAACGACCAGTACTGACCTGGGTACTGTGGGGGTTACTACCGAATCCGAATCCGGTTTGGAAACCCGGATTGCATAAATGATCATCCACGGCATATGCTACCCGGTCATAGACTCATCACCTCAAATGATTTGTAAAAATGCATGGACGGCTTGGATAAAATGTTGTAAAATATTGATTTTAATAAAAAATATTCTAATAATAAAAAAGTTATTTTTTGAAAAACTTTTGGGGCTTTGGGAATAGTCCCACATGGGAAAGAGAAGAGAAAGAAAAGTGGTTTAAATGATAATAGTGGAGTACCATAATATTTGCCTACCTAGTCCGTGGACCATGGGACTTGCGTGTTCCAGTGCGAAGCACTGGAACACCGCGCTCGCGCTCGGGCTCGGGCTCGGTCTCGGTCTCGGTCTCGGTCACGGTCTCGGGCTCGGTGCGAGGGCGTGGGCATGTGAGGCAGTGTGGCTGTAGAGGCGCTAGTGGCGCACTTCGCACGTGCGCATCGTGTCGCTCCCTTCGCGAACCGCAGCGAGACGTGTGCGAGTCGCGGTGCGACTAGTGGCTAAGGCAGATGGTTGGTTGGACGAAAATCTAAAGGACTGAATGAGAGTCCCTTAGAATATATAGAGGGCTGAAAAAGAGCTGTTGCAGAAATTCTGTAACAGCTGTGCAATAAGTGCAGGGTCCAGCTGAAACTGCTGCATGGCTAGCCCCAACAGCTATAAAACGGCTAGCTGCTGTCTCACAACGGTCAGCATGCAGCAGCTTAATGGCCCATACACAACGGTCAGAAAACGGCCATAAAACGGCTAGTTTTCTCAACAGCCAGAAAACGGTCATGGGATTTATTTCCCTGGACCATAACCCCCAGCCACCATAGCCTATAAAAGGAGGGCCTGGATAGGTTCCAAATCCATCTCAACTCACTCCATACGAATTCCAGAAAATAGCCTCTCCACTCATATATTCTAAGTGTTATTCAGCAATACAGCAAGGTGTCAACCTTAGCTTGAAGAACAGACCAGCGGTGTGGTCTAGGACGGTTCAACCGAACTACAAGGCTGAAGATTAGAACTTAATCGAGCAAACCACTTTTCTATTTTCTTCTTTTCTTATTTTTGGGATTTTCCTTTATATTGTAATACTGCCAGAAATAGTGAAATTGAGTTCCATTTGGTGGGCCTTCGTGTTTGCTGAACGCAGACCCACACCAGGCTCGTCGTATCCTAGAAGCAATTTGCCTGTAACCTATCAGTATACTCAATTTACTTGAGTTGGGGCAAATAACGCTTTAAGGACAGCGTTTTCAGACGTGCTTCAGCCTGTCCATATTATTTTCGGTTTCCATATTATACAGAAACTACATTAATCTGTATAAATTTCACAACAATCTTAAAGCGTTATTTCTAAAATGGAAGCCGATAGCGTTTCATCTATTAAATTGATGAATCAGGACTTGATACGTCTTGATCGGTTCGATGGAACCAATTTTACAAGATGGCAAGACAAGCTGAAATTTCTCCTGACGGCGCTGAAGATCTACTACATACTAGATCCAAATCTGCAAGCATTGCCTGAAGCAACCGACAAAGACACACCTGAGCAAGTGGCTGCCCGTGCTAAAAGAGCCGAAGACGAACTATTGTGTCGTGGACACATTCTGAACGCACTCTCCGACCGCCTGTACGATCTGTACCAACAGACATCATCAGCAAAGGAGATCTGGGCCGCACTGGAATTCAAGTACAAGGCTGAAGAAGAAGGGACCAACAAATTTCTCATCGCCAGGTATTTTGACTTCAGCATGGTAGATAATAAACCGCTGCTGCCCCAAATCCAAGAACTGCAGCTAATAGTAAACAAAATCAAAGCGATCAAAATCGATCTTCCTGAATCATTCCAAGTTGGGGCTATAATCGCTAAATTGCCACCAATGTGGAAAGACTATAGAAAGAAGTTGCTGCATAAAACCGAGGACTACACACTGGAACAAATCCAGAAACACCTAAGGATTGAGGAAGAATCCCGTAACCGCGATAAAAAGAATGATAACGGGAATGCCTCGTCCAAGGTACATGCAGTAGAAAACACCAATAACAAGAATCCCGAGAAAGATGATTCTCTAAAACCCAATAAAGGGAAATTCAAGAAAAACGCCCAAAAGAAGAACGAAAAGTTCAAAGGCCCATGCCATGTCTGTGGAAAAATCGGGCACTATGCTCGAGTATGCCGATATCGCAAATCTAAAAAAGAGGCAAGTGCAGTAGAAGAAGGCGATATCGTGGCTATGATCACTGAAGTGAATACCATCCAAGACAAAGTTCCAGGCTGGTGGTATGATACTGCCGCTACAGTACATGTGTGCTACGACAAATCAGCCTTCAAAACCTATGAGGAATTGACCGATGGTCAAGAAGTCCAAATGGGTAATGAAGTCCGATCGAAGGTCGTCGGCAAAGGAACTGTCGAACTGATATTCACTTCTGGAAAGAAAGTGATTCTAACTAATGTACTGCACGTCCCAGACATGAGGCGAAACTTAGTTTCTGGGGATCTTCTGGGAAAACCAGGTATAAGGGTGGTATACGAGTCAGGAAAACTGATTCTATCCAAGAATGGGAATTTTGTTGGAAAGGGATATGCTTGTAACGGGATGGTCAAGTTTTCTCTGAATGAAAGTAGCACTTCTGCGTATATGGTTGAATCTGCTGGACTGTGGCATGATAGACTAGCCCATATAGGGTATAGTACTTTGAAGTTCATGGCTAAGAATGGTTTAATCTCATACACAGATAATGAAACTAATAAATGTGAAGTGTGCATACAATCCAAAATGACGAAAAAACCTTTTCCAAGTGTTGAAAGATCGTCTCAAATTTTGGATCTTGTGCACAGTGATATCTGTGAGTTAAACGGCATTCTTACTCGTGGAGGTAAACGGTACTTCATAACCTTTATAGATGATTGCTCTAGATATGTGTATGTTTATCTATTAAAGAGCAAAGATGAAGCATTGAACATGTTTAAGATATATAAAGCAGAAGTAGAGAATCAACTAAGTAAGAAGATAAAAATTCTCCGTAGCGATCGAGGAGGAGAATACTTCTCGAATGAATTCGATTACTTCTGTGAAGAACATGGACTGGTACATCAATGTACAGCTCCATACACACCTCAACAAAACGGAATAGCTGAAAGGAAGAATAGAACATTAGTAGAAATGGTCAACTCAATGCTAATAAAAGCAAAGTTGCCACTAAATCTGTGGGGTGAGGCACTGCTTGCAGCATGCCATATAATAAACAGACTTCCGTCTAAAAAATATAAAGTATCTCCATATGAAACATGGAGAGGTAGAAAACCTAACCTAGGATATCTTAAAGTGTGGGGGTGTCTTGCATACTGCAGAACTCCTGACCCAAAAAGAACCAAGTTAGGACCAAGAGCTATTAAGTGCGCCTTCGTAGGGTATGCACAAAATAGTAAAGCTTATAGACTTCTAGACATGGAGTCTAATACAATTATAGAATCTAGAGACGTTGAATTCTTTGAGAACTCACTATCCTTGGAGTCAAAGGATAATGAAATTCAAACTCCTAATAGAGAACCAAATAGCACAACTCCACATATAATGGAAGCTCCCACTGAACCTCGTAGGAGTCAAAGAACTAGAATAGAGAAGAGTTTTGGAGATGACTATATAGACTCACAACGCATCATTTTTCATCTGGTAGAAGCAGATAGAGAAAATGTTATAAGACGAATACCTATAGTAATGACTATGATCCTAAAACATATAAAGAAGCTGTATCCTCTAGAGACTCAGCTTTTTGGAAAGAAGCTATAAATGATGAAATGGAATCTATACTATCAAATCAAACATGGGAACTAGTAAACTTACCTCCAGGTTCTAGACTCATAGGTTGCAAATGGGTATTTAGGAAGAAATATCACACTGATGGGACTATCCAAACCTTTAAAGCTCGACTAGTAGCTAAGGGTTTTAGACAAAAAGAAGGGATAGACTACTTTGACACATACTCACCTGTAGCTAGGATAACATCCATTAGGATATTATTTGCGCTAGCTTCCATACATCATCTTCACATCCACCAAATGGATGTAAAGACTGCTTTCCTGAACGGTGACCTCAATGAGGAGGTATACATGGAACAACCTGAAGGTTTCGTTCTACCAGGAAATGAAAACAAAGTATGTAGATTAGTCAAATCGTTGTATGGATTAAAACAAGCACCTAAACAATGGCATGAGAAGTTTGATTCCAAAATACTATCTCATGGTTTCATGCATAATGTAGCTGATAAATGCATATATTCTAAAAAAGATGGTAGTCATATCATTATTATCTGTTTATATGTTGATGATATGTTAATAATAAGTAATAAAATGGAAGGTGTGACTGAAACAAAGAAGTTTCTTTCTTCCGTATTTAAAATGAAGGATCTTGGACAAGTTGATACCATCTTAGGTGTCAAAGTTAAAAAACATTGTGGGGGTTATGCTTTGTGTCAATCTCATTATATTGAGAAGATACTAAACAAGTTTAACCATCTGAATATAAAGGAAGCAAAAACCCCATTTGATCCAAGTATCAAACTAAAAGAAAATACTGGAAGAACAGTTGCACAATTAGAATATGCGAGTGCTATAGGAAGTCTTATGTATGCTATGCAATGCACTAGACCTGATATCGCATATGCTGTGAGTAAACTTAGTAGGTTTACTAGTAACCCCAGTAATGAACACTGGAATGCAATCAGTAGAGTCCTTGGTTACTTAAAAGCAACCAAAGACTTAAGACTATTTTATTCAGAGTTTCCTGCCGTATTGGAAGGATATACCGATGCGAGCTGGATATCGAGTGCAGGGGACAATAAGTCTACTACAGGGTGGGTATTCACTCTAGGAGGTGCTGCTGTATCTTGGGGATCCAAGAAACAGACTTGCATAACGCACTCGACTATGGAGTCTGAATTTATAGCCCTAGCTGCAACAGGCAAAGAGGCTGAGTGGCTAAGGGATCTTCTATTAGAAATTCCTTTTTGTGTAAAGCCTATATCGGCTGTATCACTACATTGTGATAGTGAAGCCACATTAGCTAGAGCCTATAGCGGTACTTATAATGGTAAGTCTAGACATATTAGTCTTCGACATGATTATGTCAGACAATTGATTCAAGATGGAATCATTGCTATTTCATATGTGAAATCAAGCAATAACCTGGCAGATCCTTTCACTAAACCTCTACCGAGAGAGGTAGTAAAGGCTACATTTAGAGGGATGGGGTTGAAACTCTTCAACCAAAGTTCCACCAGTGATGGTAACCCAACCTAAAATCAGAAAATCTCTAATCTTGGGTTTAATGGGTAAGAACAAGTCACTGATAAGTGGAAAGTTTTCAGCACTAAATTATATAACCTCATCCATAATAGATAAGTGCTGAGCGTTACGAAAGAGGGTTGAGTCTTAGAACTCTTAATGAATTCCAGTCTTTAGGACAAGTGTCTTATAGTAACGGAGACACTGGAAGGATTTCACCTATATGAACGTAGAGATGGTGCCGTCTCTCATGAGAGTTAAGAGTTTTCTCTCAGGATCGTTCACGAATTAGGATAAGCACATGGCCATTAATTGTGCTGAGCAAGATTGTGGGAACTCTAACAACACATAGCGAATATGTGTGTGGTTTCTCCAACTCTGTTATCTAGAAATAACTGGTTCAAAGCTGCGGCTACCAGTCATTTCGATAGAGTTTTGAGATACTTACACTAAGGGAAGATTAAAATCGAAAGATATCTTTCTTTATGCATATAAGCTAATTCTTCTGGCAGTATGTTTAACCGAGAAAATATTTTTATAAAAAATCAAGTGGGGGATTGTTGTAAAATATTGATTTTAATAAAAAATATTCTAATAATAAAAAAGTTATTTTTTGAAAAACTTTTGGGGCTTTGGGAATAGTCCCACATGGGAAAGAGAAGAGAAAGAAAAGTGGTTTAAATGATAATAGTGGAGTACCATAATATTTGCCTACCTAGTCCGTGGACCATGGGACTTGCGTGTTCCAGTGCGAAGCACTGGAACACCGCGCACGCGCTCGCGCTCGCGCTCGGGCTCGGGCTCGGTCTCGGTCTCGGTCTCGGTCACGGTCACGGTCACGGTCTCGGGCTCGGTGCGAGGGCGTGGGCATGTGAGGCAGTGTGGCTGTAGAGGCGCTAGTGGCGCACTTTGCACTTCGCACGTGCGCATCGTGTAGCAGAGGGTCGCTCCCTTCGCGAACCGCAGCGAGACGTGTGCGAGTCGCGGTGCGACTAGTGGCTAAGGCAAATGGTTGGTTGGACGAAAATCTAAAGGACTGAATGAGAGTCCCTTAGAATATATAGAGGGCTGAAAAAGAGCTGTTGCAGAAATTCTGTAACAGCTGTGCAATAAGTGCAGGGTCCAGCTGAAACTGCTGCATGGCTAGCCCCAACAGCTATAAAACGGCTAGCTGCTGTCTCACAACGGTCAGCATGCAGCAGCTTAATGGCCCATGCACAACGGCCATAAAACGGCTAGTTTTCTCAACAGCCAGAAAACGGTCATGGGATTTATTTCCCTGGACCATAACCCCCAGCCACCATAGCCTATAAAAGGAGGGCCTGGATAGGTTCCAAATCCATCTCAACTCACTCCATACGAATTCCAGAAAATAGCCTCTCCACTCATATATTCTAAGTGTTATCCAGCAATACAGCAAGGTGTCAACCTTAGCTTGAAGAACAGACCAGCGGTGTGGTCTAGGACGGTTCAACCGAACTACAAGGCTGAAGATTAGAACTTAATCGAGCAAACCACTTTTCTATTTTCTTCTTTTCTTATTTTTGGGATT
The DNA here is from genome assembly GCA_037074715.1 of Magnolia kwangsiensis. Classification (NCBI taxonomy): domain Eukaryota; kingdom Viridiplantae; phylum Streptophyta; class Magnoliopsida; order Magnoliales; family Magnoliaceae; genus Magnolia; species Magnolia kwangsiensis. The sequence continues at coordinate 18,164,566 of CM073577.1, read as the reverse complement.
TTCCTTTATATTGTAATACTGCCAGAAATAGTGAAATTGAGTTCCATTTGGTGGGCCTTCGTGTTTGCTGAACGCAGACCCACACCAGGCTCGTCGTATCCTAGAAGCAATTTGCCTGTAACCTATCAGCATACTCAATTTACTTGAGTTGGGGCAAATAACGCTTTAAGGACAGCGTTTTCAGACGTGCTTCAGCCTGTCCATATTATTTTCGGTTTCCATATTATACAGAAACTACATTAATCTGTATAAATTTCACAACATAAAATACATACAATACGGCGGGCCTCCCGTAGCCCTGAAAGGACCGTCTGCCTCTAGCTAGGCCTGCAGGGGGTAGTACCCATACCCGGAAAGAAACGGATTGCCTAGTGAGTAAACTCTGTGGGTCCCACCGTGATTTATGTACTTTATTCACTCCGTCCATCCATTTTATCGTATAATTTTAGGGTTTGATCCTAAAGATAGAAAAAGGAGTGAACATCGACCGTAGAAAAATTTTTGGGGGCCACGGAAGTTTTGAATCAAGCTGAAAATAGAAGAATTTTTCATTTTTGAGGGCCATAGAAGAATTTTTCAGCTTGATGCAAAACTACAGTTGCCCCCAAGAAATTTTTTATGGTAGGCATTTAATTCACACTTTTTCCCGTGGTGTGGTCCACTTAAGCTTTGGAAATGTTTCAATTTTGGGCTGAACCCGTTAAATAAGTAGGAAAAACGGATGGACAGCGTGGGTAAACAACGTACATTCATGGCGGGATGGCCCAATCCAATTTCCCCAATCCCACTTGGATGCACTTCAACGAAAGGGTTTCCACGCCAACTTTTTTGGTGGAACCAACGAAGGTTCTTGTCATCTTTTTAGAGCCTATTTTGCAGGAAACGGATTCTGCCACCATCCTGGTCGGTGCTCTGTGGGACTCACCATGATGCATATGTTTCATCCATGCCGTCCATCTATTTTTCTAGATCATTTTATGGTATGATACCAAAAATGAGATATATACGAATCTCAAGTGGACCACATTACAGGAAACAATGTTGAATAAACCTCAACCATGAAAAACTTTTTGGGGGCCATAAAAGTTTTGGATCGAGCTGATCTTTGTTTTTTGCCTTCATCTGGGTCATCTGGGTCTGTATGACCTAATCAACAGATTGGATGTCAAATAAACAGTTCAATAGGCCTTGGGAGGATTTTAATGGTGGATATCCAATAACTATTTTTTTTTCCGTGGTGTGGTACACCTGAGATTTATATCCCTATCGTTTTTGGAATCAAGCCCTAAAATGATCTGTAGGGTAGCCAATCCGTTTCCTATTTTGCCAAGCAGATGGAGACAGTGATACAACAAAGACTCGGGTTTGGCTGAAAATTGTGGATTAGGGACCTAATGTTTCTTTTTTAGGTGCCATCCAAACGGGCCTTTAAAAAATGGCTATATATGGCTTGGGCCACCACAGCTCCTGGAATTTCCAAAAGTCATGAAATCATACTCTTGTAGACATGAAAGAGCACTTTCTTTCCACTTAATCTGATTCACTCATGAAGACGAGGTGGGCCCCAGATCTGACAGTGATGAAGATTCACCAACATTTTTTATTTTTTTAAATAGAAGAAAAGGAGAGACTTTGAAGACTTTGAATTTATTAGCTGTTACTAATGTGTTATTCAACATGAGGCATTCTCTCACCTGCCTCTCTACAACCTTAAAAAAAAAAAAAAAACAGAAGGACAAGGAAGACTAGTAAAAACACACTACGTGCACCACATGCAATTTTTCAATGAGAATAGATGATTAGAGATTCTAAATGCATTTGGAAGATCTCAAACCAATGGAAATTCGGGCCCCATGAAGAATGGGGATGTGGCCAATCTACCCATGTTTAGCTTATGTTGGCTTCCACAGGATCGTCGTTTCTGCGATCATGGAAGTGACCACATACGGATCCATGTTCGAGGCAGGCCTCCTGTCCTCAAAATAGCCTGCAAGATCATCACAACATGTTTAGTCCCTTCATCATAAGACCGAATCATTTTAGGCCGATTGATGAATTGAATTTGATAGATAAACAAGGTCTACTACACTATGATATGGGCTTTCCACCATTTCTTAGATGGCAACAACTCATCTGCAGCACATATGCGTACATGTAATATGAAATCCAGGCCATCCAAATCATTGACCCAAATGGGAGAATTGACTAATGACCCTTTGATTGTTTTAATGAAATGGATGGCCAAAGAAGAAAATACAGCAACAGTTCACATTAAAACAAAATGGACCAGAGACGGAATATATCCCGAAGATCCATCCATGGTGAGGGCAAACAATCCAAATGATGGTGCCATTTTGGATGGAATACATCCCGAAGATTGCATTTATTCAATTTTCCTAAACATTCGATTGGTGGCTATAAATGGACAACAGCTGATATGGGCTGATTAAGATTGTCCAATTAAGAAAATAGTAAAAACAGTTCAAGAGAAACTGATCAGCGATCCAAAATGGCGGAATTTGGAAAACATACCCAAATGGCGGAATTTGGAAAACAGTAAAGGAGACGATGATTAAAGCTTAAAAGAACCCTCACCTTTGCCAGCTTTCTCTGTGTCTCGACCGACTCGAATGGAAGCACCACGGTTGGCAACTCCCTGCACAAATCGCAATAAGCAAAACGAAAAATGAATATGCGTTTTCCAGACATTCGTATTTAGAACATGTCTTGGATTGAATGAAGTGGAAGGGATACCCATATGAAAGTATTGATATCAGCAGTCTCATGCCGTCCAGTGAGACGCCGTTCGTTGCCTTCACCATAGGCAGCAATGTGTTCCTTGTGCTTCAGCCCAAGCTTTTCAATTGCCTTCTTGATAACTTCATAACCGCCATCTTCTCTCATCGACTTGGTGCTGAACCCACCCCCCCCCCCAAAAAAAAAAAAGGACTCACTCCAAATAAGTTCAAATTGTTCCAAATCAGTTGAAAATAAGTATGTGATCCAGGATAGTGTTTGTGGGTGGCCTTCAGTAGGTACGTGTGGGGACCATGGCTGTTAGTCAAGACAATTGATCTGATAGGCCCCATTATGGATGGAAGATGGCCCATGCCCCCAAAAATCCACCCAACAAAACAATCCTAACCCCTTCAATCTACAGGCCTGTAAACAGACAGTTAAGTAAAATTATCCCACATTGGGTAGAGAAAAAGGCCAACAATTAAATGGCTTATGATCCTCCAATCTAGAAATTTTTTGGGACCATCCTCCATCCATGGTAAGGCCCATCAAATCAAAGGTCTGGAATTGGATCATAAAGATACTAAAAAAGAGATTCTTGGTGTTGCTACCAAGAAACATGGAATGAATGGAATCCTCTTCTCATTCCACATAAAACAACTATATTACCTGTAATTCGTATGAGCGCCAGCTCCATTCCAATCTCCCTGGCGACACCAAACACAATATGAATGGAATCAAAATACAAAGAGAACCACAAGAAGTTGTAAAACAATGAAAAAAAAAAAAAAAAAAGATAGGTGGCATCCAAAAATAAATTTACCTGGATAGGCTTCGGGTCAAATGAGAGAACAATGCCTGCAATCTCGGTAATCCTCTGTTTACATAGCAAAGAGAACGATCTTACGACTAGTTTTACGAAATGTAGAATCATACATATAATTAGATTCTTTTAAAATAAGCAAGACATTCCATGTAATTCCCCTTTTCAGCCCTATATATATCAAAATTAAGGTCTCCACAACGGCCATGGACTGTAATTCTCTGTTTACATAGCAAAGAGAACATATGAATCATACATATACTATGATTCTTTTAAAAATTTCACACAAGCAACATTCCATCTTATAGGAATCATACACAGTGGAATTCCTATAACAGGCTGTAGGAATCATATGTCTGGTACGATTCCTTTTGAGACTAATTTTAGAAAATGGAGACAGGAAACATACATATAGTAGGAATGCCTGTCTGTTTTTTTTAGAATTACACCATATCTACATTCAAATGAATAATTATTACTTGTGCAGGACCAAACCCTGAAACAATGGGCCACCCCATGAATTGTGTGGTTGCCCAACCATATGACCAATGGGAATGGGACTACCACACATGGGAATCTCGTATTAGATAGTAAAAGAATCAGGTTGCCATGTGGGCATCTGCAATGTACCTCAAGAATGTAGCGAGCGACCCATAGTTCATCACCGGCAGAGATACCGACGGCGGGGCCGACTTGGAATTCCCACTGCATGAGAAGCAAAGTTCAAGAACTGCATCGAATAATGAAGAGATGCAAGCAGACCAAATCTGTTAAAGAAAAGGATGGGTGAAATGCATTCTCACCTGGCCTGGCATGACTTCTCCATTTATGCCGCTGATGTTGATGCCTGCGTAAAGACAGGCCTTGTAGTGGGAATCCACTACGTCACGGCCAAATGCTTTGTCAGCACCAGCACCACAGTAGTATGGGCCCTGACCAATATTCACATAATTGCGTAGATTAATCAGACATCCACGAAAGAGAAAAATCATTTCTTGCTAGAGATGACCATGTCCAAGGAACAAAGAGAAGGGGTGTAAAAGACCATGAGTAGAAAGAGATGATCACACAATGATATACAAACAAGTGGAGTTTTAGCATGGGCCCAGCTTTCAGTGACCCAGATCATCCACCTGGTGGACCCCACAGTGGATGGGTAATATCTTATTTGTAACCATGCATTTAAGGCCAATGATCAGATGGCTAGAATTGTCCAACAGGGGTGTCATTTGCAGCAAGCATCACCCACCAAAGATTGCCCTCAACAAATGAACAGCCTTGATCTCCAAAAAAAGGTGTCCCACTCATACCAAAACTAACAAGAATATTGGGTCTATTAGTCAACACATTGTTTGATAACCAGGAATTCTAACTCAGCTCGGTTGATCAATGAGTCAAGACTCAGACGAGTTGACCTGGTGACTCGGCCGAATCTCATAAATTTGACCAGGTTGGTCATATGTTTAGTTTAATTGTTTTTTTAAGGATAGATTTACAAATAACATATCATTTGATATTCATGAATTCAAAATACTAATTAATAGCATACATTATTTTTAAAAAATTGGAAATAAAAAGGAGTAGAATCTAAGCAAGCATATTAATTGATAATGAATTGCTATTAAAACCAAATTTCTAAAAATTACTAAGAAAAACAAAGAAAATCAGTTCATTAACAGCAAGTAATGTTGTTGATTTAGCAACTTTTCACAAAGGATCAACTCGGACCAAGTTTTATGACTTGCTGGCTTGGCTGACTCAACATAAAACTTGGCTGAGTTGACCAAAACTCAGTAAGTTGTGAACAGGAATGATACATATCATGAATCGGCCAGTTTTTCTACCGATCCGAGTTAACTCATACGAGCCGCTGGTTGACTCACCGAGTTTTCAAACACCGAGTCAACATATCAAGAGATGGGAGACTCCCAGAAGAGACAATACCCATAAAAACAAAGAGAATGGCAAAAGATAACTAAATAAACATATAGAAAATATTCAAGGAAATTGAAATTCATATGTTTGAAGGGATGAAAGGGTATGGTGTACCTGAGGACCAGGGTAACCTCCCACAGGCCATCCTATGGGCCATCTAACATCTTTCTTAAGAAGGGTATACTCTTGCTCTATTCCATACCTGATTTCCAAAAATAAAAAATCAGTTCATTTGATAAAAACCCAATATAGAGAAGATAGCAAACAGGAAAACAAGGGAAATGATATTTACTTCCCCATCTTTTTATGCACAAGCTCCCTTTTGTCACTTCTCTTGGGACTAATCTAAGAGAACTAATCACATACAGGTAATGGTGCGATAACTTGCGGTACCGCACGATCTCTCATTTACGGCATCCATACATGAAAATGGTAGGCCCCACCATCAGGGGGGCGGTGGGGCTGACCAGATGAGTGGAACATCCTGATTTTTGTCTCAGGTGATCTTTCCTGGATACTACAAGTCGTGGTCCTTGTCTATATGTGATCTATAGTAGAAAAGAAGGGAGTGTGCATCAATAGGTGTGGCCCTATCAGGAAGATCACATACATCCAATAACAACCAATAACATGAATGATCACATACATCCAGTCCACACAAAAAAGGTGGCCCCATCTTCATCACTCGGTGTAGAAACCATGCTGATCCACTAATCAAGTGGGCCACACTTGTACCCTGGATCAGATTGCAAACCGTTCATCGATTTGTTAGTATTGGCCCCCTACCGAGGAGATCGGCCTGATCATGATCTTCAGGATAGGGCCCACCTCTTACAATAGATGGGATGAACTTAGCATTCCATGATTGTATGTGAACATTCCTCAAACAACAACAACGACAACCATAGCAAGCAAGATTTTGTGAGTGATCAAATGGCCTTGCTTCCATGATCCACTATGATTCAGCCCCACGATTGCACCGATGTATAAAAGTCATGATCTTATGTTATCGTTCCTCAAACAACAACGACAACGACAACCATAAGCGTTCTTGTAAGTGGTAGAATGAACGACAACAACAACCATAAGCGTTCTTGTAAGTGGTAGAATGACCTTGCTTCCATGATCCAATATGATTCAGCACCCGTTGCACCGGTATACAAAAATTAACTAAATATAACAAAAAATAAAATAAAATAAAAGGGAATAACAGAACATTAAATATAGAAAGGAACATTACCATGGAACCTCGGCCAGAACATCAGGATGGCTGAAAATCTTCGCAGCATTGTGTCTTTTGTTCGTTGGAATCGGCTCTCCAGCAGGTGTGTAAGCATCACACATCACCTAAAAAAACCAAATAAATAAATAAAATAGTATTATATTATTAATAATTATTAATTTTGATAAAAAAGAAAAAAAATTACAAGGATATTGTTGCCTCTCCTAAATGGGTCCTTGAAAATGGCCTGAGGACTGTTCATAAAAAAAAAAAAAAAAAACAAAAACAAAAAGGTAAGTAAAAATAATCATTAAAAATGCAACAAAAAAAAAAAAAATCAAAAATCAAACTAAAATAAAACTTACTATAGTATAACTTCACTATCTTCTCCAGGAGCTTGACCAGTGCTGGAGCCGTCGTAATTCCACTTGGGAAGCTTCTGAGGATCTGCAACAGGCCCCGAAAGCGTCTGTTCCAATCGAGAAAACCCAATATAATCAGAAAATGAAAATACCCAATAACCAAAACCAATCAAAATCCAATAAATCAATCCAACATTAAAAACCCAATTCAAAACAATTTTAAAATTAAAAAATACCCTTGCTTTGCTTCTGACGTCCATACCAGATCCTCCAATCCTATTCAAGAACAAATATTAACAAAATATATTTGAAAATGAGAGATTGGAAAAACAATAAAAAGAATAACAAAAATCCAAACCATATGTATTCGGCAATGATTTTCTCAGTGGAATCAGAGAGATTTAAGTTGATAAGATCTGAAAGCAGAGACATTTTAATGTGTTGAAGAAAACCCAACAACAGAGAGGGAAAGAAATCAACGGCAACTAAGAGAGAAATCAACGTTTCCCTCCCTCTCTCGAAGAACTGAATGAAGAGACGCGGTTTGGGCTGATTGCCATTTATAGAGCGGGTTTGGTGTGGAAAACATATAATTGAAGAAATTAACCGTCAGGATCAATGGATAGTGGGACCCACGTGCGGATATGGAAGAACAGAAAACTCTTTGTATCCGTATCATGATGTGTGCTGATGATGCGCGAGTATATACAGACGGAGCAACTTGTTTGGTAATCTGAACCGTTGGTATGATGGGTCCCATTTGGATGAGTGGATAACCCAAAAAATAAATAAAAATAAATAAATAAATCTAAATTGGATTGTTCTAACCCTTCGATTATTGGCCAACAAGTAGACGGTTAATAAAAAAAGTTACAGCCAGAGATTGGAATTAAGGAAGAAGATTCGATTTTTACCGAACACTGCCTCCGGTGGCCGATATTCCTGGGCGGTGCTTTTTTTTTAAGAGGATATTACATTGGCAGCTATAATAATGCGGACCAAACAATCCAGAAAATGGAATATATATATATATAGGAATCAAAAAATCTTAATTCAACTAGGTTATCCATCCAGTCTATCCATGTTTTTCAGCTCGTTTTAAAAAATGAGCCCAAAAACCAAGCAAATTCGAATCTCAAGCAGGCCACACTTACCGTTGAAAACTTTTTAAAAACCACCAGTTTTGAATCAAGCTATTACTTTTGTTTTCCTTTCATCAAAGTTTGTGCTATATTAATAATAAGTTGGATGGTAAATAAGTGTCATTATAATCACCCTTAAAATTTTCTTAACAATGGACATTCTCTTATCAATATTTTTCAAGAATAATAGAAGTTAAACATGTATATGTTGAATTCACACTCTACTACCTTAATACACTTTTAGCGGTGTGAAATTTGGATATATCTCATTTTTTTAGCTCATGCACTGACATGAGTAAGAAAAATGGATGCTGATGTTGGATAAAGTAAATATACCATGACCTATAGTGCTTAGACACTAGCTAATTAGCTTGTATTAGTTAAAAACTAAAATTTGATAGGATATGTTTCACATTCAGCTTTTCCAACGGATGCACATCAATAATATCATTGGACATGCCAAAAATATAATGGCACATTAATATAATTATTAGACAAGTCAAAAATACACCTATATATTAATATTATCATTGGACATGACATAGATATAATAGATTTAATTTTAAAATAAGATATTTTATAAAAAAAAAAATCATATACACCATTCAAAATATTCACGCATTAAAATTTTGCCCATGTCATTGCCACAAGGCTCTGCATACGCTTAATAGATTGATCGGATATAATACGCACGCCAGGGAAGGCTATGAGTTTTTACTATTTTTAGAGAAATAAAATATGAGTATTCATGTAATTTCATTCTTATAAGAGGGAGCCTAGGTACTTTCCCAGTAGTCTAGATCAATAAGCTATGAGGCCACTTGAGGGAAATGGATGGTCAGGAGTATCCACGTGGGGAAGCATTAGGATTCATGGGATCCTTGGCCCCAGGATAGTATAGCTACTCGAGCCTTGAGTTTGTATAAGTGAGGCACAATGATAGTTGACATGGACCGTTGAATTGGTGCGATCCAAAGGATGAATCATGACACGAAAACGTAACAGATTGAAAGATCTTATTCGTCGATGTTAAGCAATGCTTCATTTGGTAGTTGTATCCCGACCATTCATTTCTATCATACCCGTTCATAACCTTGATGAGTGGATCTCCCTGATCTTTCCGTTAGGAATGCTCCAGGTGGGCCTCACCTGAAGACTAGATAGAACGGCTAGAGTTGCTTAACACGTACTGTTCATGGCCCACTTTGAGTGGGCCACAGTTCTGAAACTCCCATCGATTGCTCTTGACTATATGATCGCTAGCCTCCAAACGGACGGTGAGATCAAACCGACATTATTGTGTGGTAGGAGTGAAATTAACAATTGAAAACCCAATACAGGGTCACCCATCGAACGATCCAAAATCCCCGATCACAAGAGAGGAACCGGGTACCTTGTCGGGTAGGGGCGCATGATAAGCAGCGGTGCGCAACCGGAGCACAACAGCCAACTCTGGGAATTATTCGATACTCTGGCTGCGTGTGATGCCTGATTCGCAGGCACTGAGAAATTGTATTCTTATCGAAATATTAACTGAAATAAAGCCTCCCAGATTTCCGATCCTACTCTGATTCGTGGACAGTTGTTTATTGAAAGAGAACCGTTGGATTTTCAGTTCAATCTTTTGAGACCTATTCAATAATCCGACGGTTGATAATCAAATAAATGTCATTGGGACACATAACTTGGCCAGTCCGATTTAAATTATTTTGGTGCCACGTGTACAATAGCTAAGGACTTACGTATTGTCCATCAGATTCTGCGAGATTTTCAAAGTTCTCGTCAAATAAGAAAGCACCTTCTCTGTTTCGCTTTTCTTATTAATTATTAAATAAATAGGAATGACATGATGCATGTCTCTTCATCGAAGTTCCAGGCAGCACCCTCTACATCGTACACGTGGACTATATCTCGCAACCCAAACCGTCAAACCACTATGAAATCATAGTGGTTGGCCATATTCCAAATTCAAGTGGATTGGAATATGTTATCCAACTGAACGGTGGCCTTTAAAATAAACGATCAGAGAAATTGTTCAGCCTCCAAAAATATGGATGGATAAAGTTTCTTAACAAATTTTAACTCCTTATTTATGGTCCACCATAATTTTATCCACACGATGAACGGTCCTAATGATTACCATGAAATTTCTACGTGTACTGTGAGGAAGAATTTGCAAGGAAATTACATGCAGCGGCGTGTATTAGCATTCACTTTACGAAAGTCTGACGTAGGTAAAAGCGCGTAGGCACCACCACCAGACGTGAAGAATAGTACGGTATTTTCAATTTATCGATATTTAACCTTCCCGAAAATGTCGCGACATGTTGTAAAAAGATATATTGATTTTAAGTATAATTGCCGAAAACATTGATGCTTCGGCGGACAAAGGACAACCGCCGATTATTTTTATATGTTATAGACATGTCTTTTTATGATTTTCGCCACCAATTATTTTTATATGTTCTAGGCATGTCTTCTTATGATTTTAGTTGGTATTGCTCACCAGAGTTTCGTATACGGTTGATTTTCTCATGAGGTCAAGTTATGTGGGTCCCATTGTGATGCGTGTCGAACATTAACACTGTTCACTTGATGGTCCCTTTCGAAAATAAAAACCATTAAAATAAGTAAAAAAGGTATTTGGTTGTTGCTTTTTATATTTATATGCCCAATAATTTTTATATTTTATAACAGCATCTTCGATTTGTAGTTTTTAATTAGTTTTTAGATTCCATAGGAATTCCATTCTCTATCTTTTTGATTTTTTAAAAGAAGTTTCTTTTACTTTTAGGTAGGGATCTACTTAACCAAGATTAAGTCTAATGTTAATGTTAGGAGGGAATTTAGGCAGGTTGATTCTGCATAATTTAGATGAAGTCTAATGTAACGTCCAGGAATTACATCGTTGTGAATTTTCAAAAACCCTTGAAAATTTTTCATTATAATTAACTTACATTGTCATTAACCAATTCTTAATACTCGTGGTGAGCTTATACGTAGGCGATACCAATAAAAAACTGTACAAATTTGATTAATCAATTGTAGTAAGTCAACGAATCCATCTAATCACTTAAGCGTCGAGTATAACCTTATAATTTGTTCACATAGGGCCCAAATCTAGCCGTCCTAACACTAACTAATCAAGACGACCACAACTAAATTAAAGATCTACCCAAAGCCGAGACAACTAAGGGTCAGATCGTAATTAACAAACCAAAGTAACCCAATTATCTATTTAGCCTATAAACTAATGGTTTAGAGTGATTATGACTGAGTCGCCATTTTCACTAATTACGAATAGGCCACACTATGGACATAGTTAATCCAAACCCTAGTCATTACGTATAAGAAATCTTGCTACCTAATTCATTCCAGAAATGCCTTGATTATCCAAACGAGCTTTAAACCGCTCGTTAGTCTGCAACTACTTCTAAAAATATAGAATAATATTCGTCTTACTGGGCTCGACGTCCATCGCGGGAGTCAAACCTGAATAGTTTATAGGATCACTCAACTTGAGCCGAAGGGCGAGTGCATGAGAAGTGCAAATATCCTAAGAAAGAACCTAAAACTTAAGTGATTTAAGTTGTACACTCTTTTGCGAAGTTGAGTATTTCGAACCGTTGGTTTATGACCAAACTTCACACATAAAGTAAGGATAATTCTCCATGCACATCCGTATAACCATAGCCCCAATTGAATATTTTCAACCGTTGATCTGACATAAGCTCCCCACGGCCGATTTGCGTATCCGATCGTACCGAAACTATGTCCTAGCATTGATCCATTGTTGGGCAACCTACCACATGGTATAGATAAGCCCGCGAGCCCTCTAAAGGGGTCCGTTACTTAGAAATGACTGCCCATAGGGTATAAGTATCAAATAGAGTGGTCATATGGCCATTTGCACACCATCCGGAACTATAAATGGCTCCTAAATCACCTCGTTTTCTCCCAATCCGAAATTGAGAACCCTAAGGTGAGAAAAAGAATAGAAAGGAGAGAAAAAAGAAGAGAGATTAGAGGAGTGGCTGCTGGAGGAGATTTTCCATATTCCTTTTGGTCCACAAGCCCAATTGCTACAACTTCCACTGTCGGAACTACTGTAGCGACGATTAAGGATAAGATTTTGAATATTCCTTGTAGATGAAAGTCTTCAAATGGGTTTTCCCCAACCCTAACGAACCCGTGTACTCGTGTAGGTGGTCGACGATCCTTCTTTGAAAATGTAATCTTAGGAACAACCATGAGTCAAATGTACTAGCAATAGGTGTGGACTATAAGTGCTTAGGTTGCGATTTATCAATAATATCATTCTAATTAATAATTTATTATTACTAATGTAATTTGTGCGTGATGATTTAAGAGCATTATGATTTTTGTCCAATAAAATGCTAGTTGTTGTGTAATGATGCTTATGTATTTGATGAAATGTCTGAATGAATAGATTATTGATTTTGATGATTGATGTGAATCCAATCATCTTTAATGCCCATCGATTTGATTAAATTAAGAAGTAGGACTATAAGAGTAGTCTGGTTAGTCGAAAAATTTTTGAATATGGGTTGACCAAATTAGGTTGGCCACCCCGGACACGTTCGATTAATCCAGATAAAAAATGAATGACCGACAATGGTTGGTCCACACGGGGTGCTTATATACTTCATGCCGGTTATGACGGTGTTTTCCTGTACCAATCGAAATTGTTCAAAGAACAGGCTAACCCTATATATGTTCACCATGTATGATCACAACTGTTTGAATCTGGGACACCCCACTTACCATTTGCAAAAGTCTACTATTAGTCATTACCATCACGATCCTCAAGACTCATGAGTCATGTATGGTAGTATGAGACACCGTGTTCATACTGTCGGCCTACGCTGGGGTGATGAGCCTCCCTATAGTGACCACGAGTATTACTTTTATAACTTGTCTTTCGTATGTATTCAGCTGAGAGTGACGAACCTATACGGATCAGGGATTACAGGTGTACGATCGTTGTGGTCGTCCCACATTTAGTAATTCAATTGAGACTAATGACTAAAACGGAGGTATCCTAGCTTCCCCAAACTGTTGAATGAATAACCACAATTAATCACTCGGCTAACATAACCATTCACCGCAACGCATTACTATAAAATATGACGAAACAGACGTTAAAGTCGCATATTGAGGAAGTGTTGTCATTTGCAAACCAGGTGGTCGGAGTCACATGTTGAGGGAATGTTGGATAGTGAGGGTATGTATCATTTCATAAACTCTATTATTTGTATTAATGAGAATAAATAAGAAATGATTGTTTTACATTGTCTTATCATTACTATATTAATTGACTTGATAACATGTGTAACTTTTATTTTATGGAACCAATGAGTTGATAACTCACCCCCACTCTAGGATGATGTTTTAAAACACCAACCAGATGCTAGTGTAGATGCAGGTACCGTTGACACCGATGCACTGGAGTAGGCATTCATGGATGAGGAGAAGTTCTCCTATTTCCAGCCCTCGGATGGGCTAATGTAGGCCATGTACATATGGATAGGGGGTGTTGGACATATAGGATTAGCTGGATGTTACATGGGCACATTTTGTTTGTTAGTTTGGAATTGTATACACACACACACACACACACACACACACACACACACACATTAAACCTAGCCATATACTTATACTCTGGAAGCAATTTCATGATATATATGTTTTGATTTACATATCTGCTTTAATTACATTAAACCTGGAGTATGATATATTGTTTAGTATAATTCTATGCATGCTCAAATGTCCAATTTAAAAATAATTAGAATATTGACTTCCACAAAACATAATTGATGTCTAGAATCTTGGGAAATTCAAAGCGTTATATCTAATTAGGAATCCAACTGGTAAAGAATCTGATCAATATTAAATCTACTTTTAATTTTGAGGGCAACATGCTCTTTAATACACTAAAGGTGTGCTTTCCTTAGCATGAATGCAATTTACAGTGTATTAATTTTTTTATTTTTCATTTTTCTAAACTAAGGTAGCTGCACTTATGTGGAGAAAAGTGCCACCATAGGGTGGTTAAGAACGTGGGGCCTGCCAAAATTAATAGTATGTTTAATCCTAATTTAATAGGGCCCCAACTAAAAAGGGACATGGATTGTGTAGTAACTCACTATGTTGTAGCATGGTGAGTAAATTCCATGGGCCCCATGGTTATGTATGTGTTTTATCCACACCATTCATCTATTTTTACAGCTTATTATCAGGTATGAGTGAATGGATGCTCTTATGTAAATGGGTAGTTTGACTTTCTCCTTCATGTTTTGGCACACAAGTGGAGTTACTATATTTATAGATTGATGTCTTAAATCTGTAAGTCAAAAGGTCTGTCGATAACAAGTTCAATGTCATCGAGCAGATTTCGATGTCATCGAGCAGATTTCAATGTCATCGATAAAATCTGAAATTTATCAAGTTGGTTGCTGGATACTTTAGGTGCCCTATTTGATGTCATCGAAAGCTAGTCGATGCCATCGAAGGTTGTTTGATGACATCGGTAAAATTCGAGAAAATCATGTTTAGTCACTGGAACATTATGGTCATTAATTCGATGCCATCGAAGTCTCATCAAAGATGCGATCGAACGAACGCACAGAGTTACGCAAACTTGCATATCTGAGAGATTTATTTCCAATTTCGATTATGATTCTCCTTAAGGCTATATATAGGGGTGTAATCGGGATTAGGGTGTATATCAGAGCTTTCTAATTGTTCCTAGGGTTTTCAAGGGCTTGTAAGGAGAGATTTAAGGCTTATTTGAATCAAGTATTGTCTTTAAAGTACACATGCATTGAATGAAATTAACAAGTGTCTTTAAACCTGTCCTTTCTTTCTATGTGGTCATGTTCAATTTGACCTTTTACAGGCTCATATTTTAAGCCCGAGCTTCCTGATGTTGTACCTTATTTTTTAATATTCTTGAAATAACTAATGAGGAAAGTACACATATCATTATATGGAAAATGTATAAAGTGCAAAAAAATGTATTTAGAATGCTTTTCAGTAGGATTGACGGTAAACTAAATGATACACGTCATCTGATGACGAGGTACGGTTGAGAAGTTTAAGAGAAAAAAAGTCGTCAAGTGAAAAAGAACAGTTAGAAGGACATGATCGACACGACAATGGTTCAACTACCATAACGATTAAAATAAAGACGAGAATCTAAAGAGAAGCCGCAACAAAAATCTATAAATAACAAAAAATTAAGTAAAGCAAATCATCTCATTCTAATCCAACAAACCAATCAAATTTATCTTTCCTTATTATAGGTTACCTCTATCCTAAGAGTAGTGATAATCCAGTACCAGTAATCCTTAGTTGTAATCCAAGTATATGCTCATATGTTGGACTGTTTACATCACTAATACAAGTAATTCTTTTGGAAAGGCCTATTGCAGTTGCTCCTTGTGACCGACCATGAGTATTTTTTTATTTAATTGCACATGTATATTAAAGTCCTTTAGTACAGAAGGCAAGTTGCAACTCATCGTCGAAGGAAGAACCCCACTATACGACTATCGCCTGATCATTTTATGCCTATTTTGTGAGTGGCTGAATAGGCCATCGATTTTCTCAAATCTTGGTCATATACAATCGTAGTTGATGTATCTGTCTATCTTAACACTTGGGGTCAAGTTGTTTAGTTTGAACCAAGTTATACATATAGTCAGTTCTGGCATGCCTGCACACACCACTTGTGACCAAATCAAACCGGAAGCCAACATTTTCTAGCGCACCCAATGGGACTAAAATCTACTCAACTGTCATAATTGTGTACCAGTTATGTAAACACAACAATTCGGTGGGATGCAACATTATCTGGTTACCATAAATATTTAGTGAATTACGATTGTGTTATTCCTACCTGTGCAATATGGGCTAAAGATGTCTTAACACTTTTAACACTAATGAAGCTTTTGCACAAGAAGAGGAAATGTAGGTGCAATCAGCGCCTGAGTTGTTACCAAACTGACGCAGGGATGAATGTGATGAGGTCGATCACCGTCTTCCTCAAGGATAACTACTCCGAATCCACGAAGCTTCTCTGGACTCCTCACAGAGACTTCTCGAATCCACGAGGAAAGAAAGCAAGAGAATAGGAATAAACTCTAATAAAATTTGAAATTAATTGCTGAATATCTAAAAATGAGTTTACACCCCTTTAAATAAGGGAACCAAGCAATAGAAAAGAAATCAGACTCAAACTACAACTAAAACTCCTAAAATTCACAACTTACTATAAATAGTAAACTTACTATTTATAGACGGTCGTGATGTCTACTAGCGCGCAAGGTTTTTGGTCAAAAATAATAAGTGTCCTATTTGGCTTCACCAAACCGTTCTCCTAATTATTCTAAGCACTTTTCATGTTTGACACAACTCCTAAAGCCCAACGGATGAAGAGCTATAAGCAAACTAAAACTTACTATAAATAGTAAAAACAAAATTAAAATGGGGAAATGACCGTCGATCAGGGGGTTTCTCGCAAATCCGAGCTACGCAACCCAGCATAGCAGGGTTGGTTGGCTAAAGTAGCTCGTTCTACCCCAAATTCATATATTTTACGTCGGATAACTCATTTCGGATTATGAGATACGCCCGATCTAAGGTCTGATGGTCCGGATCACTTCTGTCGCCGACCGTGCCCTTTTTGATCCATCCTGGCCATGAAATTGTCCGCGACCCGCTCTACATCACAAACCCGGTACCCAATCCTCTAAATTAGGATAAGTCATCATCATCTCGGCTTGATCCATTTGAGATAATGTCGGCTAGGCTACACGATATGCAAATGAGGATTTAGCATATCGTGGAGCAATCACGAGCTTAGGCCGAGCAATCTCAAATTTAGGCTGAAACGATTAATAGGCGGATGGCCAGTCAAACTAAGAGCTTGAATCGAATGATGTCTATTTTTTATAAAAAGAGCGTTCAATTTGCCTTAGAAAACTATTAAAACTAGTTTTGCTAAAAATTTATCACTTATACAACCAACACCACTAGTACCTTCATAACGGAACACGCACCTTGCTTTAGTACAAGAAGTGCAGAATGTTCCACCACCTATAGAGTTTGGACGAGTTAAATGATAAAACAGGAATCTCATTCCCGAGGCCAGAAATCAAGGAATACCGAGGGTAGCTGTAACACCCCGTACTTTTTATACTCGGGTGTTACCATGAAGACCTAACTTAGTGTTTACACAAACCTGACTCATTTGAGCGTTCACTTCACTCTAATATAAATCGAATCAGTAGGAACCATTTTCATCCATAGATTAAACCATCCAACCGTTGATTTACAATGACTATGACATTGTCAAGGAACTCACATCGAAGCGTAAAAGACCAAATTCTGGGAATCTAATAGGGATGAAACATCAACTAGAGCCTCAATAGATTGACTGAGTGGTATGAACTCAATTTTGTAAACTAGATCGTTAGATCCGCCATCCATTAGTCATTAATGTCTAATCAGATAAAACCCTCACCCTAATGTAACAGATTGGCTATTCAATCCCATATTAGCTATTCAATTCCATGTAATTAGTCATATAATCCAAAATCATCGAGAAATTTATTTTATGGAATGATTTGACCTTCAGATTTTCACAGATCGTGAATTAACCATAAATTTAGAGATCGTGACCATATATCGTAGAAGTCTATAGTAAAACTGAGTCTAGATTAAACTAGAAAACTCCATTGTTGATAATCGAATTGTAAAGCAATCCAATGGTTGGATCACATAGCATCAATACTTAAAAACCCAATTTCTGTATGATAAGAACCCTTGAATGAATGTAATTAAACATTCATCATAAAATTTGTGGCCTAGATCATTAGGTCCACTATGGTTAGGCTAACATCGCTCAATGTAAAGATCCAACACTAACCATGAGTATAGTTTTTATTTCATGCTACCTGCTAAAGTTTGAAGGAAAAACTGGTTATGGATGGACCGCACTGAAGGAAATAGTTCAAAATAAACCTACAATATTAATATAGTTGTGGGCCACAGACAACTTCAAAAAAAATTTTAAATGACCTTATCGTGAGTTCCTGATAAGATTGGTCAAAAAATAGCTCTGATCATTAATTTAGTGGGACTACACCCTCATTATAAATAAGAGGCGAGGATTATTCACCTAATATGACTGGGGGATTTTGATTTTCCGACCGTGGACTCCATAACAAAGTCCGTCTTATTTGATTTAATATATGCCATGTGTACAATTTCGGAATGCTTGCGTACGAGGCATCATACGCAGCCAGAGTGTCACGTAACTCCTTCATCGGAGCCATGCTTCCACCTTTTTACATTTTTTGAAAACGGAACAGGACAAAAGTGCACTCAAATCCCGGTACTGGAAATCCCGCGCAAACAGATACAGAGCGGACGCGGATTGCATCTTACCCAGCCCTTCTCTGGCCCCAAACGGGCAGTTCTGTGGGTGGGCCCACCGTGATGTATCCATTCATCCATGCCGTTTATCCCTTCATCCAGATCATTTTAAGGCATAAACATAAAAATAAGACCGATTTAACAGTCAAGTACACCACACCATATAATACTCTTACATTTAATGCAACTTGCCTTTAATGCTTTTTGCATTTAATGCAATCATGGTTGAACAGACACATCACCATGGCCGGCCAACAGAACTGCCGGTTCGGAGCTAGAGATGGGCGGGGTAGGAGGCAATCGGCGTCCATGCAGAACTTCCCTGAATACATCCACCGAAGTAGAAGTTCGGACCACAGCCGTGGGATCTGGAGTCATCTTCGGTAATCCTCCTTTGCCCACCGTTTCGGTTGATCCAGTCGCCAGATGGGCCACATCGTAGAAAGCAGCGAACAACCGTACAAAATTTCCAAATTCACATGGTGGTTTTTGAAGTGATTGTATGCCATGCATGGAAGAAGATTGCGTGGTGTGCCACACATCACCCACTACCTCAGTAGTGTGTCGATGTCACCAAGTTTCGTGAGCCTCACCATGATGTATGTGTTATATCCCAACCGTCCATCCATTTTGAGAGACCATTTTAGGCCACGGCTAAAAATATGATGGATAAAAAGCTCATGATTGAACCTTTACTATTAAAAACTTCCCATAGGCCACAAAAGTTTTGGATCAAGCTTTTGTTTGTATTTCCCATCATATGCGTCTTTACAACCTTTTGAACGGGTTTGATGGTAAATAAACATTATAATGGCCTTAGGAAGATTTCAACTGTGGGCATTATTTACCCAGCTACTTTACATGTGTGTTCGCTTGACCTTTGAATATGCCCTAAAGCGACCTCACAAAATAATTTAGCTGTGTGGATATAACACATACATTATTGTGGGACCAAAGAACCTGGTGACATCCGAGGCCGGTGGTGTGTGGCACATGCAATCCGCTTCCACCATGCAGGCGCGGATTAGATACTGGCAAGGTCAGTAGCCAAAACGCTATTGACGCTACTGAAGTGACGTGATCAATCCTGGACTACACCATGATGCATGTGTTGTATCTATACCGTCCAACCATTTATAAAGATACTTTTATGGCATTACCAAAAAAAATTAATATAGATCTAAAGTTCAAGTGGACCCACCACAGAAAGCCATGGGATCAGTCACACCCACCATTGAAACATTTATAAGGTGTACCGTGATGTGTTTTTGAGATCCAACCTATTCATAAGTTAACATAGAGAAATATGAAGTTAAAAAATATATATAAGCTTGATCAGAAACTACTGTGGCCCCTATGAAGTTTTGAATGGTGGATGTCACTGTCCTCACTGTTTTCTATGGTGAGGTCTGCTTAAACTTTAGATCTATCTCATTCTTTTAGTAATGCAAAAAAAAAGATCTCTCTAAATGTATGGGTGGCTTGGATACAACACATGCATCATGGTGGCGTCCACATAGCTTGGTGATGTCACTTCAGTAATAATTTGGCTACTGACCTTGTCCGTATCTAATTCCCCCGTGTACACCCCACGTGCACTAGTTGAACGTTTTTCTCGCCTACAACTCGTTCGAATGCGACATTCTCTTTACCAAAATAGCAATTGCGCACCTCAAAAGGGACTTTGGGACCACGGTACTGAGGGAGCCGATTAGCTGTTAACTAGGTAACACTTACACTAATTGTGTGGGCGACCTTGATATATTTTTTGTATATCCATACCGTCCATTTGATTTTTCATCTCATTTTAGGATGTGATCCCAAACAACCATGCCAATAGAAACAGTGATGAATTACCATTAAAAACTTTTTATGGGACACAAAAGTTTCGGATCAATCTAATCTATCTATTTTCCCTTCATCCAGATCTTATTGACGTTATCAACAGGTTAGGTTGCAAATAAACATTACCAAAACCTTACGATAGGCCCTCTGGAATTTTTAATGATGAGGCACTCAATCACCACTGTTTCCTGTGGTGTGGTCCACCTTAGATTTGGATATGCGTATTTTTTTTGTACTACATAATAAAATGGGCTGGAGAAACGGATGGACGGCGTGGATATACAACATATCACCAATATGGGCCCTACGGTAGGGGTAACACCCACTTTAAGCTGTTACCCGGGTAACGCCTACGTAATAAAATGGAATTTCCCTCGTGGCCCACCTAACCCCGTAAGCGGATTTGCGTCCTTCTCCCGCCTGGATGCAATCGGTCCAGGCAGGGCTTTTGTGGGGCCCACCATGATGTATGAGTTTTATCCACACTGTTCATCTCTTTTCTCGGATCATTTTAGGGAATGAGCCCAAAATGAAGCAGATCAAAGCCTTTAAGTGGACCACACTGGGGAATGAACGGCCACCATTAAAACTTTCTTCGGGCCAAGAAGTTTTTCATCAAGCTGACATTTGTGTTTTACCTTCATCCAGGTTTGCGTGACCGTTTTCAACGGTGGGGTGTCATTATCATGGCTGCTTCCAGTAGTACGGTCTACTAGGGGCAATCCAAGGCTCGCATGTCACGCACAGATGAGCCCACAGAGATGAAAAAAAGGATGAACAGCGTTAATCCTGTGCGTGACATGCGAGCCTTTCAATAGGTGGGCCACATCATAAAGATCCCTTAGCGAGAAAATTAGGCTAATCTACTCATTACATGTGCCATGTACGTATTCGGTGGTGTAGTCTGCCTTATGGGTGGACCATCTTTGTGGTCTGGCCCATCTTTTGCCTGGCTCAGATGTTCTACACAAGCGACAAGTAGCTTAAAAGAAAGCATGGTACGGGATAGTTAACATACAGAGTTGTTTGTGGACGTTTCCTTTTGAAAGGTATCATATACATGCATTGCAGGTCGGATACATGCATGCATAAGAGGTCTCAAGTTCAACCGGTTGGACCACAAAATGCAGTTCGACCACCTTATAATATCCAACCTATTAAGTGCATTTGAGATCCAACCCTTCTAATAGGTTGGTCCCACCACGGGGATCATCAGATATAAAAAAGGGATCTAAAATACTCATCAGGTGGGCCACACCATATAAAATGATTTTTTAACCAAATAGATAATGTGCCCACGAATGTGGACGTGTGTCCATACACAAGCGGACGCAACAACGGCAGATCCTGACCGTGGGGTACACCTTGATTCATGTGCCTTACATCCTGCCATCCATCGGTTTTGACAGCTCATTTTACAGTATAATCCCAAAAATAAAATAAATACAAACCTCAGCTGGATCACACCATAGGAAACAATGCTGATTAACCAATAAAAACTTCCTGCGGGCTACGAAAGTTTTGGATCAAGCTAATATTTGACCTTAGCAACAGGTTGGACGGAAAAAAACATTCCGGTGGCCCCTAAGGAGTTTTTAATGGTGGGTATTCAATCACCATTATTCCCTGTGGTGTGGTCCACCTTAGATTTGGATCTACTTCATTTTTGGGATCATTCACTAAAATGAGCTATCAAAACATATGGACGGCGTGGATTTGAGGCACATACACCACGGTGGGCCCCACAGTCAAGGATCCAATGACATGCAACCACACATGGGAATATTGAACACGTGTGCGAGGCTGAGCTTTCCATCACGTGAGACACACTGTCTAGATATCTAGTCAGGCCGTTTCACTAGATGGGCTACGGTGTAAATAACAAATGAATGGCTATAAAAAAGAAATTGTTTCCACCGTCCGTTTGTTTTGTGCACTGTCGCCCACCTCAGTGACAGTGGGGATTTTTCCGTTATCGCATGTCTGATAGCATGTGGATGGCAGACGGCTCGGCAGGCATGTGGTGGGAATAATCTCTTTACTAGTATGCAGTCTATTACAATGTAAATTACTTTTCTTTGACATCTGGACCGTCTAATCATTGATCTAGACACGCAATCTGCTTCCGCCACGTACTCTCCGGGTGATGATTCTCACCGTCGAAACTTTTCTAGTGCCCACACCATAATGTTTGTTTGCCATTTAACCTATTCATAAAGTTACATGTGCCCGTATGAAAGAGAAAACACAGATATCAGCTCGATCCAAAACTTTAGTAGCCTTCTAGAAGTTGTCAACGGTGAGAGTTTAATCCCTATGGTGTAGTATATTCGAGCATTGGATTTGCCTCATTTTTTAATATATACATAAAAATGATATGACCAAATAAATAGACGGTGTAGATTAAGATCCATGCATCATACTACTCAAAGCTCCTGACCGTTCCCTGCTGGAGACGGGAGGGGGTAGGCCGTAATCCGCACCCGTACATATCAGATATGTACATTTTGTTGTTGCTACTGATCAATTTCTCATAAATGGGCCCCACTAAAATCATTTGTAATATCTAAAGGACCTGGAAACGGATCCTGCCACCCCTCCCAATGGCTGATACTCGGTGCTGTAGGCCCACTATAATGTACGTGTTTCATCCATGTCGTATTTCTATTTTTATAGTTCATTTTATAATATGGGATCAAAAATAAGGTATAGCAGGAAACAGTGTTGAACGAACGTTAACTATTAAAAATTTTTTGAAGGCCATAAAAATTTTGGATCAAACTGTCTTTATTTTTTCCCTTCATCTAAGTTTCTACGGCCTAATCCACACATTGGATGTCAAATAAGCAGTATAGTGGACGTTAGGAGGATTTTATTGTGGATATTCAATCACCATTGTTTTCCAGTGGTGTGGTACACATGAGATTTATATTCCTCTCATTTTTGGGATCAAGGAATTAAATTATCTTTAAAAATGGATAAATGACATGGATGAAACACATACATTATAGTGAGGCCCACATAGCACCGACCCCCAGCCACCAGCTAGTGGTAGGGGACTAGCCAATCCGTTTCCGAAGGACCTAAGCTTGTGGGGACCACCATATTGAATACGTAAAATTCACTTCCCCAATCAGGTTCTATCGTCCAATCTAGAATTTGGGGCAAAAAGTAAGTGGGCCACACCATGGTTTAAATAATCAGAGATCGGATGCCAACTATAAGTTACGTGTGGGACCCACCGTGGTGTGTTTCTTTCATTGAAAACCATTAATCAACGGTCCCTTATAACGATTAATAAAAATATAAAAATTAACTTGATTGAAATATTAGTAATTTTACATTGTTATCATTGGTGCCGACCGTCTGAATTTTTTCATTGGACCGATCTTTTCTATGTACTTAAAAGTAGTGTTTCTCACATCATCCACCGTAGTAGATTGATGTATAAAATATTGTGGGCCCTGCGGTCCTCGACAGAGTCTCGATCGCACACATCGATTCTTACTCATTGTGGACCCCACATAACTGAAATTGGAATTTTCTGATTTAGGTTGATTGGCCGATGCCGGATTTTGGATGTTCCTATTGGAGTCTAGCGATGGGATACAGGTGGCATGGCCCAATCGAGGTTGGCACAACTTTCGTAACCATCAATTTGGTGGATTTTGATTGTAACCAGGACATGTTGTTGTTGTGGGGCCCACCCCTACATTGTTGCATCGTCGCTCCAAAGAACAATATTCTGATTGTGCTGATGAGAAATGCTCTAGGAGATTTGAGAGGTTTTCTTCTAAACACACGTGTCAAGGTCGGATTCTTGTGTGAAATCCAGTCCATTCATTTGGAGGGGCCCAATCTGAAAATGTCTCTGCCCAAAAATCAGGTTGGTGACGTTGAATATGAAACATTGGTGTCTCTTCTTCCAGCATTCCATTTTTTTCTTATGTGTCTCTTGCCTGATGCCCATAGACTGGCCTGATTTTCTGGGAGAGAGCATTTTACTGCGGGCCCCACCTGATGAACGGCCCAGATCTAATACCGGCATTGGACATCGTGGGCGGACACCCTTTTTAACTTACCTGGTAAATACTTGTAAAAAATGTAATTATGACCAAATTCACCAGTTTGATATCAGCGATGAATTACACCTCGAAAATCGCTCCACAAAAACCATGTTGTTACTTGTTTAAAATTGTGGGCTCCATCGCGATGTATGTGACTTATCCACACCATCCAACCTTTTTAACTGCACATTTTATACTAATGGTCCAAAAATGAGGCAAATCCCAAGCTTGAGGGGCCACACCTTAAGAAAGAATGTTTGTAAAGACATCAACCGTTGAAAGCTATTTTTCCTTAGGGACCACATTGATGTTTATTTGTCATCCAATCTGTTCATAAGGTCACAGAGTCATAGATAAAGGGAAAACAAAAATATCATCTTGATCCAAAACTTCACAAGCCCTCAAAAAGCTTTCAACGGTAGGAGCTCATTTCCCATTGTTTCCTATGATGTGGTCCACTTTAGCTTTAGATCTACCTTATTTTTCGGCTCGAGCCTTAAAATGAGATGGCTAAAGGGATGAACGGTGTGGACAAGACACGTGTATCATGGTGGCCCCACAAATGTAACATTTTTTCCTTGGCTGACGTGAGAATGCTATAAATGAAGGCGGAGGTAAATAATTATTGCTCCTTTACCTTGAATTACGGCTGCAATTAGAAAATCAAACAGCCCCTAGCATTCTCCTCAGCGTTTTCCAACATTGTTCAGTGTATTTAGGTAATAGTGACGTATCTTGGTCTCCGCAATTTCTTGGAAAGAAAATTTCTCAGGAGATTTTCAAATTTTAATGTTTTTCTCGGGATTTTATTGCAACAACTTGCTAACAATAAAATTATTTAAAATATTTATGTTAAAGGATATATTTAAAACCTAAATATATAGAAGGAAATTTTCAAATTTGAAATTCCGCAGGGATGATATTATGAAAATCCCACTAAAATAAAAATGGTTAGTAGATTATTAAATAATTTTAAAATATTTATATAACAATTATTTTTTGAGAAAATATCATGATAATATTGTGATAAAGACTCGTATTTGATTTTGAAAATATTTTTAAAATATTTTGTAAATTATTAAATAATTTAAAAATATTTACATAACCATATTATTTTTAAGAAAATATCACAATAATACCGAGATAAAGACGATATTTAAAACCATCCGATATTTTGAAAATCTCGTAATGACATTGCTCATTATATTTATCACGATATTTTTGGAATTTCAAAATCTCGGCCATATTTGTCGCATTCATCCGTAAAGAAAAAGCATGTTCGAGGATTTTGATGCAATGCATGGCGGCATTTATCACCCACCCAGAGTGCATATTCCATTATGCTTACCCTATGACAGTAGAAATCTCTTTGTTCCCTAAGTGGGGCCCACTGTTCGGTGATCCAAGCCATTGATTTTAGGCTCATGCTGTGGATGACCATGACCCAAAAACTTCCTTGATGGAAGGACAGTCCCAAACCATTGAATTGTGGCCCACAATTAGACGGTTAAGAAAGGATATGCTGCAGGGGCCCACATTCAACTAATTAAAAGGGCAAAAAAAAATGAATTCATCGGCATCTCAATGGAGATTTGTTGGGGCTTGGGGCCCACCTGTTGAGATTTCAATGGTTTGGATAATCACTATGCAATGATCTCTACCTGTAGAAAAGCATATGGTTGTATGCATCAATCCAAAGAACAATATCTCTATGTAAAGATGGGATCCAAATCCTATGTGAAATAGGAGCCCTTTTTAAAACAAACTCATAAAGAAGAGCCAGAATTTCTAAGCCTTTGTTTGGCTATTGTCAGTCATATTCCCATTGAAAATGGGGCGGCACAGAGATCGGTGTATACCTAACTGTGAGGCCCATTGTTATGTATGTTCTTTAAATCCACACCGTCCAACCATTTTGAAAGATCATTTTATGGCAAGATCCCAAAAATGAAGCAGAACCAAGTCTTAGGTGGACCATACCACATGAAACAGTCCTGATTGTATCCCCACCATTAAAAATCTCATGGGGGCCACCGGAATGTTTATTTTCCATCCAACCGTTGATAATGTCACATAGACCTGGATGAAGAGACCACACAAATATCATCTTGATCCAAAACTTATCTGGCCCACGAGAAGTTTTTAATGGTCATTTACCCTTGTTTCCTATATTATGGTTCACTGAGATTTGGATCTACTTCATTCTCAGCATCATGCTCAAAAATGAGTTTTCAAAACGGATGGACAGCATGGATATAAGGCACATATATCACAGTGGGTCCCGCGGCATGCAATATGGGAACCTCTTTTGGCATATATGCTCTTACCATGTGTGCCATTATCACATCTTTCAGCATATATGCTTGATGGGGTTTTGACGGTTACAGATGCGCCCAATAGTACTGAACCTATTTAGATAAAACCTACCCAATTAGCCATTTTGAGATGGGCATGCGGCCCACCTAAAGTGAAAAGTGGCCTGTAGTACAAATGATAGCGTGTCCGATTTACATACAACTTGTATCAGTATAAAGTTTCCATGTAGATTTTACTTTTCAAATCAAGTGTCATGATAAAATGTTCCAGCTGTATGCTGTATAAGAGACTTAAGTGGCGATTGTAATAAAATGAAGTTCCTTCTAGAGTTCTATGGTTGGGTTTAACGTATATGCATACAATTTCAAAAAATAAAATAAAATAAAATGTGGTAATGTAATATTCAGGTAAGCCCATATATCCAGCGTGCCCTATACAAAAGTACATGGCCTACATCGGCCCATCCGAGAGATCGAAATAGGAAAACTCCTCCTTATTCATGCTTGTCTGATTCAATGCATCGGCCTTGGTGGTCCCTGCATTTATATTAGCGTTTGGTTGGTGTTATAAAACACCGTCCTAGAGTGGGAGTTAGTGATCAATTCAGTGGTTTCATAAAGTATGGATTACACATGTTATTAAGTCTATCAACATAAGAATGATAAAGCAATGTAAAACAATCATTTCCTAATTATTTATATTAATGTAAATAATGAGATTTATAAAATGATTCATGCTCTCACCATACAACACTCCCTTAACACGTGACTCCGACCACCTGGTTCGCAAATGACAACACTTCCTCAATACGCGACTCCAATGCCTGTTTCGCCATATTCTAAGCTAATGTAATATGGTGAATAATTATGTTAGTTGAGTGATTAATTATACCTATTCATTCAGCAGTTTGGGAAAGCTAGGATACCTCTTTTTTAGTCATTGGTCTCAACTGAATTATTAGACGCGGGACGACCACAACAGTCCTAGGCTTGTAATCCCTGATTCATCTGGGTTCGTCACTCCTAGTTAAATACATACGAAAGGCAAGTTGTAAAAGTAATGCTAGCGGTTACTACGGGGAGGCTCGTCACCCGGCGTAAGTCGACAGCACGGAAACGGTGTCCCATACCACCATGCCCAGTTCACGAGTCTTGAGGATCGTGATGGTAATGGTTAATAGTAGACCTTTGCAATTGGTAAAGGGAGTATCCTAAATTCAAATAGTTGTGATCATACATGGTGAACATATATAGGATTAGCCAGTTCTTTAGACAATTTCAGTTAATATAGGCAAACACTGACGTAACTGGCATGGAGTGTGTAAGCACCCCGCGTGGCCCAAGCACTGTCGGTCGTCCGCGTTCAACCCGGATCAATTGAACATGTCTAGGGTAACCAACCTAATTTGGTCAACCCATATCCGAAAATTTACCAACTAACCAGACTACTCTTGTAATCCTATTTCTTAATATAATCAAGTCAACGAGCACTAAAGATAATTGGATTGACATTCAATCATCAAAATCAATAATCTACTCATTCGGGCATTTCATCGAACACACAAGTATTGCTATACTACAAATTACAATCGATTGAACATAAATTGAAATATATGTAAGTTATCATGCACATACTACACTAGCAATCATAAATCATTAACTGGAGCAGTAGCATTGATAAATCGCAACCTAAACACTTATGTTCCACACCTTTGCAATGATTCACCCGATTCAAGCGCTTCTAGGATTAGGAATTTGGGGAAAATAATTCACATACCAATTTAGAAGAAATTAGGTAAGATTCATGCAATTTAATCTAGAAAAATCTAGGTTGGAAAGTGGGATTTGTTTTTTATCTCTCAATCGCGAGTGGGGTAGATTTGACAGAAGAAAACGATCGGGGCTAGGGTTTTGATTGGAGCAAAACCGATAAAGGGAAGCACCAAAACCTCTCCATTCCTACTCTCACTCTCTTCTTCTCCTCTTCTTTTTGTTTCTCTTTCTCTTTCTTTTTTTCTCTCATTTGGCAAAGATAAATTCGTATGGGGAGATGGGGTGCCTAAATAAAGGCTTTATATAGTACCGGAATTGGTGAAAATGGCCCTAAGAGCTATGTTTTCATTATACTATCCATATGGGAGAGTGTTTATAACCTCTAGGGCTCATTATGGGGTGTACATGTTGATATACACTATAGGATAGTTAGCCCTAATGATGATCTACGTATGAATATGATCGGCCCGCCATTCGGATGCGCCAATCGAGGGGTATGATCAGAAGTGTGTTCTACGATCACCGATGATCGATGGGGACACGACTATACGGATATATGTGGAAAATTATCTTTAGTTTGTACCCGACTCTGGCCATGAATCAACCGTCCGAAAGCTACAACTTCATAAAAGAACAAAATGGCTAGTTTCACTTAAGTTTCAGATTTTCATCTAAGATATTCGCACAACTCAAGCACTCGCCTTGTGAGTCCAAGTTGAGCGATTTGAGACACGATCTCGACTCGATGTCTCGTGATGGACGTCAAGCCCACTAAGACGAATGTATTTCTATAGCCTCGGGTTTAGTGGCCCGCTAATGAACGGTCTAGAGCTCGTTCAGATAATCAGGGCATTTTTGGAATGAATTAGGTAACGAAATTTGTTGTGTGAAATGATTAAGGTTTAAATTAGCTAAGTTCATAGTGTGACCTATTCGCAACTAGCGAAAATGACGATTTGATTATAATAACTCTAAACTGTCGGTTCTTAGGCTAAAAGGATACTGCATCAGTTTGGTCTATTAATTAATATCTGACCCCTAGTTGTCTCGATTTTAAGTGAGTCTTTATTTAGTTGTGATTGCCTTCATTAGTCAGTGATAGGTCAACTAAATGTGGGCCCCATATGAACAAATCATGTGGCTAAGCTCGGTGTTTAAGTGATCGATTGGATTCGTTGGCTTTCTATAGATGATTAATTAAATTTGGACGGTTCTTTATTAGTAATGCCTGCGTATAGGCTCACCACGAGTATTGAGAGTTAGTTAGTGATAACGCGAGCTAATTATAATAAAAAATTTTCAAGGATCTTTTGAATTCCAAAACAGTGAAAATCCTGGACGTTACAGGCTTATAGCCTTCATGATTGCTCATTAGTTACTACAGAAAGGCTTCTCACCTCAACGTAGGCTAATAGCTCAGACACGGTATCCCATACCACTATACACAGCTCATGAGTCTTGTAGATTATACCGCTAATTGTTATAAGTATACTTGTTCAATGGGAATAGGGTATCGTAGATTCCATTTAATCATATCATAAATTGTGAACATACATGATCAGTTAGCTATTAGACTAATTTAATTGACCTGGAGAACCCCAACACAACTGGCATTAGGTGCAAGCATCTCACATAATTCAACTATTGTTGATTGTCCATATTCAACCCGAGTTGATCGAACAAGCTTAGGGTGGCTGACCTAACTCAGGCCACCCCTTAATTCATGTAATTTGCTGACTGACCCAACATTGTAAGCAGTTCTAAACATCACCAAGGACTAACAATTCATTAGACAATCATGATGAGATTTTTCATAAACTATAAATTTAGCAACTTATTCATTTATGCATTTTATCGAACATATGAGCATCAATAAAAATAATACACTCACTTAAGCATTTTATCAAACATGTGAGCATCGATAAAATCACACATTCACCTAGGCATTCAATCAAACATGTGAGCATTAATAGAATAACGCATTCAATCACTTCAACATTTTATCAAATATGTGAGCATTTATAAACAATCAATAACACATGTTGCGATCAAATCGAACCGTGGATATGTTAGCATACACCAAGCTATTTATAAACAATAAATCATTAACCAAGACCCTCGAGGTTTGAAAGATGGCAACGTAGGAATAATAGTTCACACCTTTGCAATGATTCGCTCGACTTAGCACCTATAGGATTAGAGTTTTAAGGAAAAAAAATCAATTACTAATCAAATCAAAAGAAAACTTAAATAAGATTTATATAATCTAATATGAGATAATTTAATTAAAAGGTAGGAAACAGTTCTTACCTTCGAAAGTGTTGAGAAAAGTCTTAAATATGAAGTTTTTGAGGTCGTTCGACTGGTCGTGGGATAGCTTCGACTGGTCGTGCGAGGCGCTCGACCGGTCATAGGTTCGAGCCCTAGCACGACTCAAAGTCCAGCGAGTTTTTGTTATTTTTCTCTGCGGTCTTCGACCAGTCGTAGGTGAGCTTCGATCAGTCGTAGGTGGGCTTCGACCAGTCGTAAGTAAGCTTCGACCAGTCGAAGGAGGCTAAGACCAGTCCTGAAATTTTCAGGACTAGTCGTAGGTTACGCAGTTTGTTCCGCGATTTTACGCGAAACTGCGGATTTGAGTCCTTTCGCAATCGGGATGCGAAAAGGAAGTTGCCTAAACTATAAATAGGTGTTACTAGGACTTTTCTAGGGTATGAGAAAGCTTTATAAAGGGGTCCCAGGGAAATTAAAGGGTGTAATAAGAGTGAGATTCGAGGTTGTTCGAATCGGGTAAGTCCTCTCTCTTTGTAATTTCTGTTTTTCATAGTGGAGATCTATCGCTTTGTGCCATGGTTTTTTCCCGCAAGGGTTTTTCACGTTAAATCTGAGTGTTCTTTGTGTTCTCTTGTGTGCATGGTGCTATTGAATTGCAATCCTAGATCTAGATCTGTGTGATTCCGCAGGTCAAAATCCCCAATAAGTAGTATCAGAGCTATCGTTGGGGCACAGATCTGAATCTGTGGGATTAGTAATAATGGCGAGCACTAGGTAATGAGGGTCAAATATTGTATATTAGACCCCGACTATTATCAGATTTTATCAACATGATAATGCTTAATGCCATAATTTAATTGTGTTTTTATTACAGGATGAAATCAGGAGCGTTGATTGAAAAAGGATATTAAAAGGGTGAATTTGACGCTTCGAAGTCACCAGAGTAAGGAACGGACTCCAAAAGACCAATATTGATGGATTTATATGGCATGGATCTGAGAAAATCAAGCCGTTCGCGTTAAAGAGGCGCAAAATTGGTCCAAAATGCAAGATCATATGGTTCCCGCCATCCGATTGACTCGAAACTTCATACATGCGATGTGGGCCATAAATTAACCGTACATATTAAATTTCATCCATTAAAGATCTCGAAAAGTGGGCCAATGGACAAATCATCCCATTAATTCATTAAGTGGGGCCCGCTGGATATCTGAATATACATTAATTTTGGTACTGACGGTTGAAATAATATGATAAAAAGGATGGACGGTGCAAATTTCTCACAAACATTACAGTAGGCCCTTATGTACAACGTGTGTACATGGTGTACACACGTGCTCGAGACGCACCATATCGGTCAGCAGCGCTGACCAGCGCCTGCCCGCAACATCTTCTAAAAAAAATGGAAATTTTCGTTTTCAAGCCGCGTAACGGATGGAAAGTCCATTTTTGCGGAAGATAGTGGGCCCCACACATACCCCGTACTCTCAATCCAAACCATCCACCGTGTATAGGGCTTCGAGATCTACAAAACCATGTTGTTACTTTGCATCCACACATGCACACATGTGCGGTATAGAGGCCACAAAAGGGTTGCCCTGCAACGTTCAAATATGATCTTTTAGTGATTTCTTCTCTGGGACACGTCAATGGATGTTCAAAACCACTCATTCTTAACTGAAATTTTGTCATGAATCTAATGGACGGGGTGGATTTCTTCGAAAATACCTGTGTGGGGCCCACCGATCATGACAGCGAAAGAGTGCGAAAGGTTTTGCACATCCGTGAAAACTGACTTTTTCAGGCTGTTTTGGTCCACCATCTTTGATCATATGAAAGATCTGAACCATCTATCATATAGAGGACCCAAGAAAGTCCTAAGGGACGGTGTTTCTTTGGAATTTGAGCGAGAAAAGTAGCGTGTTCGAGGCACTTAACTTGGCTGCGAAAAGGCTTTCGTTGCGCATGCGATAGCATTTCAAAAACGATTCAAATCCGATTTTCACCACTCCAGCAGCTATATAAGGAGGATTCAGACCTTGGGAAGATCCAGAGCTTGAGGAGAGCCAGAGTCAGAGAGAGAGAGGGGATGAAAGAAGGGAAGGATGTTTTCATTGTTTAAATATTATATTTTCTTTTTCCTAATTAATTTTATGGATTGCTAAACTTTTAGCTAGGGCTGAGATGAAGCCCCTAATTTGATTAACTCTTGTTTAGTGTTGAATTCATATTGATTTCATTGATTTGTTTCTTTTTCTAGTGTATTTTTCTGAGATTTCCATACTTCTCCGTTCTATGAGCTCGACCACAGTCTAGATATGGATGTTGTTTGGAATATTATTCTAGGTACTTGTGTTTGACTATGGACAGGTTTCCTATAGAGGAAGAAACAGGATTTACATCTCTCCATGCCTGACCATGGATGGAAAGATGTGATACATATGCTTTAAAGGATTATACATTCTGTGTGCCCGACCAAGGACATAGAGTGTGCTTTGTTTATTTTGATATCAATCTAAATTAGGGTGAATCAACAGGTAAAATAAGGATTAAGATAATTAGGGGTGAATTCGAAAGTCCTAGTCTTCTCCTCGATTGAATTTTTCTCATTGTTCTCAGTTATTTTCCGTAAATTTATGCTAGTTTACTTAATAGTTTGTTAAACCATTCGTTGGATTAGTTAAGAAGAGTCTTAAATTTCGAATTGCGACAACCAGTCCTCGTGGGAACGATCTCGTAATACGTACCATATCTACATCTAATTCGTATACTTGCGAGTTAAAATCATTTAAATCAAATTAGTTTAAATTAAAACATCAAGTTTTTGACGCTGTCACGCCCCAAACTCGGAGACCGGGCTCACAAAATTCCCAATCGCCGAATCCAGCGCCAACAGCCTCCGTAGAACCCCATTCTTGGCTCCTAGCTCCCATTCGCCAGGTTCCGATCTTGGGATGCTACGAGGAGGATTTTCAATGTCAGTTTGATTCGTAATAAGCATAACCAAAGGCATAACCCACAAACAACAACCAAGCACTCCATTACATTTCCACTATGATAAAAAACTTTACAAGTACAATGAGCATAAAGGAAAATACAGTGGTAAAGAACAAAACTCCAAAACGCTCTGCAACGTACTCCTGCCTCAGCGCTGCTGCGATCCAACGTCACCTGCAAATATCACCAGGGTCTAGTACACTCTAAACCAGATTGCCGCCACATCGCGCGTAATAAGGTAAGTGGAAGAGACCACACTATCCGTCTGCCAATATCGGGCGCGACTTGTCGATAGCGGACCCATTCCTCGAGCTGGTCAAACTCAGCCTAGCATTGCCCCCTACTCTCGGGCGGGTAAGGCCGCACCCCCTTCCAACCAACCACGACACAGTGGAGAGCGTAACCGTCTGGTAATCGGTACTCAACGCTCATCTACCCACTCGGTCTAGACGTTGGAGCAACCTCTTGGTACCATAAGGGTTTAGGGACTTTCACCCAGGGATATCTATAGTACCCCATATAGAACAAGATTTTCGGTATCCAATCCTGCCAACCACGATCTGTCTGTGGAGGCTACGGCCCCGATGTCGCTAGGGCGTACAATAATCATGTCACATAAATACGGAATGCACGAATCACGCCATCCAGTCATGCAACCAATTCTGCGCATATCGTGCTAAGGAGAGTCATAATGTGGACATCCAACCAACATTACACTCGCAATGTGGACGTCAAACCAACATTGCTCCCAAGGCACGATCTTTGTAAACATCGGTACTTAGTCTATAATGGATTTACACATTGCAATGGACCGTAGGTTCTTCCCATTGGACCTTACATATATATCAAATGGGCCATATCTTATGGGCCTTCTATTCATCAGATGGGCCACATAAATGGGTCATACCAATGGGTCTTATGTGCATTGCAATGGGTCAAAATCCGTGGGCCTTGGATTGCATCAAATGAGCTTAGTCTCATGCGTCTAATATGTGACCAATGGGCCACACCAATTGGGCCCCCACATGTACATAAAAAGGGACTCAACCCATAGGCCTAACATGAGTCAAATGGGCCTAAACCCCTAGGCCTTAATCAAATAAAATGAGTCTAACTCATGGGTCTCAAATAAATCCAGTGGGCCTAATCCCATGGACCCTTTTATAATCAAATGGGTTTAGTCCCATGGGCCTTACAATATATCAAATGGCCTACTTTCATGGGCTTTAAAATTTCAACAAAAGGGTCCAATTACATGGGCCTTAAAGTACATTAAATGGGCCTAGTCCCATGGACTTGCAACACATCAAATGGGCCTAAGTTCTTAGGCCTTAAATGAATCCAATGGGCCTAGCCCATAAGCATTTCATAAACCAAATGGGCCTAACCCATAGCCCTTTTGAAATTCAAATGGGCCTAGCCCATAGGCCTGTTACAAATTAAATGGCCTAACCCATGTGAGTGGCCCACCCATCCAATAGCATCAGGCTTAAAAAAAAATGATCCCACCAAGGGGATGGACGGCCTGGATGCATCACGTGCATCATGGTGGGTCCCACTGTCGCTGGACAGTGAGGACCACTCATATATTCCAAGGGCCCCACCGTCCGCTGGACGGTGGGAGAGTAAATACATTACAGTGGGTGCCACCGTCCACTGGACGGTGGACTTGATACACATGCACTATCGTGGGTCCCATGTGGGGCCCACCGAATTGTTTAGATGCCATCCGGTCCGTTCATAAGGTCCCTCGGGCCTGGATGAAGGGACAACATAAATTTCAGCTTGATTCAAAACTTCTGTGGGCCCCAAACAGATTTCAATGGTAGTCACTTAATTCCACTGTTTTAAGTGGTGTGGGCCACCTGAGTTTTGGATCTGGCCGAAATTTGGAGGGGGCCCACCTGAGGAGGGGACCCTCCTCGTGAACAGGTTGGATGACGAATAAACATTACGGTGGGGCCCATGGCTGGAGCCGTGGGTCCCACGCTGGACGCCCGCCCGCCGTCTCCACGGCTGCACGCAGCAGCGTGCAGCGCTGCTTGCAGTCAGAGGCAGAGGCAAGGCCTCTGCCATTGGATTTTAGAAAAAAAAAAAGGGAAAAACCCGTTTCCTGGGGTTTTTCGCACGTGGGGCTCGCAAAAATGAAATTCGCCCCGGCCATTGCGATCAGTGGCCCGTAACAATCGAAATGAGTCCGAAGTCCAATTTTTTTTGGGTGCATAGAAACACCAGAAAATTGTTCAACGGTAACCGCCAATGTTTCCCTTGCTATGGCCCACAAGATATTCAGATCAGTCCCATTCTTTTATTTGATGGTTAAAACTATGTGGGCAAGAGGATGGACGGCTTGGATCGAATATATACATCAAGGTGGGGCCTAAGCGAGTGGGCCACCAAAAAGCTCATTTCCTTCTTTTCCTTTTCTCTTTTTCTTTAGAAACGTCCAGCGTCCCAGACGCTGGACGGTTTTATTTATATTTTTTTTAAAAAAAGAGTGGTGGGCCCTGATGAAGTGGGCCACCACTGATGGGTGACATGGGATCAAAGTCTAAGGTGGGCCCCACTTGAATAAAAATAAATACATCAAGGTGGGATCCATTCAAGTAGGCCACACAATCCTATTGCATAAAAATAAAATAAAATAAAATAAAATAAAAGAAATAAAAGAGAGAGAGAGAGAGACATGGAGAGTGGAACAAGCCTTGTGATGGAGGGACCCCGACATTATGGGCCCTCCCTTACAACGAATCATACATCAAGTGGGCCTTAAAGCATGAAGGACCATCAAACTTAAAATTAACGGTGGGGATCCTTTCCCCACCAATATGGATGGTTTAGATGACCTTTTTGTAATGGAATAAACATCATGATGGGATCCATAGAGAATGGCCCCATCATGGAGTGATCATGATGATCCAAATGGGCCATCGGCCACATTTTACGGTCCCGAGTGAGATCCACACCATTGATCGGTGGGCCTCACTTGGCACATCATAAAAATAAGAAAAACTAGAATGATCTAGCACCCACCGTCCGATCTTCTTGCTCCTAGGAGTTCTTTGGCACCTTAGCTTGGTTTTCAACGGTTAAGATGAGGAATGGAGGGTTGAGATGGGAGATTTTGGGATGAAGAGGTGGGCCACATTTGGAGTTTAGGAAGAGGGGGAGAATTCCATTCGTGGGCTCTTTTTCTTGGAGATTTTTTTTGAAATGAGAAAGAGAGAAAGAGAGAGAGTGATGTAGAGAGAGATGGATGGATGGATGAATGATGGTTGTGTAAGAAAAGATTGACTTTTGAGGCTTTTGTGTAAGAGAGGTATGGGTGGTGAAGACTTTTGTGACTTTTTGTGTAAGAGAGGTATGATTTTGGGAGACTTTTGTGGTTGCTTGGAAAAAGGGAATAAAGTGATGTGTACTTGACATGTGATGGATTGATGGGTTGATTGATTGATGGGATTGATGTGATTGATGTGACACATCATAGAGATTCCCTTGGATTTCGCAACGCGCGGCGTTTTCTCACACCGAACGTTGGCCCACATCTCTTGACCAGGGTATCGCCTTAGCGCGCGAGTCGCGGTATCGGAACCGCAACGACGGCGCGGTCGCTATGGTATTGGTCTCGGGTTGTCGGCACATGAATCAGGGTCGCGCGTCGATATCATTTAAGGGTCAAAGGTCGCCAGAATTCGACCGGTAAGACCGCGGAAGTCTACGGAAAGGTACGGACCAAGATACGGGTCTTACAGGCGCCGTTGTCGGGGACTGTTTCCATCCAAATTGGATTTAGGATTCTCTCTTATCATAATTCATTGCCTTAGGTGTTACTAACTTTAGGTTAAAGTTTTTATTTTATTTTATTTTAGAAACTAATCTATTTCCTATTTTGTAGGGTCCTGACTTGAAATTTAGTAATCCTTTTCTAAATTCTCTACTTTTTCTAATTTCTATTTTTAGAATTAGGGATTTCCTTTTTAGAAATTTTCTATTTTCTAATTTTAGATTTAGATTCTTCTTTCAAATAGCTTTCTATTTTCTAGTTTTAGAAAGTTTTATGTTTTTTTAGAAACTAACTTGTTTTGTTTTCTTTTGCAGGATTCTAACATAGATCTCAAAATTGGTAACTTCGTTCTAATTATCTCTCTTCCTATTTCTAGATTGATGTAAGATTTTTTCTTTAGAATTAGATTCAGAGTTAGAGTTTCACCATGTATATGCACGGGTGGGAATGTCAGTATGCTGAGAAGAATAACATATATTGGGATGATGATTATGATAGAAATTCACCAATGTCTCAAAACTTTTCTGAAACTATCATCGAGAACCAACTAGAATCTAATGATCCACTGGTTAAGAAGTCCTTACTCGATCATATGCGGGAGAATAATCACACCCCACGAATTAATAAGACAATACGTGAGTATTGAGATTATCATAACTATAGGCGTGAGGACTATTATCAACCATCAGATTCTCCCACCTATGATCCGTATGACTATAATCAGTGGAAACATCAAACTTGAGAAAATGAACCAACAACATGTTATAATGGTTATTCTCTTGGGTTCCCTACTTCTGAATATCCACCAAAAACGATCCAAGAGGAGTCATCTCCGAGTTACACAACATATGACATGATGAAATTATTGAAAGCACTTGAATCCCGCATTGATAGGCTACTAGAGACTAATTCATCTCGATCACAACCCGTTGATTATTCCTTTACATTCCCTACTTATGATGCGCTAATGGAAGCTAGTTCATCTCAGCTACAACCCAATCCAGAAATACAATGCGAAGAAGGTGATCCTCACTCACTTTTAAAACACTCTGGAATTTGGGATGAAGAGTTGAATTATGTTAATGAGCATATGGTTCAATTTTCAGATGAATCGATCTCGATGACGGTTCAAAGGAATGGTGAAGAGACATGGATGTCTTTAAAATACAATGATGATAACACACTTCACTCACATGAGACACTCGAGTTTAATGATGATGAAGAGGTCAGTTTATTTGAACCTTCACCCAATTTAGGAATAGAATGTGAGGAAAGAAATCCCATCCCAAGTGTGCATGACAGGAAATTAGACGATGATATGTATTGGAATGATGATCATGAATGTTCAGCCCAAATTTCTCCGGAATCAATCTTAAGTATGGTCCAGGTCAGTGATCAAGAAGTACACGAAGTGGTTGGTCAAAATGAGCCACTTCTCTCATCTAACATGTCTGATTTAAAAGTGGAGGATGAGCCCATTACGACCGACCCTTCTAACTCTCGTGAAACATGTTTGCGCCACTCGCCTGAATTGGATGATGATATGATTCGGGAAATAAACAAACCACTTGATATGACTCTGGAAGTTAAAACCACCCAATTGAGGCTATCATCTGAGTCATATACTTTTGACGATTCAATACCTCTTCTAAGTAGTATCAATGAGCAGAGTCCTCACATCAATACTTCGTTTCTTGATCATCAAATTGTTTGCGCAGGGTTGGAGCAAGAAAGAGTACTTCCATCCACATTCAAAGATGATGGATTCCTTAGACAGATCATCACAATCTCCAATGCAAAAAATAAATCATGCTCAGCTACACGTCCCAACTCTTTAGATGACTGCTTAGCGTATTTTGCAAATTCAAATGATCCCCTGTTACAAGAAATAGTGAATGCCTAGCAAAATAATACCTCGGCAGTTGTCATGAATCGCGAGAACCCGTATTCTGAAGTACCTCCTTCCCCGGATCCTGAATATTTACCATTAAATGTGGAAGAGTTGAAAATTGAACTATAGAGTGAAACATCGGCGTTTGTTGAGACTACACCACCTACTACAATTTTTTCTAAATTTCATTTACGAGTAGTCTCTGATTCACCATGGGATACTAACGTTGAAAATTTTTCCTTCACAGGTGAATCATATATATTCTGGATACCTCAAGTAATGCAAAGGAAAATTTTTTATGAGGTACATAAGCTTCTCTGGAAAGTGATGCTCCAAGGCGCCCAAGCCTATTGCAAAAAGGGCTTTTTGTCACGCCCCAAACTCGAAAACCGAGCTCACAAAATTCTCGATCGCCGAATCCGGCGCCGACAGCCTCCGTAGAACCCCATTCTCGGCTCCTAGCTCCCATTCGTCAGGTTCCGATCCTGGGATGCTACGAGGAGGATTTTAAATACCAGTTTGATTCGTAATAAGCATAACCAAAGGCATAACCCACAAACAACAACCAAGAACTCTATTACATTTCCACTATGATCAAAAACTTTACAAGTACAATGAGCATAAAGGGAAATACAATGGTAAAGAACAAAAACTCCAAAACGCTCAGCAACGTGCTCTTGCCTCAGCGCTGCTGCGATCCAACGTCACCTGCACGCAACGGTCGTGCATAAGCTTATAGAAAGCTTAGAGGGTGGTGAAAGTGTGTGCACAAGGTAGTAACATGAACATGCAATGACAGAGTAATGCGGAATATGCAGATGGAACCATAATATCATGAGCCGTACCAAGGCTTATGCGATGCAAGACATGAATGGTATCGGCCACCCCAAGGCCATGCGATGTACAATGCAACTCAAGCATACAGATCCTCATCTATGTCCACACATCAATACAACTCAAAATATGGAATATCACCGGGGTCTAGTACACTCTAAACCAGATTGCCGCCACATCGCGCGCAATAAGGTAAGTGGAAGAGACCACACTATCCGTCTGCCAATATCGGGCGCGACTCGTCGATAGTGGACCCATTCCTCGAGCTGGTCAGACTCAGCCTAGCATTGCCCCCTACACTCGGGCGGGTAAGGCCGCACTCCCTTCCAGCCGACCACGACACAGTGGAGAGCGTAATCGTCTGGTAGTCAGCACTCAACGCTCATCTACCCACTCGGTCTAGACGTTGGAGCAACCTCTTGGTACCATAAGGGTTTAGGGACTTTCACCCAGGGATATCTATAGTACCCCATGTAGAACAAGATTTTTCGGTATCCAATCCTGCCAACCACGATGCGCCTGTGGAGGCTACGGCCCTGATGTCGCTAGGGCGTACAATAACCATGTCACACAAATGCAGAATGCATGAATCACGCTATCCAGTCATGCAACCAATCCTGCGCATACCATGCGCTCATGTAGGGCAACACCGCCTAACCGGGAGCCCATAAACAACCTGTCCGAAGGCAAATGCTATGATCAGACAATTCTCACGTCAAATATACATATGATGCGTATGATCATGAGTCATGAAACTGTACTAAACATGATAAAATGAACTACCTCACAATGCAGATGGACCTGGACGGCCTATACACGATAAGTACGGCCCAGTAATGAGCCCTAAGGAGAGTCGTAATGTGGACATCCAACCAACATTACACTCGCAATGTGGACGTCAAACCAACATTGCTCCCAAGGCACGATCTTTATAAACATCAATACTTAGTCTGTAATGGATTTACACATTGCAATGGACCGTACGTTGTCCCCCTTGGACCTTACATATATATATCAAATGGGTCATATCCTATGGGCCTTTTATTCATCAGATGGGCCACATAAATGGGCCACATCAATGGGTCTTATGTGCATTGCAATGGGTCAAAACCCGTGAGCCTTAGATTGCCTCAATTGGACCTAGTCACATGAGTCTAGTATGTATCAAATGGGCCACACCAATTGGGCCCCACATGTAGATCAAGTGGGCCTTAACCCATAGACCTAAAATGAGTTCAATGGGCCTAAACCCCTAGGCCTTACATATATCAAATGGCCTACTTCCATAGGCTTTAAGTTTCAACAAAAGGGTCCAATTACATGGGCCTTGAAGCACATCAAATGGGCCTAGTCCCATGGACTTGCAACACATCAAATGTGCCTAAGTCCATAGGCCTTAGAATATATCAAATGGTCCAATCCCATGGGCCGTACATCCACATCAAAGTGGGCCCCAATAAATGTCACAACTACATTTAAGATGAGCCTCAAATCATGCTAAGATGGGGTCCACTTGGACCGTGGATCTGGCTCATACTTTGCCTAATTCCATAGAATGATCTGCTTAAATGGATGAGCAGATTGGATGCAGCATCTGCATCACGGGTGGAGCCCACGTGAAGGCCCACCATTGTGAATGTTGTGTACATATATAGTATATAAACCATGTATATAAATATATATACAATATTATATATATATACTATATAATATAAGTATGTATGCATATGTATGTATACACACACACGCATGCATACCCATACCACACACACAGCACACACACACTCTGCACACACGCTGCACGCACGCTGTGCTGGCGTGCATAAAACACATGCATCAAGAGGGCTCCACCGTCCAGCGGACGGTGGAAGCAAAACAACAGCAAGGTGGGCGCCACCGTCCACTGGACGGTGGACTTTAAGATACACATCATTGTGGGTCCCATGTGGGGCCCACCCTGTAACATTTATTCGGCATCTAAGCCGTTCACAAGGTCACTCTGACCTGGATGAAGGGAAAACATAAATTTCAGCTTGATCCAAAACTTCTGTGGGCCCCAAAAAATTTTCAATGGTAGAATGTATAAGTCCACTATTTCAAGTGGTGTGGGCCACTTGAGTGTTAGATCGGTCTCATTTTTGGAGGGGGGCCACTTTAGGGGGTGGCCCACCTCATGAACGAGTTGGAGTTCAAATAAACATCATGGTGGGGCCCACACGCAGGGCCGTGGGCCCCCCTACGTCCGTCCGCGTCCTCACGTAGGCAGCGTCTGCTGCTTCAGACGGTGGCAGCAGCGCTGCCACCTTTTCTTCTCTTTTTTTTTTTTTTTTTTTTTTGAAAAACTTATATGTGGGGCCCACACATAGATAATCCACTCCGCCCAATAAATTCTAGGGCCCAAACATGCCGTGAAAATCCAAGGGTTGACATTTAATTGGCGTGTAGAAATGACTAAATGGACCCTAAAAGCCTTAGAAGGGTAAAAGCATCATTTTCTCTGGTATGGCCTGCCTGATCATCGGATTGAACCCATTCTTTGGTTCAATGCCTAAAATGTTATGGGAAAGAGGGTGGACGGCTTGGATTACACTCATACATCAAGGTGGGGCCTACACAAGGGGGACCACACCAAAACTTCTCTTTTTCACCCTTTTTTTTTTTTTTGGTTACAGGGACGTCCGGCGTCCCAGACGCTGGACGATGGACTTAGAAAATATTGTGGTGGGCCCTGATGAAGTGGGCCACCACTGATGTTTGTCATGGATTCAACATATAAGGTGGGCCCCACTTGAATAAAAATTTGAATGAGATAAATCTCAAGGTGGGGTCCATTCAAGTGGGCCACACAACCTCATCACATAAAATAAGATAAAATAAAATAAAAATAAAAAAATAAAAGAGAGCGAGAGAGACATGGAGAGTGGGACACGGCTTGTGATGGAGGGATCCCGACAATATGGGCCCTCCCTTACAACGAATCATACATTA
This sequence comes from Magnolia kwangsiensis, assembly GCA_037074715.1. Classification (NCBI taxonomy): domain Eukaryota; kingdom Viridiplantae; phylum Streptophyta; class Magnoliopsida; order Magnoliales; family Magnoliaceae; genus Magnolia; species Magnolia kwangsiensis. Next base: position 18,121,114 of record CM073577.1, on the reverse strand, counting down.
AGTGGGCCTTAAAGCATGTGGGACCACCGAAATTTAAAATCAACGGTGGAGATCCTTTCCCCACCAACATGGACGGTCTAGATGACCTTTGAAGAGAAAATAAACATCATGATGGGGTCCATGGAGAATAGCCCCATCATGGAATGATCATGATGATCCAAGTGGTCCATCGACCACATTTTTGGGTCCTAAGTGAGATCCACACCATTGATCGGTGGGCCTCACTTGGTCCACCATAAAAATAAGGAAAAACTACCCTATAGAGGCACCCACCGTCCGATCTTCTCACTCCTAGGGGTTCCTTGGCACCTTAGCTTCAACTTCAATGGTTAAGATGAAGAATGGAGGGTTGAGATGGGAAATTTTGGGGTAGGAAGGTGGGCCACTTAGAGTGTAGGAATTCTTGCAAAATTCCAAACGTGGGGCTCTTTGTTGCTTGGGATTTTTGAAATGAGAAAGAGAGAAAGAGAGAGAGTGATGTAAAGGGAGAGAGAGAGTGATGGATGGATGGGTGAGTGATGGTTATGTAAGAAAAGCTTGACTTTTGAGGCTTTTGTGTAAGACAGGTATGGGTGGTGAAGACTTTTGTGGCTTTTTGTGTAAGAGAGGTATGGGTGGTGAAGACTTTTGTGGTTGCTTGGGAAAATGGAATAAAGAGATGTGTACTTGACATGTGATGGATTGATGGGTGATTGATTGATGGGATTGATGTGATTGATGTGACACATCGTAGAGATTCTCTTGGGTTTCGCAACGCGCAGCGTTTTCTCGCACCGAACGTTGGCCCATATCTCTTGACCAGGGTATCGCCTCGGCGCGCGAGTCGCAACATCGAAACCGCAACGACGGCGCGGTTGCTATAGTATTGGTCTCGGGTTGAGTCGACTCGGGTTGTCGGTATATGAATCAGGGTCGCGCGTCGATATCGATTAAGGGTCGAAGGTTGCCGGAATTCGACCGGTACGACCGCAGAAGTGTACGAAAAGGTACGGACCAAGATACGAGTCTTACACTTTTGGATGATCCTGTTGAGGAACTTACTAAGAAACTTATCGAGATTTATGCTAGTTTACTTGATGTTTTAATTTAAACTAATTTGATTTAAATGATTTTAACTCACAAGTATAAGAATCAGATGTAGATATAGTACGTATTACGAGATCGTTCCCACGAGGACTGGTTGTCGCAATTTAAAATTTAAGACTCTTCTTAACTAATCCAACGAATGGTTTAACAAATTATTAAGTAAACTAGCATAATTCTATGGAAAATAACTGAGAACAATGAGAAAAATTCAATCGAGGAGAAGACTAGGACTTTCGAATTCACCCCTAATTATCTTAACCCTTATTTTACCTGTTGATTCACCCTAATTCAGATTGATATCAAAATAAACAAAGCACACTCTATGTCCTTGGTTGGGCACACAGAATGTATAATCCTTTAAAGCATATGGATCACATCGTTCCATCCATGGTCAGGCATGGAGAGATGTAAATCATGTTTCTTCCTCTATAGGAAACCTGTTCATGGTCAGACACAAGCACCTAGAATAATATTCCAAACAACATCCATATCTAGACTGTGGTCGAGCTCATAGAATGGAGAAGTATGAAAATCTCAGGAAAGCACACTAGAAAAAGAAACAAATCAATCAAATCAATATGAATTCAACACTAAACAAGAGTTAATCAAATTAGGGGCTTCATCTCAGCCCTAGCTAAAAGTTTAGCAATCCATAAAATTAATTAGGAAAAAGAAAATATAATATTTAAACAATGAAAACATCATTCCGTTCTTTCTTCCTCTCTCTCTCTCTGACTCTGGCTCTCCTCAAGCTCTGGATCTTCCTAAGGTCTGAATCCTCCTTATATAGCTGCTGGAGTGGTGAAAATCGGATTTGAATCGGATTTGGAAAGCTATCGCATGCGCAGCAAAAGCCTTTTCGCAGCCAAGTTCAGTGCCTCGAAACACGCCACTTTTCTCACTCAAATTCTAAAGAAATACCGTTCCGTAGGACTTTCTTGGGTCCTCTATATGATAGACGGTTCAGATCTGTCATATGATCAAAGATGGTGGGCCAAAATCGCTTGAAAAAGTCAGTTTTCGCGGATGTGCGAAACCTTTCGCACTCTTTCGCTGTCGTGATCGATGGGCCCCACAGAGGTATTTTTGGATAAATTCACCCCGTCCATTAGATTCAGGATGAAATTTCAGTCAAGAATGAGTGGTTTTGAACATCCATCGACGTGTCCCAGAGAAGAAATCACTAAAAGATCATATTTGAACGTTGCAGGACAACCCTTTTGTGGCCTCTATACCGCACGCGTGTGCATGTATGGATGCAAAGTAACAACATCGTTTTGTAGATCTCGAAGCCCTATACACGGTGGACGGTTTGGATTGAGAGTACGGGGTATGTGTGAGGCCCACTATCTTCCGCAAAAATGGACTTTCCGTCCGTTACGCGGCTTGAAAACGGAAATTTCCATTTTTTTTTAGAAGATGCTGCGGGCAGGCGCTGGTCAGCGTTGCTGACCGATATGATGCGTCTCGAGCACGTGTGTACACCATGTACACACGTTGTACATAAGGGCCTACCGTAATGTTTGTGAGAAATCTGCACCGTCCATCCTTTTTATCATATTATTTCAACCGTCAGTACCAAAATTAATGTATATCCAGATATCCAGCGGGCCCCACTTAATGAATTAATGGGCTGATCTGTCCGCTGGCCCACTTTTCGAGATCTTTAATGGATGAAATTTAATATGTACGGTTAATTTATGGCCCACATCGCATGTATGAAGTTTTGAGTCAATCGGATGGCGGGAACCATATGATCTTACATTTTGGACCAATTTTGCGCCTCTTTAACGTGAACGGCTTGATTTTCTCAGATCCCTGCCATATAAATCCATCAATATTGGTCTTCTGGAGTCCGTTCCTTGCTCTGGTGACTTCGGAGCGTCAAATCCACGCTTTTAATATCCTTTTTCAATCAACGCATTTGATTTCATCCTGTAATAAAAACACAATTAAATTATGGCATTAAGCATTATCATGTTGGTAAAATCTGGTAATAGTCGGGGTCTAATATACAATATTTGACCCTCATTACAATCCCCAACCAAGATTTTGCTAGTCCTTAGCAAAACATGCGAAAAATAATTTCAAAAATAAATGAGCAATTCCTTTAAACCCAAGTGACTTGTGAACTGATAGTTAAGATGTGAAAATTCTAAGATTTATGAACGGTAAGTAGAATGTCTCTTAGAATCAAGTTCATGGTAAACTACATAATCAAGTTCAAAATATTAATCCATTGATTAGAACAATTCTAAACATTGAGTTCCATGAGTGTATAGTGTAATCTCGGCTTACCACTATTAAGAGATCTAATTGTCATTTTTATGATATCATTAACAACAGATTTCATAACAACTGAAGCCAACACTTGCCTTACAGATTAACCTTTTATTCTTTCAGCCTTTGATACGCAAAGGAGAGGAATCAAATCATCACCCATAGGGAGTAAACCTATGGTGAAAACTTATCGCCTAACTTTTTCTAAATGTCGACGATGGGGGATCGAATCTACACCTATAGGGAGCAAACCTATGGTGAAGATTATTTGACTTACCCTTTCTTTTAATTCTTTTACTGGACATGAAATTTTTTTTCAAACTGATTCCATTCATGCTTAGAGATTACCAAGTTAATTATTTAATGTGTAAGCGAATGTGTCTTATGAAATCATGACTCAATCAATGTTTACAACTTCTAATCATGGATTAATAACTCAAACTTAACTGTGAAATCTAACATATACTGATCCAGAGTTATAAATTACCACATTCTGTCTTTTAATTGTAAAATCATAACTATCCTTCAAAATCACTTCAAATTCATAAGAATTCTAAAAAAATAAAAAAAAATTCACAATTTGTGCTCAAGACTAAGAAAATACTGATTAGGTTACCTAATCTCCCACCCCCAATCTAAAATCTACATTGTCCTCAATGTAAAAGAAATAAGCATGCACTGCTCATGGGACAACGAAAGTAAATGAGGAGTGATGGAAAGATAGTACCTGAACGAAAAAATCAAGAGACTTTCCAAAGATATCAACGTAAAAGCAAGTCATCACAAGAGAGAAATCAACAAAAATAAAATAACAAAAAGAAAATCCTACCTATAGCACTTTCGCAGGTGCCCTCGATTACATTTAACATATGCAATAAGCCTTTAAACCCCTAGGTTTCCCCTAGTGGACGAGTTATAGTCTCGTGAGGGTTTGCAATAATGTTACCCACAAACATTGAAATAACTAACTGGCTAAAAAAAAGAAATAAAAAGAAAAGCTGGGTTGCCTCCTAGGAGCGCTAAGTTTACCATTTATCTTAAAACAGCATAAAACAAACTAGCCTAGTCCTATGAAAGTAGAAAAAATTACTCGATCATGCCGCAAGGTTCCTCTTTCGGCCAAAATCTTGATAAGTTTCTTAGTAAGTTCCTCAACAGGATCATCCAAAAGCCCTTTTTGTAATAGGCTTGGGCGCCTTGGAGCATCACTTTCCAAAGAAGCTTATGTACCTCATAAGAAATTTTTCTTTGCATTGCTTGAGGTATCCAGAATATATATGATTCACCTGTGACAGAAAAAGTTTCAACGTTAGTATCCCATGGTGAATCAGAGACTACTCGTAAATGAAATTTAGAAAAAATTGTAGTAGGTGGTGTAGTCTCAACAAACGCCGATGTTTCACTCTGTAGTTCAATTTTCAACTCTTCCACATTTATTGGTAAACATTCAGGATCCGGGGAAGGAGGTACTTCAGAATACAGGTTCTCTCGATTCATGACAACTACCGAGGTATTATTTTGCAAGGCATTCACTATTTCTTGTAATAGGGGATCATTTGAATCTGCAAAATACGCTAAGCAGTCATCTAAAGAGTTGGGACGTGCAGCTGAGCATGATTTATTTTTCGCATTAGAGATTGTGATGATTTGTCTAAGGAATCCATCATCTTTGAATATGGATGAAAGTACTCTTTCTTGCTCCAACCCTGCGCAAACAATTTGATGATCAAGAAACGAAGTATTGATGTGAGGACTCTGCTCATTGATACTACTCAGAAGAGGTATTGAATCGTCAAAAGTATATGACTCAGATGATGGCCTCAACTGGGTGGTTTCAACTTCCAGAGTCATATCAAGCGGTTCGTTTATTTCTCGAATCATATCATCATCCAATTCAGGGGAGTGGCCCAAACATGTTTCACGAGAGTTAGAAGGGTCGGTCGTAATGGGCTCATCCTCCACTTTTAAATCAGACATGTTAGATGAGAAAAGTGGCTCATTTTGACCAACCACTTCGTGTACTTCTTGATCACTGACCTGGATCATACTTAAGATTGATTCCGGAGAAATTTAGGCTGAACATTCATGATCATTATCCCAATACATATCATCGTTTAATTTCCTATCATGCACACTTGGGATGGGATTGCTTTCCTCACATTCTATTCCTAAATTGGGTGGAGGTTCAAATAAGCTGACCTCTTCATCATCATTAAACTCGAGTGTCTCATGTGAGTGAAGTGTGTTATCATAATTGTATTTGAAAGACACCCATGTTTCTTCACCATTCCTTTGAACCGTCATCGAGATCGATTCATCTGAAAATTGAACCATATGCTCATTAACATAATTCAACTCTTCATCCCAAATTCCAGAGTGTTTTAAAAGTGAGTGAGGATCACCTTCCTCGCATTGTATTTCTGGATTAGGTTGTGGCTAAGATGAACTAGCTTCCATTAGCGCATCATAAGTAGGGAATCTAAAGGAATAATCAACGGGTTGTGATCGAGATGAATTAGTCTCCAGTATCCTATCAATGCAGGATTCAAGTGCTTTTAATAATTTCATCATTTCATAGGCTGTGTAACTCAGAAATGACTCCTCTTGGATCGTTTCTGGTGGATATTCAGAAGTAGGGAACCCAAGAGAATAACCATTATAACATGTTGTTGGTTCATTTTCCCAAGTTTGATGTTTCCACTGATTATAGTCATACGGATCATAGGTGGGAGAATCTGATGGTTGATAATAGTCCTCACGCCTATAGTTATGATAATCCCAACACTTACGTATTATCTTATTAATCCGTGGGGTGTGATTATTCTCCCGCATATGATCGAGTAAGGACTTCTTAACCGGTGGATCATTAGATTCTAGTTGGTTCTCGATGATAGTTTCAGAAAAGTTTTGAGACATTGGTGGATTTCTATTATAATCATCATCCCAATATATGTTATTCTTCTCAGCATACTGACATTCCCACCCGTGCATATACATGGTGAAACTCTAACTCTGAATCTAATTATAAAGAAAAAATCCTACACCAATCTAGAAATAGGAAGAGAGATAATTAGAACGAAGTTACCAATTTTGAGATCTATGTTAGAATCTTGCAAAAGAAAACAAAACAAGTTAGTTTCTAAAAAAACAGAAAACTTTCTAAAACTAGAAAATAGAAAGCTACTTGAAAGAAGAATCTAAATCTAAAATTAAAAAATAGAAAATTTCTAAAAAGGAAAGCCCTAATTCTAAAAATAGAAATTAGAAAAAGTAGAGAATTTAGAAAGGGATTACCAAATTTCAAGTCAGGACCCTACGAAACAAGAAATAGGTTAGTTTCTAAAATAAAATAAAATAAAAACTTTAACTTAAAGTTAGTAAAATCCTAAGGCTATGAATTATGTTAAGAGAGAATCCTAAATCTAATTTGGACGAAAACAGTCCCCGACAACGGCGCCAAAAACTTGATGTTTTAATTTAAACTAATTTGATTTAAATGATTTTAACTTGCAAGTATACGAATCAAATGTAGATATGGTACGTATTACGAGATCGTTCTCACGAGGACTGGTTGTCGTAATTCAAAATTTCAGACTCTTCTTAACTAATCCAACGAATGGTTTAACAACTATTAAGTAAACTAGCATAAATCTATAAAAAATAACTGAAAACAATAAGAAAAATTCAATCGAGGAGAAGACTAGGACTTTCGAATTCACCCCTAATTATCTTAACCCTTATTTTACCTGTTGATTCACCCTAATTCAGATTGATATCAAAATAAACAAAGCACACTCTATGTCCTTGGTTGGGCACACAGAATGTATAATCCTTTAAAGCATATGGATCACATCTTTCCACTAGGTATGAGTTTGAGAAGTACTCAGAGAAAAATAATTTTGAGTTATGGAAGGTTAAGATGATTAGCCTGTTAACCAAGCAAGGCGAAGATGGTGCTCTTGAGGAGCGGAAGTCTAGTATGACTGATGCTGATTGGAATACTCTTGATAAGAAAGCTTTATCATCGATCCGTTTATGTCTCACAGATGAGGTTCTCTACAACGTCATGAGGGAGAAAATTGTGGTTAAGTTATGGGTGAAGTTAGAGGATATTTATGCGAAAAAATCCTCTGAAAATCGCCTGCACTTGAAGCGACAATGGTATAACTTCAAGATGACAGAGGTTGGAGATCTGGAGGCTCACATTAGCAACTTCAATAAATTAGTTTGCAAATTGCTGGATATGGAAGAAGTAATGAAAGATAAAGAACAAGCATGTATGTTACTGAATTCTCTCCCGACGTCTTATAAGTCATTCAAGGAAACTATGTGCAGCATGAATAAAACCCTGAGTGTCGACACAGTTATCTCAGCCCTTCATGGGAAGCCTATGAGATAACTAAATAGCAACATCGGGACGTCTTCTGATGCACTGTTTACAGTGGGTAGAAATTTTAGACAAGGTACAGGTTCTTTAGGTTCTCGATCTAAATCTAAGGGCAAGGACAAAGGAAAGGTAAAGTGCTGGAATTGTGGGAAGGAAGGACATGTTAAGAAGGATTGTGAAAATCCTAATTCGAAGAGGAAACATTCTGAGGCTTCATGTAGGGAGGCCAATGTTGCCACGTCAGATGGATCGAGTAAATGTGATGGTGATGTTTTATCTGTGTTTTCACTCAGATGGTCATACGATGATCGTAAGGATTAGTGGATGCTAGACACAGGGGCATCTTTTCACATGACTCCTCATCGGAGTTGGTTCACCAGCTACAGGGAGTGCAATGGTGGACAGGTATTTATGGATAATGACATCGCCTGTAATGTTGTGGCTGTTGGTTCTGTGTGCATCAGGATGTATGATGTGGTGGAGCGTACCTTGACAGATGTGAGGCATATTCCTGTTTTGAAGCAAAATTTGATTTCTCTTGGTGTGCTTGAGGCAAAAGGATGCAAGTACACAAGTATTGATGGTGCTCTTAAAGTATCTAAGGGGGCACGGGTAATCATGAAAGCACAACGACTCGATAACTTGTACAAGTTGATCGGGAGCACTTTAAAAGGTGGAGCTATGGTGGATGTAGCGGATTCCACCTCTGCACGTGTGTGGCATGTTTGGCATGGCCACATGAGCTGACAAGGTAGGAAGGCTGAGACGCACGAACAGGGATATAGAGCAGGTGGAGCAGCCACCTGTGAGAAGAATCACATGGCATGATCGCTGGAAATCGGTGAGGTACATGGACTACTCCAATATCACAGGAGGATTCATCTTCTATTCAGATGGCTCTAGGTGAGCTTGGTGCTAAGAAGTGAAAGGTGACTATGGGCGATGTGATGGATTCATTGTACCAGACCGACATATGGGAGCGAGTGGAGCTTTCAGTGGGCCGGAAAGAGGTTGGATGCAGGTGGGTCTTCAGGAGGATACAACATAGATACAGAGCGAGGTTGGTAGTGATGGGTTATGCTCAGGGAGAAGGGATCGGCTTCTCAGAGATATTCGCGCCAACGGTATAGCAGGTGTCTATTAGATCAGTGATTGGCGCTGGTTGGCCAATGTGATCTTGAGCTGGAAGGATGGATGTGGAGTCTGCACTTCTGCAAGGGAATGTGAAGAGCAGATCTACATGAAGCAACCAGGGCGGTTCGAAGTGAAAGGGGTTGAGAAAAGACTTTACATGATGTCGTTGTTCGGCCTGTCGCCTAGGTAGTGGTTTGATTCCTTCATGGTGGGTCAGGTATTGTATGTTGATGACGTGTGGATTGCCAATTGTGACATGTCTGAAATCAATGTACTGAAGACTTGATCAATTGAACATTGAGAATGAATGATCGGGGGGTTATAAAGATGGTTCTCGGCGTTGAGACTGAAGGAGGAGTAGGCTTTGGTAATCACAGGAGGAATACCTTGTGTGTAAGTATTGATCCAAGATGTGATGGGCCAGGTAAAGTTGGAGAGCATTCCCTACGTATCTCTCTTCAAGTTTTCCTCACGATTTATCCCAAAACAATTGAAGAAAAGCAGGATATCTCATGAGCCTTATTCGAATGCGCTGGACAGTTTATGCCATGGTCTGGTTTAGACCAGTTATTTCATAGGCTATCAGTGTTGTGAGCAAGTACCCCAGCAAGCAATATTGGGTAGCGGTGAGATGGTAAGAAGACTATGTTTTTCTTTTTGAGAAGACAGGAGTAAAGGTGGTTGAGCATGTGGATTTTAATCCGGCAGACATGCTCACCTAGGTCATTCCTACAGAGAAGTTCAAGTTATGTGTAAATTCTCTGGGCTTGACGATAGTGTAAAAGGAAGACGGAGTGTGCACAAGAAGCTATGATGTGATACAGAAATAAGAGAAGAGGTCAAGGTGTTACACGGTTGAAGATTGAAGACTTGGTGGAGATTGTTGAGAAAAGTCTTAAATCTGAAGTTTTTGAGGTCGTTCGACCGGTCGTGGGATAGCTTCGACTGGTCGTGGGAGGCGCTCGACCGGTCATAGGTTTGAGCCCTGGCACAACTCAAAGTCCAGCGAATTTTTGCTATTTTTCTCCGCGGTCTTCGACCAGTCGTAGGTGAGCTTCGACCAGTCGTAGGTGAGCTTCGACCAGTTGAAGGAGGCTAAGACCAGTCCTGATATTTTCATGACTAGTCGTAGGTTACGCAGTTTGTTCCGTGATTTTGCGCGAAACTGCGGATTTGAGTCCTTTCGCAACCGGGGTGCGAAAGGGAAGTTGCCTAAACTATAAAAATTAATAAAAATTGTACATTATTTAACAATACTAAATACAACTGTGATGTTAATCAAATATAATATTATTCAAATTTTTGTTTGTTTATATGTATAATATAATATTATATATTATGAATTATATATTAATAAATATGTGATCAATAGCATGTATATAGTAGTATATTAATATTAAAATTATATTTATATGAGATTTTAATCATCATAATTATAAGTAACATGCAATAGCAACAAATTTTAAATTAATATTAGTATTGGTTAGCAATACATGATGTGAGCCTTGCAAATGGCCCATTAGGACTTTTTAACTATTAATGATCAAACTCGGGACTGTCCGACCATCAGATCGGCGAAAATCGATACATGGAACCCAAATCAAGTGGTGGGCCCCACTTGGGCCCTGGGATCTACTCGATTTCCGGTCAAAGGCCCTGACTTAGACATCCTAAAGGGAATGAACAGAGTGAATTTATCACAATCATCATGGTGGACCCCACCTCAGAGCGTGAGTGCACGGCAGGGATGTGCACTCACGGTGCACCATTCCAAGAAGGCCGGTTAGAGCTTGCTGACTCGAAATTTCCAAAATCGGGAGAGCTTCCCGTCCGCGACCGTTCGCAGAGGAAAACACATTTGTGTTTCCCTCCTTACGATTGATCGACATATGGCCCACCATGTCGTCCCAAATGAGAGATCCAGATCTTTCATTTGATCAAGGAGGTGGGCCCGAACAGATCCACACCATCCGTACACATCCTGGTATTCTTGCATGTGCACAATCTCAGGCGAAATCCCATGGGCATGCGGCTGTTTGGCCAAAAATGGAAATTTCATCTTCCACAGGCCAGCTCGACGATCCGAGTGAGGGGAATCCCTCTCATCTCAGACGTTCATTTGAAGGTATCCTAGCCGTCCATTCCAAACCGTCCTGGGGTTTTTCTACCTACAGTAAATAGAAACCACAGACGGTTTTGGTTTTGCCACCGTATTTAGAGGAGGTTCTGCCAGACCCCATCTGAACCATCTGCTGTTGATCCAACAGCCTAAAAAGGCCAAGGCAACCCTAAAGAAGAGGAGAAATCTAACAACAGTGTCTTCCCTTCGGTTTCACGCAACTGCACTCGAGAAACCGGCCGTAAGCTCTCTAGAGCCTTCTATCTTCGAACCCACCAACCAAATCCCCTCAAAGCATCGATGAAGCTTACCTGCAAGCTCTCTAGGGTCCATAAGGACCATCTGAAAGGAGTGGATTGAAGGAAGAAGTGGTGCTTTCAAATACACTATTAATGGGCACATCATTGCACCGGCTCGAATCAGACCGGGTCTGTCTGAACTCGGCGTCCACTGCTTAACGTACTCAGCTAAAAGAGAAGAGGAAGGAGAAGCAGATGGAGAGAAGAGTGAGAGAAAGAAAGAAGAGAGGAAGAAAATAAGAGAACGAAAGAGAAAGAGCTAGAGTTCGAGTTCGGCTCATGCCGCACCATGCTGACCTGACCGAGTTCGGTCTTTACTGGAAGTTCCCAGCAGCAGGTAAGGAGGAGAGAAGAAGAGAAGCAGGGTTGAAAGAAATAGAGAGAGGAGAGAGAGAGAAGGAAGGGAGGAGAGAACGGAAAGAGAAGAAGAGAGAGGGGGTGAGTGCAGCCCTTGCACTTGCTGGGCCGAGCCAGGTCTGAGTTGGGCCTGTCCCAGTCAGGTTGAGTCTGGTTCGATCAATGCTGGATATTTCAGCATAGTAGGAGAAGAAGGAAGAAAAGAGAAACAAAAGAGAGAAAAAAAGGAAGGAGAAGAAGAAAGAGAGAGAGAAGGAAAGGAGAGTTGACCCGAGCCAACTCGACTTGAAATGAGTCTAGCTGGGTCTGGTTAGACTTGGTCTGAGCTGGGTTATCCTAGGAAGCAAGAAGAGGAGAAGAAAGAAAATAGAAAGAAAGAAGAAAGTGAGAAGGGAGAGAGTTGGGTTATCGAGTCACTGTCGAGTCAACTCAGTTGGGACTGAGTCATGCAGAGTTCGGGTCATGCTTGGGCCACGTCCAGGCTTTGTTGGGGTCGAGCTTGAGTGCTGAAATGAATCTTGTTGAGTTCGGGTCACGCTCAATAGATCGCATCTTAAGGTAAGCCCACCTATTCTTTCCAAACTGAAACTATTTCAATTATCATTGTGATTATTATCATCATTTTAAGACTAATAAATTTTGATATAAACCATTGGTAAATTATCCATGCTAACATTGGTTAATACACATAAGAATTATCATTGTTAAAATATTAGTATCTAGAGCTGGGCATCGAACCGAGTCAGATCGGATTAGGTCTAACCCGATTCGGTCTAAAATGTAGCTGGCCTGACCCGAACCTTATCAGATCCGGGAACCGAGTCCGGGACAAAGGACTCAAACAGATCTGACACTCAGTTGTCTTAACCCGAATCGAGTTCGACTCGGTCAGGAAAATCGAGTCAGATCGGGTTGGGTATGAATCGGATCGATTTTTTTAAACAGTAAAAATCATTATCCTCGCTGCTATTTTCGGTGTGGTCCATTTGAGCTTTAGATATGATTTATTTTTTTCCAAATGATCTAAAATGATCACCAAAAATGGAAAAACGGTATGGATATAATAAATACATCATTGTGGGGCCCATGTAATTGATCTCATTTGAGTCGTTCGTACAACTCGGAGCTCGAGGCGCTACAGCATACAACTGTGTTGATGTGCTATGCACGACGTACAGCTGTAACACGTGCTATGCACGAAAGTGCTAGCATTGACGTTACCACGTTGCGTGGGTCTAATCATGGGATATGTGTTATATCGAAACCGTCCATCCATTTGGCGAACTCATTTTAAGGCTTGAGACAAAAAAAAAAAAAAAAAAAAAGGTAGATCTAACTATCAAGTGGACCACACTGAAAAAAGCAGTGGGGATTAAACGTCTACCATTGAAAGCCTTTTTGGGGTCATAGTCTCACATAAGTTTTGGATCAATTTAAAATTTATTTTGCCTCTTAATTAAGGTCTTTGTGACCTTATGAACAGATTGGATGGAAAATAAATGTTATGGTGGTCCCTATGAATTGTTTAACGGTGAAAATCATTCTCTGCTACAATTTGTGGTGTGGTCCAGATGATCTTTGGATATGATTCATTTTTTGGATACTACTCTATAATGATCTCTAAAACTATATGAACGGTGTAGATATAATAAATACATCACTGTGGGGCCATATAACTTTGATCTCCTTTGAACCGTTCGTACAACTCGGAGCTCGAGTAGCGTCAGCGTTCCTCTTCGCACGACACTTACCTACTTCTACAGCATACAGCAGCAGTTATACACCAGTGAATATTTTTTTATTATACTCATTAAACTCTGTTGGGGCCCACTGTGAATGCATGTGGTTTATCCACGCCGTCCATTCATTTTTCTAGATCATTTTAGTAGTTGAACCCAAAATTAATGCATATCTAAAGCTCGAGTGGACTATATCATAGGAAAAAGTAGAATTATTGATAAGAACCACTCCAGATTGGGTCTGATCGAATCGGTCTACATCCATTCGGATCGGGTTTTCGGATCGGATCGGTCCGGATTGACCACGACTTGATCTCGATCTGAAAAAATGTCAGATCTGAATGGCTCTACCCGATTCGCACCGATCCAGGCTGCCAGTTTAGTTCGAAACAGGTCAAATCAAGTCGAATCCACCGGATCAGGTCAGATATGCCCAGCTCTATTAGTATCTTATTTTTTCGTTCTTAAAATATTAATATCGATGTTGGAACATATTAAGTATTTTCACCATAATGACTATTAGTGTCACGTAGGCTAATATAAATCATAACGCTAATGTTAACAATATTTTATAATCATGAAAATTTATATTATAATTATTTTTACACCAACTAAAGTCTAAACTGTAAACCTAACCTAAACCTAAGTAATCTAAAACATAAGCTATGATCCTAACCACTAGTAGGTTATCCATGCTAATAGTTGTTATTACAAATAAAGATCACTATTACTAAATACTAGTACTTTATTTATCAATCTTACGTACAATCATTGATAGTAGATCATAATATTTACTACATTGCGATGATTACTAACATCGCATAACTAATCTTAATCGATCATTAAGGATAATGGTGATGTTGTGATTATACTTCTATTAACGTTCAAATCTTAGAATCTAAGTATTTAACTAAACTCTAAGATGAAAACTAAATTCTATACCCTAGAAATAAGCAAATCCAAACCCTAAGGTCTAAGTGTTCACTCCCCAAGTGCAGGGTTGTGATGTTGTAATAAACTCGGTAAGACCGAGGTCGAATCCCAAGGGACTGATACTTGTACATTATCTGAACTAGGTAGAAATAAAACTAGCTTAAGATGAAATCTAAATCGAATATAAATTGATGAATAATGGTGAGAGTATTAATGTAAAACTTAAGAGAAATCAGATATAGAAAACTAGGGATTCAGAGGATCCACTTGTAGAGATCAGGGAGATCTTATGCCTGCTTTAAGAACTCAACTGGACTTAGAGTCTCATCTTTATCCAGTTAAAGAGTATAACCATGAAAATTAAACTGAACTTTCTCTGATATAGTTTTAAAGAGATGAAAGGTATATGAATTAGAATGGATTCCATCACCAAACCATGCCCAGGAGACAAAGTACACAATAGAATTAAACTAATTACCAACCAATCACATGTATGAAGGTTAGGAGACAAAGTACGCAACAGAATTAAACTAATTACCAACCAATCACATGTATGAAGGTTAGGAAGGGTACCGTCATCCAACCATGCCCAGGAGACTATGGTGAACAATAGGGCTTCCTGACCTTATAAACATAAAGGAAAGGAAGATGCTCAAAGCTATCGCAGAACCATTGTAATTTTAGTGGCAACAGACCATTAAAAACTAAAAATATTTCCATTAATAAACTAAAATCAACATCAGTTCAGTCTTAAACAAAAGGCACAAGCAACAGGTCCTCCCATCATGCTACAAGCTTCACCTCTTAGCCCTAGCTAAGAGTTTTAGCCATACATGCACATGGTGAAGCTAAAATCTCTCAAAAAGAAAGCATAAAGGAAGAAAAAAAGAAAAAGAATTAGAGAAAAGGAATAAGAAACTGTGGAAGCCTTCCCCTGTCTCTCTCTCTCTCTTCCACGTCCAAGCCCCAGCAACTAATGGATGCCTCTCACGTTGTCTCTCTCTCTTCCTTTTATAAGAGCAGGAAGGCAGTGCGAGCTTGCATGCGTAGCAGTTACGCATCCGAAAACAAACTGCGTAAATCTCTTACGTTGATGTACTGGTGGGATCCACTCCTTCCGGTATTGATGAAATCCACTCCGTCCACTGCATTCACCTCGAAAAACCAAGTGAGAATCACTATTTTCAGATCAACTTCGGTGTGGCCCATGGATGTTTTCGTTGCACCATCAATCCGACGTTTGAACGGCTGAGATCCCATATTCTTGAATTCTTCAAATTCTGTCAGCTAGGCCTTAGTAAGCTAGGCCGTGGGAACCTAATGGATGGTCTAGATCCAATTGTTGATTCCTGATGGTGGCCCATAACATTTTTTCGCAAGCTCTGTTGCGAAACAGAGCTTGCGCAGAGGCACTGTGATGCTCGGTGGACCTCACAGTGATGTTTTTGATAAAATCCATCCCGTCCATTGAATTTCTGGTGAAAAACCAGTCAGGAATGGATTTTTTGGAGTGAATTCGACGTGGTCCACTGAACTTTGCTTGCTGTCGTCCATCCTGCAATTTACGGTGGAGATTTCGTGATTGCATGCATGGGGCCTAAAGAAAAGCTTGGCAAGGGGCGTGGCCGTCCTCTGGAGTGAATGGACGGTCCAGATCTTGCAAAAGGAGGACGAGTGGGACCCAAAATCAGGACCCAGCGTCGGTTAGTGCAGACGTTATTGCGTCTATTTTTTATTTTTTATTTTGGAAACTTGTCGGTCAACAAACGCTGACCGACCTTTGCTTTTATAGTGTGCGGCTTGAGCACCCGCGCTTTACACATGCAATGTACATGTGGGTCCCATGGTGATGTATATGAGAGATCAGCTCTATCCAACTTGGTTGTTATATAATTAAATGGTTAACACCAAAATTTAAGTATATCCAGATAGTAGGTGGGCCCCATTTTAACGATTTGTGGGCTGATCTGGATATTGAGCCTCTTCCACAGTGATCCAATGGCTGATTTTTGATGTGTACGGTTAATTTATGGTCCTCAGGCCCCGTATGGAGTTTTGAGCTGAATGAATGGTGGAAACCATGTGATCTTGCATTATGGCTGACTTTTAGGCCACTTGAGCTTCCGTTTTTTAATTTTTTTAAATTTCTGCCGTGTAATTCCGTTGATCTTGGTCTCCTGAAGTTCGTTCTTTGTTCTGGTGAATTATGAGAGTTAAATCTTAGCTTTTAGCACCTTATTTCGATCCAAGCTCATAAATACACCATGCATCACAAATATGATAAAACGGGCCATTAAACAGCATTGTGCTCGTGAATCCAGGTAATAATTACTGGGGTCTGATATGCAATATTTGATCCTCAACACTAAGTCTAGACCTAGACTCTTAGGTGAAACCCTAAAACCAAGGTAATCTAAACCCAATGTCAAGACCTTAACCAAGAATAGCGTATAAAGCTTGGATCTAACTATATAACTTTACAATTCATGATAGGGTCTGATTCTAATGGCACGCATACTTCCTAACAACATTAGTGATGGCCCGATCTATAAGGTGATGATTTCTTCCTCTTGAACTTTTCATTTCCCCATTAGCTTAAGTATAGTTTTATTTTAATTTAAATTGATAATTGACATCTCCATCTTATAATCCCATGTGTAATTGTTGGAATCAAACTGCTAGGTTTCATGATTAATATTTATCCTGCATATTATCTTATGCTTGTAGATTATTTGTGAATTTCTTATGGAACTTAAACTGGTACATCAGCGGAAAACCCCCACCTATAAATGTACACCCATACTTGGGATGTAACCCGACTGGTTGTGATTGTAATGGACTTTCGGCTTAGTGATTATTGAGTGGTGGTTATCGATGATGTGGGCCTACCATCTAGGGTTATTGTGTCTAATGGTTTTAAGGATGGTTTCTTATCTCATGGTTTCGATATTGACCCTACGTGGTTTAGCTTTACTAATCACCCCATGTGGCTTAGTTTTGATATTCATCCTACGTGGTTTATTTTAGTATTTTTCCTATATGGGTTCAACGTTTTATTTTGTACAACCATGCGATGGTAAGCCCCATATACTGTAATATAATTGGCCACTAGTCGACGGGTTTCCATTAAACATCCTAAGGTGGTGCCTTATGGGCCGAAAATAGTGGTCATGGGACACTATGCCCGAGCTGTCTACCTACGTTGGGCTCTAAGCTTCCCGTAGTGACCTTTAAGCTTATTAAACTTGTTGGTTGTAAACGGATTTATAATGATTGGGTTTATCATGCATTCATAGCATTTGGGCGATAACAAGTGACTAATTTTGAATGTTGTAGTACGTGCCTAATAGGATTCAGTTGGGGTATCGATTTGCTAGCTCTCAGACCATCAACTATCGATCCACTTTCGGTGAGTTTAACACTGTGCATGTACTATGTACTTTCACTGGTGACCGGCCACATTGCATGGGTTTTGCCCAAAAGCCAACTGGATGAGCGTCCCCAGTTGATGTGTACTCATACATCCATGCATTGATAAGACTGCATCATATATTATTTTGTATGTCTTATATGTTTTCATAATTATACTTATCTAATGCAGCGGTGTGTAATCTTGAAGAAAATTCACACTAAGTTGATCATTCATCCATCAAATATATAACCATACAGGTAGCAGAGGTGGCCCATGCGACATTCATGTTCATATTGATGAGGAGCAGGCTATGGATGATGAGGGTGCATGATTGTATTTGTTAAAGGTTGCTACAGGATTTCACGGCTCAAGATTATTATAAATTTACTTTGTTTCACATGTAATATTATTTTATTTCGTAACTACAAAAATGAGGATATTGGTTTATATAAGTCATTATGAGCAGCTACTTGAATATTTAAATGATAAAGCAACTTTCTTTTACATCTGATTCGTCCATATTATGCTAATCTGCTTACTCTGAAAGAAAAGGAAATAATATATATGTAGACTTTGGCTCTTTATAGGTTAACACTCGGGTTTTTGGAAAATGTGTCGTATACTCGAGTCCTGAAAAGTAGGGGCGTTACAGTATATGTAGCCCACCTTTGATGTGGATTGTCCATTGTGTGAGTCAAACCTTCAAAGCGGGTCGTCCATCATGCAAGGCTTGTCTTGGATGTAGACTACTTATCATTAGGGGTTGACCTTTGACGTGTACCATCCATTATGTGGGGCCCACATCGTTATAGGTCATCCATCATATGAGACCCACCATCAATGCTAATTGTCCCTTATGTGGGCCCCTCAATGTCTACTAACCATCATGTGGAATCCACATTTGATGTCCATCACGTGGGGCCCACTTTTAATGTCTACTATCCATCATGTCGGGCGCACTTCTATGTGGATCATCCATCATGTTAGGCAACTTTAGATATGGATCATCCATCATGCGAGACCTTAGATGTGGACCACCCACAAGGTGGGGCCCATTTGATGTGAGTCATCCATCATGTGAGGCCCACTTTATTCGTTATGTGGGCCACCTTGATATGGACCATTCATTATGTGGGGTCTCACCTTCACTATAGGTTGTTCATCATATGTGGGCCCACCTTTGATATCAATTGTCCATCCTATGGGCTCACATTTAATGTCCATCATCTATCATGTGGATCCCACCTTTGATGTGGACGCCATCAAGTAGGGCCCACATAACATGATGGTCCATCATGCTGGGCCACACTTTGATGTGAGTCATCCATCATGTGGGGCCCACCTTTGATGTGAATTGTGCATTATATGGACCCACCTTGATGTGAACCATTCATCATGCAGGGGGCACCTTCAATATGGGTCGTTTATCATTCGAACCCACCCTTGGTGTCCACCATCCATCATGTGGGTTACACCTTTGCTATGGATTATCCATTCTGTGAGGCCCGCTTGATGTGGCTTGTCCATTATGCGGGCCACATTTTGATATGAGTCATTCATCATGTGAGACCCACCTTTGATGTTCACCATCCATCATGCAGGGCCAAATCTTCAATATGGGCCATTTATCATAAGCATGCACCTTTGTTGTCAACCTTCCATTATGTGGTCCTATCTTCAATGTCCGTCATCCATCATGTGGGTCCCACCTTCGATGTGGGCCGTCTATCTTATGGGGCACACTTTGATGCGGAGCATCCATCATTTGGGGCCCACCTTAAAGAGAATATATACACAAAGTCAAAGGACTCATTTGTTCAAAAATCAATTAAAAAAATGTCCACTCACTTAAGTTAAATAATGCTAGAAGAAAACGTCACCAATGCATCCCTCATTTTCTAAGAGCTTTTTGGCTTCGTTTTTAAAAAAAATAAGTTCTAAAATTAAATTTTTACTAAATATTTTATTTTAAAAAATAAAGGCTTGATTTTTAAAGCAAGTAAATAAGTTGTTATTAGCGGGATGTCGTGCGGCTCTAGACTTTTTGTAGGCTTTAGTGTTTGTTTTGCACCATTAAGATGTTGATGACTCTACAAACATACACATGGGAGAATTCTACTGCAATCTAGACCCTTCAAATATCTGATCCAACCGTAAATGGATTGTAATCCAAAAACTGAACTGAGAAGATAATATTAACCATTTGATTCCTCCATTTAAATTTGCACCACTCACGTAAGAATCCATTATCCAGCCATTAATTGGATGATCAGGAGTGAGGGATCTATCTGAGCTTAATTAGACATATATTCTAAACTTTGATTGAACGATCAATGTGAGTTTAGATGTACACTCCACCCACAACGGGACCCATGATTTGGATGGTCTGGATGTAAATCAATGCTACATATCAACATAAAAGGAGAATGAATCACCACCATTTCTCAATGGTACAAAACTAACATTGGAGGGATTGGGTACTACGGGAGTCGGGAGTGGATTAGCTGTTACCCAGTAACACCAACCGTGTGGGGCCCACCTTGATGTATTTGTTGTATATCCACACTGTCCATCTGTTTTTTAATCTCAGTTTAGAATGCTATCCCAAAACTTAGAGGTATAAAAATCTCAAGTGGACCATACCACTAGAAACAGTAATGAATGACCATTAAAAAAATTTTGTGGGCCCAAAATGCCCACTGTACTGTTCATTTGACATCCAATCTGTTGATTAGCTCATACAGACCTAGATGAAGGGAAAAAAATAAATATCAACTTGATCCAAAACTTTTATTGCCCCTAAAAAGTTTTTAATGGTCGATATTCAATCAACACCGTTTTAACGTGATCCACTTGAGATTGGGATATACTTCATTTTTGATATCGTACCATAAAATGATTTAGAAAAATAGATGTACAGAATACATGAAACACATACATCATGGTGAGCCCACGTAGCACCGACCACTAGCCATTCCCTCGCTGCAGGGAGTAACCGATCCCTTTCCCCATCCCCTCTTCCGGAAACGGATTGGCAACTCCCCCGCTGGTGGTCGGTGCTATGTGGGACTCACCATGGTTTATGTGTTCTATCGTGCCGTCCATATGTCTTTCCATATCATTTTAAGGTATGAGGCAAAAAAGTGAGGTATATCTCAGGACCACATTACAGAAAACAGTGTTGAACCAATGTTAACTATTAAAAACTTTTTAAGGCATAAAAGTTTTGGATAAAGCTGATATTTATCCATCATTTCATCTGCGCCTGTATGACATAATCAACGGATTGTATGTCAAATAAAAAGCACAGTCTTAAAGAGGATTTTAATAATGGATATCTAATCACTATTGTTATCCTGCGGTGTGGTTCACCTGAGATTTATATCCTTCTAATTTTTTAGATTAAGCCATAAAATAATCTGTAAAAATGTATGAACGAAATGGATGAAACACATACATCATAGTAGGGCCAACGGAGCACCGACCATCAGCACGGGGAGTAGCCTATCCGTTTCCCCTTCCCTCGAAGATGGACGCGGATTGGCCGCTGGTTGAGCAGCGAGACTGCTACTGAAGTGACGTCATCAAGTTCTGTTGATCCCACTATGATGTATGTTTTTTATCCACGCTGTCCATCCATCTGGATAGTTTATTTAAGGGCATGATCTAGAGAATGAGTCACATCCAAAACTCCAGTGGACCACACCACAGAAAGCAGTGGGGAGTTTGACGCCACCTTTAAAAACTTCTAAAGGCCACAGAAATTTTCGATCAAGCTGATATTTTTGTTTTCCCTTCGTTAATGTCTTTGTTAACTTTTGAATAGGTTGGATTTTGAAAAAACATCATAGTGGTCCTTGGAAAGGTTTATGGTGGGCGTAAATCTTCCCACTGTCTTCTGTGGCGGGTCCACTAAAGCTTTCGATCTGCCTCATTCTTTGGCTCATGCCTTAAAATGACATCTCTAGATGGATGGACGGCATGGATACAACACATACATCATGGTCGGGTCCACATAATTTGGTGACATCACTTTAGTAGCAAGCCTCGCTGCTCAACCTAGCAGTGTCTAATCCGCGTCCCTCAAAGATGTATTAGTGGACGCCGCTGATGTACGGTATATGGTTTCGAGCCACTTTGGATGGATGATGATTGAGAAATCATCGGAAGTCATCTAAGCCTCATCCCAATTAATGGCTGTAGGTTACATAAATCCTCTTTTGCCTTTTTATCCTACAAAGGGTCGGACCTTTAGTTAAACCATACAAGTCATTAAGCCTTTTCTTACTAACTATATACATGTCCTTTGGGGCCTCCCTCTTTTAGATACTTCGACCTTTATCAATTCACTCCCAAGTAGCACAGGATATCTTTTATCTAATCTAATAAAAGCTACTCTAATGAGAGCTGAAGTATTAAGACTTTTTGTTTTGGCTCTTGTTTTACAATAAACTCTTTTGGCAAAATTACTTTTTTTAAGTTGGGTTAAAAAATTTATTTAAAATTTAAAATAAGCATATTTGTTAAAATATTTAAATAAGAACTTTTTTTAAGAATAGTTGTCATTTTAAAAAATTGTAACAACCCCGTTTCATATAAGATTAGAGGTGGACGTTAAAGGAAATACTAACTTAAAGATAGGTTTGAGTCACGTTATGATGTCGCTATCTTCTATTCGCACTTTACCGGTGACTAAACTAGTTTGCAAGAAGGTTACAGTAAATTCACCTTAAGAATACGATAAGTCTCTTTTTCAATACTAGAGAAATGTCGCCTCAAGAATATAATAAGCCTCTTTTCCAATATTAGAAAAATGTGGGCTTCCATATGCAAAACTGAAAAAGCACACCCCAGGCACACTTTTGCATCACACACCCCTTATTTCTATGCTGCTATAGTTTACCCCCTGTTTGTTTTAATTGTTTGCAGTTTACCCCCTAAAAAATCTGCAACTATTCAAAGAAAACCCCAGGATAGAAAATAGAGAAGGAGAGGAGATTACTTGAGCTGTTGTGATTTGGAATGACTCGAGCTTGTGGGCCTCACCATGATGTATGTCGAACATCAAAACCAAGCATTTGATGAGTCCACTTTAAATTATGGGATATCCTAAAAATCAGCCATATACGGAACTCAGGTGGACCATACCATCTAAAGTCATGTGAAGACATGCTTAAAACATATAAAAGCACTTGGTGGGGACCACCTAAAATTTGGATGCGTCTGAAACTTGGTCTGACCCCTCATCCAAGTGGGACACACATAATGGATGGGTTGGATTTGTGAACCACATCTCAGTGGGCCCAAAGAATGATTATGAATGTTTTAACGGAGGGTAACCCATCTCAACTTTTGTATGTGGTATGGCCCACACAACTGAGGAAGTTCCCGTGAGCTCGCATAGTTCAACAATAGCATCCTTCCACCGTGAATTTTTAATTTAAAATTATGAAAAAGCATCATACTCTTCACTAACCGTCATCATGACTCACAATCCAAGACTAGAGTCACAAAGAAAGCCACTTCACCTTGTTCTCCCTTTCGTTTACATATATTGAAAAAAACCAACTTTTTTTTATTTCTTTATTTTGAAAAAATAATAATAATTGGAAGTGGGTCATCCCTCATGCAAGCCCGCCTTGGATGTGGACCATTCATAATTAGGGGTCAACCTTTAATGTGGGCCCTCCATTATGTGGAGCTCACCTCGATGGAGGTAAACCATCGTGTGCAGCCCACCATCAATGTTAATTGTCCTTCATATGGCAACCCTTCAGTGCACACTGCCCATCACGTGGAGCACACATTTGATGCATCCATCATGTGATCCCCACCTTCAAAGTGGATTATCCATTACATGGGGACCACCTTGGATATGGGTCATTCATCATTAGGGATTAACCTCTAATGTAAACTGTCCATTATGTCAAGCCTACCTTGATGTGGGTCATCCATTGAGGTGGAGCCCACCTGATATTGGTTGTCCATCATGCAAGGCCACTCTGATGTGTGATATCCATCATCCCACCTTTGACGTGGATCATCCATCATGTGGGCCCCACTTTTGATGTCCATTGTCCATCATCAGGGGTCAACGTTTGATGTGGATTGTCCATTATGTCAAGCCCACCTTGATATGGGTCATCCATCAGGGGAGGCCCACTTGATTATGGTCATCCATCATGCGACGCCTCTCTTATGTGGGATATCCATCACGTGGAACCCACCCTTGATGTGGGCCATCCATCATGTGGGGCGCACCTATGGGGATCATCCATCATGATGGGCATTTTGGATATGGGCCGTCCATGATGCAAGGCCTTGGATGTTGATTGTCCATCAGGTACGGCGTGGCATGGACCATCCATCATGCAAGGCCACACTTTGATGAGGGTCATCCATCATGTGCAGCCCACTCCATCCATTATGTAGGCTTACCTTGATGTGGACCATTCATTATGTGGGGCCTAACCATCAATATGGGTCGTCCATCATGTTGGCCCACTTCTTATTTCAACCTTCCATCATCTTGGCCCACCTTTGATGTAAACCTTCATGTGGGTCCACCTTCAATGTCCACCATCCATCATGTGGGCCCCACCTTTGATGTGGACCATCCATCAGGGCAGGCTAACTTGTTATGGATCGTCAATCATGTGAGGCCCATATTGATGTGAACATGCATTATGTGGGCCCACCTTAATGTAGACCATTCATCATGTGGGGCCTACATCAATCTGGGTCATCCATCACGTGGGCCCACCTGTGAGAGATTGTAAAGAAAAGAGAAGAAGGCAAGGTCAGAGTTGCTCAAAAAGTTTAGGAACCAACTTGTTCCAAAATTAGCCAAAAAATTATACCCAATTCAGCAAATAAGCTGTTTAAAATAATAAAAATAACAATAATGACGATGATGTAATAATAACAATAATAAGGTCAACTCTCCATCCCTGGATTAACAGATAAAACCTCTCATCGCTAAAATAAATAAATGTAACGTTACCAAACAATCTATTTTTATTTTCTAAAAAAGACATTTTAAAAAATAATAATAATAATAAGCAAATACGCTCTTATATAGTAGAGATGCCAAAAGGGCCCTTAAGACTCTATTGCACATGATTCATCTATATCTACTTTCCTTCGTATGCATGCTGCTCCTTAGTTCCCTTGAATGCATTCATTTCCAATACCATACTTGTATTGCCAGTTATCCATCTCAACATCCTCCTTTCACCTATACCTTCTTTCCCACAACTGTCCAACATTCAGGAACATGTTCATGGATCAGGAGGCAGTTAGGAACAACATTTTCATAAGACGAGTATCTCTTATACACGTGACATTTTTCACATATGGACCATTTACCGTGGGAATGTCTAGATGAACAATCTGGAGCACACATGGAAGTGTTATAGACATTATGAATGGATCAGATTGGTATCACGTGCCATGTTGGCAGGTGTGCTGTGAAGCCTCCTCGTCCATCTCATGCTGAGACAGCACGTCTGTAGTTAAGAAGACAAACCAACTGGTGGCTACTTTCTAACTTGGGTAATGATCAGGCAAAATCTGATTGACACAAACTCGTCGGATTGGCAAGGTCATCAAGTTGTGTTCTGCTTGAAAAGCACCAACCCAATTTGAATTCAGGTTGGGTTCGGGTTGGATAGTTTTGGGAATTATCAAATGTATTTGGGTCGGGTTGGCTCAGGTATAGAGGACTTCAGGTTGGGTTCGGAATGGAAACTGCAGATTGAAATTCGGGTCAGGTCGGGTTGCAGGTTGGCCCCCTTTAAGTTGGTTTGTTGGGTACCAACCTACCAGAAGAAGCTACTCAATCAATGATGGGACCCAAGTTTAGGACAATTTGGATTGAAAATTACAAGTATCGTTTGTGTAGAGCGGCCGCATGCCATCATAGATTGCTCATCTTGTAAAACAAATTTATTTTTATTTTTTTGTGTGCATGCATTGTTGTTACTGCTGCTAGGTAAAATATATTTATTGAAGAAAAAAAAGAAGAAGAAGAAGAAGAAGAGAAAACACAAAGCAAATGGACCATAGGAGAAGGTAGCTTTTATGATAAGGTCAAATGAGAACTGAAGAACAAGAGGCATAGACTCCTACCCAACAGGAACAAGGTCCAAAAACAAAACAAGATCCATAATTTCTTTTTTAACTTATTTCCTCAAGTAGCCTCTAAAGAGATACACAAGTCATATACTGAGAAACCAACACTAAAGCTGTGAATAACAGATCAAAAACTTACTTTGACGGATGTCCGATCTGCTCCGAAACAGGCACGAGCTCCTACACGTCCACGGATTTCAAGAGACATCAGACACCATGGGAGGATGGTCCAGCTAGCATTACATGCACTGAAGAGCAGGAGAATCAGTGGTTTTAAGGCCCCAAATCTAGACATCATCCACCAGCACCATTTGGATCTGATGTGAGTGGGACAGGAGCGACATAACCAAACTGACGAAGCTAGACAGTGCAGCCCAGCCCATAATGAGAATGGCCCAATTCAGCAATTCCTCTAAAGTATAGTATGTCATGAAGATTAAATGGTGTAAAAAATGCCATCCCCACTAACTGAAACAGTTCCAATGCAATGAAACAGGAAACTATTGCAGACCAAGTCCACGCTGAAAACTGACATCTGAAAAGCTTCTCTCCACAACCAGAATGCAACTCAAATCTTCATCCAAAAATGAGGCCATATTGTCCGGAGAAATATCAGCTGATAGCATGAATAAACATCTGCAAAACGCTGCATGAGAAACAGCATCTATATCTGCGGTAGCTGCTCATCTATGACCCACATGCAACAATTCAAGCAGCAGCATATGAAAACCAGATCAAGAGCTGCATTGAGTGACAAAGTATTCTGTATCGGTAACGGTTACCATAACAGTCACCACCATTACCGATACGGGTATCTACTGTAACGGCCGATACGGGGGCGTAACGACTGTTACGACCACTGTAACGGTTTAAAATTTTCTTTTGCCCAAAAAATCTTGAAAAAATATTTACAAAATCAAGAATAATGTAAATATTCCAAGTATGTATTCATTTTTTTTGTTTGTTTTGAACATGTTTATGGTAGTGTAACAGGCCCGCTCTTTGGTGACAGCGTTGTATCGGGCTGTCTAGTGAATTTGTAAACATGATTATATGTATCTAATGTTTACGCATCACAATCAAGCATTAAAACTATAAATAAGAAAAAATGCATAAACACTACATTTTCATTTTTTTGAAAAAAAAAAATGTCATCTGAGCTTCTATTCGCTCAAATGACTTCAATCTACGATTTTAATATTAGAAATTATAGTAAAAGTGGTCGAAATCTATTGTAAAATGATCTAGGAGTCTTTACAATGAGAAAAGTATAATAATTAAAAAAAGGGCGGGGAGGGGAGAAAATTGGATTTAAATAGAAAAAAAATGGCCATTTTTCAACCGTTATGGGGGTAACGGTCGTTATGCCATGTAACGGCCTTTATGGCCACCGTAACGGCCGATACGGTTCCAAAAAACTAACTGCCCCGTTTTACCCCCGTATCGCGTAACGGTCATGGCATTTACGGGCGTATCGTAACGGATACAAAACACCTTGTTGAGTAAGGAGACAGATGGATCTAGACCTGAAACAAGTTAAAAAATATTATACAGAGAGACATAAAGGAGCTGGGGGCTGAAACTGCAACCAGTAGGCTCGCATGCAATTTAACCCAAAGGTTGATGAGATGCTGCCAAGGATGTGTTCAGGATGGCAGTATTGCTAGAAAGGGGCACCAAAGACAAAGGCCAGCTTGTGTAGAGTAGAAATAAAGGTCTACTAGCTCCGCCATGTATCCAATAGAAGCAACTGCATATAGGTGCTGAGGCTAAAATAAGCCCAAAACGCCAGCTTCATGCACAGAAACAAGGCCAGGGAGAATGGGATGTTAATCAGTAGTGGATCTTACATTGAAATGCAGAATCAGCACCTAAGCATCTCTGAGGTCACAGGTAGACAGCCTTTGTTTCAACACCGAGGTCTCAGGTTCAAATCCAGCTTACCTGTTAAAAAGAAGAGGGAGGAGAAAGAAAATTGAAATGAAGAATTAATGCCAAAGCATCTATGAAGAGAGAAATCAGTATGAGAAGATAAGACCACATCCAGACAAGGTTTAAAGTATTGTAGGAAACTGATATGTATCAGGTAATACATGCATCACCAATGAACATCACGGCTGTATCGGCCATATTGACACAAAACAGCCCAATACAGGGGCAATACAGGGCCATATCAGTGGAGAAGAATATGATACCTGATACACCGATTTAAAACCATGCATCCTGCAACCCAGGATCAAAAAATGCAACAGACAGGATAAAGATACAAGACCCAAAGAACAACTCAACCTCGCAATTGGAATTTGTTATTAGGCATATTAGAAGCATCTTCAAATAAATTTCAGAGATTTTACGAGGAAAGTCGAATATATCTTCAGCACTGAATTGCAAATCAGATTCGGCAAGCCAATCCTGATGCAACCAAAAGGCTACACAAATTGGCCAATCGAAGATCCAAACAATCCAACTATTCAGATTGTCTCAACTGAATATATAAACCAGAACCATGGTCGGATGATAAATCTGATGAGATCAATGGTCAGCTTAAACTATAGAGCCCATGGAATCAATCAATTGGTCATAAAATTGATAGGACTTGTTTTAATTAGTTTTTGGATTGGATTGAGTCAAGTCTCCCTATTGTATTTTTGTCGTTTTTTTGGTGTGCCACACTTTGGGCATCAAACAATGTTAGAATGATGGGAAATTAAACCCATTTGATAGCCTATTGAGTAAGCTTTCAAACAAGCACAATATCATCCAATTCCGATGCCAATTGAGTTATGGCCAATTTACAGAAGGCTTATATGGTTGTGATGGGATTCAAGGGCATTTTGATAATTTTCTATTATATTAGGGCTTGTTCGGGAGCCTCTATTTGGAATCCATTGAAATCCAAGTCATAAATCAAGGTGATTCCGAATCTTCAGCTGTGTTTGGTAGCTTGTAATTGAAATGCACTAGAATTCAAAAATAGGAATACAATGAAATTTAGTATATTTATAAGAATTTGAATTTGATTACTAAATCAACTTTAATATCCCGAATTGGTATACATATGTGATATTTGACCGAATGATTGCAATAAGCCCATTGAAATATATACTTTGGCCAAAAATGATGAAATTATGAGCATCGGGCGGGCCATAAGCATAGGATCACAAATGAGTGACTCGCCAACATTTTTTAACCGTCAATTTAAATGGCCAATGTTTGGACTTCTCGAATCATTCTATTGATGTAATTTTAGTGATGTTACTGATAATTTGATTATTTTGGGTTTCATCGGCATGACACATGTACAATGGATTAGTAGCACAACGACACCTTTGTTACACATGCAACTCTCCTGCCTTTAAAAAGGAGCCAAAAAACAAGCATTTCACTCCGAATCACAGCAAAAGAGAGATATTTCAAGTCTCCCACTTGTTAGGTGAGCTGCTAGAGACAGTGCAGTGTGCCTGAGTGATCCGAGGTTCAATCCCTGGTACTGGCAAAACTGTGTATTTCAAATACATCTGAATCCATGCTGCCAAACGACTTTTGGATTCCAAATGCACTCAAATCACGCTGCCTACAACCCCTTAGGGTTCTCTTTAGTTGTCAAAAGTCTATATTGACTGGAACGGCCTATGATGACATTTTGAATTCGAGAAAAGAAAGAGAAATTAAAAAAATAAATAAATAAAAGACTTTGATTCTTTTTGGTTGGATTCTGTAGAAGAGAGGTTTGTGATCGCTAGCACTTTAGCTAGTGGGGGACCTTCCATGTTGCATCTCTGGTCACATTAAATCTGCTGCCGATTCCATTCAGTGAAAATATGGGTGGTTGTCCAGTTATTGTTTTGGAGTAGGCTTTTTTCAAATTTGCCAAAGAACTAAGCATCAAAAATCCATTTCAGAAAGCCATAGCTGCAAGCATAGAAACACATACTACCCACCATCATCGTCATCATCTAAGCCTTATCCCAACCAATCAGGGTCAGCAGAGTCACATTCTACCCATATGTAGGGAATATTCTAGAATCTGAGGAAATTGCCAACCCCACCAGGTAGTGCAAACAATCCAATCGATGTTTTTATGTCGCAATGGATAGGCCTTGGCAAAATTAAATACAGTTCTGCAAAAGAAATGGATTGAGTACCTAGAGGACTGCTAAAGTGAAAGATGAAGTACACTGTATGATCTCTAAGAATCCCACCTGTAGCTCCCAGACCTAGATTTCCAGTCACTGACCTTCTGAATTCAAGTTTAACATGTCAACTGGTAGAGAAAATAATACATGGCCCTGTTGGTTACCAAAGTTTGATGTGAAGGGAACACTCTAGGGCTTCAAATATGGATGGACAACACAGATTTTTTCGAACTTCACTTTTCCCAAAATTCGCCACAGCTACCAAGAGAGCATTATATTTTCTTGAGAATCCCATCCACATTCAGCTGACGGTTGTGGAATTTAGTGTGATTTCTTTCCATCCATATTTTTCAAACTATGGAGATAAACAAAATAGCTGCAAACAGTTTTTTACTTTTTCTCTAATGGATAGGCAATGATTGTAATATAAAAGGTCAAAGCCATAAAGAATACAATTTACAAATATAAAGCAAGGAATACAACCAGCCAGCTTCAAAAAGCATTCGCCCATTCCATTAGAAATGTTTTAGCCCTCTTGAAAACATCCCCTTGCTGCCTTCTTTGATTCCTAAAGCATCTATTGTTCATTTCTTCTCATAGAGACCAAATTCCATCCAACATAGATATTTCCCATTTAACCTTACCTTCCCTTCCTTGCCAATTCCTACCCTTGCTGCCTTCTTTGATTCCTAAAGCATCTATTGTTCATTTCTTCTCATAGATACCAAATTCCATCCAACATAGATATTTCCCATTTAACCTGACCTTCCCTTCCTTGCCAATTCCTCCCCCATGCCAAGCCCCAAAAAATTCTTCAATGCCGCCCGACATGACCCAAGAAACTCCATAAGCTTCAAAGAAATATCCCAAACCTGTTTTGCAAACGAACAATGGATGAAGAGATGATTGACAAACTCTTCATTTTGCATACACAATAAGCATAGATTCAGCAACACCGTCCTTCTCTTTCGAAGATTGTCAATGTTTAACACATTTTTCCTTCCCACTAACCAAGCCAAAGCTATCACTTGGGGGGGGGGGGGGGGGGGGGGGGTGTTGTTCTTGTAGCGCCACAAGAAAGCGATATGACAATTTTGACTATCCGATGAAACCCCCACGATGAAGGAATAAAAGGATTTTACAGATAATTCACCAGATGTTGCTTTTGTCCATACTATTGAAGCTTTCTTACCCAAAATTGGGGGGCTTAGTTTCCTCCTTAGACAAGCAAAGGGAAAAGACTGTCAGAAAAGGAATGGCATGAACATGGATGGGAAGATTGCAATAGCTCTGCACAGATTTTATGAAAGATTTTGCAAACTTGTGGTGGCACGTAATTGCTATTTTGGAGATTGACAGACTCGAGGATAAGTTTTCCTAACTCAGGGGAAATTGATGCAGCCCTAGAAATATTCCAACACATGCGATGTGCCCCACCCAATCACATAAGTGATGGGGGGAATCCACCACCTATCTTTGCAAAAAAGATGAATGCGACAATACACACTGCAGCAATATGCTCCAGTAGAAAGCTTAAGTACACATGCTATACTACTTCAGTTACGTGTAGTTTATTTTGTGTTTTTATATATAAAAATAGATTTTTGTTCTGATAGATAACAATGAGCTTTCACTGAGATCATCATCTTAGCATTTCTCCCAGAAATTTGGGGTTAGTTTTTATAAATGGTACACCAGCAAAAGTTCTGCAATCAGCAGCCCACCAGACATTAACCTACATAATTTACCCGGGCTCTTCAAACCTGTAGAGGCTCACATCAACACCAATCACATGTCAACAAAGTCCCACTCAGTATTCACCATAGCCCAACTATTACGTGCAAACCCCTTAAAGGTGAGCAAGCAATCTAGAGTCATGAAGGTGCAGTTGCCAAGAAATACACAACATGAAGCACCAACAAACAAATATAACTGATTTGATAAGCCATTCACTGAAAGAGGATTTAACTTTCTAATAACCTAAAACAAAATCTAAAAATGAATGGCAAATGCTACGAGCCATGTCACTCAGTGAAAGAAAGATGATTAACTTATTCCTCTTCATTTCTGTATAGAATAGACGTATTTGGGAAGGCCTGAGTCTAGAGTCAGGATTCTTATATGTGTGTGTGTATGTGTGAGAAACACTGTAACAGCCCAGACGCCACTCAGCTATAACCATTGGTATAGTGTATGACGTGTCTCAGACGTCTACGTTATAGAATTTTTCCTGTTAAATGCTCATGATATAACCCTCCGACAAACGGGGTATACTTCCACAAAGAGAATAGTACATTACTCTAATGGCTTCTAAACTAGATTATTTTTATGAAATAGAATACCTTCCTGATCCCAAAATCCCAGCAACCCAATATGTTGTTGTTAATCCATACGCTATATATGGTAATATCCGAGACAACACTGCAAAAAAGATTCTCAAATAGATTGTCCCTCCATCGAAAAATCCCAGCTCCATCAATGAATATGCTTACACCTATAAATTCAATCAGCACCCAATTTTTGTAAATCAAGAGGAGTCATTTGTGACTCTGAACGTTCCCAAAATTTTCATCAAGGCTGGTTGTCTAATGGATGTATGTACCCATATTCACTTTGGAACTGACAAACTAGCTCTTACTTTTCATGGTTGACAAGGTCTCCTCGTTGCCTCCACAATCGCTCTACTAGACTCACGGTTCAAGGAGTATCAACTAGCAACGATTGGTACAGTTGAAACCACCCTAAACGCAGGAACTATTTTCATTACTCTATTCCCAAACATTCGTGCGTGATGAGCATCTTCTTGAAGCCCTTAAGGTCTAAATTCAGCTCACTAGAGCAGAACAGCTCCCAGGATCCATAGCCGCCACTCTTCATTACCATATTGCTTTTTGAGTCCAAAATCATTCACTCAATCTTACAGTCCCTGGGTTGAGTAAGAACAAAAAGCCCTTATGGTCTCTGTTGAAAACAAAGGGGTGCCTCATTGCACCTTTGTTCCACAACAGCTCACCAATGAGCAGCTCAAAGCCATCTTACCCTCGAGTTGGGTCACTGCCTATGAACAGCTTCATTCTAGCCCACAGATTGTGCAACATGACCAACCCCTTTTTCAAGGAAGGAAAGATGGCTCTGTCGAAACCAGTTTTCGAGCTACTACCACAACAGCAAATGTTTTCTTCACAGTCCTCCCGGAGATAAACAACTCCTTTAGCAGTCCCAATTGTTAGAATGGACTCCGATGTTCTGCCCATCTATCAAGGCAAAAGCCTCTCAGGACACATTTGGTATGACATCTGTGACTGTGAAGACTGTATGAGCACGTGTTCGACGATGATGACAATGACTGGTGAAGTACATCCCAAAAGAAAAGGTGAAAGCCTTCTTTCCAGCAGGAACTTACAGAACAATATGCAAATAGAGATTCAGAAGTCGGATTAATTGATGAACCATCTGGGAAATTTGACTGCTATATTCTCTATCCTAAGACCAGAAAGTCCAAATCACCCATTCCACCAGAACCATGTTCAAAACCTGAGCATCACTAGCCTCCTCCACCAAAGCCAACTCTTGCATCTTATTATTAACAAAAGGCCCTATCTATGCTCACCTCGAAAGCTCCTGCCCATTGTTCCACTCGTCAGGCGCCACCAATGTCTCTGGGTCACCTCTCAAAGTTTGTCTCCTCGAATCCCAACCTGCCCAACAACAACAAACATCTCATCCATCTTTCCCTCCTGAGGATTTTGACTTCCCTCACCTACAAGTAAAACATGTCTGGAAAATTAAGATATGGCACAAATGAAAGAATAGAATAATCAAACCACAAACTGATAGGATTGTGTAAAAACCCAAATTATTAAGTCTAGGTTATAAAGACAGATTTAAAAGAACCTCTCGTCTGGACCTACTCTACCAGATGAGTGAGATGTGACCCCTTTTTATAGGTCAAGGAGTCCCGATTTTACACGTTTTTAGTTACGCTACAATAACTTACCAACACTATAATAACTTATCAGCTACAATAGTTGACAAAAGACAAACTGTTACAGTGTTACTATTCTACCAACACTACAGTAATGAACAAACTGCGACAGAATCTCTTCAGAAATATCTCCAAAGCCGAACCCCTACTACCCCTACCATAGCATCTTCCTCTCAACTTCCACCCACCTTTTGAGAATGGCCTCCCTATTCCTCCCACCCCGAACCTCATAAGTCCGCATTATACACACCTCCTCCTTCCTATCTGCCTAAAAACATTACAACTTCCTCCATCCCATACCTAACCACCCTTCCGAACTACACAACAGACCCCAATCCAAACACTTCATTCCTTCGTGCTACATTTATCCAATCACCTTTATCCCCTGCTATAAATATCAGCACTCAAATTCCAGATCCATACTCTTCCTCCGATTCCACTAAAAGAATACCCGAAGTTGCTCATACCAGGGGTGCACACGGTTCGGTTCAGTCCGGTTTTGGGGTAAAATCGGAACCGAACCATTACTAACGGTTCTTGGATTTTCGGAACCGGAACCGGACCGTTAGCATACTAGAACCAAACCAGAACCGAACCGTGAAAACCGGTTCGGTTCCGGATCGGTTCCACAGTTCTGGATATTTAGACAAAAGAAAAAAAGGTGAAAAAAAAAATCATCTGGCGTAGCTTTGCTAAGTGTACAGGCATGTGCAGTAGAGCTCATCTGCTCACCACACATGTGCCATCATGCACATAAGTGCGAGATCCAATCCATCCATCAGGTTTGTCAGACCTTCTACGTGTTTTCCCAAGTAAAAATAATCCGGTACTCTTAGCATGTGGGCCCCAACATTGCAAACAGAAGGATGAGTTGGAGCTGTACATTTATTTTACAAAGGGTGGTTTGCGGCAACCTCTTTAAGTAAAGAGCAATGGATGAACCCTGATGGTTGGGTTAGTCATCAGTGTAATCTATCCTTTCTGATGGATAGATTAGATCAGATCTATCATGCCATGATGGCACGTGTGGCGTGTACATAAGCTTTTTGCCCACACGAGTGTAGTTAGCAAAAATCTTCATGCATGAATGAAAAATGTCATCTCAGACATGGTACATGTGTATGCATAATCAATGGTCCAAAACATGGTCCCCATGCTAATAAACGAACGAGATTTAAGATTCTTAACCATCTTCATTTTAACTGTCCATTTGACGGTTAGCATTAAATGGTTCTGGATCAACGGTTCGGATCCAAGGTTCAAATCCACGGTTCAACGGATCAGTTCCACGGTTTGGGTCCACGGTTCGGTTAACGGATCGGTTCGGTTTTACATGCCCCTAAACCAGAACTGAACCGTTCCTAACGGTTCTGGGATTTTTGGAACCGGAACCAGACCATTAGCATACTAGAACCAGACCAAACCGGACCGATCCAACGGTTCCGGTCCGGTTCCACGGTTCTACCGGTTAAATGTGCACCCCTAGCTCATACAACCTAGAACTGTGCAAGACCCATCTGATGATGAACCTAAAGCAGATGACCCTCCACCACCACATGGCAGATGAATACCCACCAAAGTCAATTATGTTGAAACAATTGTCAAGAAACATTTGTTTACCATTGATGATATTCCCCCTTCACAATGGCAAACTCGTGTTTTTGAAATGTACTCTTGGTGCGCCGCCAAAATGCATATGCCCAAGGCCACTATTGCTCGTACAATTCGAAAGTGTATTGATCACCTTGGCGAATGGTGGAATAGCCTTAGAGAATAGAGACAACTCCAGGCTCCAGTCCCCAACCTTTGAAGCATTCATGAATCTCTTCTATAATGAATTCATTGGCTCCATCCGAACTAATCAAGAAACTGGCCGAAATGAATTTCTCAAGGCCAAGCTGTGTTCTTTCAACAGAAAGGACATTGAAGCATTATGGTACCATGTCACAGAGATTTTACATCCTCAATGGTGTCAATGATGTTAATCTGAAGCAGATTATCTAAACTCTCTCCTAGAACCTCTTAGCGATGAAACTCAAAAGCTGATAACTCTCCAAGGCCACAACTTGCAACAGATTTCCTATGGCCTCATCCATCAGTTCAGCATCCAAGCCATCGAAAAGTTGTGCAACCAGCACGAATTCATACGGCATGTCGAACAACTTGGCAGACGACTTGATTCGACATGTGATCGACCTGACCTCTCCATTAGATGCCGAGATCCAAAAGACTGTGATTGTTCTTACAAAAAGAAGAACCATTTAAGAAGCTACCACAATATGCCCCCATGTGAGACAAACGAGAACATTTTCCAACTAAAAAAAGGTGCGGCAAAAAAGGCATTTCTTTCGAAGAAATTCAAAAGAAACACTTCAGGTAAGTGTTATCTATGTGGCCAGAAAGGACACTTCTTTAAAACTTGCCCCAAGCATACAAAGCAGCACAATGTAACTCTTCTTCAGAAATCAACAACCCTGGCAGACAGATTTTTCCAACCTTGAATCAGTGTTCTCGCCCGATGACGAATATAACCCAGAGTCTGTTTTGGCTATCTAGCATAGTCATCACTACTCTAATGATGACTCTGATGAGCAATATGAAATTCAAGGAATTAATGGAATTTTCTCCATTCCTAGTGATTTTGTATCATTCCTTTAGCCAGTCCCTATGGTCTAAGTCCAGCTCCTAACAGAACCATATGCACATCACATCCTAGCTATCGCTTTACATGATGCTGGTGCCTCCACATCCATTCTTGATCCTGACATCCTTCCATCCTCCCTTTGGAAACTACACACTCAAGCATTTCAAGCAGCAGATGGAAAAGTTTTCCACCCATCACTCTAAAACCTTTTCCTCACTTCCGCATCCACCATCACTTCCTTGGTTCCTGCTTATCCAGCAAAGACCTCACCATTGTGTTCGACATCCTTCAGAAGATCAACAATCTTCGATGGACTAAAAATGGCCTCACACACAAGCAATACTCCATTCCACGGTCCACAATTCCAAACTTATATATATATATATATATATATATATATATATATATATATATATATATTCGGTCTCACACTTGACCAACTCAAGGAACGATTAGAGATTGATTGTTGTGTCACCTCACATTCAGCCTTCCTTTCCAAACACCACTCCTTTGTGGCAAAATCTTGAGTTTTTGTCTGTCTCCCTTTCAAGCGAAATGAAGATATAAATCCAACAAAAACATCTCACCAAGGCATGTCCCCTAAGCACCTTCGCCCAACAATAAAAGAATTGAATGATCTCCTAGCCCAAGACCTTATTGAGCCCACATCTTCACAATGGGCTTGTGAGGCTTTCTATGTAAACAAGTGCATTGAAAAGACTAGAGGAAATTTACGATAGATTATAAACTACCAATTGCTTAATTCCTTCCTGGCAAATGACAAATTGCCCCTACTACACTGCAAATCACTATTTCAATAGTTGATAATGCATGTGTTTTCTCTATATTTGATCATAAGGCAGGATTTTGGCAACTAGGCATTCATCCGGAAGATCGACACAAGATTGCATTCACCATCCCAGATGCCCATTATCAATGGAAAGTTCTCCCTTTTAGATTGTAGACAGCTCCATCCGTCTTCCAGAAAGCAATGATCAGCATCTTCAAGCCGATCCTTCCGCATGCAGTAGTCTACATAGATGATATTTTGTTGTTCTCAGCCTCTATGGATGAACATCTCCAACTCCTGCAACAGTTTTACGAGATAGTCTCCAAATATGGCATCATGCTCTTAGAAAAGAAGATAGTCCTTGCCCAAACTACAATTGATTTCCTCGGCATGCACATAGTCAATGGAAAATACAAGCCGCAACCACACATTCCTCGACATAGACAACAGTTTGTTAGTCACTACAGCATATATTGTAGTGTCACTGTAGCAGTTTGTCTTTTGCAAACCATTGTTTTGTCGACAAGTCATTGTAGTGTCAATAGAATAGTAACACTGTAGCAGTTTGTCTTTTGTCAGTTATTGTAGTGTTGGCTAGTCACTATAGTCTGCAAGTTACAGTAGCGTAATTAAGAACATGTAAAATCCGAACTTCGTGGCCTATAAAAAGATATCATATCTCACTCATCTGGAAAAATAAGTCCAAACAAGATGCTCTTCTAAACCTTAGTCTATGTAACCTAGACTTTATAATTTGATTTTTTATGCAATCTTTTCAATTGATGGTTTGATTCTCTTATTCTTCATTTGTGTTGTGTGTGTGTAGACGCATGCAAGCATGATGCGGTCCAACAAAAGCTTCAAATCTAGGTGGAGCTAACAAGCCCCACATTTTGGCTAGTTGAAAAACTCATTTGATGG
The DNA here is from genome assembly GCA_037074715.1 of Magnolia kwangsiensis. Taxonomy (NCBI): domain Eukaryota; kingdom Viridiplantae; phylum Streptophyta; class Magnoliopsida; order Magnoliales; family Magnoliaceae; genus Magnolia; species Magnolia kwangsiensis. Next base: position 18,082,759 of record CM073577.1, on the reverse strand, counting down.
GAAGACTCCGCTAGAAAATAGGGCCAAACACGCTTATCAGTCATGTTCATAGAAAAAGATGCCGAGCGTTTCCAAAGTTCTTCGACTAATTGGATTTCATGATCCCACAATCTTCTTATGAAATGCAAGTTCCAAACCATCTTGTAACCAAAAACTCATAGATGGCTAAGATATGAAAGGTTAAGTTTTAGTCGGGTTTTTCGAGCTATGTTTAGGGCTTTAAATATTCTTTATGGACATCTGTTTGGGGAGTGCTTTTTTTCTATATTGTTTTTGAAATTTGAAGATTTTCACAAAAGTTCCAAGTTTATTGTGAGTTTCACAATCCTATTGTCAAACGACCTAAAATGGTTACGTATTAGCCGTTACAGTCATTAAATAATGGAAACAGTGTGTTTCGACAAGAAACGAATGCGTTTGATTTGGGAAAATTTATTCAATGATAACAAAGAATTCCACGGTGTGTGTGCGTGTGGAGTGAGTGTGGGGGTGTGTGTGCGTGTGTAAAAAAAAAAACAAAAAACAAAGAATTCGATGAGAGAACAATAATCACAAGATATCTATTCATTCCAAGTTCATTTACATCCTCGGATATCCCTTGATTCTGAAAACAGAGTACAATCAATCAACACAATGAATAAAAGAGAAGATAGTTTGATGGTGATTTTGGCGGCATTTCAACGCTTTTGATGTTCATCGCAAAGGTGGATAGATTGTGTGGACTTGAAACCCTTGATCTGGTCATGCAATAGGTTCTGATCATCCTTCCGTTCATCCTTCCAGTCGTACGGACGGACTTTCTTTTTCCTTGAACTCATTCTCTACGCTTCACATTTCTCTCCTCTGTGAGCTTCTTGAAGCTTTCCAATTTCTATCTTCTCTCACTTCTCTTTCTTACTTCTCTCTCTCACTGCCCTCTCCAAATGGAGATAGTAGAGAGGTATTTATAGACATTCAACAAGTGTGGAGGTCATCTGTTTGAAGATGAAAGTGCACAAGCCTAGACAGAGAATGTGGAGTGCACAAGGCTTACTTTAGGACAAAAACCATGTATTAGGACAAGTTTTCATGGATAATAGTACAAAAGGCAGACTTTAAGACAAAGCTCCTCTCCAAATGGCACATGGGACTTCCATCAAGACAAGAAAAGGCTTGCCTTAAGACAAAGGGGAGAAAGAAGTGGCGCATGGGAAAGATATTAATACAAGAAAAGCCTTGTCTTAAGACAAAGGGGAGAAAGAAGTGGTGCATGGAAGAGACATTAAGACAAGAAAAGCCTTGTCTTAAGACAAAGGGGAGAAAGAAGTGGCGCATGGGACATCTTGCAAAAGTGGTTGTGCGGCTCGCGCAAGAGACTTCTTTTGCAAACCATTTCCTTAAAGAGTGGCGCATGGGGCTTGCTTCAGGACAACAAAAGCCTATCTTTAAGACAAGGAGACAGAGAAGTGGCACATGGGACTTGCTTCAGGACCACAAAAGCCTTTCATTAAGACAAAGGGTAGAGAGAGAAGTGGCGCATGGAAATTTCTCTTGGACATGCCTCCACAAAAAGTGGTGCAAAGGCTTTTTTGCAGAAATAGTTGCGCAGGTTCGCGCAAAGGGTTTTCTTTGCAAAAGTGGTTGCGCGAGTTCGCGCAAAGGGTTTTCTTTGTAGAAGTGGCTGCGCGGGTTCGCACAAAGGGTTTTCTTTTCAGAAGTGGTTGCGCAGGTTCATGCAAAGGGTTTTCTTTACAAAAATGGTTGTGCAGGTTCATGCAAAGGGTTCTTCAGGACATAAAAAGCCTCTTGTCTGGACATTGTTCCACATGGAGTGGCGCATGGGGCTTTTTCCTCAAGGGGTTTTGCGCGGATAGGCGCAACAAGCTGGGGTTTGCATGGATGGCACAATAGGATTTCCCCAAAAAAGGGGTTGCGCGGATGGCGCAACGGGATTTCCCCAAAAAGGGGTTGCGCGGATAGCGCAACAGGAGTTCTCTCTCTTCCTTTCTTCTCTTCACTTCTTGTCCTCATCCCTTCTTGTCTTCCAAGACAACAAACCCTCAAATGAGGCATGGGGAGGGGTATTTATAGGCATCCCAGGCCCCTCACTCTTTAAATTGTGGTGATTACCACCACTTCTTTCTTCATACAACATCCAAGCTTCTTCCTTAAATAGTGGTGTTCACCAATCTCTCCCTTAAATAGTGGTGTACAACCACTTCTTCCTCCATATAAGGAAAAACCCATCCACTCCTTTTTACCAAAATACCCCCATTCACTCATTTTTACCAAAATACCCCTCATTCACTCTTTTTTAACAAAATACCCTCATTCACTCCTTTTTACCAAAATAAGGAGTGAACAACCCTGGAAAGGATCCGTACAATGGAATTCTCTAACCAATGCAATGGACATGCAATGAGATGGAATATTCTTTATGCCTCAACAGAGTGGCCACCATTATGCATTACAGGGCCGTAACATCCGTTATGGAAAAATGGCCGATACATTTTTTTAAGGGCCATGATAGCCATATCATAATGGTAACAATGGTGGCTCTTATGGCCACCACTACGATTAGTGAATACCTTGCCTATTGTTGATTTTCCTTATCCTTTGTTTATTCTTAGTGGTATCTAAAACTTTGTTTAAGCTTCTCACGAGTTAGAGAACTTATGTGACAATGGCTTGCGCCATTTACCTACTCTTGATGACGGTTTTCTGTGGAGAGTGGAGACCATTTCCAAGTATCACTGATACTATCGATAATATCCCCGATATCATCGGTATCTCCAACTCGGTGATGCCAATAACACTAGTAATATCGGAAATTGATGCAGGACATGAAAATTAAATATGATATGCAAGATTTCAGGCTTAAGATCACGTTAGTTCAGAAACAATTACACGAATTTTATATCCCACATAAAAGTCCAAACATTCAATTAAGGGGAATCCATGCGGATCCAGGCCTACACATGATTGGGCTGGATCAATAAAAAATTATAAACCAAACGATACTCAAAGATAAGAAATAATCACCCACACATGCATAGTAATCAATCCCTACTCCAAGGGATTTAGAAATTTCAATTCGGGGAACCCTAGGGTAAGAAAATTGACAAATAACTTAAGGAAAACGTAATCTAGGGTTATGATTTATGAAAAATAGCTATGAGAGGATAAAAGAAGATAAAAACCTGAACCAAAAGACGATCCCGCGTGTGGACAGCAACAATGGCCCAAACGGACGTACATGTGAACTCGGCCGCACGTGTGTGGGGCCCACTATTCAGAAAAAGGCTACCTTGGCCCTGATCGGCCAGGGATGGACTCCAAAACCCCCAAATCTCAGCTCGATCTGATGTACGGTTTGTGCATGGTGCTCCGCCGAAGTTTCAGCTCGCCTGCAGGCCGAAATCTGAAAATCTGCTGTAATGAAGAAATCCGATGCAACAAAAGGGACGAATTCGAAGTATGGATGGTGGTGGAAGATGGAAAAGAAGATGATGGAGGATGGGGGAGACTCGGAGTCGATGTGGCTTCGCACCACGGTAGTTAGCCCTTCGAAAAGGGAGGGCTTCGCACCCACTTTTGAATTCTTTCACAACTCACGAAGAGCGCAGAAAAATAAAGCAGGAATTTTTTTATTAACTTCAATGACTCACAAGAACTACAAGGGGTGCCTATTTATAAGAAAAATCCTATACCCCAAAACTCGCACCATGTGTGCAACATATTACTTGACGATGAAGTAAACTAAAATAAAAACCATACAGAAAAATCTAAAGCATTCATAATGTTCTAAATAATAACAATAAGCAAAACCTAAAATATGAAATCAATCTGACGAGTAGGCCACGATCATGAGATTCCATGATGGGCTTTTCTTGACCATCGGTCCCACTTTTTTAAAATCAAAACTTGTCTTCTAACTAGAAGGCCCTCCGTGGACGTCTTCATCGAGCCAGATCGATGGTGGGGTCCTCTTTCTGTGCATGTACGTGCGTAGGAGTGGTGGTGTGCGAGCGTGCGTATGCACAATGTCCCCATCAACTCTCCCCGGCTACGAAGATTTCGCCACTGGCGAAATAAAACTCCTGAACCGCTCTAGGATGTCGGGATCAAGTCTCTGAAGCTCCTCCTCAGTGAGCCACGTGTTGTCTGAAGCTGGGCGTGACTTCCATTTAACTAGGTATTTCTGAAACTCGCCATCCGATGTGAAAATTATCTTATGGTCCAGTATATTCTCTATTTCCTCTCTGAGTATGTGAAGGCTAGGTATGGGAGGCAGAGGCTAGGATGAAAGGTCGGGAAGAGGCCATAAATCAAAAGGTAAGTCTGGGGCATCAGGATGAGTGGGCAAAGGGCCGAACAAAGTATCAGTGGGTCCCTGAAAAGCAACTAGATCCTCCACATTGAATGTGGAACTAATTCCCATGGAAGGTGAAAAATCTACCTCATACGCATTGAGACCGTTTCGCTTTATAATTTTGAAGGGCCCAGCGCTACGCGCGTGTGACTTACGAATGGCCCCTGGAGGGTACCGCTCGGGCCTGATGCGGACCATCACAGAGTCCCCAATATTGAACTCTTTGAAACGTCTATGTAGGTCTGCAGAAAATTTGTAATGTTCATTACTAATAGTGATCTTTCGCCTAATTTCTTGATGCAATGCATGTATGTGATGCGCAAAAGACTCTGCAGACTCTGATGGCCTATGGGACAATGACATGGGAATAAGATCAATAGGCTTCCTAGGCTTATAACCAGTAACGACTTCAAAAGGACTTGTTGACAGAACTATTGTATGCAAACTCGGCTATAGGCAGTACGGTGTCCCATGTCCTGGTATGCTCTCCCACTAAACATCAAAGTAAACTCCCTAGGCTCCTATTAACCACCTCAGTCTGGCCATCGGTCTGAGGGTGGTAGGCAGAAGAAAATTGGAGCCTAGTATTCATCATGTGCCATAGTATCTTCCAAAAGTAACTCATGAATCTCACGTCACGGTCAGACACTATGGTTTTTGGTAATCCATGCAATTTGACGACCTCACTAAAGAACAGCTTGGCAACATGAGAGGCGTCAGAGGTCTTAGAACAAGGAATGAAGTGGGCCATTTTAGAGAAACGGTCCAAGACAACAAATATAGAGTCATGCTTTTGAATAGTCTTGGGAAGTCCAAGCACAAAGTCCATACTGATGTCCTGCCAAGGGATAAATGGGACTGGCAAAGGTGTATATAATCCTGTATTCTGTTTCTTCTGCTTTGCCAGGTGATAAGTTCGGCATTGCCCTATTATTTTGGCCACGTCCCGCTTGAGGCTTGGCCAATGAAATCTATCCTCCACTAGGGCAATGGTCTTTTGTCACGACCGAAATGACCCGCGACCCCCCTGAATGTAACTCCCAGACAAGAAAATTGCGAAGGGAGGTGCGTGGTATACACAAGCGGTCACTCCTAAACAAATATCCGTCCAAAATCAAATATTCACTGTTAGCTCCTGACGGACTTTCTAATAAAGACATATACACAACCCCAAAATCTGGACACTCAGAATACTTTTCTTTAATACGCTCAAGGCCCATAACTTCAACGCTCATGGAGTTGAGTAATGTGACTCGACGAAACAACACGTCGGCAGGCTTATTCTCTACACCGGCCTTGTGCTTAAGTACAAAAGTATACTCTTGAAGGAATTGAACCCACTTGACGTGCCTGGGGCTTAATTTCTTCTGAGAGTTCAAGTATCTTAAGGCCTCGTGATCTGAGAACAAGACGAATTCTTGCGGTAACAGGCAATGTCATCAATGGCGTAGTGATTGCACTACCGCGTAAAATTCCTTGTCATAGGTGGAATATCTTTGCTTCGCCTCATTCAGTTTCTCACTAAAAAAGGCAACAGGATGCCCTTCCTGGCTAACTACTCCTCCTATGCCGACTCTTGACGCGTTACATGCGACTTCAAAAGCTTTTAAAAAATCTAGAAGTCGCGTGACTGGAGCTTCGGTCATCTTGACCTTTATCTCCTAGAAGGACTTTGAAGCAGCCTTTGTCCATTGAAACTTTTCTTTTTTTATGCAGCCCGTGATGGGAGCCACAATGGAACTGAAGCCTCGAATGAACTGCCTATAAAAAGTGGCTAAGTCATGAAAGTTGCGCACCTCATGAATATTGCGGGGTTCGGGCCAGTTAACGATGGCCTTGACCTTCTCGGAATCCGCCGATACGCCCTCAGCTGACACAATAAAATCTAAGAAGATCACACTACTAGACAAGAACGCGCACTTCTTTAGGTTAGTGTACAACTTCTCGGCCCTAAGGATCCCACAAACCTGCCTCAAATGGTTAAGGTGTTGCTCCTTAGTCATGCTATAAATCAAGATATCATCAAAGTATACGACTAGAAACTTCCCCATGAAGGGTCTCAACACTTGGGTCATCACACGCATGAAAGTGCTTGGGGCATTAGTTAACCCAAAAGGCGTCACTAGCCACTCATATAGCCCATCCCTCGTCTTGAAGGCCGTCTTTCACTCATCACCAGGGCGTATACGGATTTGGTGATACCCACTTTTGAGGTCAATTTTTGAGAAGATAGTAGCATTGGCCATCATATCTAACATGTCATCAAGACGCGGTATGGAAAACCGATACTTGATTGTGATTTTGTTGATGGCCCTACTATCAACACACATCTTCCATGTGTCATCCTTCTTAGGTGTAAGAAGAGCGGGCATGGCACACGGACTCATGCTCTCTCGAATGAAACCCTTCTCTAGGAGTTCATCAATCTGCCTCTTTAACTCAGCGTGCTCCTTCGGGTTCATTCTGTAATGCGGGAGGTTTGGTAGAGTCGCCTCAGGGATTAAATCAATGGCATGTTGTATATCCCTCATAGGAGGAAGCTCATTCGGTAAATCATCAGGAAAGACATCACGAAACTCATGTACTACCTGAATGGCCTCAGTGGGTAACTCTACGCTAGTCTCTGGTACACTCTCCCTAGCCACAAGGGCATATATCATCGAGTCTGCCACTGCATCTCGCTCAAAGTCTTTAGCATTCAAAATATGGAGCAGTTTGGACTTGGACTTTGACTCCTTTGCTTCTTGTAGGCCGCTCACACCACTCTGTGTGGTGAACTCTTTTCCAGTTGTATTCTTAGGTGGCAGAGGATTCATCTTAACCTTCTTGCCCTCAAATCAGAACGTACACACATTTGAACGACCAAATATGGTAACATCCCTGTCATAGAGTCACGGCCTACCTAAAATGACATGGCCAACATCCATATGAACAACATCACACCAAATTGTGTATTTATAAGATCCGAACTGAACAGGGACAAGACAACGGTGCGAGATTAGAATGGATGTTTCATCAACCCAGGAGACTCTATAGGGCTGAGGATGGGCTTCCAGCTTCAAGCCCAAGCGACTCACGGTGCTAGTCAATGCCACGTTGTCACTACCACTATACACGATCATCTTACAGCTATTTTCTCCACATTTTGCATAAGTGTAGAAGATCGTGTTGCAGCGCCAGTCATCAGTGTTTTTGGCTTGAGCCAGGGCGCAACGCACAATTGCGAGGGTCATAGACTCTTGTGCTCCCTATTCATCATTAGGGGTTCCGACTGGCTCATATTCCTCCTCCTCACTATCACTCTCTGGGGGCACTACTACTTGCCCATCAATAAGGAGTACTGTGGTGCCCTCTCTCGTGCCACACTGGTGAGCAAAATGACCAAACCCCTGACACCTAAAACACCTAGTAGCCCCACTTCCACGTGAACTAGACCCGACAATCTTTACCCTTATCATCCTTAGGTCTGGGCTGAACATTAGGGGAAGGTTTGTTTTGGAATCTCGTGTTAGGTCTAGCCCCAGAGGGGTTGGCCTTAGCACTGGATTCGCGAAAGTCAAACCGCTTTTCCACCGATGCTTTAAGGTATTGCTCGACATCTAACACTACTTGGTACAACTGTTCGATGGTGGCCTGTTTTAAAACGAGCAAGGGTGAGTACGGGGTCCTCATCAACCTCACAGCGAGTCAAGTACTCTTCGAATTTCTCAATATAGTCAGCAACACTCATGGAACCCTGTCGAAGAGACTGTCACTCCTCAATCAACCGCAGACGATAAGAGAAAGGGAGGTACTTCTCTTTCAGCGTTTCTTTCATTTCTCCCTAATGGACTATTGGGAGTTCCCTCGCTCTTTCTTTTTTTCGCTCAACCATCGCCCAAAACCTTTTTGCTTGACCCACAAGCTTCATCTTGGCAAATCGGACTCGTCGAGCATCCAACATATCATACCGCTCAAAATAGTGGTTCATATCCGCCAACCAATTTAAAAAAGCTTTAGGATCCAAGTAGCCATCAAAAGTAGGGGCGTCTACTTTAACTCGCTTGAGGAGTTGCGCATCTGAGTCATATTGGTCATAATGTCCCTCACGGGGTGGGTGCACAGGTGCGCGCCCATAACCAACTCCTTGGCCGCCTCCATTCCTTGGTCTAATCTCCTGACCACCTACCTAAGAATGGGCATCTTCCCCAATGGTGTGGTTTGCCCTGAGGGAGGCCTCTATTTGAGTAACGCAATCATCAAATTGGTTAAGGCGTTGATCCATGCGGCTCTGATACCGAATTTGATGCAGGACATGAAAATTAAATATGATATGCAAGATTTCAAGCTTAAGATCACGTTAGTTCAGAAACAATTACACAAATTCCATATCCCACATAAAAGTCCAAACATTCAATTAAGGGGAATCTATGCGTTGTTCCAAGCGCTTAGACATAGACTCAAACTGCTGGGTAAACTTGGCCATTGATTCTTGTAGTTGCTTCATGTTTAAATTAGGGTGCAAACCAAAACCGCGACCCGTATGTGTGGGCATACACAGGCTAACTCAACCTAAGGGCTTTCTATGACGACTATATGCATCTAAAAACTAAATGACCCTACGAGACTCTATATGAAGGACACTACACACTGTTACAAAAATTCAGCTATATATATATATCAAGGACTACGGTTTTCTAGCAGCTATATATGATGGACTGGATGCATGAAGGACTCAAACAAACTAAACCCTAAATATGTGGTGAATTCCCCTACAAGAACCCTTGGCTCTAATACCAAATTTGATGCAAGACATGAAAATTAAATATGATATGCAAGATTTCAAGCTTAAGATCACGTTAGTTCAGAAACAATTACACAAATTTCATATCCCACATAAAAGTCCAAACATTCAATTAAGGGGAATCTATGCGGGTCCAGGCCTACACATGATAGGGCTGGATCAATAAAAAATTATGAACCAAACGATACTCAAAGATAAGAAATAATCACCCGCAAATGCATAGTAATCAGTCCCTAATCCAAGGGATTCAGAAATTCCAATTCGGGGAACCCTAGGGTAAGAAAATTGACAAATAACTTAGGGAAAACATAATCTAGGGCTAGGATTAATGAAAAACAGCTATAAGAGGATAAAAGAAGATAAAAACCTGAACCAAAAGACGATCCCGCGTATGGACAGCAACAATGGCTCAAACAGACATACGTGTGATCTCGGCCGCACGTGTGTGGGGCCCACTATTCAGAAAAAGGCTACCTTGGCCCTGGTCGGCCAGGGATGGACTCCAAAACCCCCAAATCTTAGCTCAATCCGATGTACAGTTTGTGCGTGGTGCTTCGCCAAAGTTTCAACTCACCTACGGGCTGAAATCTGGAAATCTGCTGTAATGAAGAAATCCGATGCAACAAAAAGGACGAATTCGAAGTATGGATGGTGGTGGAAGATGGAAAAGAAGATGATGGAGGATGGGGGTGAATCGGAGTCGATGTGGCTTCGCACCACGGTAATTGGCCCTTCGAAAAGGGAGGGCTTCGCACCCACTTTTGAATTCTTTCACAACTCACGAAGAGAGCAGAAAAATAAAGCAGAAATTTTTTTATTAACTTCAATAAATCAAAAGAACTACAAGGGGTGCCTATTTATAGGAAAAATCCTATACCCCAAAACTCGCACCATGTGTGCAACCTATTACTTGGCGATGAAGTAAACTAAAATAAAAATCAAACAGAGAAATCTAAAACGTTCATAATGTTCTAAATAATAACAATAAGCAAAACCTAAAATATGAAATCAATCTGACAAGTAGCCACGATCATGAGATCCCATGATGGGCTTTTTTTGACCATCGGGCCCACTTTTTTTAAACCAAAACTTGTCTTCTAACTGGAAGACCCTCCGTGGACGTCGTCATCGAGCCAGATTGATGGTGGGGTCCTTCTGCGTATGTACGTGCGTAGGGGTGGTGGTGTGCGAGCGTGCGTGTGCACGATGTCCTCATCAGAAATTCCAGGTATCGATATTATATCGCCAATATTTTCGCCTACATAAATTCCAAGTGTTGCTTGTATCGCCAATGTATCGGCGATATTTCAATAATATCATCAATGTATTGCCAATACATCAATATCACCAAAAATCTATTTATTAAAAAAAAAAATCATTTCAGTTTTTTAGAGTGATCCTTCGGATATATATATATATATATGGGTGCATAGTTGTATGATGAAATGCATGTTTGTATGTATATCTATGCATGCATGGATGATGCTTACATGGTTGGTTGGATGAATGGTTGATGGATGTATATGTGTGTGTGTGCATGCATGGATGGATGGATCATGCATCTGTGTTTGTATGTATGTATGTATGCATGCATGAATGGATCCACCATTTCCCCCATATTTTCTCAATGCTTCCCTGGTCAACGATACATGCTTTTAGCCCCCCATTAAGGGAAACTTATTATTTGATTCCTAAATATGCAAATATGCGTCTTTTTCATTATTATTTGATTCCTAAATATGTGTATTTTAGCGTCTCCTGAGGTATCGTCAAAAAATTCCACCATTTTCCCCAAGTTTCTCCAATGTTTCCCTAAGAAGACATTACATGTTTTTAGACACCCATTAAAATGGAACTTATTACGCATCTTCTTTTTTGCAATTATTGGATTCCTAAATATGCAAATGTGTATTTTAACATTTCCTCAAGTTTCATTGAGAAATTCCACCATTTTCCTCAGTCAGCAATGCATTTCTGGGTATTGGCAATATCAGTACATGTTTCCATATCCCCGGCCAGCAATACATGTAACAATACCGAAACTACGAACACTGGTGGAGACCAGCAAAATAGGGAAAGGTGCTAAGAGTCTAGAAATTTTGGAACTGTTTTCTCTCACCAGCAACCTATGTGGGGGGGAAAGGTGCTAAGAGTTGACAAATGCATAGATCAAATATGAAGCTAATGGCAATAAGTAACAATGTCAACAGAGAGTAGTCTGATGCATATGATGCATAAATTCCTTCATCTTAGTTTAAATGAGCCAACATGCCAAAGAGAAAACATGTGAAAATAGCCAACACTTTATGCCAACCCAAGCCAGGTTTCTGATTCTCAAAGTCACACATTAGGCCCTTTAAACTACAATAAATGGTTTCCTACCCAGCCACGCATTCAGTTAAATAAGGAAAGACAAAATAGCTTGAATTCACTAACCAGTTCATGGTGAATGGGTGTGGGTGTGTGCGTGTTGGGGGGAGTAGAATGGTTTGCTTTTTCTTCTTTCCCCCAGGGATGTAGAATGAAATGGGTAACCATAGTTGGGAGAGGGCTGCTAAATGAACTTCAACAAACAAATACAGTTGAAAGATCTGAGATATCATTTGCATTTTGTCGACTTATCAACATAAAAAAGGTGCTCATAATGTTATCGTGATAGGAAAACAGGGTAGAACAGAAAAATGAGTGGACTTAAGCCCTCACCTGAGGCTGAATGGAGCTGTTGCTAGTCTGCTTGCTCTGCTCCACAAGTGTTACCGACTCAAGTACAATGTTTCAGATGTTTCTCTTTCATCTACATGTGAAATTATTCATTAATATTGCTCCCCATTGATATAACCTGCAATGTTGTTCCTTTGGTTATCCAGGCAGTTAGTTCCGGTTGATGTTCAAAATGGTTAAGTGGATGCAGACTTTTATCCGCCAATTGCACACCATAGACAAACGGAAGTCTAAATGTCAAGAAGCTCTCCGGCGGTAAGATCACTCGATAGCCAAGGCTGAACTGTGATTGTCGCTCACAATCAGGAACAGATGGAGGCAGGCATGAGGCCTACAAGTATACACACAAACAACGAAACTTCTCAGCATGAGGGATCATTAAAATATGAATTCCATGGATACTCCTACTCTGAGATAGTTTATTGCAATCTACATTTTTCATATATGAGCTCCAGTAAGAAAGTCGAACAAGAGCATTGAGGCAAGGAGATTTGCTAAGCACATGAACGTGTGCAATAAAGCTCATGTAAACACCAAACACGCCAGCATGGCACATAGGTGCGAGACCCAATCCATCCATCAGGTTGGTCCAACCTTCGAGATGTTTTCCCAAAAAAAAAAAAAAAAAATCTGATCCACTCAGCATGTGGGCCCCAATATTAGAAACAGAAAGAAGGGTTAGAAAACTTCAGCCAAGTTTTTCAAAGTCATGCAATTTTTTTTGCAAACCGAGGCCCCCATGACCAGTGGATCAACCTAATTCTTGGGCTAGGGCATAAAAAAAGTGGTTCCTTTCTGAGGGATGGATTGGATCTCGACATATCGTACCATGCTGGCACCTGTTTGATGTCTACACGAGCTTTATTGCACACCCATGTGGGCTTAGCAAAGCTCTTGAGGTAACTGAAGAAGATTAAAAACACGAAAAATAATTGCAGCGTTCATCGTGATGATAATAATAGTACATTTCAAAGAATGACGAATTATGTAAGGCAAATTCAACAATGAAGTGAGAAAGAGGTTAGCGACGCTGCAACAATGATAGAAAGACAGAAAGTGGTTCAACAGTGAAAGGAAAGTGATCAACTGTTTGTCATAGAAGAATGAGAGGTGTCTGGGCAATTAACAAAACATACCTCGAACTGTACAACTGGGGATGTTGCTAAAACGATGGGAAATGGAGGTGTCACCTAACAGCAGAATACAACAGTACATGAAGTTAAGGGCATGAAGGCAATTTAATAAAAGAAATAAGCATATGGTATACGAATAATGCAGCACAGCATGAAGGGAATTTAAAAAAAGAATCTTAGCATATGGTATCCACATAGCACAGCATATTTTAACTTGAGAGTCGAGAAAGAAGAACATTTCCGAGTTTTAACATAGGTGAGGCATTCAGATAATGACCACATCAGGCATTTCATTTTTAATTGTGAAAAAGATCATTGAAGAATAGAAGTGATGCCTTCTTTGAGCTAAGTCATCAATAAAATCAGCTGAGGATGTGATATTGGACAGGGAAACAAGGCAGCAGCACCTTACAGCCATATTCACTATCTAATCAGTATTCCCTGGCAAAGTACCCTGCATGAAACTTGAATCATTCATCAGAAACATGGATTATCCACTGTTCCAACCCCCATTTCATACTCGGTTGTAGGCAATAACAGTAACGGCAGCCATAACAGCCACCCCCATTACCATTATGAAACGGGCCTTAACAGTCATTACAGTCTTCTTTAAAAATAAAGCAAAATAACATAAAACACCTTATCAGCCCCTTAATGGACCATCACACTCCGTTTTTCTGTACTAACAACCAAGTTATTCAAAAATGGTTACACAACAGTAACAGTGGGAACCGTAATGTGTTACGGGCTCATAATGGTCGTAACAGGCATTACAGAAAAAACGGCCATTATGGCCCACATCGCAATAGTAACAGCAGCAGCTGTTATGGCCACCATTACCATTATTGAATACCTTGGTAACGGCTGTTACGTAACCGTTCCTTAATAACTTAGTTGCAGTGGAGCAATTCATTATTATGGCATATTCACCTGATATCTGGCCCGAGAGAGAGAGTGTAAGACCCGTATCATACTCTGTACCGTTCCGTAGGCTTCTGCGGTCCTCCCGGTTGAATTCGGGCAACCCTCGACCTGTATCCTACATTTGCGCGCGATCTTAAGCCGAGTCCTGCATACCGAAGTCGGCTCAACCCAAAACTTATATCTTAGCGACCGCATCGTCGCCGCGGTTCCAACGCCGCATCTCGTGCGCCAATCCGACCCTTAAATCATAAGATGTGGACCGTGCATTATATTGGCCGTGGACCGCATATTGTGGGACCCCTCCCATGTGGCACCAATCCCTAGGTAATCATGAGGGTGATGACATCACCCTAGCTATAGTCATCCTACCCTAGCTATAGCCACCCTACCTTAGCTATAGCCACCCTACCCCTAGCCCTTCTTACAAGCACTTATTGCTAGTCATCCATACCTCTTACAAGTCATCATTGCCTCTCTCTCTCTCTCTCTCTCATTTCTCCCTTCTTTTCTAAGCAACCCAAAACACAAAAGAATTCCAACGTCCAAGCTCTCCCAACCTCCATGAGAGAATTTTATGTGTGGCCCACTTCCTAACCCTCTCATCTCCCATCTCCACCCTTCATTCACCATCATCTTTCATTGGGGTCGAAGTCAAGGAGTAAAGGAAGCCAAGGGAGAAAAAAGATTAGCGAACGGTGTGTTTTGATGAAGGGCCAAGTGGGACCTACCGATTGATGGTATGGATCTCACTTTGGACCCTAGATGTGGCTGATAGCCCACCTTGATTCTCATGATCATTCTATGATAGGGTCATTTTCCATGGACCCCATGATGATGTCTACTTTCTAGTTTGAAAGAGGTCGTCTAAACCTTCTATTTTGGTGGAGGAATCTCCACTGTTTATTTTTGTTTTGTGGGCCCACATGTATTGAGACCCACTTGATGTATGATTAAACACATGGAAAGGGAGGGCTCATAGTGGCGGAGCCCCCCCATCATCACATGTCCCTTTCTCTCTCTTCCTCTCTTTTCCATTTTTGTATGATGATGTGGCTGTATGGCCCATCAGGATGTACCCCACCTTGATGTATGTCTTATCCAAACCATCCAAGCCATGTGGGCCCTACCTTAGTGGAGATGGGAAAAACACAAATATCAGATAGATCAAGGTGGGCCATGTCCACGTGGGACCCACCTTGAATGTGTGTTGTATTCAAACCGTCCAGCGTCCAGGGATGCTGGACACGGCCACACGCTGTGAAGTGTGAGCAAACAATGGGTGTATTAACAATAAAAAAATAAAAAATGGTTTAAGGTTTTTAGGTGGGCCACTCATATAGGCCCCACCTTGATGTATGTATTTAATCCAAGCCATTTATCCTATTTCCCAACTCATTTTAGGCGTTAAGCCAAAAAATGAAGCCAATTCGACTATTTGGCGGGCCATAGCATAGAAAACAATGCTTTTACCGTTGAAATCCACCATGATGTTTCTGTACCCCAAAATATGTTGAATATTAGGCTTGATGGATCTGTCTTGGGCCATAAAAAACCAATGGCTGGGTCGGATTCCCCTGATGCGGGCCCCACCCAGGAAATACCTTGGAAAAACAAAAAATAAAATAATATATATATGTGGCAGCGCCTATTGCTGCTGACCGTCAGAGGATGCGCAGCGCAGGACACTGTTGCGCGTGGCGTAAAGAGGCAGGGACCGTTGGGTCCCAACCGTGGGCCCCACCATGATGTGTGTTGCACATCAACACCATACATTTGATGGGTCCCCTTTACATATGGGGTGCCCCCAAATATCAGCCGTATACACAGCTCAGGTGGCCCACGCCACAGGAAACAGTGGGATTGAACATCTGCCATTGAAAACCTTTTGGGATGTCACGGAAGTTTTGGATCATTATGAAGTTTGTTTTTCCTCTTTATCCAAGTTCGTGTGACCTTATCAACAGTTGGATGACAGATAAACGTTATGGTGGGCCCCACGTGGGACCAACTATGGTGTATGTGTTTTACCCACTATAGTGTATATGTTTTACCCACCTAGTGCAGTCCAAGTGATCGTAAGAAACCGCACTATCTGCCTGGCTAATACTTTGTCAATATCTATCCGGCACGTCGATAGCGAACCCATTCACGTGCTTGTCAAACACATCCTAGCAACGCCCCCTACCCTCGGGCGAGTAAGGCCACACCCCTTTCCAATCGACCACGACACAGTGAGAGACGCAGCCTCCTGGTATTCAGCCCTCGTGCGCTCATGTATCCACTACGTTTCGACGTTGGAGCCATCCTCTGGTACCATCAGGTTTAGGGATTTTCACCCAAGGACATCTACAATATACCGGTGGAGGCCACAGTCCTGATGTCGCTAGGGCGTACGGTAATCATGTCATACAAATGCGAAGTGCATGAGTCACACTACCAGTCATGCAGCAATCCTGCACGTACCACGCACTCATGTATGGCAACTCCACCTATCAGGGAGCCCATAAACAATCTGCCCGAAGGCATATACGATGATTTGTCACTCCTCATAGCAAGCATACATATGGTGCATATGAGCATGAATCATGGAACTATACTAAACATGTTATATGGTGATAGACTCTATTCATAACGAAGATGGGCCTAGACGGCCTACACACTACAAGTATGGGCCTATCAATGGGCCCTAGGGAGAGTCATAATGCGGACATTTAACCAACATTATACTTACAATATGGACATCAAACCATCATTGCTCTTAGGGCACGGCCCGTTATAAATATCATTATATACACCACGGTGAAATCACACATTGCAATGGACCTAAATATATTCCATTGGGCCTTAAATACATCAAATGGGCCGCATCACATGGGCCTTATATTCATCAAGTGAGCCGCATCAATAGGCCGCACCAATGGGCCTTATGTACATTGCAATGGGTCATTATCCATGGGCCTTGAATACATCAGAATGGGCCTTCATATGGCAAGTGGGTCACATCACATGGGCCATATATACATCAAATGGGCTACACCAATGGGCCCCATGTATATCAAATGGGCCACACCCAAATATAAGTGGTGATAATGAATTCCACCATTAAAATTCTCAAGGCTCACCATAACATTTATTTCCCATCCAATCTGATCATAAGGTCACACAGACCTGAATTAAGAGGTAAAACAAATTTCCTACTAATCCAAGACTTCTGCATTCCCAAAGGATTTCAATAGTAGACGTTCAATCCTCACAGTGCAGTGTGGCCCACTTGATAAATAGAACTGTCTTATTTTTAGTCTCAAGCCTTAAAATTATCCTTCAAAATGGTTGGATGGTTTGGATGCAACACATGCATCATGGTGGGTCTCATAGGGATAGACAGCATGGATAAAGCATATACCTCATGGAGGGGTCCCCTACCGTCCAGCAGCCAAGCCAAAATAGCTGGACAGCATAGATAAAACACATACGTCCTACTGGGTCCCACCGTCCAATGGTGTGGACGATGTGGGTAAAACACATACACCTTAATGGGTCCCACGTGGGGCCCACCATAACATTTATCTGTCATCCAACTGTTGATAAGGTCACACAGACCTGGATAAAGAGGAAAAACAAACTTCATAATGATCCAAAACTTCCGTGATAACCCAAAAGGGTTTCAATGGCAAGCGTTCAATCCCACTGTTCCTGTGGCGTAAGCCACCTAAGCTGTGTATACGGCTGATATTTGGGGGCACCCCATATGTACAGGGGACCCATTAAATGCACGGTGTTGATGTGCAGCACACATCATGGTGGGGCACATGGCTGGGACCCAATGGTCCCTGCCTCTTCACGCCACGCGCAGCAGCGTCCTGTGTTGCATGTCCTCTGACGGTCAGCAGCAACAAGCGCTTCTGCATATATATATATATATATATATATATAATTTTATTTTTTGTTTTTCCAAGGTATTTCCTAGGTGGGGCCCGCATCAGGGGAATCCGACCCAGCCATTGGTTTTTTATGGCCCAAGATAGACCCATCAAGTCTAATATTCGACATATTTTGGGATACAGAAACATCAAGATGGATTTCAATGGTAAAAACACTGTTTTCTATGCTATGGCCCACCAGATAGTTGAATTGGCTTCATTTTTTGGCTCAACGTCTAAAATGAGTTAGGAAATAGGATGAACGGCTTGGATTAAATACATATATTAAGGTGGGGCCTGTATGAGTGGCCTACTTAAAAACCTTAAACCAAATTATTTTCTTTTGGTTAATACACCCACTGTTTGTTCACACTTCACAGCGTGTGGCCATATCCAGCGTCCCTGGACGCTGGACGGTTTGAATACAACTCACATTCAAGGTGGGTCCCACGTGGACGTGGCCCACCTAGGTCAATCTGGTATTTGTGTTTTTCCCATCTCCATTAAGATAGGGCCCACATGGCTTAGATGGTTTGGATAAGACATACATCAAGGTGGGGTACATCCGGGTGGGCTACACAGCCACATCATCATACAAAAAATGAAAAAGAGAGGAAGAGAGAGAAAGGGACATGTGATGATGGGGGGCTCCGCCACTATGAGCCCTCCCTTTCCATGCGTTCAATCATACATCAAGTAGGTCTCAATACATGTGGGCCCACAAAACAAAAATCAATGGTGGAGATTCCTTCTCCACCAAAATGGAAGGTCTAGATGACTTCTTTCAAACTAGAAAGTAGACATCATGATAGGGTCCATGGAAAATGGCCCCATCATGGAATGATCATGAGAATCAAGGTGGGTCATCAGCCACATCTAGAGTCCAAAGTGAGATCCATACCATCAATCGGTAGGCCCCACTTGGCCCATCATCAAAACATGAAATCTAGACCTATAGAACACCCACCGTTCGCTAATCTTCTTGCTCCCTTGGCTTCAACCCCAACGGAAGATGATGGTGAATGAAGGGTGGAGATTGGAGATGAGAGGGTTAGGAAGTAGGCCACACACAAAATTCTCTCATGGAGGTTGGGAGAGCTTGGACGTTGGAATTCTTTTGTGTTTTGGGTTGCTTGGAAAAGAAGGGAGAAATAAGAGAGAGAGAGAGAGAGAGAGAGAGCTTAAGTAGGCAATGATGACTTGTAAGAGAGGTATGGATAATTAGTAATAAGTGCTTGTAAAAAGGGCTAGGGGTAAGGTGGCTATAGCTAAGATAGGGTGACTATAGCTAGGGTAGGGTGGCTATAGCACCCTCATGATTACCTAGGGATTGGTGCCACATGAGATGGGTCCCACAATATGCGGTCCATAGCCAATATAATGCACAGTCCACATCTTATGATTTAAGCGTTGGATTGTCGTACGAAACGCGGCGTTGGAACCGTGGCGACGACGCGATCGCTAAGATACAAGTTTCGGGTCAAGCCAACTTCAGTATGCAGGACTCGGCTTAAGATCGCGCGCAAACATCGGATACATGTCGAGGGTTGTCGAAATTCAACCGAGAGGACCCCAGAAGCCTATGGAACGGTACGAACTATGATACGGGTCTTACAACTCTCCTCCAAATAAAAATTTCATCCTAGAAATTTTCATTACCATCGCAACTAGACATAACTCATAAAGAAAGAGGAAACAAAGTATCATCATACAACATCGAAGACAGCATACAAAATACAATATATAATTAATCATCAAAGAGATAGGGATGGCGCTCTCGAATCTCCACCTCGTGCTCTCAAGACGCCTCATTAACAGAATGGTAACCCCACTGAACCTTTACCAAGGGAATGACCTTGGTCCGGAAGACCTGCTCCTTTCGATTAAGGATACGAACTAGCTGCTCAATGTAAGAAGCATTCTCACGAACCTTCAGCGGCTGCCAATCAATAACTGGAAAGATGTAAGACCCGTATCATAGTCCGTACCGTTCCGTAGGCTTCCGCGGTCCTCCCGGTAGAATTCCGACAACCTTCGACCTGTATCCGACGTTTGCACAAGATCTTAAGCCGAGTCCTGCATACCAAAGTCGGCTCGACCCGAAACTTATATCTTAACAACCGCGTCGTCGTCGCGGTTCCAACGCCGCGTCTCGTGCGTCAATTCGACGCTTAGATCATAAGATGTGGACCGTAAATTACATTGGCCGTGGACCGCATATTGTGGGACTCACCTATCCCATGTGGCACCAATCCCTAGGTAATCATGAGGGTCATGACATCACCCTAGCTATAGCCACCCTACTTCTAGCCCTTCTTACAAGCACTTATTGCTAGTCATCCATACCTCTTACAAGTCATCATTGCCTACCTAAGCTCTCTCTCTCTCTTATTTCTCCCTTCTTTTCCAAGCAACCCAAAACACAAAAAGAATTCCAACGTCCAAGCTCTCCCAACCTCCATGAGAGAATTTTGTGTTGCCCACTTCCTAACCCTCTCATCTCCCATCTCCACCCTTCATTCACCATCATCTTCCGTTGGGGTCGAAGTCAAGGAGCAAAGGAAGCTGAGGGAGTAAGAAGATTAGCGAACGGTGGGTGTTCTATATGTCTAGATTTTATGTTTTAATGATGGCCCAAGTAGGGCCTACCGATTGATGGTATGGATCTCACTTTGGACCCTAAATATGGTCGATGACCCACCTTGATTCTCATGATCATTCCATTATGAGGCCATTCTCCATGGACCCCATCGTGATGTATACTTTCTAGTTTCAAAGAGGTCATCTAGACCTTCCATTTTGGTGGAGGAATCTCCACCATTGATTTCTGTTTTGCGAGCCCACATGTATTGGGACCCACTTGATGTATGATTGAACGCATGGAAAGGGAGGGCTCATAGTGGTGGAGCCCCCATTATCAAGCGTCCCTTTCTCTCTCTCTTCCTCTTTTCCATTTTTTGTATGATGATGTGGCTATGTGGCCCACCCAGATGTACCCCACCTTGATGTATGTCTTATCCAAACCATCCAAGCCATGTGGGCCCTACCTTAATGGAGATGGGAAAAACACAGATATCAGATTGATCTAGGTGGGCCACATCCATGTGGGACCCACCTTGAATGTGTGTTGTATTCAAACCGTCCAGCGTCCCTGGACGCTGGACACGGCCACATGCTGTGAAGTGTGAACAGACAATGGGTGTATTAACAAAAAAAAAAAATGGTTTAAGGTTTTTAGGTGGGCCACTCATACAAGCCCCACCTTAATGTATGTATTTAATCCAAGTCGTTCATCCTATTTCCTAACTCATTTTATGTGTTGAGCCAAAAAATGAAGCCAATTCGACTATCTGGCGGGCCATAGCATAGAAAACAGTGTTTTTACCGTTGAAATCCACCCTGATGTTTCTGTACCCCAAAATATGTCGAATATTGGGTTTGATGGGTCCGTCTTAGGCCATAAAAAAACCAATGGCTGGGTTGGATTCCCCTGATGCAGGCCCCACCTAGGAAATACCTTCGAAAAACCAAAAAAAAAAAAATGCAGTAGCGCCTGCTACTGCTGACCATCAGAGGACGTGCAGCGCAGGACGCTGCTGCGCATGGCGTGAAGAGGCAGGGACCGTTGGGTCCCAGCCGTGGGCCCCACCATGATGTGTGTTGCACATCAACACCATGCATTTGATGGGTCCCCTTTACATATGGGGTGCCCCTAAATATTAGCCGTATACACAGCTCAGGTGGCCCACGCCACAGGAAACAGTGGGATTGAACGCCTGCCATTGAAACCCTTTTGGGTTCTCACTAAAGTTTTGGATCATTATGAAGTTTGTTTTTCCTTTTTATCCAGGTCCGTGTGACCTTATCAACAGTTGGATGATAGATGAACGTTATGGTGGGACCCACTATAGTGTATATGTTTTACCCACATCGTCCACACCATTGGACGGTGGGACCCACTAGGACATGTGTTTTATCTATGTCGTCCAACCATTTTGGCTGGGCTGTTGGACAGTAGGGGACCCCTCCATGAGGTATATGCTTTATCCATGATGTTTATCCCTATCGGACCCACCATGATGCATGAGTTGCATCCAAACCATCCAACCACTTTGAAGGATAATTTTAAGGCTTGAGACTAAAAATAAGACAGTTCTATTTATCAAGTGGACCACACTGCATTGTGAGGATTGAACGTCTACCATTGAAATCCTTTGGGAATGCAGAAGTCTTGGATTAGTAAGAAATTTGTTTTTCCTCTTAATTCAGGTTTGTGTGACCTTATAATCAGATTGGATGGGAAATAATTGTTATGGTGAGCCTTGGAAATTTTAATGGTGGAATTCATTATCACCACTTATATTTGGGTGTGGACCATTTGATATACATGGGGCCCATTGGTGTAGCCCATTTGATGTATATATGGCCCATGTGATGTGGCCCACTTGCCATATGAGGGCCCATTCTGATGTATTCAAGGCCCATGGGTTATGGCCCATTGCAATGTACATAAGGCCCATTGGTGCGACCCATTGATGCGGCCCACTTGATGAATATGAGGCCCATGTGATGTGGCCCATTTGATGTATTTAAGGTCCAATGGAATGTATTTAGGTCCATTACAATGTGTGATTTCACCGTGGTGTATATAAGATGTTTATAACGGGTCGTGCCCTGGGAGCAATGATGGTTTGACGTCTACATTATAAGGATAACGTTGGTTAAATGTCCGCATTATGACTCTCCCTAGGGCCCATTGATAGGCCCACACTTGTAGTGTGTAGGCCGTCTAGGCTCATCTTCGTTATGCACAGAGTCCATCAGCATATAACATGTTTAGTATAATTCCATGATTCATACTCATATGTATCATATGTATGCTTGATATGAGGAGTGACAGATCATCGTATATGCCTTCAGGCAGATTGTTTATGAGCTCCCTGATAGGCGGAGTTGCTCTACATGAGCGTGTGATACGCGCAGGATTGCTGCATGATTGGTAGTGTAACTCATGCACTTCGCATTTGTATGACATGATTACTATACGCCCTAGCGACATCAGGACTGTGGCCTCCACCGGCACATCGTGGATGGCAGGATCAGATACCGGAAATATTATTACTAAGCATCGGGGCGCCATAGATGTCCCTGGGTGAAAATTCCTAAACCCGATTGTACTAAAGGATGACTCCAACGTCGAGACCGAGTGGATACATGAGCGCATGAGGGCCGAATACTAGAAGGTCGCGTTTTCTACTGTGTCGTGGTCAGTTGGAAAGGGGTGTGGCCTTACTTGCCCGAGGGTAGGGGGCATTGTTAGGCTGAGTTTGACCAGCTCGTGAATGAGTCTGCTATCAATGTACCGGATAGATATTGGCAGACTATTAGTCAGGCGGATAGTGAGGTTTCTTACGCTCACTTGGACTGCGCGCCTGGAAAATGGGCAGTGTCATTTAGAGTGTAGTAAACCCCGGTGATTATCCAGAATGAGAACCGTACTAATATTTGATGCTCTTCATTGATATGTGGATGAGGATTGGCATACATGAGTTGCACTTCACATCGCATGGCATTGATATGGCTGATAGCATTCATGTGTTGCATCGCATAGCCTTGGTACGGTTGATTGCATTCACGTACACATCAGCATGATTCCGCATTACTCTGACAGTGCATTCTGAGCACGCTCATATTGCGCACACATTTACATCAAGCTTTTTATAAGCTTATTCACAATTAATGCGTGCAGGTAACACCAGAACGAGTCATAGCTTCGCCGCAGTAGGAGCGTAAAGTTGAGCTTCAGGAATTTTTGTTATCGTTATCTTGTATTTCCCTTCATACGCATTGTACTTAAAGTTTTTTATCATAGTGGATTTTGTGATGATGTTCTTGTGATTATTATTCGTGGGTTATGCTTATGGTTATGCTCATTACGGATCAAAATCATGTTAGAAATCCTCCTTGCAGAATTCCAAGATCGGAACGTGGTGTATGCGTGCCGGGAGCCGAGAATGGGGTACTACGGAGGCTGTCGGCGCCGGATTCGGCGATTGAAAATTTTGTGAGCCCGGTTTCCAAGTCTGGGGTGTGACACACACACACACACACACAGAGAAAAGGAAAAGAAATTCTTCACTACTAAAGCACTAGACAACTGTTTGACCAAACTGTAATTGGATTGAAAAACAGCAACAAATGGGGAATAATAAGAAATGATTCATAACAAAATAGAAAATGGACTGAAAATAATGTCCTTGAGGATATGCTTTCACACCAATTCATCACAGTACAACCTAACAAAAATGTCCTTAGAAATTGATATAAAACACAATATAATAATCAAGACCATAAGCTGAGAATAAAATCTACCAATCTAAAGTATCTTTTTTAGTAAATAAATCTGTTTTACTGTCCATGAATGCTACATGCAATAAAGATATCTTCTAGTGTAATCCTCAGTTACCCTCTTCATGCATTAATGTGATAACTTGACCACTACAAATTAACATACCAATTCCAACAATTTGAAGAACCATGTTAGAAAGCCTGATCTGGCATGTGCTCAATCCATCTATCAATCAAAAAGCAAATCTTGTAGCACATATCCTCAAATTATCGAAATGAAAAACTGAATAAAATAGATAGATCTTAATTAAATTATTATGTTTCTGATCTCTCTCTGTACATAACAAGAGGTCTTAGAAATTTTTGCCCCTGCAATTTATTTATCTGGATGGAGAACCTTTGATATTTTAAGGGCATGGTAACCTTCAATATTTTAAGGGCATGGTAAGACATTTTAATTGAAGTTAATGGGTATTTTTGAAACTTGAAAATGCAGCTGTTGTCCGTCGGGTGGCTCAGATTTCACCCACAAAAACCAATGAACGGCTTATATTTTACCCACAACTGCCAACTTTCTCTCTCCCCAAAGTCTAGCCATTTATTCCCTCCCAATTTCTCTCCTCCTTCCTACTCTTCACATGCATTGCACATGTCACACTACCAATAAGATTAATAAGACAACCACCAGATAATTTGTGGATAGCATCCTTTAACAACGCAATGATATCATAGCACAACACAAACATAGGACAGTAGTAGATGACAGCCTAGACCTAAAATAAACATAATATTTGTAGGAATGCCGTCAATCATCTTAAAGAATAATCATGTCACCAGAATAAACAGGCCCCATCCAAATTGTACAAAAGATGAGAAACCATGGACCACAAAACACATCCAACAACCTAAAGCAACCACCTATCCACACACCACAGAATGAAAACAGCACTTCACTTAGCCATACGA
The DNA here is from genome assembly GCA_037074715.1 of Magnolia kwangsiensis. Taxonomy (NCBI): domain Eukaryota; kingdom Viridiplantae; phylum Streptophyta; class Magnoliopsida; order Magnoliales; family Magnoliaceae; genus Magnolia; species Magnolia kwangsiensis. The sequence continues at coordinate 18,057,613 of CM073577.1, read as the reverse complement.
GAAAGACCTGAAAAAAAAAATGAAGATAAAAGGTTCCAGAAGTACCACTCTTCCAATCAACCAGGGATCAAGCCCATAGCTTGGCATGGTTCAACATTGGGGTCTCAAGTTCAAGTCTAGCTTACCTATAAAGTAGCCCGCTTCTTTATAGTGAAGAAAAACATTCAGATACCCATTAAACTTAATGCCCTCTAAAATAAGCATGATGGAATCATCCTTTACCAATGTTCGAATGAAGTACATGAGTAGAGATACCTCATACCCAGGAGGGAAGAACAAAACCGAATTTAATCTGACAGGACACCAGCCGAATCTGGCCTGATACTATGATCATGAGAAATTTTTGGAGCCTACGGTACTTGAATACCCTCCTTGATGACAAAGGAAAATATAATACAAGAGGGATTAATTTCATTTTGGAGTCAATATGGGAGCTTAATTTGAGTATATCAGGTATAGAATTTTAGAAATGCAATGGGTTAAATACATTTCAATAATTGGAATAGAAAAGTTGTTCAGCATGTGCTTTGCCAATTTTACTCTGCTATAATTTTCCTGTTTTATAACTCAATCATTCTAGCAGAGACTATGCGAGCAAATCAGATATCCTAGGAATAACATAGTATTTCTAATTAAATAATGGTCATTAAAAGTACTCGGAAATACTTATGAATTTCTGCCTGAGATATATACTACCATCCTAGACTAAGTGATGATATAAAACCATCAAGGGTTGATCTGGAATTTACGTTCAAGAAAACTGAATAAGTCAAGACCTCATAATAAATTTGAAGTCTCAGCATCCATACAAGCACTTGTTATGTTATTAGCAATTAATATCCATTCAAGAAGCATAATAAATGTGAGGATACTGAAGCGAAAAAAGATTCCATACCAGAAAAATTCGTTGAAGCTGTGATATTGTACTTGCAAACCTGAACTTATGGGGACCCTCTTTGCTCTTAGAGATTTTGCAGTGTGGGCAGTTCATGTATATTGGTAAGTTCCTATTCAAAAGGGAATATGCACATCCACCATCATCAAGTGTAGCAAAATTAAGGCCGCCTTCAAAACATGTAGAAGAGTGGTTCTGCTCTTCTGATCTAGAGAACAATATGTCTCCATCCCTATGCTGCTTAGTGTTGGTCATTTTCTCATTCAGCCTACTCATTCTCACTTTTCCGTGTATGCGATTCTTACTAAGGTTTAACGAATCTTCAACTTTTTTGTCGGAATCCTCCAAAGAATGGCTATGAGATTCTTCAGGCAAGGAATATAAAGAGCCAAGCTCATTGAGATGCTTCGGTGACAACAGAAAACGGTGTCCGTACGAGCACTCATGCTCAAAACCCACATAGACTACAGCATGTTTTAAAGAGGTATTTGGTTTTATCTTTACGCCCCCATTCACGTTTACAGGCACTACATTGCTTCCTATCTGTAGAAAAGGGTCACCATCTGGGTTGCGGGTATTCACAACTCCATCTGAGCTTTCCGGGCAAGGAGTTCCATCAGATTTTGAAGAATCTTGGTAGTCACCCCTAGAATAAAGTTGATCTTCAATTCGATCTCTTCCCCTTTGCTTAGGACCCTTCTCTAAACCTGTTGCTGGTTGTTGTTTCTGCTGTAGAGGAGGGAATGCTGAATCAACAGCAACTGATCCAGCTACAACCTCAGAAAAAGGTCTTTTCATGGCAAAAGGTGGAAGGCCTCTACCAAAACTTATCTTTGGGTCATTGGAGGAAACGTTCTCCGACGGTTTTCTTTGATTCTCTAGTCCTCCATTGCAGGCTTGCCCCGAAAATAATTGAGAAGTATCAATATTCTTCATCTCATCTGTAACATGCACCACCTTTGGATCTGCAGTTGACCTCATTAAAATTTCCTTCTGGGTTATGCCTATCTGCGAACTATTCATTTTGTCCCATTTGAGAGGAATCATCCACCTAAACAGAAATTTCTCAGTGGAGCAGAACCCACTCTGAAGCATGCCTTTAGAAGAATCATAATACCTTGCACCTCCCACACGAACCAGACTCCATGATGAAGCCGGAAGAGGTCCTGCATTGGAGACGGCTTTTGGTAGTCGTAGTGTGGGAAGGAATTCATCACAGTTAGGAAATGAATTGAACTTGATATTGGCAGTCTCAAAATCAAACGGATCTTCTCGAAGTCGCCTTGAACGACCACAAGCACATGCATGAAGGAAAACAAATCCACTGGAATGTGGCTTAACGACATCCTGTAAGTGCAGATTGCTGGTTTCACTGTTATGTCTTTGGTGCACACAAGGCTTCCCCGTAAGACTAACAACATCACAGAGCTGCCTCCCAGATTTCCAAATTGAAGTGCACTCATCTTCCAACCTTTTCGCAAATGCTTGCAAAGCTGGTCCCTTGACCATTGATTTGAAAGCACGTAAAGCCTTGCCTAATTGTGCCTCATGATGGCTGGTGGGATAACAGGCAGGCAAATCTTTCAGGTAAATCTCCTTAGCATCTGGCAGTGCTCTCTCACACCATGACATTGAAAATTTCATGTTCAGGCCTCTACCACTTTCCAAACAAGATATAGCAGCTTCTATAGTATCAGTTCCTATCGGAGCAATCCCTTCAAACTGAATCGAAGTAGCATTTCGTTGAAGACATGCTTCTCCACCACTTCCTTTTTCACTTACAAACCTTCTTGCAGAGAGCAACGCCTTGAGAATAAGTTGACTGGAAGACAACCAGTTCTCAAAACTTGGAAGTTCAGGAGTACTAAGTGTCTTTCCCGATGCAGCTGATGCTGCAGCGGCAGCGGCAGCAACAGCTACCATACCGACACCAGAAGCCGGACCGCTATTGGAATTAGTTGCCAAACCTCCTCTCCCTCTTAGGGTGTCGGACTGCCTATGAATGAACTCCTTTATAGATTGAATATCCTCTTTATTTGAGCTCTGGCAATGGTTTTCAAGCAACAGAATATCCGAGGCTACATTCCCACTGAAAACCTCCTCAACAATACCCATAGCAATATCCAGAGATTCACCTTTGTGGTTTGCTGCCTTGTCTAACAGCACAACAGCCCGTGAAGCATCAAGGGAGAACAAAGGTGAGGAACTCATATTGGTCCCACCTCTAGACACAGAATGGCTGACCTCACTGCCTGCTAGCGTACGGCATTTCTTAATCAAAAACCGGATCTGTGCCTCAAGAGATGACTGTAGTTTCTTCCTGAAACTACCTTCAGCTTTACTCATCGAGAGAGCTAACATTACGACAGAACTAGAACCATTTGCAGGCAAACTTGGCCTAGGTAAGCCGCTCACAGCAGAAGATTGATCCACTGAAGAGGCATCTGCCGAATCCACCCCATGGTGCCCAGGGATCGGGCCATCTGAGAAGTCATCTATAAAAACAAAAAGAACCGCAGGTGAACACTGGCCTGGAAACAAAGAGGGATATGAACCTGAACCTGACATGAGTGAAATGGCTGAAGCATGACGACCCATGATGCCACCACCTCTTGCAGGAGGAGAACTGTTGGAAGAGCTTGTTTGAACAGATGTTTGTGAGGATAGAGAAGTAGCCTTGGAGGTCAACATTGGTGCAATATGGGATTTCACAAATGGAGCCATAGTATGCTTTGCAGCTTGTAACATTCGAAACTTCTTCAAGATTTGGGTATCGAAGCGCAAGCCCTCAGTAAGATATATGATTGCATGGCAAACCTGCATTCCTTGTTGAATTATTCACTTGTCTCAAAAGTCAAAATATTTAGTTCAAACCACTAGCTTTTTTAATGATTCAAAACCACTGATATTATAAAAGCGTGCGCGCACGCGCACACACACACACACACAAAAATCACTTTCTACCTCTGTTAAGAGGATATCATTCTTTTGGTTCATCTTGTTCCCAGTATTTGGCTCTCATCACACACAGGAACATCAGGAACTTAGAATTACTTTAGAAATTGGATACTTGGCATACGAATAATTCAAATATCATGAACCAAAAATTAAGATTATTCGATTATCTGGCTATTGGATCAGTGGACATTTATTGGAATGTGTTTTTTTTTTTTTTTTGAATAGTCATTTATTGGCCACTTAAAACTGAAAAATATCCAATGGTTCAATTTCGACAAACATATCTCCAAGAATCAGAGGTTAAGATTGTTCAACCAATCTGATTTTGGGGTGGTTACTTAGCAACATTGGGCTAAAATTTGGTTGGTTTAATTCAATTTAATGCATGCCACATGTACATTTCTAAGTGCCTGTGTATAAAGCATCATAGGCTGCCAAGGGATCAAATAACTCCCTGGTAAATAAATAAATTATATGGAAAAGGAAATTTTGTGCGAAGTGGTTTGTTTGGCAACAACCCTACCATGGCCCTACTTTGCTCAGCTCCCCCTTCTGGTGTGCATGCAATAGTTGGTCTAGGGTTCCAATATGAGAAAATCTGGGTGATGCAGATTTTCAAATCTGGGTGATGGGGACATCACGCGCACATGCACATGCACACCGCCCCCCCACGCACATATGCGAGGAGGGCCCCACCGTCGATCTAGATTGATGACGACGTCCAGGGAGGGCTTCCTAGCTAGAAGACAGAGTTTTGGTTCGTTGGAGTGGGCCCGATAGTCAAATAAAGCCCATCATGGGATCTCATGATCGTGACTCACTAGTCTAATTAATCTCATATTTTAGGTTTTGTTTATTAATGTTATTTAGAGTATCATGGACGGTTTAGATTTCTTTGATTAGTTTTTATTTTTGTTTAATTCATCGCCTAAGTAATAGGTTGCGCACATGGCATGAGTTTTGAGGTATAGGGTTTTCCTATAAATAGGCACCCCTAGGTTTTTTTTCTCATTGAAGCTTAATAAAAATTCCGCGTTTTTCTACTCGTCCGAGTTCTCGAGTTGTGGAAATCCAATTGGGTGCGAAGCCCTCCCTTCATCGAATGGCTAATTACCGTTGTGCGAAGCCACATCAATCCCGATTCGCCCCCATCCTCTACTATCTCTATTTCTCTTCTTCTACCACCATCCGCGCTTCAAATTTGTCCTTTATTGCAACAGTTTTCCTCTTTACAACAGAATTTTAGATTATGGCCCTGCAGGAGGGCTGAAACTTTGGCGGAGCACCATCCACAGACCGCGCATCCAATTGACACGAAACTTGGGGGTTTAAAACCCTCCCCTGGCCAACCAGAGCCAAAGAGGTGCTTTCCGCGTTCAGCACCCCTTCGCATGTGCGGCCAGACCCCTGCCCACATATGACAGGCCTGGCCCGCTATCCGCGCACGGGGACTATCTCCAGGTTCAGATTTTCACCTATTTTACTCCTCTCATACCTATTATCCCTAACCCTAGATTGCATTACTTTCAATTTATTTGCCCCTTTTCTTACCCTACTGTTCTCTGAATTGGAATTGGTGAATCCCTTAGATTAGGGACTGATTGCTATGCATGTGTGGATGATTTTTACTTCCTTTTGAGTATCGTTTGGTCCATAATTTTACTGATCCAGCCCTAGCTTGTGTAGCCTTGGACCCACACAAATTCCTTTTGCTTGAATGTTTAAACTTTTGTGTGGAATGTGAAATTTTATGTGATTGTTTCTGAATTAGTATAATTTAAAGCCTGAGATCTTGCATTTCATATTTAATTTTCATGTCCTGCATCAAATTTGGTATCAGAGCCAAGTTTTCTTATAGGGGAATGCATTACATGTTTAGGGTAGTTTGTTTAACTCCATCATGCATCCAGTTTCATCATATATAGTTGTTTAGAAGTCCGTAGTCACTGATATTAGTTGCTGAAATTTTTGTTATCAGGAAGCTAGCAATTCACATTGCCATAATTTTCTGTTATTCCCTTATTTTGACAACTATATTGTTGGATTTTAGTAGCACTGCCTAATTTCCCTCATATAGAGTCTTATAGGATCATTTAGTCTCATTTAGTTGCATATGGTCGTAGTAGAAAGTCCTTAGGTGGAGTTATCAATTGTATGCCCACACGTACAGGCCGTGGTTTTGGTTTGCACCTTACACTAAAGATGGTGCAACCGCAAGAATCAATGAATAAGTTAACCCAACAAGTTGATTCTTTGCGTAAGCACTTGGAACAACGCATAGATCAATGGCTTAACCAATTTAATGATCGCGTTACCCAACTAGAGGCTTCCCTCAGGGTAAACCCCACCATTGAGGAAGATGTCCAATCTTAGGCAAGTAGTCAGGAGGTTAGATCAAGGAGAGGAAGCGGCCAAGGAGTTGGTCATGGGCGCGCACCTGTGCACCCACCCTACGAGGGACATCATGACCAATATGACCCAGACACGCAACTCCTCAAGGGAGTTAGAGTAGATGCCCCTACGTTTGATGGTCACTTGGACCCTAAAGCCTTTTTAGATTGGTTAGCGGATACAGACCACTATTTTGAGTAGTATGACATGTCGGATGTTCGACAAGTCCGGTTCGCCAAGATGAAGCTTGTGGGCCAAGCAAAGAGGTTTTGGACAACAGTAGAGCGAAAGAAAGAAAGAGCGAGGGAACTCTCAATAGTCCATTGGGAAGAAATGAAAGAAACACTTAAAGAAAAGTACCTCTCTTTCTCTTGTCACTTGCGGTTGGTTGAGGAGTGGCAGTCTCTTCGACAGGATTCCATGAGTGTTGCTAACTACACTGAGAAGTTTGAAGAGTACTTGACCCGCTGCGAGGTTGATGAGGACCCCGTACTCACCCTTCCTCATTTTAAAACGGGCCTCCGTCCTGATATTAGGAGAGAATTTGCATATCATAGTTAATTTTCATCTCTTGCACCGTGCTCAGACCGATCAGCCATTTGGCCTGAAATTTAGAGGGAAGGAAGGTGGCCCAACCCTAGCCAACCAGGCCCTAGCCGACCGATTCCAGAATCGTGGGCCCCACATCCGTGCGAGGCGCCATCCACGCACGTGCGTCAGACCGGTTTGTTGTCCACACATGCGAGCTAATCACAGGTTCCCTCTCGTCTTTATCTCACTCCTCTTTCGCCTTGTTTCCATAATCCTAAATCATCTCAAATCTCCAAGTTCTATTTTACTTTTGAAACCCTAGATTTTTTCGAATTAAAACGTGAGAATCCCTTGGATTGGGAAATAATCATTTGCATGTGTATGAATCTACTATCCTTTGAGCATTGTTTGGTCTATAATTTTTAATTGATTCAGCCCTAACATGTGTAGGCTTGGACCCTCGTAGATTCCCCTTGTTGCATGTTTGCTCTTATGTGGGATGTGGAATTATTGTGATTATTTTTAAATTAGTATAATCTAAAACCTGAAATCTTGCGTATCATATCTAATTTTCATGTCTTGCAGCAAATTTGGCATCAGAACTTAGGGTTCTTGTAGGGGAATGCATAGTTGATGGGGACATCACGCGCACACACCCCCCTCCCCCTACGCACGTACATAAGGAGGGCCCCACCATCGATCTGGATCGATGACGACGTCCAGGGAGGGCCTCCTAGTTAGAGGACTGCATTTTGGTTCGTTGGAGTGGACCCGATAGTCATGTGAATTCCACCATGGGTTCTCATGATCGTAGCCCACTATTCTAATTAATCTAGTACTTTGGGTTTTGCTTATTATTGTTATTAGGAGTATCATGGACGGTTTAGATTGCTTTGATTAGTTGTTATTTTTTATTACTTTGTCGCCAAGTAATAGGTTGCGCACAGGGCGCGAGTTTTTGGGTATAGGGTTTTATTATAAATAGGCACCCCTTGTAATCTTTTTTATTCAATGAAGATTAATAAAATTTCTGCGTTTTTCTGCTCCTCTAAATTCCTGAGTTGTGGAGATTCAATTAGGTGTGAAAACCTCCCTTCCTCGAATGGCTGACTATCGTGGTGTGAAGCCACACCCATCCTGATTCGCCCCCACCTTCTTCCATCCATATTTCTCCTCCTATAATTATTTACGTTTCAAATTCATCGTCTCTTGCAGCCGTTTTTCTCTCTACAACAGATTTCTAGAATTTGGCCCTGCAAAAGGGCTAAAACTTCGGCGAAGCACCACGCACAAACCGTGCATTGGATCGAGCTGAGATTTGGGAGTTTTAGAGTCCATCCTTGACCGACCAAGGCCAAGGTGGCTTTTTTCTGAATAGTGGGCCCCACACACGTGCGTCCGAAATCACACCCACGTGCATCTAGGCCATTGTTGTTGTCCACACGTGCGGTACTTCTCTGATTCGTCTCTCCTCTCTTTCACTCCTCTTTCACCCAAAATCCCTAAACCTAATCCTAACTTACTCGAATCCCCAATTTTGTACCCTTTCTTCAACCTTAGGGTTCCCCGAATTGAAATTTCTGAATCCCTTGGGTTGGGGGAATTATTTTTGTGCATGTGTGGATGAATTTACCCTCCTTTGATTCTTGTTTGGTCTACAATTTTGATTGATCTGGCCCTAGCATGTGTAGGCCTGGATCCGCATAAGATTCCCTTTGATTGAGTGTTTGAACTTTTGTGTGGGATGTGGAATTTTGTGTAATTATTTCTATACTAGTGTGATCTAAAGCCTGAGAATCTTGCACATCATACTTGAATTTCATGTCCTGCGTCAAATTTCAGCCTAAAGTAGCACAGGAACATACCTTTCAATAGTTTTTCCCAACTCTTAGAAATCTGGACAATTATTCTCTCTTTAAACTCTTCAATCCAACCAATTCACATAAATAGATTTGCAGCAAGGACAACAAAGAATGGAGAAGAAACTAAGAGAACATAAAGAGAATCAACACTAGTTCTATAAAAGAGTCTCACTTCCCAAGAGTTTTCCCATCTCAAGAATCATAAGAAACAACTTTGATTCGATCAAATAGTGTATATCATGTCTTTTCTTTCCTTTTCTTTTTTCTTTTTTTTTTATGGTCTTTTTTTTTTGCTCAAAGTCTCAAACATATGGCTATATATATTTCATTTTCTTCTCTTCTTTTGCAAACCCAATTGATGGTAACATGCCTTCACTGAAATCCTCTAGTTTATTAACTTCACCTAATTAAACATGACTCTCAATTGCATAGCAAGTTATAGAAAAATGGAAACTACCTACTGTTACTATCCAGCTAAACAAAGACACCGAAATTCCAAAACTATGTAAATAATTAACCCTGTCCAACCATAGGGTTTCTACAAGTTGTACAGTTGTACAAAACCACGAAAATAAGCGCCATGGTTTGTCTAGAAGTCCCTAAGAAGATACTTAATTGGACCTGTGAGCACCACAGTCCAACCGGTTGGTAAATCTCACCATACAACTGGATCTGTGCGTCCTGCAGACCAATCCGGACCCTTAATCTGGTCCAGATCTCCCATTGAAACCCTTGATTTGGTCCATATCTGACCCTTGAATTTGTCTGATGTTCAATCTGACCCTTGCTTTGATGATAGGATGGCCCTGAATCCATTCCCCCAGCTTGAAACATCCTTGGATTTGTACAGATAACATGCCACAGTTCATCTTTAACTTGCATCGTAAGAAGCTTCGGCTGAACTGGTGATGACAGGAGTCCAGGCAGTTGATCCAGTTACAATTTTCAGTCCAAACAATGCAGGGAACATACCTTCGATAGTTTTCCTACTCCTAGATGTATGGACAGATTATACTCTCTTTAAGCACTTCAATCCAATCAATCCAGACACGCAAATAGATTTTCAGCAAGGAACAATAGAGAATGGGGGAGAAATTACAAGTATATAGAGAAAACAGGGGACAGAATTTGTGGATTCTTGCCACAAGATTTGAAGTACAGGAGTCACACAAATGGTGCTCTAGAAGAGTTCACTTCCAGGATTTTTTTTTTTCCCTCATCACTCTATTTTAGCTCTCTTTCCCATCCCCCGCATGGCCAGGGACTCCTAAAAGTATACATGGTTTTAAGGCTCAGTGATTCAACCCTAAGTGTAGTCATGACTAGGTAGAGTTGGGCAACTCAGCCCAGTCAAGCTGAGCCACCCCTTATTTTCAATTCTAACCCTACTTAGCAAAACTCAATTTTAAAATCCGAATTTAAAGAAAAAAAAAATCATATAATTGATCAAACATTTAAAACTCCATAGATAAGAAGAAGAAGAAAGCTCCTTTTTTTGGGTAAAACAGCTTAAACATGTTTTTTCAATAAAACATGTTTCATTTGGAAAAATAAAAAATAAAAATGGGACAATCTAAAAAGAGAGACCGGTGATCTTCACCCATTGATAATGAGTGGAAGGTGAAAATTCAACCTGTAACTAAGTCTTTGGCAAATCTGCAAGAAAAGTTACAGGCCAAATAACTATATTTTCACTTATAGGGGACTTTCTTACAGGCCAACAGATCTTTTTTTGAATTTGGAAAAAGAAAGAAACGAAGCTGCACCCATTGAAGGAGGACATTACTAGGTTAGAGAAGCAATGAAGGCTCCTTGATGCTCTCTCTCTCTCTCTCTCCAACAAAGAGGCATGTGACATTGATGTAGGACGGAATGATCTAACCTAATATGATGCCATGAATTTAAAAGCGATACTAACTAGAGCAATGAAACAACAAAATAAAGCTAATTTACCATAAATTCAGAAATTTCAGATTCATTACATGTCCAAATTCAAGCCTACAACAGTCCCGCAATGTGAATCTCATAAGTTACTAATTAACCTGAACCAATGGAAGATAGAACCCCCATCCTAGCATAGGGTTGAATCTGCATTAAATGGAAATCTTGTGTCTTGTAAGAGTTTTGACGTGTTCGGGCTGTTTAAAGGCTAGGGAATGTGGGAAAAGTGTTTGAGGTATCTAGGCTTATAGGAATTAGGGTTTGGAACATTAGGGTTGAGGTTTTGGGAGGTTTCGGGTTAGGATTTCATATTTTGGGTTTAAGGGGTTTAGGATTTAGGGTTTCTAGAATTGGGAATATGGGTTTCAAGTTATGAGAATTAGGGATTTAAGATTTGGCCAAGGGATTTTCAGATTTTGGGGATTTGGGTTTGGAAAATTTTAGGATTTTGAAATTTGGAAATTTTAGGGTTAGGATTTGGTGAAATTAGTTTTGAGTTTTGAAAAGGGAGACAACGGGAAGGGAAGAGTATTATTCGTAATGAAACAAAGGGGCCACTGTACAAGGTTGTCTGTCCGTATGTCCATACGAATAATAAGGGATGGCTGGTTGTCGTCAGTTTAGGTTTTGGATGATAATAAAGAAGGGAAAAAAAAAAGAGAGAGAGATGAAGAGAGAAGCAAAGAAAATAATAATAATAATAAGAAGAAAAGATGATACCTCGTTGAGAAGAGAAAAAGGTAGAAAAGATATCTAGGGAATTGCTCCCCATGGCTTCGCACCACCAATCCAATTATAGGACAAAATTTTGCTCAATCTCAAATAAAAATGAGAGAAATCCCCTTCATTCGTAACATGCATAATGGCTAGGGTGGGGACGTCCAACCCTTTATAGTCTCAAAAAAGACTTTTTACAAAAAGGCGCTCTCAGATAAGATTCTCAACATAAAGACGCTTAATGAATTAAAAAGTTGTTCCTAACTCCCCAATCTCAACATAAATATGAATTATACCAAAAATAACAAAACATGTAAACATACTAAACAACTAAACTATTTTGTGGCCCATGGGGGTCCACAATCAAGGTGTTTGATGATGATGATCCAACTGTCCGATCATCGTGTCCACTCAATCCAACGGTCTAACGTGTCCATCAAGCTCCTATATGCAGCCCACGTGCACGAACATGCACTTGGGGTCTTCAACGTAGCTTAGAATGTGAATTGGACCAAGTGGGCCCCATGTAATGGTCGTCTAGCCATAAGGAAACTGGCTCAGCCCTCCTCTAATATGATGCTTGGATGTCCTCATCAATTCCTCTCGACTGAGGAGCTTCCACCTCTAACGAAATAAAGTTGCGGTGACACTCGAGGAGATCCGAGTCTCGTCACTGAAGCTCTGCCTCTGTGATCCACATACTATCTAACTTTGGTATGTCCTTCCACTTAACGAGGTACTCCTAGTAACCTCCATGTCATGTGGAAACCGCTCGCTCATCCCAGGTATCCTCTATCTTTTCTTTTTTGGTACATGTGTATGGCGAAAGAGGTAAATGCTGGGAAGAATAGTCGAGTATAGGCCAAGGGTCTTAGAATAGGTCGGGAGGGATATCATCGAGTTCAAGGTAATGGTTTGAATAAAGGCTAGTAGGTGCAGATGTTGGTCCCTTAAAAGATACAAGATCTTCCACATTGAATGTAGATTCAATACCCATGTCAATACCCATGTCAGGTGGAAGATCTACAACATATGCATCGTGTCCCAAATCATTCAATATCTTATAAGGTTCTGCACTATGTGCTTGTAGTTTCTTAATTGTCCCTTGCGGACACCGTTCAGGCCGTATATGAATCATCACAATCACCTACCTAAAACTTTTCTAAATATGTGATGAGAGTCAGCAAATATCTTATACGTTTCATTGCTCATGCTAATTCGTTTGCTAATGTTAACATGTGAATCATGGATATGACGTGTAAATGCATCTGCGAACTCTGACGACCTATGTGAGACTAACGCGGGAATAAGATCTATAAGGCTCATATACTTCCCTTTCAAGATCCACTTCTTCCGCGGGACTCATTTGTTTGTGAGGAAGATTCAGTAGAGTCAACCCAGGGACAAGATCTAGGGCATGGTGAATGTCCCGCACGGCTACTAGCTCATTAGTTATGTCCTCTAGGATAACATCACTACGCTCCTCCAATGCCGAACTCACCTCAGGTGGTAACTCTACACTACCCTCGGGTGTAACCTCAAGTGGCGTCCCCATACTAACCTTAGGTGTGACCTCACTTTCCACATGGCATACATCATCAAATCAGCTTTAGTTTTCCTTTCAAACTGTTTTCCATTTATTATAGGGAGATACTCAAGTTGGAATTTCCTCACATCTTCAGGATCATGTTTCTTAACGGCCTCCTTTTCTAGGGTGCTTTTGGGAGGAAGAGGATTCAACTTTATCCTCTTACCCTCATGCATAAATAAACACATATTTAAGCGACAAATAGTGTCACATCGTGATCATATAACCTGGGTCTACCCAAAATGATGCGGCCTACATCCATAAGCAAAACATCACATCACAGCGTGTTTGTATAGCAGTCAAAGTGGGATGGGAATGGGACAACATTGAGAAATTGGAATCAAAGACGCATTAACCCATGAGACTCGATAGGGCTGATGGTGAGGAATGACTATCAAACCTAAGCGATCCACAGTGCTAGTAGAGACCACATTGGTGCAATTGCCACTATCAATAATCACCTTGCAGTTTTTGTCACGCGCTTGGCATAAATGTGCAAAATTGAATTCTTGCACCAATCATCACTTTCTATAGTCTAGCCTAAGGCGTGTCTAACGACTACAAGTGGCACAGTCTCAACTTCTTCAACTTCACTTCCCACTTGAGATTGGCCATCTTCCCCATTGTCGGGTTTTGCCTAGAGGGAAGCTTCCAACTAGTTTATGCGAGTGTTGATCTCATTCCTGAGGGTTGTCAATTGGTGACTATGGTTCTACTTTGGGCCCTCGATGGCCACAAACGGTGGTTGATGATGTTGAGGGCCTCAATAAGGTGTTCCAAGTTCATTGTGGGGTGTAGACTAAAACCACGCACACTAAGGGTGGGCATACACTAGGCACACTAATTGGAGAAAACTAACCACTAAACTCCTAAATACAAAATGATGAGAATGGAAGGCTACTAACTCGAAACACGACAATATGTGAACCCTTCACTCTAATGCGATGGAAACGTAACCCTAAACTCTAAATGCGATGGACGCACTAAACCCTATTCTAACCTAAGCTCTGATACCAAAATTTGATGCAGGATGGAATAATCTAACCTAATATAATGCCATAATCTAACCTAATATAATGCCATGAATTTAAAAAACAAATTAACTAGAGCAATGGAACGACAAAATAAAGCTAATTTACCATAAATTCAAAATTTTCAGATTCATAACATGTCCGAATTCAAGCCTACGGCAGGCCAATGCAAATCTCATAAATTACTAATTAACCAGGACCTATGGAAGATAGAACCCCCATCTTAGCATAGGGTTAAATCTAAATTCAATGGAAATCATGTATCTTGTAAGTTCTGATGTGTTAGGACTGTTTAAAGGCTAAGGAATGTGGGAAAAGGATTTGGGGTATATAGGGTTAGGGCTCGATTAGGAGCTTGTAAATGGAGGTAAATGGGAAGTGGAATTGGAGGTAAATGAACTACGAGTAAATGTCTTACTCAGTTGTGTTTGGATGGGAGTAAATGAAATTGCATTTGAAATCCAAATATTATGTTTTGATGGAAGTAAATGGTAGGAATTGGAATTTTTCAATATATTCACAGGAACGTATATGATATCCCAAATCAGATTTAATATCTCAAATCAATGTACGTATGTAATATTTAACAGAATATTTATAACAAGCCCATCGAAATATATACTTTAGCCAAAAAAGAGAAAATTTTGAGCCTCAAGTAGGCCAAAATTGTAAGGATCACAAACAAGCAACTTGCCAACGTTTTTGAACCATCCATTTAAATTGTCAGCCTTTAGACAATTTGGATCATTTTATTAGTGTGATTTTAGTGATGTAGCCAATAATTAGATCTACATGTATGGCGGACATGTATGTAGCGGTACTTTTGTTTGCTCATGAGACTAACCAAGGAGCTCGAATAGGCATTTCACCCCCATTTACTTCCAAATCCTCTCCTGTAGAGAGGATTTCATTTGCCAGTTCATTTACTCTTATTTCATTTCATTTCTATACATTTACTCCCATCCAAACACACTTCAAATGCCATTTACCTCAATTTACTCCCAATTCCCCTTATTTACCTCCAACTACTCCCATCCAAACGGCCATTTAGAGGAATTAGGGTTGAAGTTTTGGGAGGTCACAGGTTAGGATTTTAGATTTTGCGTGTAAGGGATTTAGGATTTAGAGTTTCTAGAATTGGGAATATGGGTTTCAGGTTATGGGAATTAGGGATTTATGATTTGGCCAAGGGATTTTCATATTTTGGAAATTTGGGTTGGAAAAATTAGGAATTTTGGAATTTGAAAATTTTAGGGTTAGGATTTGGTGAAATTAGTTTGGGGATTTGAAGAGGGAAGCAAAAGGAAGGGAAGAATATTCGTAACAAGACGAGGGGACCACTATACAATGTTGTCCATACTAACAACCGTACGTACATGCGATCGTACGTTCATATGAACGGTGAGGGATGGTTGGCTGTGGTCGATTTAGGTCTTGGATGGTAACAAAGAAGAAAGGAGAGAGAGAGATGAAGAAGGAAAAAAATAAGAAAAGATGATACATTGTTAAGAAAAGATAATTAGGGAATCGTACCCCATGACTTCACACCACCAATACAATCACAAGATGAAATTTTGCTCGATCTCAAAGCGAAAGGAGAGAAATTTCTTTTATTCATAACATACATAATGGCTAGGGTGGGGACATCTAACCCTTTATAGTCTCATAAAAGACCTTTTACAAAAAAGGTGCTCTTAGATAAGATTCCCAACATAAAAACGCCTAATGAATTAAAAGTTGTTTCTAACTCCCTAATCTCAACACAAATATGAGTTATACCAAAAATAACGAAACATATAAACAAACTAAACAACTAAATTATTTCATGCCCCATGGGAGTCCACGATCAAGAAGTCCGATGATGATGATCCAATAATCCGATCATCATGTCTACTCGATCCAACCGGCTGATGTGTCCATCAAGCTCCTATATACAGCCCATGTGCACGAACATGCACATGGCGTCTTCAACGTGGCTAGGAATGTGAATTGGACCAAGTGGGCCCCATGTAATGGTCATCTAGCCGTAAGGAGACTGGCTCAACCCTCCTCTGGTATGGTGCTCGAATGTCCTCATCGGACCTAAAGCCTCTTTTTTTCTCTGCATCAAGGTCCATTTGATGAACGCATTGCATACAGGTGTTGCTCGAAGGTGCTTTGTGGGACCCACCATGATGTATGTGTTTTATCCATGTTGTCCATCCATTTTGGGTTATTATTTTAGGGCATGAGCCCAAAAATGAGGATGATGCAGATCTTAGGTGGACCACACCACAGGAAATAGTGATAATTTAATGCTTACCATTAAAAACTTCCCTAGGCCCATTGTAATGTTTATTTGCCATCCAACCTGTCAATAAAGTCACACAAACCTGGATGAAGGGCAAACATAATTATCAACTTGATCCAAAATTGTAGCCCCCAAGAATTTTTCAATGGTAGGCATTCAATCACCATTGTTTTATGTGGTGTGGTCCACCTAAGATTTGGATGTGCCTCAATTTTGGGCTCATGCACTAAAATAAGCTAGAAAAAATGGATGGACGGCATGGATAAAACACATACATCATGGTGGGGCCCACAAAGGCATGGCCCAAGATTGAGTCTCCATACCATTGCATTTGGACAAGCAGTGGCCTGGATGCCATACTAAAAAAGTGTTTGGACTATCCAAACTAGTTTTTTTCTTTAAATTCCATTTCTTGTTTTACTTGGCATTTTCTTTGTTCATTTTGATAAATGGTGTTAGTGTTGTAAGATGAGTTGTTTCATGCATCTGATTCTTTCATTGGCTTGGAAACTATGGCTTGGGCTGTTAGAAAATTTTGTACTATCTGATTAATGGCCACCACTTGAATGGATAGAATCATCTAAACATTGTTATGTTTGGAGTAGGTTCTTTGTGCCAAGCTTTCGTATGTATCAATCAGATTTTGGAATAATTCCCTATTCCAAGCTCTACTTTGTGTGAATATATAGCTTCTCACCTGTAACTAAGTTATAGGTTACTCAAACACAAAAACCAACTTACCTATAAGTAACTTACAGTTTACATCTAAACAGGATTACCTGTAAGTTACTTTCACCTTTATAAGTTACATACAATTAAAGAACTTACATGCATTCAAACATGCCCTTAATAGAGACAAATTAACTTATATGAGGATTACTTGAAAAGAAAGGATTTGAGAGAGGCAAAGAATGCCATTTGACTATCCATATATGCATTATTTTTCATAAATATAGATATTCTAATTGTTTTAATTAAAGTTTTCTACCCTCTATATATCATACACATGCATATATGCACATACAGAGCCTCTTTTTTTTAAGTCTGAACTGTATTAAACCCAAACTGTTCATTCTCCAAATTTTTGGCATTCCCGTTTTCTAACAGTATTTTTTATTATCTTTTATTATTGAAACTGAATTAAACATAACCATTTCCTGTACCCTTTTTTTTCCATTTGCCATTTCGCTGACTATGATTCTAACTTGCATTGTCAAACTCGATCAGATGGACAGAGTCTGAGTCTATTCCGACAAGTCACATGGGACTCTAGCTATTAGAGCATAGAAATAAGCTGTTATAAATACACACATGAGAAACAAGAACTAGATGAAAAATAAGAAGAAAAGGTGGGGGGGGAACCTTACTGAGAACATGACTAGCATCCCGAGGAGATCGTCTGAATCCTGCTCCTCCAAAACCGAATATAAACACACCTCCTTCCCGTCAGCAGCTGAAGACGACAAGCCATCTGTAATAGAGCACAGCGAAGTGGAGGGCGAGAAAGATGGCTCAAACTGCAAGAAGACAATCCCTTTCTCCTCTTCGTAGTAATAACCGATCCTGGGATGCCGCCGTAGCCGAGGGCCCGTTTCCTCCTCTTCCAATTGGAGTTTGTGGAAACCGGAAGCGAGATCCCTGTCGAGATTGCCCGAGCCAAATACATTGCCGTCGAGGATGCGGTTGATCAGCTGGGATGTGTCATCAGATCTGCGGCCGATGAAACCTATCACGACGACGCCTTCCAGAGAGGGAGATTGTGATTGGGAGGAAGACGAAGACGACGAAGACGACGTTAAGAGACTGGAAGAGTGAGAAAGGGATGAGAGGCGGAGAGAGGATGGTTTTTGGGAATTAGGGTTTGAGGGAGTTGTTGAAGAAGAAGGAGACGGTCGGACTAGGAAACGAAGCGAGGAGGAAGTAGGAAGCTCCATAGAAAGAATAAGAGGAAGATGTTTTTGTTTAATTAATTAGGAGGAGAGGAAGACGGGAGAGCATTGATACTCTGGCGGAGTCTGGTGGATGATATGCAGGTACTTCAGTGCAGGTAATTCATATTAAAATTAAACTGTTCAGATTATAGTCACTGGATGAAGGTGGATCCTACACAACCTTCGTTGAGGGAAGTTTTAAACGGTAGGTGTTCAGTTCAAACTGTTTCCTTCAGTGTAGTTCACCTGAGTTCTGGATATACTTAATTTTAGAATCATGCCCGGGAAAAACAGATGGACGGTGTGGATAAGACACACACATCCACGGTGGCCCCACAGAGTTTACTCAGTATGCTAACCAACTTATGTGGAGTAAACTTATCCAAAAATTTTATTTTTCAGCATCCGATTTGATCCAAGTTGTTGTCAGCAACACTAAATTAAATGCAGTGTGTCATGATGTTATCCGGATTGTAACAAGGAGGATATTTTTTTCTGTTGATGACAAACAGAAATCCTGATTTATCCAAAAACTATGTTTGTGGTCCTATCATGATTTGCATATGTAATTCAAGTCATTTAGAAGAGTTGTCCCACCATGAAAGCAGGGTGCGTGAAAATAATGCTGATCCAACCATCATGTTAGCTGCCGCATGAATTTAAAAGTTCATAGGTGCGATTATTTTTCAATGATCATATAAAGTTTATTTTTGGGCACCGGTTAATTATGATAGTCTATGGTGCATAGTTAGGTGGCATACATGCAACAGGGAAGACCTTGTTAAACAGTTGCATAACATTTGCACGTGAGATCTAAGTTGCTTTGGACTACTTGCACTATAAGTAGCCTATCTTACTTTCTACTTATTCCATGGCATGCTTGTCAATCAAAAAAGTAGGAAGGCATATTTAGTTTCCAATATTATAAGCAATTATTCATCAAGTTTGTTTGGTCCCCTCACATCTACCATTCATCATATGGAGCTAATATTTGATATAGACTATTCATTATATGAGGCCCACCTTTGATGTAAGTCATCCATCATATAAGGCCAACCTTTGACGTGGGTAGGGGTGTACACAAACCGAGTTAGCTCAATTAGCTCGCTCGACTCGACTTGAAAAAGCTCGATTTGGCTCTGTTCGAAGCTGAGTTTGAGCCGAGTCAAGCTGATTTTTTTAAGCTCGAAAAATTTTGAACCGAGCTCGACTCAACTCGAATCGAACCCCAACTTGAATCGAACTCGGATCGAACTAGTTCGGTGCCTCAGTTACTTTGATATTGATGTTACTCACCAAGTGTTTGATGAAATGACACAACAAGTATCAGCTAGTGGCAAGGAAGTTACATATATGAAACAAATATCATTTTTCTTAATTTTGATGTTGCCTAGAAATTGTTTAATGAATATACTTGTAAACAGCTGTTGTTGTTTTACATGCAATGAGAAATTGAAAGTGCATAGCATGTGTTTGTGAAAATGCCGCAAAGGCTTAATTTTGGCTCGAACTGGCCCGAGCTACTAACCGAACCGAGCTGAGCTGGCCAGTCAAGCTCGAAGACCGAGCCAAGCCAAGTTCGAACTAGGGTTAGCTAGTGGCCGAGCCGACTCGAGCTAAGTCCAGCTCAACTCAATTCGACTCGGTCTACACCCCTAAATGTAGGACATTCATTATTATGACCCGACCTTTAATATGCACCATTCATTATTTAAGGCCCACTTTTGATGTTGTCCATCCATCAAGTGGGGCCCACCATCAATGTCATTATCATTACCCAATTGTTAATGTGCACCATTCATTATATAGGGCCCACTTTTGATATTGGTCATCCATCAAGTGGGGCGCACCATCAACATCCACTGCCCCATCATTTGGAGCCTCCCTTTAATGTGGATCATCTATCATGTGGAACCCACATCTTATGTAAATCGTCCATCGTGCACGGCCCACCTTAGATATGGGCCACTCATCATTAGGGCCAACCTTTGATATGAATTGTCCATCATGTGGGGCCCACCTTAATGTGGGTCATCCATCATGCATGGCCCACCTTGGATATGGGTCACTCATCATTAGGCCCGACCTTTGATATGGACAGTCCATCATGTGGGGCTAGCATTATTAGTTGGCCATCATGTGAGGCTCACCTTTGATGTGGACTATCATCATGTCGGCCCTGCCTTTAATGTGGGTTGCCCATCATGTAGGGCTTACCTTGGACGTGGGTCATTCATCATTAGAGGTCAACCTTTAATGTGAACCATCCATCATGAGGGGCCACCTCAATATGGGTCATCCATCATGTGGGGCCCAACTTCAATTTCCATTGCCCATCATGTATAATCCACTTTTGATGTGGACCATTCATCATGTATACCCCACCTTTGGAGTGGGTCATCCATCATACTAGCCTGCCTTGGATGTGGACTTTTTATCATTGTGGGCCGACCTTTGATGTGGACCATCCATATGTGGGCCCATATTAATACGGGGTCATTTATCATTTGGGGCCTACCTTCAATGTGGATAGTCCACCACATGAGGCCTCCTTTGATATGGACCATGAGACAGAGCTTCCTTTGATGTGTACCATAAGAGAGAAGTAGAAAAGTCATAAGTTAAAAAGCTAAAAAATAATAATAATAATAATAATAATAATAAATAAAATAAAATTATTAAGATAAGTAGATTTTATCACATGAGTTACTTTTACATTGATGCTTACCAGGCTAACAAAAGTAACAAAAGTAACTTAATTATTTAACATAAGTTAAAAAGTAACTTATTTAGTGGTATCCAAATAGGCCGTAAGAGTTGTAAATAGAAAATAAAAAAATATTTTTTTCTAACAATATTTTTAGAAGATTCTGCTTCAAAAACAAGAAAGAGAAAAGAAGTTAATGCTTCGATAGAGTGTGATGGATGATCTAGAGCTTGCAACCCATTACTAGATCCTAATGGCCCATAAATGCAGAGGGAGTGGATTAGTTGCGACTTTACTGTGGGTCACACCTTGATGCACGTATTTTACATCCACACTATTGATCCATTTTGGCATACCATTTTTAGGACATGAGCCAAAAACTGAAGCAAATCCAAATCTCATGTGAACCATGCCATAAGAAATCATGATGATTGACCATTAACAACTTATAATGGGCCATAAAAGTTTTGGATCAAATTGATATTTGCTTTTCCTTTCGTCCAAGTTTATTTGACCTTATCAACAGGTTAGATGGCAAATAAACATTATGAAAACGTTACAATGGGGCCCTGAGCCATTTTTAATGGTGGGACATTCGATCACCATGGTTTCCCATGGCATGGTCTATTGTGCTTCTCATTTTTGGGCTCATGGACTGAAATGATATGAAAAAAAAAAAAAATGGATGAATAACATGAATATAGAACACATGTATCAAGATGGGCCCCATAGTAAGAGCCGCAACATTGTGGGCGAGGTCGGGCCGTGTTTACACCCATTTTTTATGCATAACATGGACTAATAAGAATACGCCACGGGGAGACACTACAAGTTTGGTACAGCCAAGATCATACTCGCACTTGAAGGAGATTTGCATGTGATTTTCTTTCGACATTACGCATTCTGTCATTATTGCAATGACACAGACTCATGTCGGGCCCTGTAGGGGGACGAACTATTGCAAGTCGTGTGGTCATGATAGGGGTGCACATCGAACTAGTAGAACGGTGAAACCGAACCAGAACCGGTTTGGTCTGGTTCTAGAGTGCATCAGTTCCAGTTCTAGTTCTAAAAATCAAAGAACCGATTAGTTCAGTTCGATTCTCGATTTTGGGGTATGTAGAACCGAATTAAACTGTAAACCGATCTATAGAACCAAACCGTGGATCCGAACCTGAAACCGAACCTATATTTTGGAAGGAAAAAAATAGCATAATCCCCTTCACTTTACCCTTCACACCGACCCTGTTACAGATGCCCCCAATCTCTCTCTCTCTCTCTCACACACACGCGCGCGCGCACACACCCATTGAACAACCACCTTCCACCCACCGGCCATCGCCCAACGATCCTCTCTCTCTCTCTCTCTCTCTCTCTCTCTGGTTCCCTCTCCCACTGGTTCTCTCTCTCACGTCATTCACCACTGACACCTCTCTCTCTACACCTTTTAATTGTTTTCATAAATGTATTTTTGCACACCTTATACAATATCTAAACCATTCATCAAATGGATCACAACATGAATGGACATGGGGTAGATATTATACACACACACACACACGCAATTGGGATAGATTATAAAAAGCCCAGAACCGTGGAACCGATCCGGAACCGAACTGAACCAGTTTTAACGGTCCGGTTCTGGTTCAGTTATAAGGTGCTAACGGTTCGGTTCTGGTTCCGATTCTCCTAGAACCGTTAGAAACGGTTCGGTTCCGGTTTTACCCCAGAATCGACCCGTGTGCACCCCTAGGTCACGCTAAATGTGCCCATTGAATAAGGGACATGCTTAGCACGACTATAAAAGACTTATTGAACGAGCACATCTTATCTCATCACTGGATATGATCTCATCTCAAAGTTGCCTCCTACAAACCTTCCAAAACGGGAGATTTCCCCAAAGATGTTAAGAGAACTAATAACGATCCAAAAGATTTTGAAGATCCGCATATCATGCCAATCTATGTACAAACCCATCCTAGGATTGAGCCACAATCAAGAGGAATAGAAACATCATCCGGATTGGGTCCGTAACCATGACTCCATTGGGATCAAGAGAATGGGAGAACTAGATCCAACCTAGTTCGATAATAGATCCATATTGGGTCTCAAATCTCACTCCCGCCGAGGACTAGGTGATATAATTAGATTGCCATAATAAACGGCTGTGATTAAGAGAAAGATGCTCCCTTGATTGAACCAAGAGAGTCTTACAAGAGAGCATTTACGTGTAAGAGTGGAAATCTAAGATCCAACCGCTATTAACGTTTCATAGATTTTCTAATTGAGAGCCTTCAAATCCGTGATGGGAGATATTGCGTGCCTATAAAGCCTACACGAAGAATCCTAAAGCCCAACGACGGAATTCCACCGCTTTCAGAAGTTTATAAAAGGAACATCAGGAAAAACAGCTTAAGGCCCCACACTAAACACATCTATTTACATGTCTATTTTACTTTTCCTAGCTTAGTTCACTACTACACTACTGCCCAGCGGCTTCTGCTACAGTATGTTTACATTAAGAGTAGATTAAATATCTGCAACCTTAAGTTGTCAGATCCCTATGTCCACTTGAGTTTCAATTTAATTGTTTACACCCTGGTCATATTCTATTGACCACCCGCCTCGATCGCCTTTTTCGATAGGCATGCCAAGTATTTATCTTTCTTTTCTTTTTATTTTAATATCGAGAGTGTAGGACACACGATTATAAGAGTGTTAGTATATTAATAAAGATCGATTGTATTTATGCTAGTCTTTAGTCTGTTATGCGTGAGTCTTTTACTTTGATTGAAAAATATCACATTAAAGTACTAGTGAGATAAAAACTCTTTAAACTGGCTGATTCTGTAATCGTTGGCATAAGGTAAAAAGAACTCATCTGCAAGGGTTAACCCCTTTGCTCAAATCGCCCGAGTATGGCGTGCACTTCTAAAATAATCGGTGATCGAGAGGACTTTAAGTTCCGATTTAGTTTCCAATACGTCTATCTTGACATAGGGATATCAACTAATTCAATCAATACCTTTAAGTCCAGTAGACTCTGGCACTCCCGTACAATCATACATTCACGCATACTTCCGATCAAGGCCCTTTGTCGCACAAGTGGCCTTGACTGGCTAAATTGAGGGCAACACGTCCTTTCTGGCATGCCTAGTGGAACCCAGTGGCGTGAGTATTTCTCAGTCAAGTTGAGATACCACCAAAATCTAAAGAGACTAGCTTCATGGGCGAGGCTGCAGAAGAATAGCAAGACCTAACTTAACATTATGAGTATTTGGTTGATATTGACGCAGGAACATCTTCCCAGCACACCCATGAGATTTTGTTGCATTTCTCGAACAAATAACGAAGTGCATTCAATAAATGGCCAATGATGTTAAGTCATGAGCAGCAAGAAGCTAAAGAAACTCTAAGAGTCATCTTTGGAGACTTGAAGAGATTGAAAAATGCTCTCCCATTCTTCATCCTGATAGACATAAGGTAAAACTAGCAGCTGAGTTCTCAAATCTAGCCAGACAAAACGAGCCACAATATCGGCCTCTACCACGATCTATGGCGATAGAGGAAGAGCAGATTGACCGAGACCTTAACCATCTAGAGAGCCTCGGGCGATAGAATTACAATATTTTGGGGAATCACACCCAGTTGGATCAAGTAACTTTGTCGGTCAGACGACTGAGGTGTCATTATTGCATGACCCAACGACCAACCTACCTTGGGGGCAACCTCATTATGGATCGACCTACTACAATGAAGCACAAATGGTCGTGCACCCTAGGGATCTGTAACACCCCAGCGACATTGTACGATATTGTCCGCTTTGGGTCACGCACGCCCACACACACGCCCGCACAGATTTGTTCTTGGGGCTTGCCCAATGGCTCACCCCAAAACGCGTCCAACCAGGGAAGGTGGGAGCTCCACAGATAGCCTAAATCTTAAAGCACTCCCTTTTCGATGTGGGATGGGCTTACTGCCCTCGACCAACTAGCAATCTATTTTCGAAGCCCGACCAGTCCACTTTGGGACTCAGATGCAACCCGAATGGGGACCACAGCCCGACCAAGCAGGACTCACCCCCCCTCGGGAGACAGAGTACCCCCAAAGCGGACAATATCTTATAGTGTCGGTGGGACGTTACAAATGGTATCAGAGCGGGGGCGCTTTGTCTCCCGAGGGGGGGTCCTGCTTAGCCGGGCTATGGTCCCCAATTGGGTTGTATCCAAGTCTTAAAGTGGACTAGTCGGGCTTTGAAAATAGACTACTAGTTGGTCAGGAATAGTAAGCCCGTCCCACATCAGAAAGGGAGGGCCTTAAGATCTGGGCTATATGTGGAGCTCCCACCTTCCTTGGTAGGACACGTTTTGGGGCGAGCCGCTGGGCAAGCCCCGAGAACAAATCCATGCGGGCGTGTGCGTATGCGTGCACCACCCAAAGCGGACAATATCCTACAGTGTCGGTGGGGCGTTATAGGATCATTCTAGGATATGCAAAGCCTTTTATTAAGGGCAAAGCAGGGTGCAAGGGTTTGTGGGGCAACCTATGGGTGTGCCCCTGTAACACTTCGGATTTTTTCCAACCTGAGTTAGACGTCCTTAGGCAACGGGTCAACCATAACACCTTGGTAACCTTTCAAAATTCGATTCCAAAGCCAAAGAAATCATTTAGAACCTATTTCTTTAGAAATTTAACGTGAATTAGCTAGCGCTACGCTAAATTAGCTGTGAAATTGTCCCTGATCGCTTTAAATACGTTCTGCAAGACCCAAAACTTATAGAACCAATGACGCTACAATACCCTAAAATCTAGGATCAAACTCTAAACTCGTTTGCTCTCAGGAACCCTTTGAAACTTCGTATTGGATTTAGATCGTGCGTAGAAAGTCCGATATCTACAATTTTAGACCGTTATGACCGCTTAGCTGGACTTGACAATCATTTCAAAAATCAAGCTCAACCGATGCTCTGAGGCTATTTCATTGAGCCTGGAGCAGAGAGTGTGAGAAAGAGTGAAATTCATAAAAATTTAAATGAATCTGACACGTTTTGCTTTCGGGATCAGTATAAGCATTCAGACCGTCGAAATCTGACCCAAATACACCCTTGGATTAGGAAACATTTCTCACTCAGGTCAGTGTACTTGAAATCCTCGATCGAGTCTACGTGACCGCTGAATTGAAACTGGTCCGTCACGTGCGATCTGGAAACTCTACTGGTCTAAAAACTTGATGTGTGCTAGATTCGATATACATGAGCTTAAGTCCGACCGCGTTTGGCCAGGGGACCTCCCGAAATGCTCTTTTGGATCGAAAAAGTCCCGATTTGGTTATAACTCAAGTATACCTTGTTTCCAAGTCTATTTAGGTTAGGTTTTAGCCTATATAAGGGCTTTAAACCCTCTCATATCTCTCCCATCCGAATTTGGATTAAACCCTAGAAAGAGAGAGAGCAAAAGTGAGAGATTGTGAGAGAGTTGTGGGAGGAATTTTCTGCCACTTGCACCAGCTATTGCACGTACCGAAGCACCACATTCGAATCACTTTTCCGGTGATTTTCAACGCACTCCTAGGTAAGAAAATCCTAACCTATCGCTGTTTTAGGGATTTCTTTGATACAAATGGTGAAGTAGCTTATGTATCTTGTGTATTAGGTCGCCATAACGCCGTTGACAAAGCGTATACATTCTATTCGAACCGATACACGTCTACGGCAAAAGGTGAGGATTTTGGACGCCTTGATTGGCTGATTTCAAAGCTTTTAGTGTCGTTTAATAGTAGATTATCGACGAGAACGTCGTTTGACATGTAGAACATGCTGTCCATTTTTCATTTCGCCTGCGTATGGAAAATATGAGAATTAGGGTATTTTAGTCATTTATAGGAAATACTGTATACGCCTGTATTTTACTGAAATGGTTGCCATGTGATTTTGTCGTGTTATGATATTAGATAAGTGTGTATAATCTATTTGGTGAAGAGATTCGCCCTAATGCGCACTTTGGATCGACATACGCTATGTAGACTAAAGTGTGTAGACTAAGTGTTTGTATAAATGTTTGTATTAGTATGTGTCGAGCCAATGTTGTTGTAGATTAGTTTTGAGATTAAATTCTCAATCAACATGATGATGTATATGATTTTTCTCCATGTTTGCTATATGAATTGATTTCCTCACATATATGGAATACATGTGTTGGTTGATTTGCTTTCATTGCATGTACAACATGTTATCAATATGCTTGTTTTGTTGCATTTCATTTCTATTATTCTCATATGATCTTTGATGTGGTTTACAATTGTTTGGGGCTATACGTTAGTCCACGCAGTCGGTAATGAATTGAATTCGTGGTTGGCTTCTATTTGCCACGAAGGATGCGTCGATGAACGCGAGTCGTGTTTTGGGTTGGCGGCAGTGGTTAGGCCACACGAAGTATTTTATGCACTTCATGTCACTCAGCTTGAGATGCGCTCGTACTAGTCAAACCCGTCAAGTAACCCGACTGGCCATTGTGTGTTCACCATGTATGAGTCATAACTGCTTGAACCTAGGGTACTGAACTTACCATTGGAAACCCTGTTAACCATGGTACCTTGATCCATAAAGACTCATGAGCCGGGTATGGTGGTATGAGACACCGTGGTCGAGCTGTCGGCCTACGCTGGGGCCACAAACCTCCCCGTAGTGACCAGTGAGCAACCCAGACTCGTGAGCAGATTATGGTGGTATGAGATATTATATTCTTGCCGTCGGCCTACACTGATCAGGTGACGAGCCCTTTGTAGTGACCGCGAGCGTATTCTGAGTCTGCGGGAGGCGATGACCCTTCCGTAGCGACAAGAGTACATTAGGCCTGTATTGATAAGGTGATGGGGGAGCGGTGCAACGAGTGCGAGCAACAGCCCTGACAGCCCTTGCAGCGACCTATAAATGTAACATCGTATGAAATTACTAGGAGTGACGACCCTAGACAGGATCTGTATTGAAATTGATATAAGGAAGGTACCTTAGTTTCACAGTCTTGGTATATGAAAAGGACTAATAACAACTTGGTAATCATTATCCATATCGCATTGCATGTGCCTGGAAGATGTGGAGCACTGAGGAACGTAAGCATGCCGCGGGCATAAGATGGTGCCGTATAAGGGAGTATGTCGGTGAGGGCATCTATCATGTCATTTCATGCATGCATTAACAATAGTATTTAGGAATGTTTGATTGTTTGCTTTACTATTAACGCGTGATTGATTTGATAACATGCAAATCTTTGCTCTATTATCCCATTGAGTTGATCACTCACTCCCACGTTACGGGATGGTATTTCGGACACCCACCAGTCCCTATTTTAGTTGCAGATGATGGCGCTGCTTATGAAGCAGAGCCGGACTGATAATGATGAGGAGGATCCCTCCTATATGCAGGTTCTGATTGACGGGGTTTCAGGGTTGCTGATTAGATGTCAATACACTTGGTATTCTGCCTTTTATTTACACACTCATGTATATTCTTTTCTCTCTATTTTAGAATATACATGTATTTAGTTAACCTGGTAACATGTTCACACTCTGGAGACTTACAACAGTTCATATATTTTATAAATCCATTACATTCTTCCGCTTACTAATTTAACTGTCTCTGGAGTATGATATGTTGTTTGGCTTAGTCTCAATCTTGTTTAATGTCATTCTACAGACAACATGCATTTATCATTATCTATGTTGCATAAGTGATGTTCTGGAACTCGGGAGTTGGATTTCTACCCGACCCCCCATTTTTGGGATGTTATAGCCCCAGTTGCATAGGATAAAGGTTTCGGTGTATCCATGAACTCATAGGATAGAGGTGCCCGGGGGGCAACCCTACGTACCGCCTATGCCCCACAATGGTAACAAAGGCTTGAGGTGCCTGACGGATAATCACCTATGGCACCAGCGCCTATACTCATACCCCGCTATATTCCTTATTCCTAAAGCTAAGATTTTTATCTAGGCCATGAAGCACCCACATTGGAGAGAGACAATTTCCGAGAAGATTACAACCTTAGAACAAAATAATACCTAGGCATTAACTTCTCTTCCACCCTGCAAATAACTCATTGGCTGTAAATGGGCATATAAAATCAAATTTAAGTTACATGGCATAGTTGAACAATATAAAACCTACATAATAATCAAGTATTTTACTTAGCAAGAAGGCTTTAATTGCAATGGAACATTTGCACCAGTGGCTAAATTAGTCATTGTTCATTGTTTGCTCACCATTGTTGTTATTCAAGGGTGGTATGTTCATCAACTTGATGCCAATAATGTATTCTTGCATGGTGATTCACGTGAAGAAATTCACATGAAAATTCCTCCTGATTTTTCCCCTCAAGGGGAGAATAGAGTTTGTAAACTCAATAAGTCCTTATATGGACTTAAGCAAGCCTCCGGAAATTGGTTTAGCAAGTTTTTTGAAGCTCTTTTCTATGTAGGATTTATTCAATCCCATGCCGATCATTCCTTATTTACTTGCACTCATAGATGCTTCCAAACCTTCGTTCTTGTGTATGTCAATAATATAATAATTGCAAAAAAATGATATCGTTTCCACTAAGTCTCTTAAGACATTCATTCAATTCCATTTTCACATCAAAGATCCGGGCACTCTAAAATACTTTCTCGGCATCGAGGTTGCCCGATCGTCTCAAGGGAATTTTAAGTATGTTTTAGAAATACTCAAAGACATGGATATGCTTGGCTCAAAATTTTCTACTTCTCCTAATGAGCGATACTTAAAATTGACATTAACAGATAAAGACATTAGTTAATCCTACTTCATATCGTCAGCTTGTCAGACATTTTATTTACTTAACTATCACACAACTGGATATAGTTTAATCTATCCACATTTTGAGCCAATTTATGCATTAATTGAGAAAAACACATTTTAATGCTTCTCTACGAGTTTTACACTGCCTCAACGGAACACCCGACCAATGGATCTTGATGTCATCCAAGAGCCAGCTTCAGTTATTTGTCTATTGTGATTCTAGTGGGCAAGTTGTCCTATAACTTAATGTTCAATTATTGGTTATTGCACATTCTTAGGTGATAGTCCGATTTTTTTAAAAAATAATGAAATAAAGTACCATTTACTGATCATCCATTGAAGTAGAATAACATTCAATAGCTACCGCATCTTGTGAACTTACTTGGCTTAAATACCTACTAGCATATTTATGCATCCCTCACAAAGACCCAATGATTTTACATTGCGACAATCAAGTTGCTCTCTGTATCGTTGTAAATTTAGTTTTTTTTTTTTTTATGAAAGAACAAAACCCATTGAACTTGATTGCTACCTTGTTTAAGAGAAAGTTCAAAATAGATTGATCAAAATTTGTTATGTTCATGCATCAAATCAACATGCACATATTTTTACAAAGGCCGTAGGAACTGAACAATTATATTTCTTAGGTCACAAGTTGGGCATTCATAACATTCATGGTCTAACTTGAGAGGGAGTACAGAGATAAACATTGATCACATTTACCTCACCTTATCTCTAACTCTTATTTTTAGAACTATATTAATTGTTTTTCCTCTTTTCCTCTTGTCAATCCCATATGTTAGGGATTTGATTTTGCTATTATATTTTATAAATACTATTGTACAATGTAAATGAAATTAATTCAAAATTTGAATAAAATAAAAAAGTTGAAAATAATGAGAGGAGATAAAAAAATCCATTAATCTCACAATTGCCTTCCTAGATCCCTCACTACCAAACAATTTCTAAAAGATTTGAAAATCTCATATATTATAATACATTCTTCTTCATGGCAATATTTTATAGGGGACTCATATGTGAAATAAATGTATTCCATTGGCATGACGCTGTTTGCGTAACAATGACAATGACCAATTCAACATAGCAATCATTGTACGTTACTGGAGAAATATAGTCAATTTCAATTGTAAATACATTATTGATAAGTAATACTTTTTTACTTCAAGTAAATACCGTGTCGTTCTGTTATTTGGATTTGACGGCTTACTTTTTCAATGCTAAAACTGACGCCACAGTGAAATATATGTGGGGCCCACTGTCATGCTTGTGGCTTATCCACACTGCCCATCCATTATGCCAGTTGAATTTAGGGTATGAGCTAAAAAATGATGCCGATCTAAAGCTCAAGTGGACCACACCAAAAGAAAAAGGGAATTGAACACCTATCGTTAAAAACTTCTTTAGGCCATTGTTTCATTTGGTGTGGACCATTTGAGTGTTAGATATACCTCATTTTTCGACTCATGTCTCAAAATGTTCTGGTAAAATGGATGAACTGCATGAATACATTATATATATACATCATGATGGGCCCACAAATTTAATCTAGTCATTTTGGACTAGTTTTGGAAGCAAAAATGCTAGTGTATTTTCAAACAGGTGAAAGAGTAATAAATTTTTTAATATACATTATATTTATGGAAGATTTGAAAATCTAACAAGCCCTAATGTTGCAATTCAAAGGAAAATGGTACTTTAAAGACAATAATAAATATCCTTTTTCTTTCCATTTCCATTATAATGTAAACATGCCCTTAAAGTGGCTTTTGAATAGTAGTGAAGCCTTTCAAATACCTTGCCATTTCTTGTCAAGAGATTTATAATGTCTAAAGCCCTGCTTGGTAGATGCCTAAAAATAATTTCATTTAGTTTTATATATAGTAATTATATATTAGTGATCGATCAATAAAATACAATAAATTCATCTTATTTTAGTTAACAATAATTATTTATTGAGATCTATGTGATTACCTACCGGCTAAAATGAGATGAACTCATTTTTTAAGTATCTACCAAACATGACCTAACAGTTAATATCTTTGGTGCTCTCTCATATCATGATGAGAGTAACTTGTGGAAAATTTTGTGGGTCCCAGTTTAGATAGTTTGTAACACAACATTATTTTGATTTGAATTTCTAAGTGGGCTTAGTAGCTGACTTTGATTTAAGTGGACTTATTAGTTACTTACCTATCAAAATTTTGTGGGTCCCAGTTTAGATAGTTTGTAACATAATTTATTTTAATTTCTAGGTAGGCTTAGTAGTGCTAGATCTAAGCATTGTTTCAAACTTTGTTGATCATGCGCATGTTTAATATATGTACATGTTCTTGCTGGTAGATGTACATAGATCTACAAACATGTGGTATTAGCAGTCGTTGAGAAATTAAAGGCCAGTGAATACATGCACTCAAATATAGGGTATTGTTCATTCAAGTTGTGTGGGGATCACTTGTGATGTGCACGTGAAACCATGTATACAGTCTATGCCCTCATTATCACTATATATATATATATATCCTAAGAATCAGGTCTAATAAAAGCTTCAGTAGGACATTATAGGGACACATTTATAACTATTGATACATTCATTTGTTGTGGCCACCCAAACTTTTGAATGGCTTGATTTTGGGTTTGTCTTTTGATCTTGGTGTTTCACACATGAGGATTGGTTTTGATAACATATACACAACATCGTGGGCCTTACAGTCCACCTGTAATTCTACTATGGGTGTCCCTTTCCCTTATTATTTGGTCCCTTTGGCGCACCTGGGGTACAAATTGGGATGGATTTTGGGTTATAGGCCTAACGTTGGGGGGCCATCTTATGTACAGTTTAGATAATATCACATTGTCATGATGGGCTCCACAAAGCTTGAACATATATCTAGGAGGTGGATTGCATCCTACCCTCTCGCTTGGATGGAATCGGTCTTGTATGGGTTCTATAGAGCCCACCCTGATGTATGCGTTCTATCCAAACAATTCATATGTTTTTTTTTTGGATCCTAGGGTCATTGTGATGTTTATTTGTCATCCAACTTTTTTATTAGATTGCACATCGGGATGAAGGGAAAACACAAATATTAGATTGAGATCCAAAATTTCCATGCTCCCAAGAAGTTCTCAATGGTAAGTGTTTGATCTCTACTATTCTTAGTGGTGTGATCCACTTGAGCTATTTCTTATTGTGTGGTCCACTTGAGCTTTGTACATACTTTAATTTTGAGCTCTTGCTCCAAATTGTCAAAATGGAAGAACAATGTAGAACACACGGCACCATGGGTGTCACAAGTGTTGATACCACATAGGTGGTTTTGGGTCATCGTGCCCAATTGGCATCCTGCCAATACCACCCCAGTGATGGTGTGGTGATGTGGGGGCCACCACAATGTATGTGTTATAGGGTATACACAAAAAGAAGAAGAAGTAAATCCAAAGCTTAAGTGGACCACACCACATGAAGCTTGAATACCTATTATTAAAACTTTATATGCACCACAAAAGTTTTGAATTAAGCTGATATTTGTGTTTTCCCTTCATTCAAGCCTGTGTGACCTTATCAACCTTTAGATTACAAATAAACATTATGGTGAGCTTTAGGAAGGTTTCGATAGTGGGTATTATTATCCCCACTGTTTCCTCACCTTGGGAAGGTTTCAATGGTGGGTATTATTATCACCATTGTTCCAATTGGCATAGTACACTTAAGCATCGTATGTGTTTTATTTTTTAAATAATGCCCAAAATCAGCTGAAGAAGGAAGAAGGGATAGAGTGAATATAAAAGCACGCATTAAAGTAGGTCCTATGGCGCTCAACACATCACCATACCACTGCTTGGGATGTGGATCAGTTACTAAACTTGACAGTAGCGATACTGGCTACTGAAGTGGCATCACCACGTTTTGTAGGCCCACTATAATATATTGTTATATCTACACCATTCATTAATTGAGAGAGATCATTTTAGAGAATAATATAAAGATTAAGGTACATCCAAAGATTAAGTGATTAAATGGCTACGTACCCTTACAAACATTTAAGGGCCACATAAGTGTTTTTTCAATCAAACTGATATTTATGTTTTGACTTGTTCCTTGTCCGTGTTAATTTATAAATAGGTTGGATCTTAAAGGACACATTAGATCCTGACGGGTTGGGTAGGGAGACACACTACTGAATTGATGTCACCAAGTTATATAGACCCACCATGATATATTTGTTGTATCCACATTATCCATCATTTCAGAGATCATTTTAGAGCATAAGACAAAGAATGAGTCGGATCCAAATCTGGAGTGGACCCCACCATAGAAAATAGTGGGAAGAGTGACACCCACCATTGAAACCTCTCTAAGGTTCACTATGATGTTTATATGTGATCCAATGTATTCATAGGTTAAGACAGGCATGAAAGAAGGGAAACATAAATTTTAGCTTGATGGAAAACTTTTGTAGCCCTTATGAATTTTTAACGGTGGGCATCACTCTCTCTTATATTTTTTGTGGTGGGGTCTACTCAAGCTTTAGATCTGACTTATTCTTTGGCTCATATAGTAAACTGATATCTTAAAATGGTTGGAACACATACATCATAGTGGATCCCACGTAACTTGGTGACGTCACTTCAAATGGTTAGAACACATACATCATAGTGCGTCTGATCTCAAATAGATATTATGGCGGGTCCCAGGAAAGTTTCAACTGTGAATGTTCTTTAGTTGATGCCTTAAAATGATATTTTATATATAGACCGCATGTCCATGGTGGGCCCACATAACGTGGTGACCTTACTTCCGTAGCGAGTTGGATACTGTTGGGTTCAGCAGCTAATCCGCGTCCCACCGCCTAGGGGTGGTGTGGGCAACCCCATCTATTCCACGTCTACATGGTCAACACCACCTGATCCACGTGCCAGTTATCTAGACTGCTGGCCACAGAAGCGGATTGCGTCCTATCCCCTCCCGGACGATAATCCGTCCGGACAGCGATATGTGGGGCCCACGGTGATGTAAATATTTTACTCACGCTATTTATCCCTTTTTTTAACTCATTTTAAGGCATGATCCAAAAAATGAAGCATGTGCACAGTTTTAGTGAACCACACCAAAGGAAGCAATATTGATAATGAATCCACCGTTAAAACCTTTCTAAGGACCACGGTGATGCTTTTTTTACCATACAACCTATTCATAAGTTCATGTATACATGTATGAAGTGATATATATATATACGAAACTTCTGCAGCTCCCAAGACAGTTTTAATGGTAAGCAGTCAACCCTTACTTTGTGGTCCACTTAAACATTGGTTCTATCTAATTTTTTGGTTCATTTACTTAAAATGATATGTAAATAAGGATGGACGGCGTGGATAAAACACTAACATCAATGTGGATCCCACGGATCGCTGCCCGGACGGATTATCGTCCGGGTGGGGGCAGGACGCAATCCGCTTCCGCTGACCACATGGGCCTCATCAGCGTCAATAAAAAACGCGCGCATATAATGCAAAGCGCGTTCTTGTAGATTAGAAAAATGATCACCTACAGCGGCTGCATGCTTACTTTCACATGCACCCATACCTTTCTTGCCAACGTGACAAATGTCTAGAGAATCCTTCGGTAGAAAAGGTGGGCCACAAAATGATGATCACTTAATCTGAAAATCAGATCCATCCATTTATTGAGGGGACCACATCAGCAGTTCAAGTCATACCATCGGATGTCCATTGTATTCAAATCGGACCCATTTAAATGAGTCGATCAGGAATTCCATAGCATCATCATGGTGTGGCCCACTTTTCCACAGATTGGATATTCTAGCCATGTGAAACTAATGGCTGGAAACAAAAGGCGGTGTGTACGTGGAAACGCTGTATCATTTCTCCGAGAGTCTGTTCGATTCCTTTGACGTATTCCAAATAAAAGGAGCTGATGCTTGGTGTACGATTCGCAAAGTCTTCGCCAGCAAATGAGTCTTTTGCAAGTGCTTGGAGATTTAGCACACACTAGACCATTTTTTTTCTGATCCAAACCATTGATATCAATGGGCCCCACAAGGATAGGTACAACCAGAAATCATGAACATTAAGATATAGACAATCCTTTGTTATTTAGCCTTTCTATATTGATCTTGAACCGTAGCTTTATTTTTTTATCCGAGGCATTTATAGAAGTCATTTTGTCTTCAATCTAAATACTTTTGGTACCATATACAATCTACAGTAGGACCCATTAGATCAACGGTTTGGATCATCTAAATCACTGTTCCAGTGGACAAAATTCTGCATAACTGGCAAAATTGAACTACGCATTGGCCAGCGAAACCGAATAATTGGAGTGCTTAATGTCAAGTGCTATAAATACAAAAATTTGAAAAAAACGCATAAATACAAAAATTATGTCTCCACATGAGTTGTAAGCTAAAATGGCGAAAATACGCTCAATTTGGATTTATTTGATACTCTGCTAGAGCATGTTGTTGTTCATACACATTATCTCAGAATGCATGTCTTTCATATATTTAACTCTAATTAAACCGTCCAAATTCTGGGGCCCAGATTATATAGGTCATAAGTTCAGAATCAGAGCAATTGGATGAACGAAAACTCTGATTAAAGAAACTTTGTTTGTTGAATGGACCCAGTCTCATTTTGACCGTCCAACAAATGCCAGCCAGTAGGCCGGATGGCTTCTGTAAGTGCTGCATACGCCACTTGTACAAATCTGGCTTAAGCATTAGAATTCTGGCGATGTGAAATGATCTTAAGCTTATTTAGTTCCGTACGCCCATAGTCTTTCAGGCACACGTGCCAGTGTAGAACACGTGTAAGGTTTGAGTTGTTTTTGACCTGGTTAGAGAGAGTTTGGTCGGGCGATGAATACCGGTTGTGCAATTAACAATTAACCGGCGCGGAGTTGGTGCGACACAGGAACCAGCGATGTCGTTGAGACGAGGACGGTAGGGGCCAACCTCAGTGTATGAACTATATATCCACGCAATTCATCTTTTTTTACCAGCTTATTTTAAGCCATCGTCCCAAAAATGAAGCAGTTAAAAATTTTTGGTAGACCACACCATAGGAAATAGTGGTTAATGAATATTGAAAACCTTTTGTGGGCTGCAAAATTTTTAGATAAAGATGATATTTGTTTTTTTTTGTTTTTAAAAAAAATTCAGATCTATATAACCTTATCAATAGGTTGGATGGTCAATAAACATTATAGTGGATGCCAATAAACTTGTAATGGTGGAAATTCAATGACCACTATTTCCTGTGGTGTGGTCTACCTGAAAAAAGTTCCGGCTTCGTTTTTGGGACCATGTTCTTAAATAGGTTGGAAAAATAGATGGACAGTGTGGATATACAATGCATACATTGAAGAAGGCCCTATGGTTAGGGTCTCGCCAAGTTGTGCTCAAATTAACCACAAGTTCATTCATTACAAAAGTCATCACTTTCACAAAATCCTGGTACTCATTAAAAAAAAAAAACAATTATAAAGGAACTATCACACCCTCATTCACTTTACAAACTCATGCCATTGATACACACCAATAAAAACAAAAATAACACACGAACTTTAGTATTATCCTAACTTAAACCTATATTTTGCCATTATAGCTTCTAGATCAGAGAGTATGATCGAAAATATTCAAAAAAATTATTTAGAAGCTCGTCGGAATAGAGGGAATAACGTTGAATGCACGTTGAAAGCTCACCAGAGTTAGTCCCATGGAGGTGGCAACAATATTAATGGCCAAATGGCCTCCTCACATGAAAAAAAAAAAACAAAGAAGAAAAGAAAGAAAACGACCAAATGCCTTTTTGTAATACTTTGAAAATTGAGGGTCGTGCATACGCTCGACTCCTAAGTTCCCGGGTATCACTTATATCCAATTTTACTAATTTGTGATTAATCAGGGTAATGCGCAATATGAAATTACTTGAAACATGAATCACAATTCATAACTAGTCTATTGAAGTGGGAATGACTAAAGATATACAAGTCTAAAAATATAACTATGAGTCGGATAAAGTGTTGCCCGATAAAATTACAAAAATAACATGTCCAAAAAGAATGATGTGCTGAGTCCCTTACTCAGTGATCCAAATCCGTCTACTAGGCCGATGGAGAACCGCCCATCAGCTGGAAGTAGGACAGCTCATCCTCGTCATCAAGACTTGCGCCGCCAAACTCCTCGTACTCTGTGTCACCTGGAACTATGGGAGAGTCCGGTTGGTGTTTTTAAACACCGTCCTAGAGTGGGAGTGAGTGATCAACTCAGTGGATGTTATTAGTCTTAAGTTGTAACAAACATCAATTATATTATGAATTTAATGAAAGATAAATATTCATATACACCTAACTAATCTTGTTAATGCAGGTGTATAATAAATGATATGATGCATGCTCTCACAACAACACTCCCTTGAGCGACTCCATCTAACGATCGCGTATAATCTACTACACTCATTGCGACCTAAAGTACCAAGTCGTCAACCTAACTAGTGCGATGCAGTCATGATCGTGTTAGCCGGGTTTTTAATTAAGTCCATTCAAATAACAGATTGGGAAAACTAGGACACCCCGTGATGTCAATTTCCTAAACTGGTTGGAGGCCAAAGTCCCGCAACGTGTGAGGCCAAGACCCCACGATCCTTGATCCTATCGGATTTTTCATCCCCGACTTTAAGTACATGGGGAGTGCTGAGTAGAGAGATCGCTCGCGGTCACTACGGGGAGGCTCGTCACCTTAGTGTAGGTCGACAGCTTGGACACAATGTCTCATTCCACCATGCTCGGCTCTCGAGTCAGTGGATTGGTTTCAATTGATTATCAATGGGCTTCAATAGTTCAAGGGTGTTTCAGGTTTTATACACGCATGAGCAGACAGGGTTAACAAACATGATTGGTCAGTGAGTAGACTAGACCGCACGAGTTCAGGTGAGCATGTGACAGACGACATCAGGTACAAGTGATCTATGTAGTCCAACTACTGTCGTCCATACGCACTCACCCAATTCAGCGGGTTTAGCCTCACGACAGTCCTACCAACGGGACCACCACCTCTCACCTCAGATTCCTAACAAACCCAGGGGTTTGATGATATTCAATAATACTTCAACAATCAAGGTTCATCTACTAACATAAGCGATATCATGCATTCATATTTCTAAACATAAAAATTTAAATTTTTTTCTACAATGCAAATGCTAACAATATTATGAAATAAAGGTACATGTGTGTTGTGTGGGTTAGTGAGTAAGCCAAGCATTTCATATATCTCATAGTACAAAAAATACATAAGGGTTAGTGCATCCAACATGTTATGAGGAAACATCATACAAGAATCAAGCAAGGAATGTACAAACAATCATCAAATGCATACCCAATCATGTTGAGAAGCATCAAACATTCCATAATCATTCCATATTGATTTTGGGGAGGACCTAAAGTACAAAGTCTTGTCTAAGTTTCTCTAGATTGCCCAAATACATCACCCAACAAGCAAAATCATTAGATTTATATTAAAATTAGTGATAGGCCACCTAAGAATAATTGTACGTACCTTGTGACGTTTCGCCCAACTCATGGCACTCCTTGAGTTAGAAAATTGGAAAAAATGATTCCTATACCAATTTAGAAGTAATTAGGTAAGATTCATGTAATTTATTTTAGAAAAACCTAGGTTGGGAAGTAGGTTTTGTTTCTTAACTTTCAATCGCGAATGGGGCGGATTCGGCGTAGGAAAATGATCGGCGCTAGGGCTTGGTTAGAGGAGACCGATGAAGGAGAGCACTAAAGCCTCCCCCACCCTACTCTCTCTTTTTCTCTTTCTCTTTCTCTCTTTCTCCCCTTTGAAAATGTAAATTCGTATGGGAAGAGGGGATGCTCAAATGAGGCCCTTTTATAATGCCATATTTTGTGTGAATGGCCCCAAGGACTAGATTTTTACAATGCTAGCCCTATGGGAGGATTTTTCTAGCCTTTAGGGCCCACTACGAGGTGTACATATTGATATGCACCGTAGGATAGTTAGCCCTAATGATGATCTACATATGGACATGTTTGGCCCACCATTCTGATGCGTCAATTGACAGATATGATTAGAAGTCTATTCAACGGTCATCGATGGTCGATTGAGGCTGCGGCTATACAGACATGAGTAGGGAAATATCCTTACTCCACGTGTGAAGTTTGGTCATAAATCGACTGTCCAAAATTCTCAACTTTACATAAGAGTGGACGACCCAATTCACTTAAGTTTCAGATTCTTCCTTTAGGGTATTTACACTTTTCATGCACTCATCCTTTAGCTCAAGCTAAGCGGTTCTATATAGTACCTAGGTCTGACTCCCGTGATGGACGTCGAGCTTAGTGAGACGGACATTATTCTATAGCTTTGGAACTAGTGGCCCACCAA
This sequence comes from Magnolia kwangsiensis, assembly GCA_037074715.1. NCBI lineage: Eukaryota > Viridiplantae > Streptophyta > Magnoliopsida > Magnoliales > Magnoliaceae > Magnolia > Magnolia kwangsiensis. The sequence goes on along the minus strand of CM073577.1, from coordinate 18,017,510 downwards.
CGAGCGATCTAGAGCTTGTTTAGAAAATCGGGTCATTTCTTGAATGAATTAGGTATTGAGATTTCTCGTGAGCAATGATTAGGATTTGGATTAATTATTTTCTTAGTGTGGTCTATTTATAACTATTACAAGTGGAGATTTAGTCATAATTACTCTAAATCGTCGATTTTAGGCTAAAAGGGTAACGGGGTTGATTTGATCTATTAGTCAAGATCCGGGCCTTATTTGACTCGACTTCGATTAGATCTTTAATTTAGTTATGATTGTCTTGATTAGTTAGCGATGGATCGGTTTGATTTGGGCCCTACGTGAGTAAATCATGGGGTTAAACTTGATGTTCAAGTGATCAGGCGGATTCGTTGGCTTCCTGCAGTTGATTAATCAGACATGTGCAGTTCTTTACCGGTTCCACCCGTGTATAAATTAACATTGAGTGCTAATGGTCAGTAAGTGACACTATAAGTTAATTGCAAAAACAAATAAAAAATCAAGGATTTTTAGAAATTCAAAACAGTGAAAATCTAGGATGTTGCACTTTTTATGGTAGGGGACCCACCATAAGAACCCATCTTACATCTTATGTGGGGTCCACTGGCTTGTTGTGAAATAAATCCAAACCGTCCATGTGAAATGAGTTTTAATTTTGTGTAATTAGCCCAAATTTCAGGAAAAAAAACATCACATGGATTATACCAAAGAAAATAATTCAGAATTAATGAACAACATTAATATCATTGTGGGCCATAGAGAACTTCTCTTTGAAAATGGAAAAACATTCTTTTGTTGTCATGGTTGTCCGATTAAAATAAACAGCTTAGATAGGTTAAGAGGTGGGCCCATTCATGGTTTAGTGGGACCCATAACCCCTCATTTCGAAAAGCCTTTCATTTTTTGAGGCAAGCTAATGAAAGATGTACGAGGAGCAATGGTAGCATATGGGTATTTTTATTATTAGAAAAATGGAAAAAAAAAAAAACTCTTGCAATAAAACGATTACTTTAGTTTGGAAATGAGAGACTAAAGCCACAAACACGCCATTCCATGAGGCTATTGACCCAAAAAGCCCTTAAAAATGAAGCAAATATAAATCTAAATAAAACCAGGCCACCCAAACTTCTTGAGAGCCACCTATATGTTTATTTGTCATCCAACTTGTTGATAAGGTCAAAATTTCTTGGATGACTAGACCACTCAAATATTTGGCTTCATTGGGAACTTTTGTGGCCCATAAGAAGTTTTAATGGCCATCCACCACTGTTTCCTGTGGTGTGTTCCATGTAAGATTTATATTCGCTTCATTTTTGGGATCATGCACTACAATGAATCGTGAAAACAGATGGACCATGTGGATGTAAGACACGTACATCACCGTAAGCCTCATAATTGAAGATCCACCAAAACCTTACCCAGTGTTATTCTGGCAGTTTACGAAACTAATAATAGTTTTATCTGACTACTTGCAATATATGTTCCACACCCAGTAAATATAACTTGAGAAATTTACCACTATACGACCCATTTTTGGCCCATTTACCTGTTGAAGCCCACTTCTTTTTACCTCACCAGAATAAGCCCCATATGTACGGACACCTTCCCAAAGGTCGAAAATGCCCCTCTTTAGACGGCATACCTTTTTAATGCTGCTAGCTGCGTTTTCACCCAAAAAACCTAGTTTTTTCTTCTTTCCTCTCCCTGATCCTTCATCCTAATCGTAGATTATCATTTTCTGATTACTTCTCTCCCTCTGTGACTATCCACCATAGCAGTAAAACCCTCATTTTACCGCTTTCTTCTTTTCCCTTTACCTGGTCAAGAATACACACCCCACACACGTCCTTTTTGACTTTTTTAAGCCCAAGATGGGACGAAAAATGGTCCCCCCATCTAAGAAGCTTCGAATGGCAGGTATATTTAAATCTCTGCTTTCTTTTTATGGACCCCACTGTATATTATACTATATATGCGCACAGTCCACAATTTATATTCATTCTTTTAAAAATATTGAGCTTTCTTTTTGTGGACCCCACTATATATTATACTATATTGCGCATGGTCCCCAATCCATTTTCATTTTTTTAAAAATACTAAATGGTATGGCATGTCCCGATAAATGAGCAAAATCAGGACTTAAATGGCCCACATTGAGGGTTTTTTAAACAAAGAATGAAATGAGATGTGAAACTAAATAAAGACCATGAAAGAGACTGAGCACCAACTGAGTTAACCGACCGAGGACCCACTGGTTATTAATAAGGATCGTGAACTGAGCTAAAATAACTGTGAATTGAGCTAAAATGACCGTGAACTAAGCTAAAATGATCGTGAACTGAGCTAAAATGACAGTGAACTAAGCTAAAATAACCGTGAATTGAGTTAAAATCACAGTAAACTAAGTTAAATTGACCATGAACTGAGTTAATTCTGACCATTCCCCGTCATTTTACGGTCAATTCCCTTCACTTCACGGTCATTTCCAATCATTTCATGGTCATTTTCGGCCATTCCCCTTCATTTCACGGTTAATTCCATGCATTTAACAGTCAATTCGCTTTACTTCACAGTCATTTCCATGTATTTCATGGTCAATTATTCCCTTCACTTCATGGTCATTTCGAATCATTTCATGGTCATTGCCGGTCATTCCCCTTCACTTCACGGTTAATTCCATGCATTTCACGGTCAATTCGCTTCACTTCACGGTCAATACCATGCATTTCATGGTCAATTTGTTTCACTTCACGGTCATTTCCATGCATTTCACGGTCAATTCCCTTCACTTCACGATCATTTCCAATCATTTCACGGTCATTTCTGGCCATTCCCCTTCACTTCACAGTCAATTTCATGATTTCAGGGTCAATTTGCTTCACTTCATGGTCATTGTCACCCATTCCCCTTCACTTCACGGTCAATTCCATGCATTTCACGGTCAATTCCAGCAATTCTCCTTCACTTCACGGTCAATTCCATGCATTTCATGGACAATCCCCTTCACGTCACGTTCAATTCCACTCATTTCACAAGTAATTTCCTTTACTTCACGGTCAATTTCATACATTTCACGGTCAATCCCCTTCACTTAACGGTCACTTACAGTCCTTAGAAAAATCCACTCACGGTCAATTTCACGACGTTCTCGACCCAAATGCAACATATAACTCTGAAAATTGACCCATAACTTAGTGAAATTGGTCGTGGACTTGTTGAATGTCACATATGAGTCGACCATTTGACATGGAATTCGTCAAAATGGCCGATGACTGCTTGATATTGACATTTTTTTGACTGACAACCTCGGTATAAATTTACCGACAAATATATGAAATTGACTGATAAATGAGTGAAATAGGCCCAAAGCTAGCTCATTTCGAATTCGCAAAAAATTGACCGTCGACTTGGCAGATTCATATCATACTTTATGAATTTTCACAACAACAAGTTAACTTTTACATATGATTTGTTAAATATTGAATGTTATTGTTGATATAATTTTCAATTTATCTTTGCAGATGACAAACCCTTGCATAAGGGATTTGACGAGTCGGCCTCGACCATCTTATGCAGATGTTCTTTGAAATGGTGGTTTGATAGTATGAAGAGTGGGTTGGAGAAGAATAACACTAGATTAAATATATTTAGGCAGACCCCATTCTCATTTTTATTATACATTCCATCATTTAGGTTTATAAGAGCCATTTTTCACTCACTTATTGAGAGATATATAGGCAATCTTGTGTTCAAGACACAAGGGAACCATGTAAAATTTTATATGATAGACTTCACTCTAATAACAGGGTTGAAGACTAGTGACCTCTCTATACCTAATATCCATCGTTTGAAGAAGCCTATAAGAGAAAAATACTTCAATGAATATCATATCCTAAAGAAACATGTACAGGAGGTGTTCAATGAGATAGTTAATAGCAATAAGCATGAAGATGTCGTGAAGGTAGCTCTAATATTATGTGTAGAGTGGTTTGTTAGGGGTACCGATACGAATATTATATGCTGTACAGACTTTATCGACCTTATTGGCTCGTTGGAAGACTTTAATATCTACGCTTGCAGTAGTTTGGCCTTCCAGACGATGACGGAAGGGATCAAGAGTACCTTGATGACATCCTGGGGGCTTCGTTATAATGTCACCAGTTGCATATTTCTCCTACAAGTAAGGATTCTATCCTTGTCTATTTTAATTCATAGTTTATAGAAAACTATAATTATTTAAGATCATCTTGTCATTTCATTATAATAGATATGGGCCCTTGAGAGAGTACCGGCTCTCCAACAATGAATAATTTCATACGTTGCCTTCCAAATTCCACGATTCATACAATGTCGGGGATGAAAGGGTTGAAGGTATAAGAAGATTCATCAAATTCTATAGAGTAAAGATATAAGTTAATTTTTATAAAGCTAAGTGGTCACTCATTCAACTATATATGTGTGTGTGTGTGTCTTTCCGTACCATGAAAACGAAGATGTTCTCTTACAAACTGAAATCGTTCTTATCTTAGAGCCTACCACCGATGAGCTTAAGATGGAGGCCGTTCGTTTGGTCTGTGATAGATTTGACATAAGATGTCAGAAACGTCTTCTTTTATGTTGATATTTTATATTTAATTTGACATGTTATATAATTGATATATACATTGCTTCATTTTGTAGAGCACTAAATGAAGATGATGAAGATATGGAAGAGAGATCGGGGCAGGGAGAGGGAAAAGAAGGGGGAGAGGAAGAGGTTACTGATGAAGGAGAGAGAGAGGGAGCGGGATTGCAATTAACTGGGGAGTCGAGGGAGGATAGGGAGGAGTTGGAGGCGCAGAGGCTTCAGTTGGAGAGAGACAGGGAAGAGTTGAAGCTTCTCGAATGCACGTTAAAAGAGAGAAGAATCGATGGAGAGGGAGAGAGAAGTAGTACTCAAGGAGGTTGGATTAATGTTAAAACTGAAAGAAGCCTTGAGATTAGAGAATGAAGAGTTGAATGAGAGGGCGGTTTTGAAGAAGGAGAGGAAAATGCTAATGAGGGAGAAGGAAGAATTGAAGATGGAGAGGGAAGAGTTGGATGAGGGTAAGGCGGAGTTGAAGAAGCAGATGAAAATATTTCGTATAGAGAAGATTCAATTTTGGAAGGAGAAGGAGTTAGAGAATAAGAAGGAAGAGTTTGAAAAGGAGGATGAGGATGCGTTAGGTGTTGATATATGCGAGATATCATTGCATTCAATTCCAACATATTAGAGGAGACCTAAGAGGGTGGTGAAGTCATCTGTTTAGAAGTGTTCTCCATTCACTTTCATCTCTACCGTACAAACCACTTCAAGCAACGCCGCCAACAATAAGAAACAGAGAGAATTTCCTACTTCTCTGATACCCTTTAAAGCCAAGATCGATATATTTAGGGTAATATCGGAGGATGAACTCCATGAATTGAAAAGTTGGGCCAACGAAAATAAAGAATCACCAGAATTTGTTTGGTTCAAGACCATATGGGAGAAAAATGTATGGGTTGATAGCGTGGTAAGTAAATCATACACATACATACATGGTTTTATTTAGAACACTTATATTAGAGTAGAGCTTAATTTTTCATCTTTATTGATTAGGCTATCGACAAGTACGTCAATTTCTTGGAGAGAAGGAACCGATCATTTCCTACTTTATATACAAAGGACTGCAAGTTGTCCCACATTTTTTCTGGTAACTGTATGAATTGGATCATGGTTATTATGTTATTTAATTATATGATATATGTTCTAATTTGGTATATTGTCTATAATAGCCATATATCGGCATACAAATGTCGACATTGAGAATGTATCGGAATGTTGGTAATGATAAATCGTGTTTATTATTCGAAGGGCTAGAAAAACTTACCGTGATCAGCATTGTCAAGCCTCGTAACAGGCAGAAGGCCATGTGGCAGCATAAAGAGGTAATGGTGTCGTTATAAGTTATTAACGCTACTTATACCCATCTCTATAATTTTTGGATATTGATATCTTATCTTGTCAAATATGGACAGACATACGTACTAGTCAATCATGCCAACAGTCATTAGTACCTGATGGTCATCCACCCTTGAGACCGAGAAATCATTATACTTGACAGTTTATACTCGAGGGCACTCAGTCGATACAGGGAACATATCGAGTTGATGAAGGAGGCCTTGCCTATAATATTTTATGTCACAAGAGATATGTTTGTATTGGAAGGAAATGCTTGAACGGTCAGAGAAGATACTTCTATACTAAAGCAGACGAACGGATATGATTATAACATTTTTGTCATGAAATATATCAACATTTTGTGCAGCGATCAAATTTTATCAGGGAGAGACTTGCAGCAATTCACTCATAACTTTAGGAAGTCAACAGCCTATGATTGCCTAAGTGACATCAAAATATGATATATTTATCTTGGGCATGAGAGGAATCGAAAAATTTTATGAAATATTGTAAACTGTTGTAAATGATGTCTTGTAAAACATTCATGGTGAAATAATGTGTTGTATATTTTGCCAAAATTTTGTAGTAAATGATGTCTTCTTAATAGTGATTTCATTGTGAATGGTTAAGACATCATTTTGCAATAAATGATGTCTTCACTTGCGGTCAATTTTATGCATTTCATGGTCATTTTTATTCACTTCACAATCAATTACATGCATTTCATGCTCAATTCCGACAATTCTTGTCACGCCCCAAACTCGAAAATCGGGCTCACAAAATTCTCGATCATCGAATCCGGTGCCGACAGCCTCCGTAGTATCCCATTCTCGGCTCCTAACATTTATATGCCAGATTTCGATCCTGGGATCCTACAAGGAGGAATTTTTTTTTTTTTTGTACATTTAACTCGTAATAAGCATAACCACAAGATTATCCAATTCACAAAGGTAACATCATCATCACATATCTACTAATATAATCATTTGAGTATAATACTGAAAGGAAAATACATATATCATAATCAAGCTTCGAAAGACCACTGCACACTCCAAGCTCGACGTTGCTGCAACCTAACTTTACCTGCACGCATCTATCATGCATAAGCTTATACAAAGCTTAGAGGGTGGTGTAAGTGTGTGCATAAGGTAAGTGTCAAGTATTCAATACAGTGCCTTAATCATATAATACCGGAAACACTGGTAATCCATAAATCATACAATGTCGGAATAAGCAGAAATACTGACAAGAGTAGAAATTATCAGAGTAAACCGAAATACTGACAAGATCATAAATCATACGATAACAGAGTATGCGAAAATACGGACAAGTCCATGAGTCAATCAATATCAAAATACACAATATAAGACAGCTATGTAAATGATGAGTCATAAATAATCAAATATCGGATGACAAGGATATAATGCAATATACGATTCAGAAGAGCTAATAAATATCATCACTCTCATCTAAGTTACAAAAATACAGAAATATAACAACTAAAAATGTCATATGCCAATGATGTAATGCAATATGCAATATATGGTGCTAATGGAATGACCATGCTGGAGTGTGCAGTCGGGATGATAGTATGCAGTATCGCAGGCTACGGGATCCACCACAAGGGACTTCTATCCAAACCAGTCTCATACCTAAATTTGGATAGTCAGACTCAATGTGGTAAAATTCTGATCTCAGGTTAGTCACGTGCCCCAACCGAAATCCTTGCCATAACGAAGGTACACAACAATTAGTTGCGCACCACTAGCCCGAGTGGATAGTGAATGAATGAATGAATGAGTATGCAACTCGTACTCAATAAGTCTACATATCAGTACAGTTCATCTATGGAATCATCACCGGGGTTTAGTACACTCCAAATGGCACTACCCCTCTCCCACCAGCACAGTTTAAGTGAGCGTAAGAAACCTCACTATCCGCTCAGCCAATAGTCTGCCAATACCTATCTGGCACGTCGATAGCGGACCCATTCACGAGCTGGTCAAACTCAGCCTAGCATTGCCCCTATCCTAGGGTGAGTAAGGCCACACCCCTTTCCAACCGACCATGACACAGTGGGAGACTCGGCCTCATGGTATTCGGCCCTCATGCGCTCATATATCCACTCGGTCTCGACGTTGGAGTCATCTCCTGGCCACGGAGGTTTAGAAATTTTCACCCAGGGACATTTATAGCGCCCGTATACTAGAACCAAATATTTTCGATGTCCCGTCTGGCCATCCACAATATGCCTGTGAAGGTTACGACCATGCTATCGCTAGGGCGTATAACACATAATGCAAGATGCATGAGTCATACAATCCAGTCATACATCAATCCTGTGCATGTCGTGCACTCATGTGAGATAACCTCCGCCTATCAGGGAGTCTCATATCATCCTACCCAATGACATATGCAATGGTCAATCACATCTCATAACAAACATGCAGATGATGCGTATGAGCATGTATCATGATGTTATGCTGTCACATACTCATAGTCGGTATCAACAATCGGCCTTGACAATGTGGACATTTAACTAATATTGCCCAAGAAATGACCCACATAGATCTAAACATATAATGGGCCCACGGCCTCACACAAAGGCCTAATATACGACACATTGGGCATTACTCAAGGGTCATATATACACAATAGGTGGGCCCTACTCATGGGCCTCAAATACATGACATGTGGGCCCTGCACATGGGTCTCGAATATATCAAATAGGCTATGCATCATGGGCCTAATATACATCACAATGGGCTTTGTCCATGGGCCACGAATACATCACAATGGACCTTGCCCATGGGCCTTAAATACATCACAATGGGACTTGCCTGTAAGACCCTTATCTTGGTCCGTACCTTTCCGTACACTTCCGCGGTCTTACTGGTCGAATTCCGGCGACCTTCGATCCTTAAATGATATCGACGTGCGACCCTGATTCATGTGCCGACAACCCGAGTCGACTCAACCCGAGACCAATACCATAGCGACCACACCGTCGTCGCGGTTCCGATACCGCGACTCGCGCGCCGAGGCGATACCCTGGTCAAGAGTTATGGGTCAACGTTCAGTGCGAGAAAACGCCGCGCGTTGCGAAAACTAAGAAAATCTCTACGATGTGTCACATCAATCACATCAATCCCATCAATCAATCACCCATCAATCCATCACATGTCAAGTACACATCACTTTATTCCATTTTCCCAAGCAACCACAAAAGTCTTCATCACCCATACCTCTCTTACACAAAAAGCCACAAAAGTCTTCATCTCCCATACTTCTCTTACACAAAAGCCTCAAAAGTTAAGTTTTTCTTATACAACCATCACTCACCCATCCATCCATCACTCTCTCTCTCTCCCTTACATCACTCTCTCTCCTTCTGTCTTTCTCATTTGTAAAACTCCAAGCTAAGGAGCTCCATACGTATGAAATTTTTCAAGCTCCCTAAACTCCAAGTGTGACCCACCTTCCTACCCCAAAATCTCCCATCTCAACCCTCCATTCCTCATCTTAACCGTTGAAGTTGAAGCTAAGGTGCCAACCTCTAGGAGCGAGAAGATCGGACGGTGGGTGACTCTACAGGGTAGATTTACTTATTTTTATGGTGGACCAAGTGAGGCCCACCGATTCATGGTGTGGATCTCACTTGGGACTCTAATACGTGGCCGATGGACCACTTGGATCATCATGATCATTTCATGATGGGGTCATTCTCCATGGACCCCATCATGATGTTTATTTTCATTTGGAAAGGTCATCTAGACCATCCATATTGGTGGGGAAAGGATCCCCACCGTTGATCTTTAGTTTTGATGGTCACATGTGCAAAATGACCCATTTGATGTATGATTTCATGTATGGGAGAGCCCATAATGTCGGGGTCCCTCCATCACAAGTCGTGTCCCACTCTCCATGTCTCTCTCTCTCTTTTATTGCTTTTATTTTAATTTATTTTATTTTATTCCTTTATGCTATAGGTTGGTGGCCCACTTGAATGGATCCTACCTTGATATAATTATTTTTATTCAAGTGGGGCCCACCTTAAAAGTTAAACCCATGTCACCCATCATGTGATGGCCCACTTCATCAGGGCCCATCATTTTCAAAAGAAAAAAAAAAAAAATCAAAACCGTCCAGCGTCCCAGACGCTGGACGTTTCAATGAAAGAGGAAAAAGGAATGAAAGGGACTTGGGTGGTCCCCTTGCATAGGCCCCACCCTGATGTTTATGTTCGATCCAAGCCGTCCATCCTCTTACCCACGGCATTTTAGCCGTTGGGTAGAAATTTGGGGCTGATTGGAAGACTCGGTGGGCCATAACATCAAAGAATGCATCACTACCATTCAAGATCATTATTTGGTTTTATTTCACTTTTCAAGCATCAAAAAAATTCGAACTCTGGACTCTTTTGGACGGCGTTGAGCCACTGAACGCAATGGCTGGGACGGATTTCATTTTAGTTGGCCCCACACGTGAAAAACCCCAGGAAAACGGGTTTTTCCTGAAATTTGAAAGAGGCATAGCCTCTGGCTTGCGTCAGCAGCAGGAGGGCTGCACGCAGCGGGCGGGCGGGCGGCCGCTGGCCACCCACGGCCCTACTCGTGGGCCCCACTGTAATGTTCGTTTGTCATCCAATCTGTTCATGAGGTGGGTCCCCTCCTCAGGTGGGCCCCCTCCAAAAATCAGCTCCATCCATTACTTGGGTGGCCCACACCAAAGGAAAAAGTGAATTGGACCTCTACCATTGAAACTTACTTAGGGGCCCACAGAAGTTTTTGATCAAGCTGAAATTTGTTTTTCCCTTTCTCCCAGGACCGTGTGACCTTATGAGCGGTCTGGATGGCATAATACACATTTCAAGTGGCCCCACATGGGACCCACAGTGAGGTATGGGTTTTATACCCACCGTAAGCGTGACGGTGGGGGCCAATCGCTGTGTGTGTGCTGCGTGTGTGTGGGTTGCATGTACGTGTGTTGCATGTGTGTGTAATGTGTGTGCAGCGTGTGTGCATGTGCAGCATGTGTGTAGCGTGCGTGTGCAACATGTGTGTATATATATTTTTATATATTTATATGATATATAATATAGTATATACTATATATATAAAAATATTATGTAGTTTATGTATATTATATAACGTATCATATACGCTATGACGGGCCCTCATGTGGGCCCCACCCTTGACGCATGTGAAGCATCCAGGCCATCCATCCCTTTAATTTAGCAAAGGGCTATGGGCTAGGCCCATTTGGTTTATGGAAGGCCTATGGGCTAAGCCCATTTGGTTTATGGAATGCTTATGGGCTAGGCCCATTGGATTCATTCAAGGCCTAAGAGCTTAGGCCCATTTGATGTGTTGCAAGTCCATGGGACTAGGCCCATTTGATGTACTTCAACGCCCATGAAATCGGACCCTTTGTTGCATTCTTAAAGCCCATGGATGTGGACCCATTTGTTGCATTTTTGAGCCCATGGGATCAGGCCCATTTGATTGTTTGAGGCCTACGGGTTTAGGCCCATTTGATGTACCATCAGGCCTAGGGGTTTAGGCCCATTGAACTCATATAATGCCTAAGGGTTAAGGCCCATTTGGCGTTCATATGGGATTCAATTGGTGTGACCCATTCGACCCATGAGTTAAGCTCATTTGATGCAATCCAAGGCCCACGGGTTTGACCCATTGCAATGCACATAAGGCCCATTGGTTTGGCCCATTTATGTGGCCCATCTGATGAATAAAAAGCCCATAGGATATGGCCCATTTGATATGTATGTAAGGTCCAATGGGGACAACCTACGGTCTATTGCAATGTGTAAATCCATTACAGACTAAGTATTGAGGTTTACAAAGATCGTGCCCTGGGATGCACTGTTGGTTTGACGTCCACATTACGAGTGTAATGTTGGTTGGATGTCCACATTACGACTCTCCTTAAAACCCATTACTGGGCTGTACTTGCTGTGTATAGGCCGTTTAGGCCCATCCGCGTCGTATGAATGGTTCATCACTCATTTACATGTTTAGTATAGTTTCATGACCCATGATCATACGCATCATATGTATGCTTGACGTGAGGATTGTCTGATCATAGCATTTGCCTTCGGGCAGGTTATTTATGGGCCCCCGGTTAGGCGGTGTTGCCCTACACGAGCGCACGATATGCGCAGGATTGGTTGCATGACTGGATAGCGTGATTCATGCATTCCGCATTTGTGTGACATGGTTATTGTACGCCCTAGCTACATCGGGGCCGTAGCCTCCACAGACAGATCGTGGTTGGCAGGATTGGATATTGAAAATCTTGTTCTATATAGGATACTATAGATATCTCTGGGTGAAAGTCCCTAAACTCTTATGGTACCAAGAGGTTGCTCCAACGTCTAGACCGAGTGGGTAGATGAGCGTTGAGTGCCGATTACCAGACGGTTACGCTCTCCACTATGTCGTGGTCGGTTGGAAGGGGGTGCGGCCTTACCCACCCGAGTGTAGGGGGCAATGCTAGGCTGAGTTTGACCAGCTCGAGGAATGGGTCCGCTATCGACGAGTCACGCCCGATATTGGCAGACGGATAGTGAGGTCTCTTCCACTTATCTTATTGCGCGCGATGTGGCGGCAATCTGGTTTAGAGTGTACTAGACCCCGGTGATATTCCATACTTTAAGCTGTATTGATGTGTGGACATAGATGAGGACCTGTATGCTTGAGTTGTATTGCACCTCGCATGGCCTTGGGATGGCCGATACCATTCATGTCTTGCATCGCATAAGCCTTGGTACGGCTCATGATATCATAGATCCATCTGCATATTCCGCTTTACTCTGACATTGCATGTTCATATCACTACCTTGCGCACACACTTTCACCACCCTCTAAGCTTTCTGTAAGCTTATGCACGACCGTTGCGTGCAGGTGACGTTGGATCGCAGCAGCGCTGAGGCAGGAGCACGTTGCTGATCATTTGGAGTTTTTGTTATTTACCATTGTATTTCCCTTTATGCTCATTGTACTTGTAAAGTTTTTGATCATAGTGGAAATGTAATGGAGTTCTTGGTTGTTGTTTGTGGGTTATGCCTTTGGTTATGCTTATTACGAATCAAACTGACATTGAAAATCCTCCTCGTAGCATCCCAGGATCGGAACTTGGCGAATGGGAGCTAGGAGCCGAGAATGGGGTTCTACGGAGGCTGTCAGCGCCAGATTCGGCGATCGGGAATTCTGTGAGCCCGGTTTCTGAGTTTGGGGTGTGACAGGCCCATAGGCCTTAAATACATCACAATGGACCTTGCTCATAGGCCCCAAATATATCACAATGAGCCTCATCAGGTAGGCCTCATATACATCACATTGGGCCTTAGACACGGGCTGGATACACATCACATCGGGCCTCAAATATGGATCGCATGTACATCACATTGGGCCCCGACAATCGGAATCGGAAATCGACCATAATAAATCAAAATCGGTAATCGGCCACGACGCAAGGTGGGGTCCATAGATGGACGACCAATGATGGACCAAATAATATCAATGGGGCCCATTCGTTTGGATTAACCCACTAGAGAATTATGAGAATGGACCCAACTAGGACTAAGGAAAGGTCACAATGTAGACATTTATCGATCACTTCCTATCAATGTGGCCGCTTAACCAACATTGCTCCCAAGCAGTGACCTATATAGGGTTAAACATATAGTGGGCCCATGGCCTTACACAAGGGTTTCATATACAATATCATGGGCCTCATACAAGGGTTACATACACATCACTATGGGCCGCATCACATGGGCCTCGAACACATAGCGATGGGCCTCGATCAAGGGCCTCATGTACAACAGGTGAGTTGCATCAGTGAGCCGTACTAATGGGCCTCATACACATCAAGTGAGTCGCATCAATGGGCCGCATTAATGGGCCACAAGTATATCAAAGTGGACCTTATCACCTAAGCCTCACGTGTACCACATTAGTCCTCACACAAGGCCATATGTAACATTATAATGGTCCCCATATATGGGCCGCATGTACAGTATAATGGACCATATCTATAGGCCCCGAACACATCGTAATGGGCCACATCCCTTAGGTCTCTCATACATAACATCAAGTCTTGCCATCTGGGCCAAAAATACATCACAATCCATGGGCCCCAATACTTAATGGGTGGGCCCTACACATGAGCCTAATATACGTCACAGGTGGGCCCTGCACATGAGCCTCATACATAAAGAGTTGGGCCTATCAATGGGCTCTAGGGAGAGTGACAATGCAGACATTTAACCAACATTAATCTTACAATGTGGACGTTAAACCAACATTGCTCCCAAGTCTTGGTTCACCTTAAATATCATTAAATAAATCATGGTAAAATCACACATTGTAATGTACCTTAGGTACATCCCATTGGGCCTTAAATATATCAAATGGGCCGTATCTCATTGGCCTTATATTCATCAAGTGGGCCACCTCAATGAGCCTCATCAATGGGCCTTAGGTACTTTGCAATGGGCCATCACCCATGGGCCTTAGAATGCATTAAAATGAGCCCAATCACATAAGCTTTATGTGCATCAAATGAGTCTAATCACATAGGCCTTATATATATACCAAAGTGGGCCTCAACAATGGGCCACAAATACATCAAATGAGCCAACACACATTGGCCCATAAATAACAAAGTGGGCCACAACATTGGGCCTATATACATGCCAAGATGGGCCTAAATACACGGGTCCATATGCATCCAAGCGGGCCTCAATAATGGGCCTAAAAATACCTCAAGATGGGCCTAAATACATGGGCCCATATTCACCAAAGTGAGCCTCATGTGAGGCCCGCCATAATATTTATTTTCCTATCCAATCTGTCGATAAGGTTACATGAATAGGGGGCCCACCAAAAGTCTATTTTCCAGCCAATCTATTGATATGGTCACATGGACCAAGGGGCCTACTGTAACGTTTATTTCCCAACCTATACATAAGGTTACATGGGCTTAGGGCCCACTGTAATATTTATTTATCAACCTACCTGTTGGTGAGGGCATGTGAACTACGGGCCCACCATAATGTTTATTTTCATCCAATCTGTTCATAAGGTTGCATGGGCCAGGGGCCCACGGTGATGCTTATTTCCATATAACCCGTTGATAGGTCACAGGGCCATGGGGCCCTCTGTAATGTTCGTTTGCCACCCAACCTATTTATAAGGCCACACGGTCAGGGGGTCCACAGTGATGTGGTCCACAAATCTAGACCGCCCATTATGTGAGTCCCACCTGGCTGAGGGTTCTGACCAAGTATCAGCCACATCCAAATTTTAGGTAGGCCCCACCAAGTGATGTTATACATTTTAGGCATGTCTTCACATGATTTTAGATGGAATGGCCCACCTGAGTTTCGTATATGGCTGATTTTGGAAGGAGGCCCACTGCCCTAAGGGGCCACCTAATGAATGGCATGGATGTTAGAAACGCATCACGTGGGGCCCACAGCTAGGGCCATGAGCCCTAGCCAGTCCGTTCGCCCGCCCACCTACAGCGGCAACGCCAACTGCTGCCCATCTTCCTTCCTTTATTTTTTTGAAAACCAATAATATGGTGGTTTTTAATAGGTGGGGTCCGCCTAGGAAAATCTAACCCATTCATTGTGTGTGTCCCACCAATTTAATGGTCCAAACAGAGTTTCAGGTGGGTCTAAGCTGCATGTTGACCTCAGCATTTGATTCCATGTGGTTTGACATACCATTGCATGAATGGTGATGGTGTGGGCCATCCGAAGACTTTTTATGACTGATTTTTGGAGCCAACGCATCATTCAAGGGGACCTATTAAATGAACGGCATGAATGTAGAACATACATCATGGTAGGGTCTACAAATGGGGCCAATGGGGCCATCCTTTTTAACGTGGACGTCTCTGGATGTCATGGCAACAAAGTCATGCCAATATAAATTTTTTTATCCTAGGTGGGACCCACATTAACCAGATCTACCCCGTCCATTGTATGTGTCCAAGAAAATTATGGGTCTAAACCAAGTTTCAAGTCGGTCCAAGCTTCTTGTGGGCCCCAGAAATCTTTTTTCCAAATTTTAACAGAAAATACTACCATTCTTAATACCATGGCCCGCCAGATGATTGGATCGGTCTCATTTTTCGGCTCAACACCTAAAATGATATGAAAAATGGAATGGACAGCGTAGATTGTATACATACATCAAAGTGGGGCCTGCATGCATGGTCCACCCTAAAGCAACCCCCTTTTCTTTTTGTGTCAGTACACGCCCATGCCTGTACACGCACTCCCTGTTAGCCAGCTTCCAGCGTCCAGTGACGCTGGATGGCATGGGTAAACACAACATCACGGTGGGTCCCACATGAACGTGGCCCACCTTAATAAAAGGTGAGTCCCACATGAACGAGGCCTACTTGATGGGTTTAATATTTGTGTGTTCTCATCATTCATAAGGTAGGGTCCACATGACTTGGACGGTTTGGATAAGGCATACATCAAGGTGGGGTCCATCCAATTGAGCCACACATCACACAAATATATAAAGAGAGAGAGAGAGAGAGAGAGAGAGAGAGAGAGAGAGAGAGAGAGAGAGAGAGAGAGAGAGAGAGAGAGAGAGATGCACCCACAATGATCTCCTCCTTCATCTTCTACCCATGGGTTCATAAGCCTTCTAGGACCCCTTCCAATGGTGGAGATGAGCTTTTAAGGATTAGATTAGGAGGGATTTAAAGGTAAGAGGGCTGAAAATGGAGCTTGCTTGGGACGTCCATGACTAGTAATGGAAGTGAAGAAGAAGAGAGAGAGAAAGAGAGATGAGATAGAAGGTGAAAGGATGGGTTATAATGGCTTGTAATAATGAGTTTTTTAAAAAAAAAGGAAAACATTTATGGGGTAGGCTAGGTAGGGGGGTAGGTTAGGTTGTAGAATAGGGTGATGTCATCCCTAGGATGACATCATCCTCATTATGATTATGGGAAAACGTGTACATCATGGCCCACAACGTGCGGTCCACCGCTATGATCGTGCACGGGTCATATCTTGGGATCTAGACATCGGATTGACGCACGAGATGCGGCATCAGAATCGTAGCGACGACATGATCGCAATGACATAGGTCTCGGGTCGAACCGACTTAGGTGTATAGGGTGTGACTCAGGGTCGAGCGTAAATGAAATCTACAGGTCGCGGGTCACCAGAATTTGACTGGGAGGATCGCAGAAATATACGGAACAGTAGGGGCTAAGTGTAATGCCCAAAACCCGAAAATCGGATTCACAGGAATCTCGATCGCCGAATCCGGTGCCGACAGCCTCCATAGTACCCCATTCTCGGCTCCTAGCATTCATATGCCAGATTTCTGATCCTGGGATCTTACAAGGAGAATTTTTTATATATATACACATTTAACTAGTAATAAGCATAACCACAAGTTTACCCAAATCATAAAGGCAACATTATCATCACATATCCACTAATATAATCATTTGAATACAATGCTGAAAGGGAAATATATATGTCAAAATCAAAGCTCCAGAAAACAGCTGCACGCTCCAAGCTCAATGCTGCTGCAACCTAACATCACCTGCACGCATCTATCATACATAAGCTTATAGAAAGCTTAGAGGGTGGTGTAAGTGTGTGCACGAGATAAGTGTCAAGTATTCAATACAATATCATAATCATACAATATCAGAAGGAAATTAATCCATAAACCATACAATGAGAAACACTGATAAGAGCAGGAATTATCAGCGTAAACAGAAATACTGACAAGATTATAATCATGCGATAACAGAATAAGTGAAAGTATGAACAAGTCCATAAGTTAATCAATATTAGAATACGCAATATAGGACAACTATGCAAATGATGAGTCATAGATAATCAAATGTCGAATGACAAGGATATAATGTAATACACAATTCGAAAGAGCTAACAAATATCATCACTCTCATCTAAGTCATAGGAATAAAGAAACATAACAACCCACAATGTCACACGCCGAAGATGTAATGGAATATGCAGTATATGGTGCTAATGAAATGACCATGCTGGAGTGTGATGTCGGGATGATAGTACGTAGTATCGCAGGCTACGGGGTCCACCACAAGGAACCTCTATCCAAACCAGTCCCATACCTAAATTTGGATAGTCTGACTCAACGTGGTAAACTCCTGATCTCAAGTTAGTCGCGCGCACAACCAAAATCCTTGCCATAACGAAGATACACAACAATTAGTTGCGGACCACCAGCCCGAGTGGATAGTGAATGGATGAATGAACGAGTATGTAACTCCTACTCAGTAGCCTGTAGCACAGTAGCCTGTCAACCGCTGGTAGCTCGCCCAGTGTGGTAGCTTGCCCAGGCCTCAGCCCCGCCCACATCACACCCGCCCACATCAGCGTCCGCCCACGTGTGCCCGCCCACATGCACAACAGTGACGGGGTGTCATAGTATCATGTCAGTCCTCATATCAGTATGGTTCCTCTCTAGAAAAATCACCGGAGTCCATTATATTTCACACCACCTGCCGCCCCAATCAAGCGCAAAACTGGGTAAGTAGAAAAGACCTCACTATCTGCCTATCAGTAGTCTGCCAATACCTATCCGGCTCACCGATAGCGGATCCATTCCTTAAGCTGGTCAAACTCAGCCTAGCCATGCCTACTCTCTCGGACGGGTAAGGCCGCACCCCCTTCTAACCAACCACGACACAGTGGAGAGCGCAACCATCTGATAATCGACACTCAACGCTCATCTACCCACTCGGTCTAGACGTTGGAGCATCCTCTGGAACCAAGAGGGTGTTTAGGAATTTTCACCCAGGGCCATCTATGGCGGCTCGATACTCGAATAGATTTTCGGTGTCCCATCTAGTCATCCATGATATGCTTGTGGAGGCTACGGCCCTGATGTCACTAGGGCGTACAGTAATCACAATACAATGCAAGATGCATGAGTTATACAATCCAATCATGCATCAATCCTGCGCATGTCATACGCTCATGTGAGATAATCTCCACCTATCAGGGAGTCTCACATCATCCTGCCCAATGACATATGCAATGGTCAATCACATCTCATAACAAACATGCAGATGATGCGAATGAGCATGTATCATGATGTTACATACTCATAAACGGTATCAATAACCGGCGTCGATAATGTGGACTTTTAACCAACATTGCCCCCAAGGAATGGCCCACATAGAATCAAATATATAATGGGCACATGGCCTCACACAAAGGTCAAATATACGAAACAGGTGGGCCCTGGTCATGGGCCTAACACATATCACAATGGGCCTTTCCCATAGGCCTCAAATACATCTGGATGGGTCGCACCCATGGGCCTCAGATATATCATAATGGGCCTCAAATATACTTCGCAGGTGAGTCACATACCTGGGTCTAATACACATCAGTATGGGCTACATCACATAGGCCTAATATACATCACTATGGCCATAACCCATGGGCTTTAAGTACACAATAGATGAGCCCTACACATGGGCCTCAAATATATACCACGGGTGAGCCTTAATGGACGGGTCACCAATACAATAGGATGGGCCTAATGACATGGACCCCATAAATATATCAAATAGGCAGCAACAATTGGGCCTTACATATATTGCAATGGGCCATGACCCATGGGCCTTGCATACATCACAATGGGCCTTACAACATGGGCCTCATATATATTTAAGGTGGGCCTCAACAACGGGCCTCATACACATCAAGGAGGGCCTCAACAACGGGCCTCATACACATCAAGGTGGGCCTCAACAACGGGCCTTATACACATCAAGGTGGGCCTCATATACATCAAGGTGGGCCTCAACAATGGGCCTCATATATGGCCTTAGCAACAGGTCACAAATATATCAAGATGGGCCTAATCAATCATATGGGCTAAATCAATCAAATGGCCGATACGAGCAGGCCGATCAAATGGACCGATACGAATGGGCTGTGCGTCATGGAGTTATACTAAGCATGTTATAAAGTAATGCCCTATCCTTACAATACAGCTGGCCTAGACAGCTTGCAACAAGTATGGGCCTACCAATGGGCCCTAGGGAGAGTCGCAATGCGGACATTTAACCAACATTATACTCGCAATGTGGACGTCAAACCAACATTGCTCCCAAGGTGTAGCCCGTAGTAAATAACATTACGTAAACCAGGTTGAGATCACACATTGTAATGGACCTTAAGTACACCCCATTGAGATTTAAATACATCAAATGGGTCATGTCATATGGGTTTTTTACTCATCAAATGGGCCACATCAATAGGCCGCACCAATGAGCCTTATGTGCATTGCAATGGGTCATAACCCGTGGGCCTTAGATTGCATCAAATGGTTCTCGACCCATGGGCCTTATACATATCAAATGGGCCTAATCCCATGGACTTTAAAATACATCAAATGGGTCCAATCCCATGGACCTTGGAACACATCAAATGGGTCCACTCTATGGGCCTTAAATTACATTAAATGGGCCTAATCCCATGGGCCTTGGAACACATCAAATGGGTCCACTCTATAGGCCTTAAATAGTTCAACAACTAGCTACATTCATGGACCCAATTAAATTCAACTGTGGTGGGCCTCAAAAGTGTATTCATTAAGCCCAACATTTAAGGAACTAAAGGTATAAATTATTTTCTCTAAGATCTTTATAATATGGTGGGCCCCACTCCTCAAAATTTCAGCCCAAGGCCAGCATAATTATAACATGTTGCTGTCCCAAATTTGGACACTCCATTAGAGTGTGTCCAAGGTCTCTAAAACTCTAAAAATTGAGGGCCAAGGTCCCTCATCATGCATACAATGAGAGGAAACCCAAAAAGGTGGCCCACCATTAGAAGAAATATTTTTGAATTATGATTTTTTATTAAGGCATATTGTTAGACTGCACAGCAAAAAAAATTTGGGAGTCCAACCATCTTTGCCCATTCTTTTGGATACCCAAACGGGGTCACTTAAGGCTGAAATTTCACAGAGTGATACTTCCATAGGTGGGCCATACCTCCACAAAATTTCATAATTTTTAGATATCTTTAAGTATTTTAATTAATTTAAACAAAACAGACTGTCCAGAAAAATCAGACAGACCTGGACGTCCAAACGTGGTGGGCCAGTCCGGCCCTCACCACGGTGTGTACAGGAGTCCATTGGCCCTGAAATTTGGTAGGTGGGTTTTAACATAAGTGGACCATACTCCTAAAAAATTTTATAATTTTTTGACATCTGTAAATATTTTAATTCATTTACATAAGTCAATCTGTCCTGAAAATCGGACTGATCTGGACACCATATTATAATGGGTCGGTCTCGCCATCACCATGGTGTATACAGGCATCCATTGGCCCTAAAATTTTGTAGGTGGGTCCTACCATAAGTAGGTCATCCCTTTAAAAATTTTTATAATTTTTAAACACCCATAGGTATTTTAATAAATTTTAAAAATCCAACTGTCCATGGTGGAATGTTGCTGGAACAGTGCAGAAAATCCAGACTGTCCACCTCACTTGGACCACACCTTTGGGACCCCAATGAAGGTCAGTTGGGGCTAAAATTTGAGGGATATCAAGATGAGATCCCCACCTTTCAGAAAAGTATATTTAATAGTATGAATAGTCCCCCAAACAGTCCCAAAATCTGGTCCAAAAACAACCAGAAACTGTCCAGAAAATTCTGGACAGCAACATGTACTTAGAAAAAATTTATTATACAAGTTAAATAAAAAGAAAAATATATTAATGGGCCACACACATCAGAAAATAAAATGAGGCAAAAGAGAGATAGAAGGACAATCCGGCCATAGGAAAAGGGGCTCCGCCACTATTGAGCCCTCCCAAGATCAATCACACCCGCACATCATACCTAGATTTACATTTACAACATGGATCTTGCACATGCATGGCATATAATTAAAATGCATGGTGAGGATGCCATCCCCACCATGGTTATAAGGTCTAGATGACCCAAACATAATATGATATGAAATAAAACTACCATGATGGGGCCCATAGAGAAAGGCCCCATGCATGGATCATGCATGCATAAGGTAGGCCATTAGGCCACAACCATGGGATTGTGTGGGATCTTCACCATTGATTGGTGGGTCCTACACTTCCCTCATGAAAGAAAGAAAATATCTATGCTATAGAAATCAGATTGTTTTTTTTTACATCTAGAGGAGCACCCACTGTTCGATCTTCTTGCTCCTATGAGTTCCTTAGCACCTTAGCTTTGATTCCAATGGAGGAGATGGGGAATGAATGGTTAGGATGGGAGATCATGGGATAGGAAAGTGGGCCATACTTGAAGTTTTGAAAGTGAGAGAAAGGCTTGGAGAATTCTCATACGTGTGGGATTTCTCTCCTTAGATTTTTTTTGAGTTTGAAAATGAGAAAGAGAGAGAGAGAGTTGTAAAGGGAGAGAGAGATGGGTGATGGATGTGGTGAGTGATGGGTGTAAAAAGATCTTGACTTTTGTGACCATGAAAAACATGGGTGGTGTAAGAACTTTTTGACTTTAAGGGCTTTTGGTATAAGAGAGGTATGAGCTTGTAAGAGATTTTTGACTTTTGTAGTTACTTGGGAATGGGTGAAAGGTGATGTGTACTTGACATGTACTTGACATGTGATGGATTGATGGATTGATGTGACACCTCGTAGAGATTCTCTTGAGTTTCGTAACGCACGACGTTTTCTTCGCACCGAACATTGGCTCACATCTCTTGACCAGGGTATCGCCTCGGCGCGCAAGTCGCGGCATCGGAACCGCAGCAATGGCACGGTCGTTATGGTAAAGGTCTTGGGTTGAGTCGATACAGATTGACGGCATACGAATCAGGGTCATACGTAAATATTGGTTGAGGGTCGAAGGTTGTCAGAATTCGACCGGTAAGACCGTGGAAGTCTATGAAACGGTACGGTCTAGGATACGGGGCTTACAATTCTACTTCACTTCACAGTCATTTTCATGCATTTCACAGTCAATTCCCTTCATTTCACGGTCAATTCCCTTCACTTCACGGTCAATTCCTTTCACTTCACAGTCAATTCCATGCATTTCATGATCAATAACGATGATTTTGCTTCACTTCACGGTCATTTCCATGCATTTCATGGTCAATTCCCTTCACTTCACGGTCAATTCCGTGCATTTTATGATCAATTCCTTTCACTTCACGATCAATTCCATGCATTTCACGATCAATTTTAGCGATTCCACTTCACTTCACGGTCATTTTCATGCATTTCACCGTCAAATCCCTTCACTTCACGGTCAATTCAGTGCATTTCACCATCAATTCCTTTAACTTCATGGTCAATTTTATGCATTTTGCGGTCAATTCTGACAATTTTGCTTCACTTCGCGGTCATTTTCATGCATTTCGCAGTCAATTCCCTTCACTTCATGGTCAATTTCATGCATTTCACAGTCAATTCCTTTCACTTAACGGTCAATTCCGTGCATTTCACGATCAATTATGGCGACTCTACTTCACTTCACGGTCATTTCCATGCATTTCACGGTCAATTCCCTTCATTTCATGGTCAATTCCATGCATTTCACCATCAATTCCGGCAAATCCGCTTCACTTCATGGTCAATTCCATGCATTTCACGGTCAATTCCCTTCACTTCACGGTCAATTCCATGCATTTCATGGTCAATTTCGGCGATTTCGCTTCACTTGATAGTCATTTTCATGCATTTCACGGTCAATTCCCTTCACTTCACGGTCAATTTCGTGCATTTCATGGTCAATTCCTTTTACTTAATGGTCAATTCCATGCATTTCATGGTCAATAACGATGATTCTGCTTCACTTCATGGTCAATTCTGTGCATTTCACGGTCAATTCCCTTCACTTCAAGGTCAATTCCGTGCATTTCACGGTCAATTCCTTTCACTTCACGGTCAATTCTATGCATTTCATGGTCAATTCCGACAATTTCGCTTCACTTCACGGTCAATTCCCTTCACAGCACGGTCAATTTCGTGCATTTCACAGTCAATTCCTTTCACTTCACAGCTAATTCCATGCATTTCATGGTCAATTCTGACAATTCGCTTCACTTTATGATCAATTCCATACATTTCACGGTTAATTACGGCGACTCCGCTTCACTTCATGATCATTCCGTGCATTTCATAGTTAATTCCTTTGACTTCACGGTCAATTCCATGCATTTCACAGTCAATTCCGACAATTTCGCTTCACTTCACGGTCATTTCCATGCATTTCACGGTCAATTCCCTTCACTCCATGATCAATTCCGTACATTTCACGATCAATTCCTTTCACTTCATGGTCAATTTCATGCATTTCACGGTCAATTCTAGTGATTCCACTTCACTTCACAGTCAATTCCTTTCACTTCACAGTCATTTCCATGCATTTCACAGTCAATTTCGACGATTCCACTTCACTTCATGGTCATTTCCATGCATTTCACGGTTAATTCCTTTCATTTCATAGTCAATTCCATGCATTTCACGGTCAATTACGGCGATCCCCCTCCCCTTCATAGTCAATTCCATTGTATAAGTGCTACAATGCCCATAAGTAATGTAAAACAACTCGCCCATGCACAAAGGTGAAGCAACATTTGTAATTTCAACAAGACAGCTAAAATCATGACACAATGCTAAACCAAAATATTATACAAGGGTCAGGATCCTAGTGCTTGATCAAAGGTGGCACATTTTCCTAGAGTTCCAGAAATCCAAAAATTCCAATAACTAGAGTCCAGAAAGGTGGTTTCAATATGAAAGAATTTCACGACTTTAATGTTGTGATTGTGTGAGAGAGAGATATTACCAAGCGTAAGCATTCAAGGTTGCTGTCATAGATGACAATTTGGCTTTCATGGATCACAAATAGATGTGCTTAATCATTATGGAACAAAAATTTAGTTTCCCCAATTAGTGGAGCTAAGCGACCAGGCGGTGCTTATATGAACCTTGATTTCTTCTTCTCCCACCCATTAGTACTCCACACACATAGCTGCAATGTAGACTATTGAGAAATATATTAGTCAGGCACAGATAACAGAAATCACAATTGGTAGTAGGTAAACAAGGTGAAGAAAATATCAATATTTAATTTTAGTGAGTCCTGTTAATATGAAGAGACCCAATTTTTTGTCTGCCAAATATTCCATCATTTTTTTCATTCCACTACAATTGCTTTTACAGTTTAAATGGACGGTAATGCTAAAAAAAAACATTATAACGAAAAGCAGGATAGTCCTCCAAAGTTGAAACCCTTATGGTCCTTATCATATTGCCAATTATTTATGCGGGATTTTTTCTTCCACATGTCTACAAGAAAACAAAGTTACAAAAGCATTCATTTTGGTTAATCGTTTTCAATGAGTGGGGTGTTTGTACATGTATGACATGTTTTAATGAAAATTGGTCAATCATTTTCAATAATTATGATGTGGGGCCCACTCAAATTTAAAAAAATCCTGGTTGGTACTACCGCCCCACCTTCCAGAGGCCGGCAGCACTACCGCCCCACAAGGCGGCACTAGCAACCCACTGTCCAGAGGCTGGCGGCACTGTGGGGCGGTAGTGCCTCCGGGAGTTTTTAAAAAAATTTGGGTGGGCCCCACATATTGTTGGTATAAAACCTCTCCACATGCCCAAACCCTCATTCCTAATCTTAACTTCACTTCCCTTCCTAAAACCCTCTTCTCTTTTCCTAAACCTTCTACCATATTCTTCACTTTCAAACCCTCTCTTCATCTTCCACAAACTTTTCTCTTCATCATGCAAACACTCCACTCTTCATCATCCAAACACCCTACTCTTCATCTTCCAAACAACCATCTTTTCATCTTTTAAACACCTCTCTCTATCCCAAACCTTATTTACACAACCATCTTCACATCTTCTAAACCCATCATCCTTATGGGTATCATTGCATTCTTTACCTTAATATTTTTCCCATGATTATCTCGCTAATGGGGAAGAAGGGAGGGGTTGAAGCGGGTCCATCGTCTCCACGGGCTGAAAGAAGGAAAGGCAGGCCATTGCAATGACGCGAGTCCATCATCACCACCCGTTTGAAGAAATGCGAAGAGGACCAATGTTGATGTAATGAGTTCCTCACCATTACCTCGTGTGAGGAAGTCGAAGAGGGCCCACGATTAAACTATACGGCTATTGGATGTAGGTCAATATTGTGATCGGGAAGTGGTTTTCGAAGTCATGGTGGAAGACCGACTATTTGCCAAAAATGATGTGTTAGATTGACTCTTGCACAGTGGCTACGAAGCTATTTTTGAAGGTAACTCTTGAGCCAATGAGAATGATGCACGGTATTTCTACTCTCGAATTGTTAACACAAGACTCAACCCACTTGGATTTGACATTTCATATGGAGACGCGGTGCGTCCCATCAGCGTACAACACATAACGAATATACTTGGTGTTTCACTGCAAACGGTCCATATCTCCCCAAACATAAAGACATAAACACAGCGCAACACAGGAGTGAGTTGAGTATGCATTTGTGTGATCATCTCGTTAACTGGAGGAGAGATAGTAGTTTTAGAAATAAAGAAATGATTATAATTTACAAACTGTTGCATTACATCTTCACACATAATTTATATCCGAGAGTGGGAAACAACACAGAGGTTTCTGTCTACTATGTAGAGATAATGTGCTAAATAGGGCGTAGGGAGAATGTGTGCCTTCCCTCCATTATCCTTTACCATATAGTGAAGGTCGCGAGGACAAAAAGAGGTAATCTTTCCCTCCCATTTGGCTGCCTAATTTGCAAAATAGCCCGAGATAATGAGTTCAGAGCATTCGACAACTCCTTACATCCAGAAAGAGTGATAACTGAAGATACCTTAAACTGCATGTAATGTGGCCCTAGACAATAAGCAAGGCGGTTGAAAGAAATTAGAGATGAGATAGACGAAGAAGAAAATGAGGAAGAAGGCGATGAAGAGGATAAAGCTGAAGAAGAAGAAGAGGGTGATGATGCAGGTGAAGTGTCTATTGTACATCTGGGTTTAAATGAACATTTAGGGGCGATCGAGGCCAGTATATTTGAGCTTAAGAAGGACCAAACTACCTAAACGTAAGATGAAGAGTATGCATCAAACGATAAAGGTGGTGTTGTGTTGTGTGCAGAAGGAGGGAGCGCCCCCTCCCTTGCCGGACTCGGAATCACAGTAGGGAGTTGTGATGGATATGGGCTCCCTCACTTCGTATATCTTCATATATTAGATAGTATCCTCATGATAGTCATTTCTAACTTATGCATGTATTAGGTAGCATCGTCATGCATTACCATATGTTTCTTTGCATCTTTTGTACTGAATGTCTTGCATCATGACCGGTCACTAATGATGAGGACCAAATACAAATTTTACATTTTTATCTCAAATGTTACTTAAAAGCTCTGGTAATGATGGAACAACAACATTTATTTTGTTATTTCTCAAGCATTTCATTATATGAGCTACACCCATACAAGCAAATCTAATAGTAGATCTCCAGCATGCCACAATTTGAAATGTCCAAGCCTATCTATCTGACATGCAAAGAAATATTTTCAGTAGGTAGATGACATAAATATAGAGCTTTTAATAGTCAAATTAGTCAAAAGACATGAATAGAAAAAAGGATGAAATAAATCTTTAATCAAAACAAAATCCCTCAGTTTAATGGGGCAAATAATGACCAAAACCATAAGCTAAAGTGGGTGGCCCACATGTAACCATATCGAGAAGCACAAACTTATAATTGGGCAAATTCTCTAAGCACGTGTTTTGGCCAAAACTAAATATTAGTATGTTCAAGATTCCATGGGTGTTATTGAAGTCTCCACAGATCGTGCAATCTATACTAGTCAATTGCACTTGTTAGTCATCCTTTTTCGGAGTTATGACTTCTACTCGATTTCAATAGCATTGACACAAAATTATTGGTTGAAGGAAATGGAGTACATCATCCAAATGATGATCACCTGTCAAGTTATTTGAATTGAATGATATCTTGGTCAAACTTTTCAAAAACAAAAAATAAATAAGAAGGATTTCTTGCTCAATTTTACAATATCAACATGTAAAATACCAACAAAATGGATTTAGATGATTCAAGGTACTGAAAAAAACCACAATGGGAATCATAAAGATAGATTCACAGAAAAACGGAAGCTACGGAAGGAGACTTACATATAAAACTTAAGACGGTAAATAACGGTCAATTGATAGGAAGCTAAGTAAAAATAAAACTAGACAAGTTAGACCAGATGATATCAAGAAAAAGAGTTCCACAAAAGAAAGCCAAGACACCTATAAAAAGAAGAAAATTTTGTTACATCTTCAGGAACATAAGACCTCTAGACTAAAGGCGTAATTTTTTTTATATTCTAGATATTTGCTTAGATCTGCTTCATATATAGAGAAGTAAAAAATTTATAGTCTTCGAAGATAACCTAACTTGGTTAGCTAATAAAAATTATGCATAACTGAACTGAGATGTCCAAGTAGAACAATTCATGCAATTTCATATGAATATTCTATGGGAAACGTAAAACCAGGAGTGCCTATGTGCTAAGTATTATTTTAAAAATTGCATCTGATTACTGTAAATGAGTAGGGATGATTTAAGTGCCTCTGGATGATCTGTGTTAAGGAATCAAAAACAAGAGAAACCAGAAATATTTAAACTGCATTTGGAGGTACTATTGAATTGAAACGCAACTATTAGCTTAATACAGAGGAAATGACTCAATTGTGATTACCACCCTCAGTACTCATAAAATTGCAACTCAAAGACCATAATAGTGTTAGATCACTGACTTTGAACATTATCAATGAAGATAATTCAAAATAAACAATTTTTCATCATGGTACTATACTAAGATTTTGCCAACTCCCCTGTTTCCTTCTATAACTGATCATATGACAAATGGATGACTGGCCCTTACCATATGGTATGGGTGGAGATCAAAATTACCTTAGTGAATGGATGGTAGAAAGGGGAAACACTGTGAGATAAAAGGTATTCAATAATGGTAACAGTGGCCGTAATGACAAACCTTATGGCCGCTACAATATAAGCCATAAAAGCTATTACAGACCTGTAATAGGTAAAATAAATAAATAAATAATAAAATAATAAAGGAAGAAAGCTGCAAAAGGCCCATATCAGTCTATTATGGCCCCCTCTCAGCCCATTATGAACCCATAACAGCCATTTTTTTTTCTTACAGAAAAGCAGCTACAACCCCCCATATCACATAATGGATAATACCGTTACTGTTACATAATAGTTTTTTAATACCATTTGAAGTATTCTATCTACAAGTTTCTCTCGTAATAATACCTTTTGCTTCTCCTAATTTGACTGGGTTGCCATGAGTGATTAGCTAGCACCTCTGCTAACTGATTACCCTCTTTACAAAGATGGGACAGAGTAACAGTCACAAAAATTTTCAATTATGTAATTTCTAGGCGTCTCTTGTATTGCTTGCATTTCTGGTTATCAGCGATATTATTGATGTTATTGATATTATTTCCGTATCCCTGGCCAGCGAAACTTATAACGATATCGATACTTCAAACACTGGTCCCAAGACTTTCTCAAGGTGGAAAGCATAACCCAAATAGTTGATGGGTTTTTATGGTTACGTGTGGACCATATGCAACTCCGACGAATTCTAAGATAATTCCATTCACTCCCTTATTGAGAAGTGAAGGGAATTGACCGTGAAATGCATGGAAATGACCGTGAAGTGAAGGGAGTTGACCATGAAAAGCATTGAATTGACCGTGAAGTGAATGAAATCGCCGGAATTGAGCGTGAAATGCATGAAATTGACCGTGAACTGAAGGGAATTAACCATAAAATGCATGGAAATGACTATGAAGTGAAGGGAATTGACTGTGAAATGCATGAAAATGACCGTGAACTAAAGCGGAATCATCAGAATTGACCGTGAAATGCATGGAAATGACCGTGAAATGCATGGAAATGATCATGAAGTGAAGCGGAATCGTCGGAATGGACCGTGAAATGCATGGAATTGACCATGAAGTGAAGGCAATTGACTGTGAATGCATGGAAATGGCTGTGAAGTGAAGCGGAATCACCGAAAATGATCGTGAAATGCATGGAAATGACCGAGAAGTGAAGGGAATTGACCGTGAAATGCATGAAAATGACCGTGAAGTGAAGTAAAATCGCCGGAATTGATTGTGAAATGCATGGAAATGACTATGAAGTGAAGGAAATTAACCATGAAATACATGGAAATAACTGTGAAGTAAAGGCAATTGACCGTGAAATGCATTAAAATGACCATGAAGTGAAGAGGAATCGCCGAAATTGATCGTGAAATGCATGGAAATGATCGTGAGTGAAGGGAATTGACCGTGGAAATGACCGTGAAGTGAAGTGGAATCGCTGGAATTGACCGTTAAATGCATGGAATTGAATTAATCGTGAAATGCATGGAAATGACTGTGAAGTGAAGGGAATTGACCACGAAGTGAATGTCTTATTAGAAATTTGAATCGTATTGGTAAGAAATTCACAATTTCAAAGAAAGCAACAAATGTATTCAATATACAACATTCACAGTCGTATTACAAAAAATGCATTTCAAATTACAGTATTTCGAAGGTATTGGAAATTTGTAACTCCAACGATTATGCCTTGTTTGTTTGCAACGTCCGCATATTTTTGTTGTTCGTTCCTCTCCATGGGCATGGATTCGTGCCTTCTTCGGTCTTCCAATTAACCTCGTCTGTAGCGGGGGCTTGATAGTCGAAGAATACTCCTTGAATCCAGAAAAAAATTTTCATTAACTCTTGTCCCGTATTGGGTACACAGAACTTCATACGTGATCTGGTAATTCCTCGTCGTGTATAACGGGGAACAATACGAATAATGAGAAAGATTATAGTTTATACATGCTGAAAGAATATGAAAATAAGGCAATCCCTTTACTTCAATCTCGCGACATGTACATGAAAGTCATTGAGCTTGACATTATCATTGTAGTCTCCCACAATATAGTATTCATCCCGAGAAATTACGTGGCAATGAACATCTCGTGCCTTCGGTATGAGATCCTTTAATTATTTCTCGGTCCACGGTGTTAACGGTCCAACGAATAATGATGCTGATTCTCTTCTTTTATAGAACATCTCTTGAATTTTTATTCTGACCATCTCTATTAGCACAGTCATTGGATATTCTCGTGCTTCTTTGACTAGAGCATTAACAAACTCAACTATATTTGTAGTGACCAAATTGAATCTTTTTCCTGGGAAGTACGAAGATGTCCACTTTTCATAACCCATTTCCCTCAGTCATGCATATACCGGGGGGTTAGCAAGTTCGATATCATGCATTAACTTTTTGAACTCAACTCTCATATAAGTCTTTACAGCTTGCTAGTAGTAGATTTCTAACGACTTGTCATTGAACATGTCCACCAAGTTTCGGTATATATGGTACGCACAGTAGCCATGGATTGCTACCTGGAAGACCTGAGGAACTTCTTTCATTAAACTTTTATGCCGGTCTGATATGATCACAAGACGAGGTAGATCCCCTAACGAATCGCTAAGGTATATAAGGAACTAGTTCCAACTGCTGTTGTTCTCTAATTCTCCAATATAAAAAGTGATTAGCAAGATATGATTGTCGTCATCCAAAATCGTAGCAACGAACAAAATACTCATGTACTTACCTTTTAGATGCGTCCTGTCAACGGCCAAGACCCTTCACAGAGATGTTTGAAAACTTCTGACACATTATGCGAGCGCAATAAGACATCTCTTGAACCTTATCGTCTGCTGATTCACAAGTAGGGCAATCACTATCCCTGGGTTCGCCATCCTCAACTCATGTAAGTACATCGGGAGTTCTTTGTAAGAGTCTTCATAAGACCCCATTACGCGATCGATTACAATCTCTTTAGCTTTTCATGCCTTCCTATAGCTAATAAGAATATTATATTTCTCTTGCATTGTGAATATAATGTCCTTCGACCTTACCCTCAGGCGTTGCTCAATGTGATTGACAACTAGTTCACTGGCCAGCTTACTGCTTGCTTGTCGATGATCGTTCTTCATCCATGACATTCCACATGTATGTATGGATCTGTAAGTCTTAATCTTAAATATCCCCACATCATTCACCCTAGATGCGTGTACCCTCCATTCACACTTATCTTCCATACACGCCACGGTGAATTTTTTGGATGTGGAATACAGGACCTTGTATTGAAAGTTGTTGCGAATGACAATTTGGCTCACAACATACTTTCACCGGCTCTTGTCTTTAAACGTTTGGCCAACGACTATATCAATCGGGTCATTAATTGGATATGAATACAGTGACATGTCTACATTGGTGAAACCAGCATCTTTGAAAGGCACAATGGGAAGCCTGATGGTGAAGTCCGATGTTCGAGCCTGTTCAGGCAATGAAATGTCGCTTCCACTTACTTTTTTGGAGTTGGATGTTGATGGTAAGTCTACTCTTGTAAATGAAGGTGATGCCATATATTTACTTTCGACATTCACGTCACCCGACGCCCTCACTTAACTTGTCATGAAGTTTAATGTCTGAGCTGGCTCGGGTATTGGAGTGTTGCTTAGAGGAACCTGTGAAGGTGATGTCATATATTCATATTTTCATCCATGTTCCTCACCTAAACTTACAATAGTTGGGGCGTCATGTTTGAACCCATTGTAAGCCACCAAGTCTTCGAGTACTGCCTCATTAACGCGCCACATTGTCTTGATGAATAGAGGGATGTAGTGATCCAGATGCTTCATCTGTGTTGCCATGAACATTCTCACATCTTGATCGTCTTCAATTATAGCTGGAAGGGTTAATTAGTTTGTGCAAGTGTACAGTACTTTCAACCTTATATCATGATGTTTAGGTCTAGTCTTCGCAACTCTGTGCATTTTC
The DNA here is from genome assembly GCA_037074715.1 of Magnolia kwangsiensis. NCBI lineage: Eukaryota > Viridiplantae > Streptophyta > Magnoliopsida > Magnoliales > Magnoliaceae > Magnolia > Magnolia kwangsiensis. Next base: position 17,984,550 of record CM073577.1, on the reverse strand, counting down.
AATACAAGATGTTCATATGTAGTGTCAACTCCCACGGCAATAGGTTTCGAATAACCACCCTTGTACATGTATCGATTATTTTCGCTAACTAACTCCCCACCATATGAGCATATGATCATTACCGAAGCCATTTTCTAAAAACAATCACAATAATATAACTCGTTTAGTATTCACATATATAAGGTGGATTTGACCGAGTAGTAGGAAATCCACCATTGTACTATCTCAAATATGATCGACTTAGCGGTCAGATTTTCAAAGTTCTTAAATATGTCACTCAGTTCACAATGATTTTCACTCACTTTTAGGGCAAGTTCACTCACTTCGCATTGAATTTCAGTCACTTCTCAGTCCTGAAGTGAATGAAAATGAGTGCAAAGTGAGCGTTTGTCTGATTTTTGGGCTCAAATGTAATTAACATGTAAATGGGTAACAATTATTCACCTAGGTAATTATCACATCTTTCCCAATGTAGATGTGACAACTTACTTTTTTAACACTTTAATTGAAAATTTTACAAAATCAATGTGGGGCCCACCGTGATGTATGTGATGTATCCACACCGCTCATTTGTTATGCTAGCTGAATTTAGGGCATGAGCAAAAAAAGGGGCAAATACAAAGCTCAAATGGACCACACCTTAGGAAACAACAGGAATCGAACACCTACCATTAAAAACTTTTTGGGGCCATTAAAAGTTTTGCATATAGCTAATATTTGTGTTTTCCCCTTATCCATGTTTATGTGACCCTATGAACGGGTTAGATGATGAAAACACCTCAATGTGGGCTCAATTAAGGAAATGATTTTCAACGACATAAGAATTAAGGTCATTGTTTCCTTTCTTGTGAGCCATTTGAGTGTTGGATCAACCTCATTTTTAGTTTGATGCCTCAAAATATTATAATAAAATAGATGAATGGTGTGGATATATCATATATATTATAGTAGGGTCTACATATTCAATTCCATGCATTTTTTGTGAAGGGAATTGACCGTGAAATGCATGGAAATGACCATGAAGTGAAGGGAATTGATCGTGAAATGCGTTAAAATGACTGTGAAGTGAAGGGAATTGACCATGAAATGCATGGAATTGACCGTAAAGTGAAGGGGAATCATCGGAATTGACCATGAAATGCATGGAATTGACCGTGAAATGAAGAGAATTGACCGTGAAATGCTTACAATTGACCGTGAAATAAAGTAATTGATCATGAAATGCATATAATTGACTGTGAAATGAATGTCTTATTGGAAATTTGAATCATAATGGTAAGAAATTCGCAATTTCAAAGAAAGCAATAAATGTATTTAATATATAACATTCACAGTCGTATTACAAAAAAATACATAATAAATTGACAGTTATATTGCAAAAACACACTACAATTTGATTGATAAAATGCATGAAATTGACCAAGTAGTGCATGAACTTGACTGATCAATTAAGTATATTGACCGGGAACTAAGAGAAATTGACTGCGAAACTTCATCAAATTGACCGCAAACTTCTTCAAGCTTATTGGATAGCCACGTAAAATTGACTTAGCAATGCATGAAATTGACCACAAACTTCAAGGTAAACACTTAAGAATTTACCTAAAATTTAAATTTCAAGGTAATTGACCGCGAACTCCAATCACTCCCTAACACTCAGTGAAATTCATGTTCGAGAAAAAAACTAAGAGTGCGTTGATGTGAAACATGTTCTTCGGAGAAAGGTCTTTAAGATTTCACGTTTATCAATGCGTTGGTGTCCTCTAAAAAAATGCACTTAGGCTTGAGTAAAATGCAACATGGAAGATATAATGTGATAGTATGATGGAATTTATATGGAGATTTAATGAAGAAAATGGGTGAAAATAAGAAATAGAGATGATACAGGTGAGTTCGGATGTGTATTTGGGCGTAAAGGAGAGAATGGAGTGAAATTGATATAGTGGGGGCGTTTTCGGCCTTTGGGAAGGTGTCCATACAGCTGGGGCTTATTCTGGTGAGGTAAAAAGAAGTGGGTTAAAAAAGGTAAATGGGCCATAAATGAGTCATACAATGGTAAATTTCTCGAATAACTTCCATGTGCATGTAACATTTAACCCTTCCAGTAAATAACGCTGAACATAAAGATCACCACGTGCAAAAATCAATGCCAGTCACTCATCATGCAAGCCAAACCATTGAAAATAATTTCTTGCCATTGACATATCAAATGAATAGAATTAGTGAGACTCAATGTATGATTGGTCTAGATCAACGTACCATTTTCACAATTCTAACAACCTAATAAAATTGATGCACTAGAATATGCTATATGAGTCAGATTGCCTACTGGGAAGCGGATTGGCTGTACCACACACCAGCTCTCTAGATGGTGTGGGTAAGTGTCGTGCGAAGACGAGCGCCACGCTCTTAGAGCGAGTTGTCCGAACGGTTCAAAGGAGATAAAAGTTACATGGTCCATACAATGATGTATTTTTTATATCCACACCTTTCATCCATTTTTCAAGATCATTTTAGATCACTAGACAAAAAATGAATTATATCCAAAGGTCAAATAGACCACACCAAAAATAGCAGCGAGTATAATGATTTCCATTGTTAGAAAATTCATAGGCCCCATCGTAACCTTTATTTTACATCCAATCTGCTAATAAGGTTACAAATACATCAATGAAGAGGAAAAACAAATTTCATATTGAACGGAAACTTTTATGATCCCAAAAGGGTTTCAATGGTACATGCTCAATCCCCCACCGTTTCTTTCAGTGTGGTGCAATTGATTTATAGATCTGTCTTATTTTTTCACTCAAGACTTAAGGCTAGTTTGTCAAATGGACGAACAGTTTAAATATAACACATACCTTATGATTAGACCCATAGAACTTACTGACTTCAATACACCAGCTATATAGCCGGTGCGTGGTATACCAGCCAATCCGCTTCCTGTCCACTGACTCTACAGGACAATACTCCATATGCCCACTACGACATATACGTTTCATCTCCTAAGTTCATCTATTTTCCATCTAAATTTCAAGTAGACCACTCTACAAGAAAACAATCGTAATCCCCACCATTAAAAACTTCCTAAGAGCCGTTGTAATATTTATTTTCTATCCAGTCAGCCTATTAGGTCACACAGGCCTGGACAAAAGTAAAACACAAATATCAGCTTCATTAGTTGCTTTTGTGGCCTTGAGAGGTTTTTAATGGTGGGCGTTCAATCACTACTATATCTTAATCGAGATGAGATTGGGATACGCATCATTTTTAGACTCATCCCCTAAAATAACCTTGAAAATTGTATGGATGGTGTGGATAAAAAACGTATACCATAGTGGGGTCCACAGAGCACCGTCCAATAGCTACTGGCTAGTGACAGCTTCGGTGTGCAATCCGCCTAATATATATCAGTTTACTTTCAAGATTTTGTTTAAGAAAATTTTTACTGGATTCAATAATCTTACTTGATTATTTTGAGTGGGCCAGATATGATATTACAATATCCGAAGTATTTACAGCCCCAGAAAAGTGCCTAGCTCTCCTACTTTACTTATTAAAGTAGGGAATTTGATTCCTTGGGTGGGCCACAACATGCTAGAAAATAAATAAAAAGACTGTAGCACACGTGGGCACTGGTGCCCATGGGACAAAGGAAGATATTGTCAAAAAATATATTAGATGATATTACCGTAATATTTTTAAAAAGATATTGTCAAAAAATCATTAAATGATATTATCATGATATTTTAAAAATATCATCAAATATTAAAATAATAAAATCAAGTAATTAACTAAAAAAGTAAAATATTAGTGAATTCATTAGGTAAATATACATTTATATTTTAAATTAATTAATAACTTAAAATCAATAATTTTTATTTTTGATGAGATTTTTTCAATAATTTAAAATAAATCTCAAAAATTGAAAATCTCTTTGAGAAATTTTCCATGACGAGAAATTACCGAGCACGAGATTTTCTCAGTTTGTGACTACAATTAGAGCTGGGCATATCGGGCCCAATTCGGTGGATCCAACTCGATCAGACCCGATCTGATCAGAATGACACCGAACCGACGGCCTGGACCGATCAGGTTCCAGCATGATCATGCAAATCCGACCGTTAATCGGGTTGGGTTCGGGTTAACATCAAATCGGACCGCAACGATCCGTTTAGAGCCGAGCCGAATAAATTCGAATTGCACCGGATGTGTTATTAAATACTAAATTACTATTTTACCCCTTAATGTGTGTTTGTGTGTGTGTGTGTGTGTGTGTGTATACATGGAAACGCTCACTTGCGAACTAGTTCGTATGTACTACATACGAACTTTTTTGAAAACTCATCATATCTGATGAGTCTCGCAAATCTGAACGGTCCGCATGAAGCAGAACCTCATGAACCCTCCTGGTATGAATTTTTACTTTGATCTAAATGTAACATCTTGGATTTTCGCTGTTTTTGAATTTTCAAAAAATCTTGAATTTTTTTTATTAATTAACTTAAAATAACACTTAAAGACCGTTAGCATTCAATGTCAGTTTATACGGGGGTGGTACCAGTAAAGAACCACACAAATCCGATCAATCAACCGTATGAAGCCAACGAATTCGCCCGATCACTCAAACATCGAGCTTAGCCCCATGATTCCCTCATAGAGGGCCCAAATCTAATTGACACATTGCTAATAAATCAAGACAATTATAACTAAATTAAAGATCCAATCAAAACCGAGTCAGACAAGGCCCGGATCTTAGCTAATAGACTAAATGAACCCCGATATTCTTTTAGCCTAAAACCAACTACTTAGAGTAATCATGATCAAATCTCCACTTTCACTAGTTATAAATAGATCACACTATAAACATAGTTAATCCAGACCCTAATCATTGCCCACGAGAAATCTCAGTACCTAATTCATTCCAGAAACGCCCCGAATTTCCAAACAAGCTCTAGACTGCTCGTTAGTGGGCCACTAGTTCCAAAATTACAGAGTAATATCTGTCTCACTGGGCTTGTGGTCCATCGCGGACCACGGACTCAGTGGACGCCTAAAAATTAATTATCTGCGCCTTTCCAGCGGCACTTGCCAAATCCAACTCACCCAAGGTCAGGATTGAAATCTGGCATGTGTAAATGAAACTGAGATATAAGACATTTCAGCCGTCGAATTTCTCCTAAATTTACATTGGAGGCCTAATGTATTTTTCTATACCCGTCCACAAAATCTGGGACCCGATCGGAGAACGATGACCGTTGATCACAAATCGGACTTATATGACCAAACCTTATATCCGATCGTTCCCAAATTTTGCATGGCCCTTCATCGGGCCATGGAGCACCTATTTTACGGTGTATATCAATATGTACACCCTATAGAGGGCCCTAGGTCTTAGAAAGACCCTCTCATAGGTCTAGTATAGTGAAAACCTAGCCCTGGGGGCTATTTAAACTAAATCTGATATTATAAAAGGGCCTCATTTGGGCACCCCCTCTCCCCATACGATTTTACCCTGGAGAAGGAAAGAGAGAAGAGAGAAAAGGGAGAAAGAAAAAAGGAAAGAGAGAGTAAGAAGAGAGTGTAGGAGAGTGTTGGTGGTGGTGGGGCCCAAGGAAACCCCATCTTGCAACTCCTTACCTCTTCTACAAGGAACCCTTCACTGCCACCACAAGAATCACTTCCGTCGATTGTCTAGATAAATCCCTCACCCATTTTTCTTGAAAACCATGTATTGAGAGGGGATTTGCATGAAATTCTAACATGCAAGAGTTTATTTTAGGGATTCTAGCCAATCAATCCAAAAGCCTTCATTCCTAAGACGTTTTCCGAATCTCCAACGATCCATAAGTGCGGACTATTATTCTTAGGTGGCCTAGCACCAATTTTAGTACGAGTTTAATAATTTTAATTGCTGGGATGTTATATTTAAAATTCTAGAGAAACCCTAGGAATTATATGTTTTTGAAATTGTATGGATATGCATGTTTAGCTCTCAAATTTGGTGTTGATCTTGCCTCTCACATGATATTATGTATGGATGATTGTATGCTCATATTTGCTTGATCCTTTTTCTCATATGTGGTGTTTCAATGTGTGTATGATTTATTACCCTTGTGCATACGATTTCTTAAGATGGAGGAAGTGCTTCACATCCTCACACACTCATGCACTCATACGCACTTGTTCTTGATAATGTTTGCTTACTTGTAGGAGTATTTATTTTGTATGATTGAGATGGACATGTTATTGTTATGCTACTTGATAACCTGGAGAGTTGACATGTTATGGATCCCTTCACACTCTTGGATTGGTCAGGAACCTAAGGAGAGACGATAGTTCCATTGGTAGGACTATGCTATGGCCAGACCCGTAGATTTGGGCGGGTATGTTTGGGTGGCTATAGTTCGATTACATGGGTCCCTTGTGCCCGATGTCACTGGTCTTGTGCTCGCCCGACTTGTGCGGTGTATCCTATTGACTGATCAACCTTGTTTGATTAACCCTAGTTGCTCACATATGTATGGAACCTGAACCACTCTACAACTGTTGTAGCCCATCAATAACCCACTTGAAACTGGTCCACAGCCTCGTGAGCCGGACATGGTGGAATGGGACACTGTGTCCGAGTGTCGGCCTATGCTGGGGTGCCGCGCCTCCCCGTAGTGACCGCGAGCGATCCCTTTCTCTCAGCACTCCTCATGTGCTTGAAGTCGGGGATGAGGAATCCGAAGGGATCACGGATCGCGGGGTCTTGGCCTCACGCATTGGGGGGCCTTAGCCTCGCAACCCGTTTAGAGCATTGATACGTGGGGTGTATCAGATTCCCCAACTTGCTGAATGAATGGACTTAACTAATAACTCGGCTAACACGATCGCATTGCATCGCATTAGTTAGGGTGACGACTTGGAAGTCGAGGTCGCTCTGAGGGAGTGCTGACATACGCAATCGTTAGATGGAGTCACTCGAGGGAGCGTTGTGCCGAGGGCATGCATCATATCATTACGCATGCATGCATTCTAATAAGAGTTGCTAGGCGTTGATGATTGGCTGTGTTTCATTAAATTCATATTATAATTGATGCATGTTGTAACTTAAGATTAATAGTATCCACTGAGTTAATCACTCACTCCCACTCTGGGACGGTGTTTTAAAATACCAACTAGACTCTTTACTAGATGTAGGTGAGGCGGAGCTCGACGAGCCGAGAAAGGTGAGCAAGGATAGGGAAGAGGAGCTTTCCTGCTTCCAGACTTTCGGCGGATCTTTTTAGTTGAATTCGGGCCACCAGGGGGTATGGACCAGGGCCCTAGTCGCCTTGGGTCATGTATGGGTGGGACTAGTTCCCTATTTAGATGATTTTGAATTCGTCGTTTGAATATTTTTAATTTAGTAGCAATTGATACTGCTTTATGATGTATTTATACTTCATGCCTTGTTAAATCCTTCATTATTATGAGATCATCCAAATGTAATCAAAATATGAAGCTCATTAGGGCACCCATGACACATAGGAATTCGAGAGCCGAGTTCTTACACGGGCCCTGAAAACCCGAAGTGTTACACCAAAACTTCGGTGGGCCATGAAAAATGCAAACAGTTTCTTCCCTTGATTTGAATTTCTCTTTGCTATGGCCCACCAAAATCTTAGATCAGGGTGAAAATTCACCCCCTAAGGTTTCATGGGATTCCGCATCTTATGGACCGTTTGGATTCAACACCCATGACACGGGTGCAAAAGTGCGCACATGCGTAGGTGAGCATGCCTACACACACACACACACACTTTGCCCTTTTTTATTTTTTTACTCTACCCTACCCGTCCCTCTCTACCCTCGCGACCGCACCTGAAATCCCTAAATCCCCAGAGTTTGACAGAAGATGGAAGTCAAGCTCAGTGGTTTGTAGATGAGAAAGCTGCATTTGAAGCAGTTCCTTCATCATTTGAAGAAGCAAAATCAGAGGTCCGTTTCTTCTGATCTCATAGGCTGTCATAACACACACTCTCTCTCTCTCTCTCTCTCTCTCTCTCTCTCTCTCTCTCTCTCTCTCCCTCTGCTTTATGATGCCACGGAGTAATTTAAGATGAAAATTCAACCATATGCAGATTTATATCCTTTTGTACAAAGAAGTTGCAATTGCTTTGAAAATCAACAGTGTGTATAGTAAGCAAAGACTTCTTAACATTCACGAGAATGTGAGAGTTCTACGTTATCCTGATCATTTCTCAACCGGGCTACATCATCTATATGGAGAAGCCTAGCTAACACACGACTCGTATATACCAACACATGCCGACAAACCATGAGAGAACCTCATTGTCAACATGCCACGAAAAATGAAAAAGAGCAAGCAAGGTGCCAATACATTGGAAAAACACAAATATAGACAACCAAACCGAACCTGGCCAAATCCGAATCCGACCGACTTGGTTTTCCTGACTGAGTCGGATTCGGATTGGTTCAGGCTAGCATGGGTTGGGATTGGATTGAGTCAAATGACCCAAACTCAGTCCTGGATTGGACCGAGTTCAAGTTAAGCTATGCAAAACTCAGATCGAGTCGAGTTGGACCTAATCCGATTCGACTCAGTCCAATGCCCGGCTCTAAATGCAATTGGATGGGCTGATCCCACATGCACGTGTAATTCCATACTTATTCTGGGAAAATGCCGAAAATTTTGACTTCAGATCAGGCGCAGATTGGATACTGACAAGGTCAGTAGCCAAATCGCTGCTGAAGTGACGTCACCAAGTTCTGTGGACCCCATCATGATGCATGTGTTGTATCCATACCATCCAACCATTTTTAGAGATAGTTTTATGGCATTAAAAAGAGAATGAAATAGGTCTAAGGTTCAAGTGGACCCCCACCCACCGTTGAAACATTTATAGGGGCCACAGTTATGTATCTTTGAGAAGTTAACGTAGAGATAGGTGAAGTGCAAACAAAAATATCAGCTTGGTTAGAAACTACTATGGCTCCTAAGAAATTTTGAACGGTGGATGTTACTGTCCCCACTATTTTCTATGGTGGGGTCCACTTGAACTTTAGATCTATCTCATTCTCTCTGTGACGCCATACAAGGATGTCTAAAAATGGTTGGACAATCTGGATAACACATGCATCGTGGTGGGTCCACAGAGCATGGTGGCGTCACTTGAGTAGCGATTTGGCTACCGACCTCGTCAGTATCCAATCCGCGCCCTTTGAGATCCAACTTCTTAGGAAATGTCTGCTAAATGACTAAAATACCTTTGCTGAGCAACGGGTGGAGAAAATGCTTGTTTTTCAGGGCTATCAACAGGCCGGGCTGGGTAGGTTTCGGCCCGCATATTGAACTGTTGCGGGTCGGGCCGCAAGCTTTATTCAAATTTCTAATTTTTAAACCCGAGCGTGGCCCATTGACACCCCTAGCGTTTTTGTCATGAGGTGCGTTCCAGCGGCACCAGTACTGGTACCGGTACCACCTTGAGGTTACTGTAATACCGGTAAGATGGGGGCCCACGTGATGTATGTACCACATCGAACTCGTCCATCTGGTGTGTCCCCTCATATTACCCACAGATTATGAAAATTGGATTGATCTAAAACTCTGGTGGGCCACAGAACAGGGAAAATGATATGAGAGAATGACCACCCTTGAATCTCACCTGGGCCCACATGAGTTTAAGAACAGCCCCATTTTTTCATGAACCTTCATCCATGGCATATGAAGGGTATGGATGACCTGAATTCCGTATACACAACATGATGGTCCCCCATGAAAATCAACGGTGTGCATTCCCTCTCAACTTGTCTCAAAAGGAGGCGAAAAATCAGATGATGGACAGGTCACACCTCTGCCGGTGGTACCGAAAGCACTGGGGCCCACCCATCTGTCATTTGAGTGGAATTTCGGTTTAGATTTCCCTCTTTCGGTGCATATGATGAACATTTGCAATCGCAAACCGCTCCACTTGGCGCCCCGTGTAGTGTCCACGTGTACATATTGCTGGCCGTCCATCAAGTGGGTCCAACAGATGGGTCATTGCTCACAAATTCTCATCGGTAGCTGAAGAGATAAAATTGGACATAGTTAAGAGCTAAACACATGCAACGGTTCACATGCAATGACCGAACGTCGATCAATCGGATGGATAGGATCATCCGATCAATGAACTGTTCGGGCAATGAATCTTCCATAGTGGGACCCACTAGTCGGAAGTTATAATGGATGATTCGATTATTTCGATCTTCATTGGACCGGAAGGTGGCCCACTTTTCGGCCATCTATATTGTTCATTGGGTGGTCTCCACGATGATTGGGGACCAAAAGTTCGCTCGTGGAACAATCCCAACCGTCCAATAAAGTTGTATGTTTCAGGTCTTAACCGTTGGCTATATTCGGTGGAACCATCCATTTGCACCCCACTAAATGGTTTGACGGAGTTCCTTGCACCTAGAGCTGGGCATCGGGCCGAGTCGGATCGGATTGGGCCCAATCCGATCAGATTCGAAATTTGGGTTTCCTGACCTGAATCCGATCCGATCCGAAAACGGATCCGAGTCACCTGATCCAATAAGATCCGAACAGTGAATTGACTGATCCGAACATACACCGACTCGGTCAAGAAAATCAAGTCGGATCGGATTTGACCCAGTTCGGATTCAGTCCAGGTTGAGGCGCACCTAATCCGCTCTCCATTTGGTCCCCGTGAACATGCCAAAGTCCTAAAATGAGGCTAGTATGTACACCATTCCAGTGGGTCCCACATGCGTATGTTGTGCATCATCTTTTGATTTTTTTAAATTAATTTTCTGGACATCCAGGTTGTGTTGGACCTTGGCTTGTGCAAGCCATGCCGAGCTAAACACCAAGGCACAAGCCTGGTCGAGTCGGCTAGCAGAAGATCCACTGTAAAGTCCAACCTAGCTGATAGACAAGGACTCAGTCAGTAGCGTTGAACAATTAGCGCGGCCCTTGCATATACTGACAGAGAAATTTCATCAATAACCAACCACCTATTAAATGTCTACCAATCATCTAGTTGGTAAAAAAATAATTTTTTTACCACCCATGGTCTCATTATTCATCTAAATTAGGACCATTGATTTGGATAGTTATATTTGAGTTATTGGGCCACCATGCGTACAATTTTTCGAATCCAGATCCTTTGCTTGTCACAAACAGGAAATTTCTGTTTTCCTGCATCCTGATTTGTCCACGTCATCACTGAAGTTGTCAACACTGCTGCATTAAATGCAGTGTGTGATGATGTGGCCCAATCAGATTGCAACAAACAGCAATCTACTGTTTGTGGCAAGCAAAGGATCTGGATTCATTTCTTATTGCATGCATATCAATCATCACACTGGTTAGAGCCCAGCTGACCTGACCAAAGAAAAAAACATCAAATTCTGCCAGAGTAAAAGGTTCTTCACTGTAAGAAAATCACAAAGGTCTAAAAGAGCTTCCCTACAATCAGACATTTAAATTAAATAAAAGGTACTACAAATACTCCGTTGTGGACGCAAAATGGGTGAATCAGATTCACTTGCAATCTTCGACAAAACAGAAATCAATCATATCATTTCTGCCGATTCCAGCCATCCATGTAACTTGCTTCCACCAATGGCAGCTGCCACAAATGGAAGAAACTAACTCCACACTGCCATAAAGTACCAAAACGGACCTCTTTCCACTGTCTAAAATTGGATGATCTCATTCTACTTCTCCCAAAACTAAGCCTCAAATATCCCACATAACAAAAGAAATACAACAATTTCCAACAATTGGGAAATATTTTTATAAGTTAAAAGAGGGGGAAAAAATGAAAATCATAGCATGTTACCCTCACGCAAAACATCAATCATATTATATATTCGTTTCTCCGCCTTGGATTGAACCTGCATCCGAGTGGGCTCGTTCTCTAAAATGAGCCTTAAGAAATGGACAGAGTGGATTTGTCATAAACTTAGAGCGGCCCCATTTACAGTCAGACCTGCATTTCCATACAATCTCCTGTACATCAGCGCATGAAATGATTGATGGAGACGGTCTTTGAATAGGCATAGTAGATTAGATGTCGCCCCAACCCCACACAATACAGTGCGACCCTTACCGAAAGGTTGACAATCAGTGTCTAGCAATAAGAAATTCCAAGCAATCAATGAACTCTCAACATGACAGACTTACATGCAGATATACTAAAAAGAAGAGAAGCCTTCAACTTGTATCAAAAAAGTGTGGGAAATACCTAAAGAGATTGTCCACACATCACACGAACATATCATGACAGTTTTACGTTCAAATAAATCATTCCATTCAGTCATTGATTAGATGAATTTAGCAACTACAACTAGTAATGAAGGCTTGCACATTTAGTTCCAAGTAATCATATACAACAAATATATAGGAGACCATAGGTACCTGCATATAACATAGTTGGGCCTTGTCCAAAATATCGCAAGATGAGAAAGTTACTCAGGTAAATTTATTGTCTTCTACTTCAAAAAGATAAAAAGAAAAAGAAATAATTCATATGCAAAATATAAATATAAAATGAAGACAAAGATGACCATCATTAGGAGATGAAAAAGTTTGAGGGTGAAGCTTCATTTTCTTTTTGTCTTGCATTGTAGGTCCTATAAGAAGTTTGGATCTTCTAACCAAGCCAGGAATTTACCACCTTCACAGGTGGACTGAAACTTATCAACAATTAAGAGTTGGATCAAAAGAAGGCTGAAACTTATCAAACAATGTACAATATTAGCCTGTTCATCCACAGAAAGGTAGGATATCATCCAAGTCTGAAAATCCTCCAACAAAATGATAGGAATGTTGCACATGAATTGCCAGATGAACAAAGCATGTTCTTTGAAAGAGAGACACTGCATCATCAAAGGGAAAACTTGCATTAATTTGCATAACAATGAGAAAATTGTGCTTTTCCAATAGATGCATGCATTGCCATTCTCTGCCAGAGTATCAAATAACTTCTTTGAAAGTTAATATCCTGCCATTAGGTAGTCTTGACTTGGAATGGAGAAAAATCAACAATTTCTATAATATAAAATAAATAAATAAAAAGTAAAAATTAGGAAATTGAATTCTTGAAAGTATGAAAATCACAATCCACATCTAGAGTCAAGTCCCTCAATTTGAAAACTGCCTATTTGGAAGACACCTAAAAACGAGTTCATCTCATTTTAGTTCATTGTAATTATGTATTAGGGATCATATTTCTTTTTGGCAAAATAATCTTGATAAATGATAACCAACCATCATAATCTCTAATACATAATTAGAGATGAACTAAAATGTGTCTACCAAATAGGTCCTAAGGAAATTGCACTTCAAATGAGTCTTTACACATTTTCTTCTCAGCTAATTGTGTGTTTGGGTGCCTTGAAAATGCAGTGGTCGGGTAGAACTGATCCCCACCCACAACTAATGCCCCACTCATCTCACATCTTGCATGAAATGAGTTGCGCATCAATTTCAAGTAGGAAAAACGGAAAGGTAATCGCACTTTCAATGCCGCCCACAAGACCATGCCATTTCAATCATGGGTTGATGCAAACACTTCTGTTATGCAGACATCCAAATGCACCCAAACCTACTCTTTGAAATGGCAGGAGGTCAAACAACAGCTACTACACATCTACACCTCCATAAGAGGAAATCTAGTGATATGAAAAAGCCAGAAGTAGACTGTGGTTCATTTGATGAAGCTAAGTATAAGGAAATGACTAAAACAACTTGTGAGATCACATGGCTTCAATTTCTTTTGCAAGAAACAGAAATTGAGGCCCGCACTCCTCTCTACCATGACAATCAACCTGCCATTAATATTGCCAACATGTGTATGAGATCTCACGTCCAACCGAAAGGTTGGCTCCACCATGAGGATTTCCTTGTGCAAAGGACCAAAGGTCAGCCCTATATACTCATGGATTTGTTGGATGTCATATATACATGAAAGGTTGGAAGTTGTCCACAGGTTGGACCTTAATAGTTGTATATGTGAATGAATAGGGAGAATTGCTTCCCACCATAGATGGAAATGGGTATTACAACAGTGCCAAGAGCCATCTTATTACTTGTTTGCATAAAACCAGCACACTGACTTGAGATTGTAGCAGCAAACAAACCAGTCCCATAGTCTACTTAGGGCATTATCACACATGCAAAAATTAGTAAAATAATCAACAAACCAGTCCCATGGTCTACTTAGGGCATTATCAGGTTTAATGCTTCTTTGAAATTCCTTAAATCAGTTATATAATCTTCTTCAGTGGTAGTGTAAGTTGAGATTACCGTCCAGTAAATGAATAATCGTGTGCGATAGACTCACCGAATGTGACCGGACTGACCTGCAGACTCGCCAAAATTAAAATGAGCAAATGATGACATATTAATTTAAAATGCAATCCTAACTATCCAATTGATGGATTTAATCCACATTTGGTGTGGTCAGGCTAACATGGAATGAGCATTTACATGACTAGGTTAAGAAGTCTAACATGGATTTGAACTTATCATCTAATCCACATTTCGTGTGGACATGAAAACATGAAAATAGAAAATTACAATAGATCTCAAATCCAAACGAAAGGTTGGCTCCACCCATAAGCCATAACCATAAAATTACAATGTAACTGTTTTAACAAAATTACAAATAACATGAAATAACAGAAATAAAAAGCATCAAAATTACATCGCAGTTGCAGGCATTGTCTCACCTATCTTCTCACTCTCCTCTTCATCGAAGTCCTCATCAACAGAGTTCTCTTTCCCCCACATTGGATGCAGTCAATCCTGACTATAAATGAGAGCTTCAACTGATTCAGGTGTAAGTGAGCTTATATACTTGCTTAGGACTCTACTACCTGTACTAAAAGCAGATTTTGAAGCCACAGTTGAAATTAGAATTGATAATATATCACGTGCCATTAATGAGAGCACAAGGTACTGTAAATTACCAGATTTCGTCCACCACCACTTCAAAATATCAAAATCATCGCCTTTGGATTTTACAACTAAAAGATTCTCCTTGAGATACTCTTCAAGTTCTGATCTAGACATCCGTATTTGAGTCTCTTTCCGCTGTGCATAGAAAGACATGAAATCATCTGTTGTGTCTTCTTGCGATTCATCAACTCGGAACTAGAACCCACATGAGAAGGTTGTTCTTTTGTGGCACACACATACAAATTGTACAATTCACTGACCGCATCAGAAATCTTTTCGGCCTCAGCAACACCCATCGCACCATACAACTTACTTCATATGAAGTCAATCATAATCATTTTGTATCGAGGATCAAGAACGACCGCAACACCCATTACCAGACTACACTCAGACCAATATTTATCAAACTTTACTTGCATACCCATGTTTATAGAGTGTAAAAAGTCTTGTCCAGTACTGCCTTTGTGCAAGACATCTTTTACCTTTTAAAGTTTAGGCAAAAATATATTTGATGTTGGATACTTACTGCCCGAAAATTTCTTTGTGCTGTTGTAAAAAACAGAAAGGAACTTACGAACTGATTCAGCTACTGACCAATCATCTTCAGAAGACAACCAAACATATGCATTATCACGCTGTGCATAGTGAGAGAATGTAAGTCTCAAATCTATCATTGAATCCAACATTTCAAAAGTTGAATTACAGCGTGTCGTGACGTCCAACTTCATCATTCTCTGAGTTGACAAATTCAACCGCTTCACGATCTCATTTCATACATGTAATCGTGAAGGTGACCCACGTATGTACTTCACACTCTCCCTTATGTTCTCGATGGTAGGATCGATTGTTTTAAGGCCCTCTTTGTACAATCAAGTGTATGATGTGGGCACAACACCTAACATGAAATATCTTTCCACCAAAATACAGGTCACCGGTGGCCCTAAACTGGTTGCGTAAATTCATTATCATGCTATCATTTGCAAAGGCATTGTCTAGAGTAATTGTGGAGATCTTCTTCTCAATTCCTCACTCTGTAAGACATCTGTATATGCAGTCTGAAATCATCAAACCACTATGAGGAGGCGTCAGATAACAAAAGTTTATTATTCTCTTGCAAAGCCTTCATTCGGCATCAACGTAGTGAGCAGTTAGGGACATATACCCCTTTCGTTGATTGGATGTCGTCCACAGATCTGATGTCAAGCTAATTCAAAAAATCGCTTACGTTACTAACTCTCATTTCAACTTGACCTTCTCGCCTTTAGATATCTTCATACACACCATCTTGATTGTTGTATGAGAGACCTTCTCGTATTTAGGGTTAAGGCATCTAGCTAGTCTAATAAAAGCAGGACTCTCTACCATCTGAAATGGTCTTTCATCTGTAATAATTAACTTAGCCGTTAACTCATTCACCAGCTCCTTGTTGTACTTGTAGATGAAAACTAATGGACCCATTGCAGATTGTGAAAATGAAAGTGTTTGTTGCGTTGCCGCACTTCTCATTTTTTTCTAACACTTTGAAATATGTTTCTTTAATGTTGTGGTCGACCCATCTGATTGCTTAGTGTACTGACTCTTACAGTGCTTACTTTGTATCTTCATTAGGTCATTCTTCAGGGTAACTTTTTCAAAATCGTCCCACACTGCCGATCTCTTTTTCATTTTTCCCGCAACATGCGACTGTGTGGTACTAGTATCAATGTCGACGGGCACCTCTTCATGTTCAAGACCTAATTCCTCATCTTCAAGGATCATCGGTGATATAATTGACCGACCACCCGGGGCCGGGGATGGGGTACTGGAAAGACCCTCGCTTTCCATCTGATAGTTGAAATATACTACATCATATTAGCATTAGCAATCTAATGCTAATAGAGTTATACTAAATCCTAAATTAGTTACCCATCCAAGGTTGAATAGATTGTAATACTTTCATATTCCCATTTAAACGTCCACACCAAAAATCTGACAGCATCTCCCCATGCCTATCCAGATAAGTTCATCTTACGTTACATTCTGATGCCAAATATCTAAAACAATGTGAAGATATTTGACATTGGATACGAAACGGAAGAAATATATCCAGAGAGAAATGAGGAGATGGACCGCGGATTAGGCATGAACATTTAAATAGACTATATGAAAGCATACTATCCATCTAACCTTGAACTATCCAAAATGAGACAATTTAAGCGATTTCTATGCCACCAAAAACACACCATATCTATGTATGGTCACATACAAATCCTCAAACAGATAACTAATTATCTAATTTACAAGTAACAATTAAATCCTAAATTAGTTACCCATCCAAGGTTAGATAGATTGTAATACTTTCATATTCTCATTTAAACGTCCATGCCTAAAATCCGGTAGCATCTCTCCACGCCTCTTTAGATAAGTTCATCTTACGTTACATTCCGATGCCAAATATCTAAAGCAATGTGAAGATATTTGGAATTGGATACGAAACGGAAGAAACATATACAGAGAGAAATGAGGAGATGGACCGCGGATCAGGCATGAACATTTAAATAAACTATATGAAAGCATACTATCCATCTGACCTTGAACTGTTCAAAATGGGACAATTTGAGCGATTTCTATGCCACCAAAAACACACCATATCTATGTATGGCCACATAGAAATCCACAAACGAGTAACTAATTATTTAACTTAAAAATCACAATCACAAGTCACAAGTCACAATAATAAGCTAAGCAAAGAAAGCAATAATGAGATAATCTAAGCAAAGAAAGTAATGTACATATTAAGACTAGAGTACATAGTCAGTAATTAATCTATGGGTTGTTAGATAACCTGTAATTTGCATTGTAAATCAATTTATCTCAGATGCAAGTCCTTTCTCATAGAGGATCTCAAAATCTACTATGCTCATGGGTAATCTCTAGATGAGCCAAACTACTTACAGATGAGGCTTTCTGGGCTGAACACAATAAGAGACTTAAAGGCACATAGCTTTCGGGTCCATTTATGACAGACCCTCTAACAAATCAACCATATCCGCATAGAATGTCTAGCATATGCTTAGAGGTTAAAAAGTCCAACCCTGAAGACACAATCTGCAATGAACAAATATGTGATCTATTGATCCCTCATCCAGCACATCGTGCACTTATTTGCAGGCTTATTAATCAGATGGTAGAGATGGTTGCAAGTTAATTTTGGTTCTTTATCAGTCAACAAAATACCTCTGTTCTAAGGGAAAGGGAAATGAGGAACCCCATACCGTAGCAAAGGTGAGGGGACCACAATATTCCTGGTTAAATCTACAAGGATTGACATGAATCTCCATCCTTTTATCCATCTATTTATTTTTCATCAAAACACTCCCTTAATTTTACCTTTTCTTTTCTTTTTTCTGAGAAGGCTCTCCCATGTTTTCACTTTCTCCAAATTCTTCTACCCAATCTACCCCTGGGATGTAAACTTCCTAATAGACAATACTAAGAGAAAATAGGTTGGGTGATTTCTTCTTTTTTTTTTTCAAGGTAACAATACTAGAGATAGAACCCTGGATCACTAACACACACTACACTGTTTACACCAGCTCATCTAATGAGTAGGAGATTTCATCATCTCTAAAATTTATCTGATGAGTAAGCTTTACAAACTACGACATCCCTATCATTATACAAACTAGGATACACAATGCAAGACGCTTCTTCAGCTGTCATCAACAAAAAAATTTAAATCACATATAGAAAGGAAGAACTTTGCTAAGCCCACACACATGTACAGGTCAGCTAATGCACACACCACCACAAGTGCCAGCATGAAGGATAGGTGTTATTTCCAAGCCATCCATTTGAAGGGTACCACTACGTAGATTCTGTGTCCATAAATTAGGTCGCTACACTAGTACGGTGGGCCACAATTAACTGTACAGTCATGAAAAAAAAAATAAAAAATCAACATAAGTTTTCTTACCTACCAACTTAATTCTAATGTCATGACACATCTGCTGAATAGACCACCATTATCTTTGGGCGGTGACATCTACGTGTTGAGGTCCACCGTCCACTTGATGGATGACTTAGTACTTCACCTATCTGACACGTGGCATATGTGGTGGTGTATGCATTAAAGGACTTGTACACTCATATGGGCTTCATAAAGCTTTAAAAAGAAAATGTATAATGATATTATTCACAAGAATAGGAAAGTGAATTGAATATGATAAACAGAGCTTTTCTTAAACATTTTTTTCATGAAAGGTTATAGCCTTTCTTAACTTCAACATGTTTTAGCTACCTTATCAGTTTTTTATTACTTCTATATAACCAGAAGTTGTTTGCCAGTTTCTTTTTCGATGATTTCTAATTCTCCATAAAATCCATTATAGCCATAAGCCTCATCCACAACTTATAGAAACCCCCTTTTGGGATAGTAACATCAAATCATGAATGATTGTTCTATAGCCTTTTTTGATGATCTTAACTTCTCCATTATGACTAAAGTGAACCTTATTTTTATCTTTATATGGATTAGTACGTAATTTCTTAACACCATCAAGCAGACAAACCATGTGAATGACATTAAAACCGAAAGCATAAGAGTATATGGACTTATTCTCAATTGTCTGTTAAGAAAGAGATGGACACAAAAAGACGAAAGTCAGTATAAGATCCAAGGTCAATCACATCTTTGATGAGATTTCAACTGTTTGGTCAGTACTAACATGTTCGGGGGGCTTAATATCATTCATTGAAGTTATTTTCTCCCCAGCGGAAGCAAATGGTATGCCCATAAATTGGCGCACTGTTCTAGACTACATGTTGTAGACACCCTGGGCGCCGATTTTCAGTTTCTACACATGTATATTGTCCAACCTGATACTGGTCTAGCCACTAGGCCAATGGGCACATTAAATTGATTGATTTACATGTCATTTAAATATAGATTTTTTTTTTCTTTTTTTTTTTTAAAGGCAACGGAACAAAATTTATTAAAAGAAAGAGCAAACAGAAGAAAGAATAGAAAAGAAAATAGAACAGAGAAAAAGAGAGGCTAATCTGCTGAGATAGCAGAAACTCCCTAACAACCAAGGAAACTGAAACTGTAGAGGCAGGCTACCACCTTTCCATATAGATCTTTCAAGCTAACACTTTTAGGTCTCTAAGAAAACATGTTTCCCATGTACGGAGACAATATTTTTAAAGCCTTGGCAGCAACTGTAGAGGCAGGCTTCCACCTTTCCATGATAAAGATTCATCTGGAGGGACCGATAATAAATGAGCCATGCTCTAGAAAATTCCCCTATCAGAAGATCTGGGCCAGACATTGGTGGATTTCTTTTTCACATCAAGCATGGACAACTGGATAAACCATTCAACTAATGGATGAGCCACACCCCAGATATTCCCCCATCAAAAGATCTTGGGCAGACACAAGTGAAAAAAAAATACATCAACGAAAATCGGTATGGCATGGTCCTCACACAATATGGTGGATCCTTCACCGTGGGGTCACCTTAGTATATGTATTGTATATCCATGCCCATACAAAGTTCAGTTCGAAGCTGAACTAGACCCACTAGCAAGCAAGGCAAAACACCATGGGATTCCAGATTTCTTCAAATCTGAAGATCACAGATAACGATCATGGGTGGCCAGACCACCAACGGGCAGCACCCATGGCTGGCCGACGAGCGAGCCATCTCTTACAAAAAAATTAAAATAAAATAAACAGTGGCTGAGTGGGTCCACCTACCTGATGAACGATTGCAAATGGCCGGATGAGGATTATGAGTCGCCGACGTTCTGGTAGGGACGACTAACGAGAAGGGTTTGAGGGATTTTAGGGTTTGGGTGTGGGTAGAGTAGAGAGCGGCGGGTGGGTAGGGTTAAAAAAAAAAGGGGTAAAAGAGGTATATATAGGGGAGGGGCAAACTTGTCATTACACACGGTTCGATCCAGCTCGAATCGGCTCGGATCCAAACAGATCGGATTTCGGTTCGAATCGGTCGATTTTGTTACTAATCCGAATCCGATCCGAACTACATTCGGATCTGCCACTTTGTACCCGATCCTAACCGATCTAATCTAACGGTCCTGATTGAATCGGATCTGCCGGATCGGACCCATTTTACACACCACTACTTGCACCTTCTGCCGGACGCGGTTTGGTTAGTGAGGCTGCCATCAGCCATGTGGCTAGTGGTTGGTGCTATGTGGACACCACCATGATGTATGTGTTTTAATCACGCCGTCCATCCATTTTTAAAGATAATTTTAGGGCTTGATTCCAAAAATAGGTAGATATAAATCTCAGGTGGACCACACACAATGGGAAACAATGGTGATTGAATGTCCAACATTAAAAACTTCCTAGGGCCCACTGTAATGGTTATTTGACATCTAACATGTTGATTAGATCATACAGACTTGGACGAAGGGAAAAAAAATATATCAGCTTGATACAAAACTTTTGTGGCCCCTAAGAAATTTTAAATGGTGAGCGTTCAATCAACACTGTGCGGTCCACTTTAGATCTGGATCAACCTCCTTTTTGGGATCATAACATAAAATGATGTGGAAGAGTGGATGGACGGCATGGATGAAACACATACGTCATGGCGCGGCGCACGGTGCAACGACCACTAGCCATTGGCTAGTGGCAGGGTCAGTAGGCAATCCGTTTGAAAGATCGGCTACACCATGTCCTTGGGTCCATAGTATGCACAAGTGGGGCCCATGTTTTCGGTGGTCTAGATATTGGATCTGATGGGTCGCGCCATGGATCTGTCATGCATGAGTTTTTCATGTGGCTAATTATGACCTTTGACCAATGATCAAACAATAGAAAATTAAAAGCAAATAAAATCAACGGTCCAGATACGATGAAAGGAAGAGGCCAAGGACAGGGATCTCCCGGTGGCGCAGATTTTTGAGGCATGGCCCATCCACCGTTGATCCCATCACAGCATTGATCAACGGACCGTATGCGTCACTCCCAAGTAATCCATCCCTGGAGAAAAGATTCAGTGCTCTCAAAAGCACCATAATCTACGGTGCTCCTTGTTGCATAAGGATACCCGGACAGTCTGATCAATTCACCTGAACTGCCCGCTTGGTCCAGCACACTCTTCATTTGCAGCCGACCCAAAACCACAATGATCTGACCGTTCCAACCCTCCCATGAATATACTTAAAGTGGACGGCCAAGATTGCATACAGAAAAATAGGTTAAAAAAAAAATAAAAAACCTGAACCATCCATTTGAGGCGCCATCATGGATTGGACAAAGATAACCATCCCATCCATCCCTCGGAAAGACCATCAGCTTATCAAGGATCCTGACCATCAAGTTGATGTGATATTAGCTTATCAAGGAAGCGCGGGCATGATGGACGGTGTAGATCAATATCAACGGATTTGGTCGTCCATGTGTGCCTGTGAGCAACGGATCATTTCTCCCATAAAGAGGAATTATTTAGTAGAGAGGAATCTACGCACATGGGGCCATGGTTGTGGTGATCCATGCGGTATAACTTTCATGTGCAAATGATGGCCCACAAATAGACGCTTGTTAGGAGAAAAATTCTACTATTATTCTTCTAAAATATAAGGCCTTCAGATGAACGGTTGCCATCCCCCGAACATTTTGATCCACGGTTCAGTAATCCAGGCCATTGGTACGACGAGCCATACGGTTGATGGAATATTTTGGAAGAACATGTCAAGAACAATATTCGGGACCTTCTTCAATTAAATCTGGACTGTTGTTTTATTTCTCTTCTCAACTGTCAAAGATTAGGATATTCCTATGAAATTTTTTTAAATACTAGCTTATATAGCGTATAAATAACAGATCAATGGTCTGGATAATCGAAAAATGACACCCACTTTTCAGTGTTGGAATCGTGTGCACCGTGCATAGATGTGGGCCAGATGTCGTATTATTATTCCACCAAAGGTAATTAGATCAAACAAGGAGGGTAATTCCGTCATTTCAACAACCAAAATCCAAGCATCCAAATTAACGGTTCTGAGTCACCGACTGACAGAGTCTCTTCTCCGTTGACCAAAGAAGTTAGTGTTGCTTTCAAATCAAATCAAAACCCCTTCCTCTCAAATGCGGAATTCCAAAGCCCTAATCCTGGAAGTCGTTCCTCTGTTTCTCCACTCTAAGAAGACCAAAGAGGAGAAATTCCAAAACCCTAACCATAACCCCAATCCCAGCCATGGATTCCAGGGCCCGCCTCATCTCCCCTCAGATCCTCTTCTCCACCGTCCGATCCGGCGATCTCTCTTCCCTCAGGCTCCTCCTTGAGGGATCGCCGTCGTCAGCCAACGGAGGGGGTGCTTACTTGGCTGACGACGACCGTGCTGTAATCTCGTCGCTCATGGCGCAGCAGAACGGCGCTGGTGAGACGGCGCTCTATATCGCTGCAGACAACAATCTCGAGGAGATCTTCAGCTACTTGCTGGGGTTCTGCGATCTCGAGACAGCCTCGGTCAAGACAACTGTCGGGATCAACGCGTTCCACATCGCGGCCAAGAATGGGAATTTGGGTCAGATTCTCTCTCTCTCTCTCTCTCTCTCTCTCTCTCTATCTGTCTGTCTGTCTGTCTGTCTGTTTTGGATGTTTCCGGCTTTTCAGATATCTGGATCGTCTAGAAATGCAACTGTCATGACTGACACTATAGAATAATTCCATGAAGCACCGATCTCTGCATCTCCACTTTATACTTGCTAATGTGGAGGAAGATCGAAGCCTTTGAACTGGTGGGCTATCATGTCAGTCGGCCATAAGCTAAAAAAGAGAATTACTTCGGTCAGGCTATGGTAACCATCAGATCAGTGTCCTGCAAATAAATATTTCATGTAAAGAACAAAAAATCAGTAAGGATCCATATTTTATTACTTATTACGTGAGCTGATAGAATTTGATTGAAATTTTTATTTATCTGTTATTAAGTGATTTGATATCCCAATTGATTTGATACCCCAACTAGATGATGATGTTGATGATTAATTGATTTGATAGAATTGGGGTGAGATTCTTTTATTATTATTATTATTATTATTTTAACACCACAAAAATTAACTAATTTAAATAATAAGGTTCTTTGAGCATCTTCAAAATTAACTAATTTGAATAATTATGTTCTTAAACATCAGAATAGAAGGTAAACCAACACTTAGGGTGCATCTGGATGCATCCTCAAGAAGGGCTTTTACGCCTAAACAGTGTTTTGAGCCAAGCCCCAGTTTGCGTTATGAGTTTGGAAGCACTTCTAAAATCCTATCTTGTCACCTGTTCGGCAAAATAGGCATTAAAAAGCTGAGTTGACAGAAAAGGTGCGCATGGAAACTCTTTTTGTGGAAACCCCCTTTCGGAGAAGTGCATTTAAAATGGGACCTTATATTTCTAAGCCTTGTGATTTATCTAGAATAGTCACAATATTTCTAAGATAAGCCTGATAACACATTGAGTTAACCGGTGATTGATACTTGCCTGCAGGGATTGTGAAAGAGCTTTTGAGCCATTGGCCCGAACTTTGTAACTTGTGTGACAACACAAATACTAGTCCCCTTTATTCAGCTGCTGTTAAGGATCATTTGGATGTGGTAAATGCCATATTAGATGCAGATGGAACTGCAGCCAGGGTCGTGAGGAAAAATGGGAAAACTTCATTACATACAGCTGCTAGAATTGGTTATTATCATATAGTAAAAGCTCTGCTAGACAGAGATCCAGAAATTGTTTCTATCAAAGATAAGAAGGGCCAGACAGCACTTCATATGGCTGTTAAAGGCAAAAATACTGATGTAGTGGAGGAGATGTTGCTTGCTGATCTTTCTATTCTCAATATGCGGGATAGGAAGGGAAATACGGCTTTGCATATAGCAACAAGGAAATGGCGTCCGCAGGTGTTTCCTTCTGTTAGAGCTCTATTTTAGTCAAGTCAACGTTCTTGTACAGAAATTTGCTTTCATTGTTTCTATGTTTTTGTTTGTTACTTCTTTTTGTGTTTAAATTACCTTTCACGAGTAAAATTACATTATATTCATTCATTCTCTTTCTGGTATGGTTATTAGACTCCACATAGATTTATAAGTTGAACTCCATGAAAACTGCATTTACTTGCAGTGGGAAGTACATCTGCTGGACCCTATATTATTTCTTAAAGAGTCTTTCCTTTATTGTTGTCCGCACGTACTCTTATGCTAGAAACAGAAGTTTTATTAATGAACAAAATATAGTCTTGGGAGGCTTGAGTCTTGCGGCAACTCAGCGTGCTTCTTAATGCCATTTAAGCAAGTCATTACATTTGCATACACATTTTTTGCTTTAAAATTAATTCATAAATAAATCGAGCTTTACCATAGGACTTCACTTGCTATTCGATTCCGTATTATTCCCTAAAGAGTTCTTTAGTATGGTCCCCATGTGCAGTTATTCCCATGTCTAGTGGACATGCTTATGCACATTATGCTTTTTAAAAGGTGCATAAAATCAAACATGATGTGTGTGCATGTGCATGAATCTGTTGGTGTATGCAGTTATTCCCATGTCTAATGTACATTCTTATGCACATTATGCTTTTTGAAAGGTGCATAAAATCAAACACTAGGTGCGTGCATGTATATGCATGTGCATGAATCTGTTGGTGCATGCAGTTATTCCCATGTCTAGTGGACATGCTTATGCACACTATGCTTTTTGAAAGGTGCATAAAATCAAACATGAGGTGCGTGCATGTATATGTATGCTTATGCATTGTTATGATGACTGTGCCAGCATATGCACATTTTAGAGGAGAGGTTTGGACATGCATGCATGTTTTGGTTGATGCAAGTGCTACAACTCAGGCATTCCTTTTTTACTTTAGCATGTGATATGCATACAAAGCATGCAGACGTGTTCATATTACCCTGGACTGTTTAGGATTCATATTTGTTTCGATGGTTTTACAACACATTAAAAAAAAAAAAATCTGAATAACAATTTTGGCACTGTTTTCCAATGTTACTTGATAAATTGTACAACTAACAATGTCACTCACCCTTCAAAAAGGAAAGAAAGAAAGAAAGAAAAAAAGAAGAAAAGAAAAATAGAAAAGAAACACTAAAATTATCACATAGTTTTTCTGTATTGATGTTACTTGTTTGTAGTTTTTTGCATTTCATTACTTACCCTTCAAATAAATAAATAAGAAGAAGGAAAAAAAAACACTAAAATGTCACTAGTCTATCTATATTGATGTTATTAGTCCGTTGGTTTTTTTTTTTCTTTATTTTTTTTGTGGTTGTAGTTTCACATTGCCTTTTCCTTTTCGCCATTGTACCTCTAGTCTTTTTATTTTTCTGGTACATGTCTCTACTCACTGTTTATGAAATGGAAATGAAAAGGCATAGAGCAATTATAATCATACATTTTGAAATGAATATCACTGAATCCGGAGCTATGCTTTTGTAATTATGAAGACTTACCAATGGTTAATTAGCTAGAAATTGAATCTGAGATTTAATAATGAGACTGTGGTCTGAAAACACAGGTTCTTAATGTGTATTGTTAGGTGCTTTTCTGTTGAATAAGGCGGTTCCAACCAGGAGTTCAGTCATTGCAAGCTTATTTGGATATGTATCTTTTACTAATTGAAAACCATAAATATATTTAAAAAATACTAAAAAGATGAAAATACAAAACAAGAAAATATACAATAAAATGCTGATTCACCTCATTGGGTGAAAATGGGAATTGGCTTATTCTTGCTGATTTTTACTGATTTGTAGGGAATCAGTTCATGCCAAAAATTTGGTGGCGACTAGCCTTTCCGCCTTGAATCGGCTAATCCAATTGGAATCAAACGGATTTTTAAACTTTGAACGAGACCATTAATTACTGTCTTATCGATAAAAAACTGGTTTAAGTTTCTTTTAAGTGATTGTCTACTGTGAAGTAATGAAGCATAAACTTGTGAGGTGACGCTTTTCTTTTTCTTTTTTTTTTCCCTCTTTTATTTATTTATATTCCTTTCTTTCAGAAGTTTCAAATATGTGGCCATAAACTTGAAAAGCTTGATCGAGCACTTGATTGAGTCTCAAAGATCAAGTAAATTAAGATCCTAGCACTTGTTGATTTTAAAGAGTCTTGAAAATGCAAATTGCAGTTTGTTTACATCCAAATTCATGATATCAACTCTTTTTTTTGTGATATATTTCTTCGGTTAATCCTAAAGATATCTTTTTTAAACAGGAAAGTGTTCATAGTCTCTATTTATTATCAGTATTAGTTTGGTTTGGTGTGAATTTGAATGATATCATAAAGCTCATATTCATATTCTATCTTCCTGACTAGGCAGTCAAATGACGAGATGTTCTATCTTCTTTCAGATGGTGCAACTTCTACTGAGCTACGAATCCATTGATGTCAATGTTATTAATAATCAGCGCGAAACAGCCATGGATTTGGCAGAAAAAATCCCGTATGGGGATTCAGCAATGGAAATTACAGAAGCACTTGCAGAGGCTGGTGCCAAGCATGCGAGGAATGTCGGTAAAGCGGATGAAGCTATGGATCTGACGAGGACTGTGAGTGAAATAAAGCATGAGGTGCGTTCTCAATTTGAGCAGAATGCAAAGACCAACAAACGAATGTCAGGGATTGCCAAAGAGCTCCGGAAGCTGCATAGAGAAGCCGTTCAAAACACCACCAATTCAGTGACTCTCGTCGCTGTTTTGATTGCTTCCATTGCTTTCATGGCTATCTTTAATCTGCCGGGCCTATATAGGGAGGATGGCAAAGCCAAAGTAGCGGACAAGATTGGATTCCGCGTGTTCTACCTGTTGAATGCTACTGCTCTCTTTATATCTTTGGCTGTTGTCGTGGTTCAGATAACTTTAGTTGCCTGGGAAACTAGTGCTCAGAAACAGGTTATTTCAGTGGTGAACAAGCTCATGTGGGCTGCCTCTATTAGCATTTGTGGAGCTTTCCTCTCATTATCTTACGTGGTCGTGGGAAGCCGTGACTCATGGATGGCTACTACCATTACAGTAGTTGGTGGGTTGATCATGATTGGAACTCTGGCTAGCTTGTGCTACTTGGTGCTCCGCCAACATATTGGGAAGTTTGGTGATGACTCTCAGAGACGTATTAGGAGGGCAAGTGCCAGCAAATCTTTCTCATGGTCTGTGTACTCAGCATTGTCAGACCCTGACGAGTACAACTCCGACCATGAGAAGATATATGCTCTGTAACTTTGTATTAGGAATGTAAAGCATGTAAAAGGCTAGTTACAGCTATTGTGAATATCTTTTGTATTTGTCGTGAGCCAGTAGCAGTTGCGTTGGTGAGTTACTACTGATTGAGAGCTCTTAACCATCAAAGCTACAGTTTTCTTTTGTATCTTTAATAACAGAAACTGGCTAGGGCAGGTTCTATTGTATGAAGATGATGACAAATGGGAAGAGTGTAGCTTTATGTATGTGCAAGTAATATTTAATAAAAACTGTAACAGATATTTCCTTATTGCTCTATAGTTTATTTTGGGGTTTAACTTGCAATTGCTTTTTTTGTGATAATTTGGTGAATCGGTGTTTTTCACATCACTACTTCGATATCCAAGCTGTGTATTAGGTGGGTCCACCATGTACATGACCTGGCCCAGAAATACAGTCCAGTCATTAGGCAGGTGATGTATGTGAATGTGGACTTTTGGAAAGCTCCAAACTGTCCCCTTTTTTATTTTTTATTTTTATTTTTAAACATGTTTGACTCCCACCTGATGAGTTGGTCAGCATGATTTTACTGTCAAGCCATCAGAACACTGGACTTCACCTGATGCACCACTTTCATGTCCCAAACGTGCTGGGTCCAGGTGGGCATGTGCATGTGTGGGCTTAGCGAACTCTTGGATACCATGCACAAATTAGGGGAGGATGCTAGAGGTGAAAATCAATCACCATCAACTGGGTGAGTTCACACGGCCCACTCAAGGGTGACTAGACTGTAAGAGCAATGCATTTTTTTTTTCTACATGGACAAACGCCCCTCACTTTCAAAGATTCCACAATGACTCAGCTCCTAGTTCTAATCAACCATAAGAAAATGGGCACCAATCTTTGTCAGCAAGCGGTAGAAGACAGAAAATGCAACCTGGAGTTTGGGTTTATCAGCCTTCCACCACAATCTTCTTATCTTTCTGCTTCTTGCTTTCTGTGTCAAATGGTCCCCCATTTTTATGATAACTCTGGAAATTGGATCATAATTCTTCTGTATTATTTATTCTTTTCTTATCCAGCATCTGATCCTATCTTGCTGATTGCATAATGGGCTATAAATAGGGAAGAGGGGTTCTTATACAAAAAGCATTATTTGCCTAGTTGTATACTCGTTCCATATAGCTGTTGTCTCCTTCCAGAATTCAATCTATTTTGGGATTTGATCAGCAACTCCCATGTCGATCTTAACCGATTTGCTTAATCTCGATTTGTCAGACTCTACAGAAAAGATAATTGCAGAATATATATGGTAGGATGTATTTTCTGGAACTCTAATTTCATATAATTTCAGATGTAATTACAATCTGATTGCGTTATAAATTATAATCCTTTACTTTATTACTACAGGATTGGAGGATCAGGCATTGACTTGAGGAGCAAAGCACGTGTAAGTGAGCAAAACCCAGTTGCATCTTTTGTTTTTTAAGGGAAGGATAGATTTTTGACGATTGGATTGTGTTTTGTGTGATTGTTTCTCTTCTTCTTAGTAATCAGTTTGTTTTTTGCATGCTGGATTTGCAGACGATCTCAGGTCCTGTTAGTAGCCCTCGGGAGCTTCCAATATGGAATTATGATGGTTCCAGTACTGGACAAGCTGCAGGCCATGACAGCGAAGTTATACTTCGGTAACCACAAAATATTTTTCTCCTCGAGTGTTTTTCTCAAATAGCTCCAATATGCTTGTGTGCAGATAGACATGCACTCTCTACACACACGTGTGTTGCATGTTAGACATCCACACCATCAATTAGATGCACCCTTCCATGGTGGGCCGTGTGCCTAAAAATCAGGCCAATCGATGACTTAGGTGGGCCACACAATAGACAACAGTTGAAAGTGGATGCTTACCCATTGAAACCTTTCTGATTGTTTAGGGGGCCCACGGAGATGTGGTTCAGACATCTAACCTGTCCACCATGTGTGTTGCTTGGATTAGGGATCACACCAAATTTCATGCTGTTCCAAAGCTTAGGTGGGCTCTACTAAGTGATTTTAGATTTTTTAGGCATGATTTTACATGATTTCATATTATGTGGCCCACCTGAGTTTCAGATAGGGCTGATTTTTTGGGACGTTCCATAGCCTAGAGAGGACCCACCAAATGCACAGTGCGAATGTTCAACATATCACGGTGGGGCCTACAAAGATTGACCTCATGGGAACTTCTCATAAGGTTGACCTCATAGAACCTTATATATGTGTGTTTACAGAGAGACCTGCTCGATGTGTGCATGTCTGATTTTCGCTCAAGGTGATCCTCATGATGGGGCCAAACTATTGGGTGGGTTAGATGTGGCACTGACATGAAATGTTGACCGTAACTTATAGTCCCACTGGTTGGTCTTGAGATCCTCTCTCTCTCTCTCTCTCTCTCTCTCTCTCTCTCTCACACACACACACACACACACACACACACACACACACACACTCTCTCTCTCTCTCTCTCTCTCTCTCTCTCTCTCTGCTAATGTCCCCCCAAACCTTTTAAATTGGCATAGGGGGTGACCTATTGTGGATCCGAACCATTCATTCATTCATACAACTGGGAGCAAGTGATGGTGAAAGAAATACGCAGACAGGATGATCCTAACACTTGGAATGGGGCCAATTTGTTACAACTATCCAGTTTTACAAGCCATATCTTACAATTTTAGAATCATCAAATCCAAGAGTCACTTTAGAATCATAAGAAATACAAATGGGATCTATCTAGTAGATGTTTGAAGATGATGATTGGACCTATTTTGTTTCTCCAGTCATTCTTGACCATCCATTTTCATGCTATTGATCGGAAGCATAGAATCACCTGATTGGCATATTTTCGCATGTGTGCGCTCACACATATGGGCTTTGCTAACGTCCCTGCCTTCATGGGACTTTAGCAATGTCCCCCAAGCCTTTTAAATGGCACATGGGGTGACCTATTGTCGATCCAACTCGTTCATTGATTCTTACAACTAGGAGCTAACCACGGTGCAAAAATCATGCCAATCGGGTGATCTAAGCTTCCGATCAATAGCATTAAAATGGAAGTCAAGATTGACCAAAGAAACAGAATGGGTCAATCATCATCTTGAAACACCTAGTAGACAGGTCCCACTTTGTATCTCTTATGATTCAAAAGTAACACTTTGATTTGATGATTCTAAGCATGTGATTTATGTCTCGTAAACAATAGACGGTTATAACAAATTGGCCCCATTCAAAAGGTTTGGATCATTTGATCAGCATGATTCTTGCACCATGGCTTGCTCCTAGCTGCATGAATGAATGAACAGTTCATATCGATGATAGGTACCCCTCATGCCATATAAAAGGTTCAGATTGACCTCTTTTCAGTTGTCCTTTACAATTTGTGCTTTTGTCCTTTCTTGGCAAAAGCAGGAAACAACAAAGAAGAGTTTTATCAAAACATGGGGTGTGAATATGATTTCCTTAAGCATGCAGACATGTATTAAATTTTGTAGGTTCTTATATTGTTGTTTTTTTCGGATTTGTGGCAGCCCTCAGGCAATTTTTCCTGATCCATTCCGCAGAGGAAAGAACATACTTGTAAGGAAATATGCTATTCTTGTTTAATAAAGTATGGCAATCAGTTTGTCAGGCATGTAAGTTCATTTTCATGGCTATATATTATACTGCAGGTGATATGTGATACATATGCTCCAAATGGTACTCCAATATCCTCCAACAAGAGGGCTGCGGCAGAGAAGATCTTTAGTAATCAATTAGTCATTGAAGAGGAGCCTTGGTATTTCAAATATCTCATCACCAAGCCATTGGATGAGATCCTTGCTATGGCTACTTTTTCTTTGTTTGTTTGTTTCTTTTTTTTCAATGGCAACCAAAAATCCTACTAAAACAAAACAAGAAAAGAATATGCAGCAATAGGACATGATGCTGAGGATTCATTGTCAATTCTGATCTGAAAAATACTAGAATCACCATCCCTTTTACCCATACAATCTTCTCACCGCACCCTGTGAAAACTTTTTGAATCAAGGCTTCGGAATTTTCTGATTTGTTCCTTTAGGCCCTGTTGTTTCATTTCCCTCCGGATAGACCAGTGACCTGCCTGCAAAGCCTGTACCCCTTTTGACCATGTCTTCCACAATTCCAAGATTCAAAGAGCACTTTAATCATCAATGCAATAGCCTATGATATGCCAAACAGCTCGAAAAATCCCCTCCAGATCTCCTACCATGCTTTACAACGAGTAAACAAGTGGTCCACTAATTCTTCATTCCTCAAATGCATTATATGTCCAGTCATGATCATCCTCCTCCTTCTCCTTAAGTGGTCAGCCATCTACGGCTACTTGTGGCTCTCCTTGCATGTGATGGAGTGGCAACCCTATGCGAAGTTTGGCTATTCATTAGGTGGGCCTTACGGTTTATGTTTCATGGTCCAGAAATCAGGCTGGAGTTGGTCATCAGAAGGGCTGTAGATGTATGTTGAATGGGGGCCATTGGTCCTCCTAGCCATCCATTTTTTCGTAGATGTGGACCACCTGATGGTCAGACCAGCCTGGTCTTCGGGCCATGACATGAAAAAAGTGGGGCCTGCCTAATGAAAGGCATGGATCTCTCACACCTGCAGTAGGATTAAAGCTACTCTCGTGAGTGGTCATTATTGATAAAGATCATGTTGGTTGGTTCTTATGATCCACAGTCCAGATTGATCGCAGTGTATTTATGGTCCACCTGGTGGATACCTGTATGATCATTTGACCCATCTCATTTTATCCATTGTTCATGGTCCCATAGCCTTATTGTGTATACCGTATGTGTACTTACAAGATCGTAATAAGGGCGTTGTATAAGTAACTCGTGCCCTTAATTAACTGAACTTACAAAATGGAAAGAGTAGGTGTTTCTGTAACTCCCACAAATGGTCCTCCTCTTCCTTCTTTCTCTAAGCAATTCCACGGTCATCACATTTCTTTCTCAGTCATCATGCTTGGCCTCTGAACTTACACTTTGAACTTCAGGTATGGACTTGAACAAGAGTATACCTTGCTCCAGAAAGATGTTAAATGGCCTCTTGGATGGCCGGTTGGAGGCTTTCCCGGCCCGCAGGTGAATGACCAAAGTTTTTTTTTTTCCTCTTGGATGTCGGGCATATCATTGCTCATATTCTACTGCATTTTCTGCTTTTGTGATTAATGGATAAATCTTCTATCAGGGGCCTTATTATTGTGGAGTTGGAGCGGACAAAGCATGGGGAAGAGATGTTGTGGATGCTCATTACAAAGCATGCCTCTATGCTGGAATTAATATCAGTGGAATCAATGGAGAGGTCATGCCTGGGCAGGTGAGCTTCACTGGTAAAAGTTTTTCAGCTTTATATGCTGAGTTGGAGATGGAGGTTCGCTTGATGCGAGCATGTAACATGGTGCCACAATCCACATAAAGGGGTATAGCTCAAAAATTATAACAATCGGGCTATCTTAGACATCTAGTTTGTGGCCTTTAAATGGGCAGCCAAGAAAATATTGAGCAAGAAAAAAAGAAAAAAAAAAAAAAGAAAAAAGAAAAGAAAAGAAGAAGAAAGAAAAAAGAGCAATTCAATACTGAAATTTGCACAAATCATATGGCAAGGGTTGCCAAATCACAACAAATCTTGGGCTATGGCCTGCTATATGGTAGGCTCACCAGATCAACTAGTCTGGAGATGGACTGACTTCATATGCATTTTGCTAGAAGTAGCAAGATTTGTCTTAGTAGGTTCTGTCTTTGGTTTGGTACGCAATTTAGGACTGTTACGGTTAACAGAATCTATAGATGGCGGAAGTATCTGACCTGATTTAATCAGATCCAGATCCAGACTCAATTAATAATCAGGTCATATTTGGGTCCAATCAGAAATCGGGTCAGATTGGGTACCTGACTTGGTTACCTACTGGCTACTCAAATTTATGAATTTTCTTTTTCTTTTTACCCTTTATTTAATTATATTTATTATTTAAGAAACCACACAGAGGTATGTTTCTGGTATGGACCTGATTCTGGACATGGTTCTGTATCCAAATCTAGTCTGTGCTCGAAACTGGACCAGACAGGATCTGATGGGATACTGTAATCTGATTCCCTTACTCGGGTCTGGCTATGGGTACACCAGTAACTGACCCGAACCTGACCTGTTGACCGTCCTAACCAATCCCGGGCCAACTGCAGCACAAAGCAAACTGAGGCTGCACTTGGCGGTCCACTTTTCACCACCTCCTGCCATTAAAATGCAGAGAAGTCCTAAATTTCCCGTTATCAAAACATTCTTGCAGTG
This sequence comes from Magnolia kwangsiensis, assembly GCA_037074715.1. NCBI lineage: Eukaryota > Viridiplantae > Streptophyta > Magnoliopsida > Magnoliales > Magnoliaceae > Magnolia > Magnolia kwangsiensis. The sequence goes on along the minus strand of CM073577.1, from coordinate 17,950,054 downwards.
GGAATTTCAAGTCGGCCCTTCCGTGGGCATCTCTGCTGGAGATGAACTCTGGTGTGCCCGTTACATCCTCGAGGTAGGAGTTTTAAGCTTTCTGATAGATTATCCACCATGTGCTAAAATGGTGCAATGTAGATGACACTAGTTTCTCTTGTGCACAGCGAATCACAGAGATTGCAGGTGTGGTTCTTTCCTTGGATCCAAAACCAATACAGGTAAAAAGTGCATGCCCAAGTCTCTGAATTTTAATATTCTTTTTTACCTTTTGATGAAAATCAATGAATTTTATTAATGGAGAAGGCAAAAAAGAAAAAGCTAAAATAAAAGTACCAGTACTCAAAGCACCCAACCAAAGATCCCAAAGCAGCCCCCTTTACAAAGGGATACAGCCTGCGACAGAAACCCGACTCCCACACCTAAGGCTTCTAATGAACGAGTTCCTCTACAAGTATTGCAGAATAAGCTTATTTTACAATTGTGTGGGCCCTGCCTGATACCTGTGTGACATCCAATCTGTCCATCATGTAGGGCATCCCTTATGTTGTCCTTTTGTGCCCAAAAATTAGGCTGATCCAAAACTCTGGTGGCCGTACCATGTAAATTCATGCCTAAAACCTCTAAAATCACATGGGGTGGCCCAACTGAGTTTTGGACTGGCCCGATTTTGGGTATATCCATTCATCTTGATGGGGTGCATCGTATGGATGGATTGGATGGCATGCACAAAACACAGTGGGCACCCATGCACAATATGGAAGGTTTTAATGGTGGGCGGCATCATCCCAAACGTTCCCTGTGATGGCCACCTGTGTTTTGGGATACAGAGCAAACTCTAAGGGCGCCGGTGGACCTTATGGAGAGTGAATGTAGGCCCTATATCATGGTGGGGCCCACACAATTGTAGAATAAGCTTGTTATACAATAGTTGTAGCTGACCCCAATTAATTGGGAGAAAGGCTTAGATAATGATGACGGCGATAGTTGCAGAGGAACCATGCTTCTAATAAATTTAATAAATTCAAATAAATTCTTTTTTCCATCATTGGTATTATGAATGTGTGGGTCAATGCAGGGGGATTGGAATGGAGCTGGATGCCACACTAACTACAGGTAGGGAACCTGATCATCTTGGTCTCTCTTATTTTCTCTGTCCATGCAGTCATTTCCAAAATCCATATATTTTCTACAAGGCCCTGAGCAAATTCTTCAATAAGTTGGAGCAGTTGGAATAGTATGCAATATTGAAGGTATTACTGTAGGTGGGCCTGAAATGTGGACACCACACATTGTATCCTGCTCGTCTCCATTATGAATGCATGTGGTAATCATTTTAAACTTACCACTTCATGGACCACACCAGTGGTAGGTGATCCTAACTGTTCGTTCGGTGGCCTGCAATTGAATGATCTGAACCTAACAAGCTTCCTCTTTCTTTTTTTCTTTTTTTCGAACCGCCATGTTCAGGCACGAATCCAATGTTTAGCCTCCGGTTGATTCAATATGTACATTGTAGCCCATTTATTTGTACATTGGATGGATGGTCTGGATCATGTCAACTTATGTGGTGTGATGGTGTGTATGGTGGTAATGGGTGGTGTACAATAGACTGGCAACTAGTCAATATTTATTCAGCTCCAATGTTTACTTTAGACTAGAGAGTGCCTGATGACGCCATGACTTCCATTTGATAAGACTATTGAAGAGAAATCTTGTGGGCCATAGCCTTTCTAATTGTGTTTTGGAGATTTACCAAAATTTGAAATGATACTGGGTTGTTTAAAATTTTGAAATGATATTGACTAAATTTTGTTAATTCATGCAGCACAAAGTCCATGAGAAAAGAAGGCGGGTATGAAATAATTAAGAAAGCCATTGAGAAGCTTGGGTTGCGCCACGCCGAGCACATTTCTGCCTATGGTGAGGGTAACGAAAGGCGCCTTACAGGGCGTCACGAAACCGCCGACATTAACACTTTCTGCTGGGTAATTCTCATCCCCATGTCAATTTTGCTGCTGTCCAATACTGTATAGGCACCCATACGAGCATTCACATGCACATACACGGGCATGGCCATGCCTCTGAAGGGGTCCATCAGATGTACCTAATACAGATCTGAACATGTGGATTAGGGTGTGGCAAACAGAGGCGCGTCCATTCGTGTGGGCCGAGATACGGAGAAGGAAGGATGCGGTGAGATTTTTGTCTCTCTTCCCTCATCTTCGTCTGTCATCAGTATAGTACTTGGAAAAACTAGCTCTTATCTTCATCATCATTCATTGATTGCAGGATATTTTGAGGATCGTCGACCTGCCTCTAACATGGATCCCTATATCGTCACATCTATGATTGCTGAAACTACCATGCTCTGGACACCATGATGGGTTTAAGGTATGACCCACCCCTTCTATATTTTCACTCCATTGTAAGGCTATATAAAAGTCATTTTCTCGCATTCGTATTGGTAAGTACATCACCGATTGTGTTTCTAGTGATAGACTTTCAAACCAAACTCGGGTTACATGTTTTCATCTATAGATTTTTATTTTTTCCTTCTTGAATTGGGTGTTTGTTTGATTGGCAAGAGGGAAAATTGTAAGAACACAACTTTGGTAAAGCATGACCATCCATGATCGGCCACACTGCTGCCGTACTTGGGGCTTACATGTTTCCAAATAAACTTTGGTAAAGCATTTTTGTAACTGTTCTGTTGGTTGCCTACAAATGGTCGATGTAAAAAATGTGAGGGTGTCTTTAGATCTGGCAAGAAGGGAGATCCCAGCAACACTAACCTTGATGGGAGTGGATTAGGTGCGGCCCTTACTGTGGGGCCCACCATGATGCGTGTATTCTATATCCATGCCGTCCATCCGTTTTGCTAGATCATTTCATGGCATGAGCCCAAAACTGAAGCCGATCCGAATCTCAGATGGATCATACTATAGGAAACAGTGGTGGTTGATCTTTCTACCATTAAAAACTTCCTAGGGCCCACTGTAATGTTTATGTGCCATCCAACCTATTGTTAAAGTCACATAAAGCTGGATGTAGGAAAAAAAAAATTAAAAAAACATAAAAATATCAGATTGATCCAAAACTTGTGGCCCATTATAAGTTGATTGTCATTCACTGTTGTTTCCTATGGTGTGGTCCACCTGAGATTTGGATATGATTCATTTTTGGGCTCATGCCCGGAAATGACCCAGCAAAATGGGATGACGTGGATATAGAATACATGCATCAAGGTGGGCCCCACAGTAAGGGCCGCACCTAATCTACTCTCAACTTTGATACTGGGTACTTGGCCACATAGACGCCATCATACATGTGGCTTACATGTATCCAAATCCAAACTACTGAAACAGGGGAACGATGGACTAAAATTCCAAATATTAAAGGATTGTTGTAATTGTCCGGTTGCTGGCAAACAAATGGATGGTTAGAATGAAAAATTAGTCAACTGTCCAGATTTCAATAGGGGGGCTAGGGTCAGCCAATCAATCTGAATAAGTGGATAGCGTCCCATTTACAGTGGGGCCCACAGTTTGGAGGGTTTTGATTGCGATACGTCATGGAACACGCATTCAATGATGCCTGGTGAAGAGATGGACACCGTCTATCTAGCAGCCAGAGTCCATATTTTCCTTGTTGTATGCATGACATGCTATGTTTTTCTTTCATTGTTCGATAATGGGATTGTGGGGTTTGATAGGAGGCAAGGGTTGGGCCCACGTTGCAACCAGACAGTACTATCCATTGATGAATGTAAACCGGTCCTTTTGTCGGGTTTTTTTCATTCAGGGGTATGTTACTTTCAGCAGTGCATCTACGAGCGCTGAACAGAAGCTTGAGACCTCCATTTCTTGGGTGGGCCCAAACATCAGATTGGTCCACTGACGATGCCACTCATGTTATTTGAAGAGTGAACTATTGATTATTATTTTCGAACCAGTTTTTGGCAACAGCCGAAATTTCTTTGAATGCTTTTTCTTATACTTTTGGCCCCATCCAATGAGACAAACAAATGATCCATGGACCATCAAATGTGTGGCCCACCAGACAAATACCTACAACTTTGATACTGCTCTGGCATGTGCTGGACAAAGCTAGGGAGGGCCCAACACTACAAGTTCAAAGCCTGGAGCTCACCATAGTACTAGTAGAGCTGTACACGAGTTGAGTTAGCTTGGTTATCTCACTTGAATTGACTTGGCTCAGCTCGAAACTGGATTCAAACGGAGTTGAGCTGATTTTTGAAGCTCGAAAAAATTTCAAGCTGAACTCTTGCTCAAGCTCAATTTGGTTCGAACCCCAACTTGGAGTGAATCAGCTCGGTGACTCAGTCATTTTGATCTTTATGTTGCTGGATGAGTGTTTGATAAAATGCAGCTCACCGAGTATTTGATGAAATGTTTGCAAAACACTTTTAATGATTTGCATTCGAAGCGTGAGAAATTAAAAATGTAATCTGTATTTAAGAAAAAGTCGGACATGCTTGAACAGGCTGAGCTGCTGACCAAACCAAGCCGAGTTGGCCAGTCAAGCTCGAGGACTGAGCCAAACCAAGCTATGTTGAGCTTGACTCGGTTCGACTTGTGTACAACTCTCAGGTCCTAGACAGGAGGCCCAAACCAAACCCGAAATTGGTAAGGTCCAGCCCAGACGAAAAAATGATAAAATCCCCCATTTCTCATGGTGAATCTTCCTAACCCATGTGATCACATGGGCTACAAGCACAAAGAAAATAGACATTCGAATGAATTAACAAGGTCCCTAATGTGCAAGATGCATGTGTTGCGTGTTGCGTAACTAATGATCGGGAATGAATAATAACTGATGATCGTGCACATGAAGTCAATCTGGTAGGGCCACTCCTACTGGGGCACTGCAGCAGATGGCCGGATGCAACTAGAATTCTCCTCAAGACTGTCAGCCACTTCGTGCGAGAACTCGGCTTTTCTATATGTGACCCACCATACATAAAATATCGGTCGGGCAGTGAGAATCGGTGATGAGAAGTTTTTATAACCTCACACGTGCCTTTCCACGTGTGAGAATCTAAACTATAGATTAGGTGGGTTCCACCTTGTGATGACCCACTGCAAAAATCAGGGTGGTCGGTTCATCAATCTACCTAGGACCAAAACACAAGTACGGTAGAAGCCCGCCAACAGTCCACATTGAAACATACACGGATTTCATCCTAATCAGTGCACACACTCCTGACATTTGTGGCAGATCATCTGCACGGTGTGGTCCACTGTTCGGATTTCTCATACATGTGCCAGGTTAGCGTTTGGGTCTCATGCAAAGCTGCTTCTGAGGCCATCCATAAACCAGGTTTTGACGAATTCGACATAGGTTGGAAAGAAGGTTCATGACGTTGTAAATCATGTAGGTGGTCTCATGACGGTTCATTTGTGGGGTCCCATATTTATGTACTTTCAATGTCTTTTTTTTTTTTTTGTTTTTGTTTTTGTTTTTTGGGTTTCTGCCCTAGAAATTTAACTGTTGGATCAACTGCAAGTTTGATGTGAAGACTGATGGGACAATTCGCGGCATGCCTACGAACCCTGAGCATTCATCAGGCACTGGACGATGAGCATAGCCTGGCCCAAAAATTGGGCAAGTCCACTAGTCAGGTTGGACACAAGTACAACCTCTAACCATCTGCTTTCCTCCTACAAATGGCCCACTCGACAAGCGGTTTTAACTTAACCTGATTTCTGGGTGTGGATATGTTCAGTGGCCCAGCTGATGAATGGGGCAGTTAGTCAATTGTCATGATGTACCAGTCCAGTCCATTTTGAAAATGGCAGCGATTCTCGACACATGGCACATGTATGACAATGTCAGCTGTCCAAATCACGGGTACACCGTGGATTGAGCATAGCTTCATAATCATTCATGCTTATATAGAGCAATCCTCGCTATCAAATGGATGGTTAAAAGCAGAGTGATATTTCCAAATTCAGATGGCTACCATCATCTTCTCAGTGTGATTTTCGGGCTATGATCTGGCCGACAAATAGGTTTATCGTTTGAACGGTCTGGATTGTCATCTGACCACACCATGTGTACAGTAGACGAGAAAAAGGGTGACCTATCATAGGTATAAATACCACATGAGAAACTCCACAAGCTTTGTGGCATTCTCTACCTCAATTCCCACCACCCCAATCCCTCCCTACAGCCTCCAACAAAAATCAATCAATCACTGCGGTGGAGGTTTGCTAAGCCCAGAGGCATGTCAAGCACTGGCCATCTACACCCAAGCACATGACAATATGGTGCTCCCATGCGAGATCAAATCATCCCATCGGGCGGGCTACACTTCTTAGATTTCTTCTGGAATAAAAGAACATACCATTTCACTCCCCAATCCTAGCTGTGTCCCAGCCATTTGGGTTGGATGATTCCTAAGACAAGGAACAGAGGCAGAGATTGTTTGGGACGATTGTTTGTTTTGTTCCTGATATCCCACCTGAGGATTTTTTTTTTTTTTTTTTTTTTGCAGAAGATCTAATCAGTGTGGCCCACGTGATGGAAAGTCATATATACCCCATGTGTGCTTTTGTGTAGATGGGACGGCTGTACACTCATAATTTTACGTAAACTGAATCTCTTTTGTAGCACATGAGAATATTGGCCTACTTACGCATCAGAGATGACAAGATCAGCAACAAGTAGCTTGGATTGGAGGTAAGAATGAGCAAAATGGCTAATGCCATCACTGTCCTTGAGGAGGCTTGAGCCTTCCATGACGATCTTGAAGGTGGCCAGCTGATGCGTTGCATGGCTGAAAGTTGGCTGGGTTCTTCTGGTCTTTTTTGAACTTCCTGTCCACATTAATATAAACATGTTAATCCTGAAGATGCTATTACAGTTATTCAAAAAACATTGCAGTTTAGTAGCATCAGTTGGGAATGTTTTTGGGTAGAAAAGATGTTTAGAGGCATATATATATATATATATATATGGGAAATGGTACTATGAGGTCGACCTCATGGGAACTTCCTATGAGGTCAAGCTATGTGGGCTCTACTGTGATGTGTGTCGAACATCAATGCATCATTTCATGGTGGGCCACAGGCTTAAAAATCAGGTCAAATCCATTACTTAGGTAGGCCACACCACATACAACAGTTAAGAGGGGTTACCCGCCCATTAAAACCTATATGATCATTTATTGGGCTCACCGAGATGTGGTTCAAAAATCTAGCCCATCCCTTGTGTGTGTGTCCCCACTTGGACGAGGGGCCAGACCAAGTTTCAGCAGTATCCAAAACTTAGGCGGACCCTACCAAGTGTTTTTATATGTTTCAGGCATGTCTTCACACGGTTTTAGATGGTATGGGCCACCTGAGTTCCGTATATGGCTGATTTTTGAGAGATCCAATTACCTAAAGGGGACCCATCAAATGCACGGTGTTGATGTTCGACACACATCACAGTGGGGCCCACACTGCTCGACCTCATGGGAAGTTCCCATGAGGTTGACCTTAGAGTAGCATTTCCCTATGTGTGTGTGTGTGTAGGTCCACCTTCCAGGTGATCGCATTGGGTGTAGGGATGCAACTCAGGCAGGTCAGGTCGGGTTGAGAGTCAATGTGAGGCCACTCCAACCTCAAGAAGACCCTACCCACAACCGGACCTGAACCGAGGTCCAACCTGAACCCAACTTGTAAGTCCTCTATACTCGAGCTGACCCGACCAAAATCCATGTGATGATTCCCAACCCAACCTAACCCGACCTGAATTTACTCAACCCAAACCCAACCAGAATTCAAATTTGGGTTGCTGTTTTCCAACACGATCCAACTCAAGGACTTTGACAACCCAAGGGTTGGATCAATTTTGCAGCCCTAATTGGGCAGTCTACGTGGGGGGGAAGTCTACTGGCCAATGTCTGGAATTGTTCATTGGAAGAGACATTTGGTCCACCCCTCATCCAGTGGGGCCCACCAGATGAGTGTCCAGGAGCGGTTAGTGCATCCAGCCACCCACATTTTGCAGGATGCGCCAAATGACTCCACTTCCACAATATGCGCATGGGCCAATGTGGCATTCCATTCCATTCTCAGTCTGGGGTGCACTAACAAAGCTATCAAATATTAGAGTGGATAAGTTGCAGCCACGAAGACACTAACAAACCCGCAATAATCTGGACAAAGCAGAGTTACAGGGCTATGATTGTGATCAGGTATGCATGCGGTGTAGCTGCTGCATGTGCTTGAACTGTAGCATCCTTGATGCGAAGTTGATACCATCGTGCACATTCCTTTCTTCCTGGCTTCCGTCACCATCCTCGGTGATTTGTGCCTCTCTTGGCACGTGGTGTAAAATCCCCAAGTATGGGTCTCCTGAAGATGTTTGCTTGAATTGCTCAACAGTGAAACCATAGGAAGGTACACTTTTCAATCGAGTTCGTAACATCTTGAAGGCTGCACTTTGCTGCACGGCGGGGGGGGGGGGGGGGGGGGGGGGGGGTGCAAGAAGAAACAAAAACACTGAATGAGGAAAAGGAAAGACAAGTGCCAAGCAAAATGCAGTGGCTGAGTAGAGTTTCTCAGGTGGCCTACTCTTCCCACGTGTGCAAGACCCAGCAATTCAGCAGGTGGGCCTTTTGTGCATATGCAGTGGTCCAAAAATGAAGCCCGACCAGTCGTCAGGTGGGCCATGCTCAACAAATAATGGATGGCCAAAAAGGAACTGGTCAATAGTCCACGGACATCCAAATCTTGGCCCACCAGCTGACTGGGCCTGCATCATTTTTGGGCCTGGGCCACAGCTCATACTCCATGGACCTAACCAAATGAACAGCCAGGATCTCACATACCACATACCACTTTTTGGGGCTTTCAGTTTAGTCCCTCCCTGTATTTGTAGTTTTCCTTCTCTTTCCACTCTCAATAAAGTCTCAGATTATCCATAAAAGTATCTCTCAGTTACAAGACCCAAGCTTGCTTTATGTTATTGGAAAGGGGTTAAATGTGGTTGCCATTCAAAGAATCTTGAGATTCATGGGATCAAGAGCCAGTTTCTCTTTCCGCTAGAGACTTGTTCTCTCTCCAATTGTTGATTTTAGTACCCACACTCTCCTCAGGGCAGATTTAAAAATACCCATTTTTGTGAATTTCACTTCACAAAAGAAGCATGGACTATACATGCACGTACATACATGCACGCGCACACTTGCACACACATATAAATCTATTATCTACTGCTGGATATACCTGGGGAAGCAACATCAGAAGACCATATAGGGATTTCAACAACCATATATGTTTTCCAGGTTCAAGAAGCTGCAAAATCCACAAATTTAGAAGTAATCAATATAAGATCCTAATTTAAGAAAAAAAACTGATCGTCTCTTATAAACAGCAGATGCATATTTATCACCCCTTAGCAGAAAATCAGTAGATTGCATTAACACTTGAACAGGATATCAAGGGTACATGGCTCAATAATCTCATGACCCACCATAACAACAAAATTGTATGCTGTATGAAGAGTAGCATGTTGGTGAAGATTTAAATAATTTTAATACTTGCACTAAAGACATCACAGTTTGCTCGATGCTTGATTAATTGGTCCACATGGAGAACAAGAACACAACACCCCCCCCCCCCCCCTCCCAAAAAAAAAAAAAGCAGCAGCAAATATTGTAAGCAAAATGTATAATGACTCATGAATACATTGGATCTAAATGATGGTCCAGTAACTAGGAAACCTAGTCTCTTTTAAAAAGAGATTAATGATATTTTTCCACTAAGAACATGATGGAGACCTGAACATCTGAGGTCAGTGAGTCAAAAGTGTTAGCGGAATGAGAGGCAATTGCTGAGCTTCAACTGAAAAAAATAAAAAAAAATCGAGTCTTTCTTTCAGTTGGCTGGAATCTGCAATGAGTAATCATTGCCTATCGAATTTGAATGATTACCGAATCCCCACTTGGACCAATTAGTGTTCAAAGTGTCAGTATCGCTACAAGTTTCACTGGCCAGGGATTCAGAAACAATATCGATATCGCTGATAATATCGTTGATAATTGGAAATGTGGGGAAACATGGGGAAAATGGTAAAAAAAATCAGTTAAACTTCAAGAGATGCTAAAATACACATATTTGCATATTTAGGAATAAAAAAAATTGCAAAAAGAATGCATACATGATAAGTTTCCATTTAATGGGGGTCGAAAAGCATGTGTTGTCATAAGAAATCAATCCAACCTCTAACCTTCCATCCAAACTTCCATCGATATTTAGGATATCGGCAACACATGATATTTCCCACTAAATCGTCGACAACAGGAAAGGAAACAAAAGATTGTGATCTCAATATCGCCCATGTTGCGATAACAATAACATTGCAATATTATTGTCGACAAATTGAACATTGCATACAACCATGTGCCCATAAAAAATATGAAATGGGAATTTTTAAAATAAACAGATTTTTGGCGATATTATTGAAATATCGCCAATACACGAGATACAAGCAACACCTGGAATTTATACAGTAAAAAATATTGGCGATACACTGGGGATATTGATACGATGGCAATACAAGCGACACCTGGAATTTGCACAGTTGAAAATATGGGCGGTGCATTAGCAAGATTGATATATTGGCAATACTCAGCGATACATCGTTCATACATGGAATTTCTGTTACTACCAGTGTTATTGGCATTGCTGAGCTAGACATATGGATAATATCAGGGATATTTCGATAATATCGGAGATACTTCAAAGAATGAATTGGGGAGCATAATTTGCATTAACAAGATTTGTTGTCTCAGACATGGTAGTTCATGGTAACCACTAGTAAGACAAAAGATTCAATTACATGTGATATGATCAATACTTACCTTTTGACAAAGCTTATCAAGTACCCAAGGTATTGCATAACAGTATTGGGTGGCCTGTCAGCCGGCCTACTGCCCGATACGACCATATTGGCCAATACAACCTTGCAATGACCAACTTTCTTTTTCTTGGGAAAAAAACTAAAAAAATTATTGGTAAAATTCTTTTTTTTTATAAAAGTGAGGGTACCAAATGCATGGCCCTCATTGGTTTTGGACATGTATTTGATAGTGTAATGTGCCATTTTTGGGTAACAACACTGTCTGTTGAGCAATGCCAACGTTTTTTATTGGAACATTGGATAAAATTTATTAACAATGGTGGCAAGTTACACATATACAAGGAAACTGGAAAAAATCAATTACAACTCAAGCCAAGGTTTCCCGTATCGGTATCGGTTGGCGTAATGGTGCCCTCCGAAACCGATACGGATACGGGGGCGTAACGGCAATACGAGGGCGTAACGGCCCATAATGGCGCAATTTTTTATTTTTATTTCCAAAAAAATATGAAAAAATATGGATTAAATCCGGAATATTCTAAGCATTCCAAATATGCATTCATTTATAAATTGGAACATGTTTATGATGGTGTAACGGTCCACTCTTTGGTGAGAAGTTGTATCGGACTATCTGATGAATTTATGAACCAGATAAACTGAATTTGACTACAAAATTCATATATTTAATTTTCTAAGTATCTACTATCAATGATAAATATATTAGAATGAATGTAATATGAAAATATCTTACATTTAGGTGTTTGCAATTATTTTTGAGGGCCAAAATTCATGCGTAAATAGAAAAAAATATAAAATGGCACCCCAAATATGTAAAATGCACATTAACATGTTCTATTGTGATTAACACGTCACATGACATCATTAAAACAACAAAAGAATCATTAAAAAATGATTTTTCAAATTTTCAAAAAAATGGCCAAAATAAATGAGTAAATAGAAAAAAATAAAAATATATATAAAATTGCACCCCAAATCTATAAAATGCAGGTTAACATGTTCTACTATGATTAACACATCATATGACATCATTAAAACAGCAAAAGAATCATTAAAAAATGATTTTTCGAATTTTCAAAAAAACAGCAAAAATAAATGCGTACATAGAAAAAAATATAAAATATATATAAAATGGCACCTCAAATCTGTAAAATGCACATTAACATGTTCTAGTATGATTAACACATCATATGGCATGATTAAAACAACAAAACAACTATTAAAAATTGATTTTTCGAATTTTAAAAAAAGGGGCCAAAATTCATGCGTAAATAGAAAAAATATATAAAATATATAAAATGGCACCCCAAATCTGTAAAATGCACATTAACATGTTCTTCTATGATTAACACATCATATGACATCATTAAAACAGCAAAAGAATCATTAAAAAATGATTTTTCGAATTTTCAAAAAACGGGCCAAAATAAATGCGTAAATTAAAAAAAAATATAAAATGACACCCCAAATCTATAAAATGCACATTAACATGTTCTACTATGATTAACACATCAAATGGCATGATTAAAACAGCAAAACAACCATTAAAAATTGATTTTTCGAATTTTAAAAAAAGGGGCCAAAATTCATGCGTAAATAGAAAAAAATATAAAAAAAATATTAAATGGCACCCCAAATCTGTAAAATGCACATTAACATGTTCTACTATGATTAACACATCATATGGTATGATTAAAACAACAAAACATATTAAAAAAAAGTATAAATACCTATTTTTGACGAATTTCTGAAAAATGGCCCACCGAGCTTTGATTCAAGAAAATCCGTAATATAATGTGATTTTATCTTAAATACCCAACCAACGTTGGTCAAAATTAGTAGTAGAAGGAGTGAGAAATAGTTTGGAAGCAAGATGTTTCAAAAAAACAGCAAAAATAGAGCTTAAAATGAAAAAAAAAAAGTTACCGTTATTCGGTCGATATGGGCCCGTTACGGGCCTGTAACGGCCCGTAACGGCCGATACAGGTACAAAATCGGGTAACCGCCGATATGACCCCGAAACGCATAACGGTTCCCACCGTTACTGTTACGTATCGGCCGTTATGGCCGATACGAAACCATTTTGGCACACCATGACTCAAGCCACCTATTCGGAAACTAACCAATAGCCTTCGATGCAATTGCCCATTCCTTCACATGTATCTTTGCCCTGTGAAAGAACTCTAGGACTCGGCCCTCTTGATTCCTAAAACAACGGTTATTTCTTTATAACCATAAAAACAAAACCCTCGTGAGAAAACTTAGGTGACAAACTTTAGATCCCGATTTACATAAGGCACCTCAATGCCATATCAAATAGAATTGACCAATGAAGTTCGGCCACACCCAAGTTTCCTTGCTCCCTTCCATAGAAAATTCCATCTAATATCTTCCAATATGACCAGAACTGATTTTGGACATTTAAATAATGACATGAAGTAAATCGGTGGATTCAACATTGCCGATTTGATTAGTAGTGATAAATGCCTACTCCTCCATTGACATAACTTCCTTTCGAATCTCTCGATAACTTCATCCCATAAATGTTCCAGTGGCTTACCTAAGCATAGGGAAGACTAAGATATAGAGAAGGAACCCTCCCCTACACCCGAATAATCTAGCAAATGAAGCCACCTCCTCCCTTGAAATGCCAACCCCCAATATCTTGCTTTTGTTGATATGTATCTTTAGGCCTGAAACCACATCAAAGCAAAGTACAATCATACGAAGATTATCTACCATCTCTTCCTTGTCTTGGCATAGCAAAAGTGTGTCGTCTGCATACCGTAAATGTGTAGTATAAAAGTCAGAATGATCCAATGTTGTCAAATACGATCGTGTATGTGCATATATGTGAAGAGATCACATATGCATGATGGCATATGCAATCTTGGCAAGTATGACATGGCATACTTTATTATGTGATCACATATGCGAGAATGTGATCGCATATTGCCCAAAGGGACTTTATTTATTTATTTTATCCCCCCACCCCCCTTTCACTATTCTCTACTCTCTCTCTCTCTCATCTCTCTTTATGTTAGATAATTAATTCTCTCTTAATGTAGCTTATAAATTGTTTTGTTAAAATTTATGTAAATATAATATAAGTAATTAACTATATAACTTAATGAAACACTCAAATTACAATGAATAAGTAAAATAAGTTATCCAATTACTTTTACTAATTAGGCAAAATTTCCATATTTTTTTGAATTTAAAAAACAGAAGAAGCGATCACATGTGATTTGACAACATTGGAATTATCAATCCTAAATCCTCTCACAAGACCCTCCTCTGCACCCTTATCAATCATTCTATTGAAAGCTTCCATAACCACCACAAACAAATAAGGGGATAATGGATCCCCTTGCCACAACCCTCTAAAGGAAGGGAAAAAGCCATTCGGTTTGGAGACCCATTTACTAGAACTGAGAATTTTGCCAATGCCACACATACTCGGATCCAAGCCCACCATTTGTCACCACATCCCAAACGACCTATCATATAATCAAGGAAATCCCAATCCAAATCATCATATGCTTTTTCAATACACTCATGTGCCACCAACGCACTATTCACAATTTGCCTTCTCGCCACAAAAGCCCCTTGAGATCTAGATATAACATCCCCAATTATTGTTTTGAATCTTGAAGCTAACAGCTTCGCCAAGATTTTATATGCCCCCCGCCCCCCCCCCCCCCCCCCCAAAACTAATGAGCCTACAGTACTTTAAGCTTTCCACTCCCTCCTTTTTTGGAATTAATGCAATAAACATTGCACCTAATTCTGAAGGTTACGAACCTTTTTTTCGTAAAATTCGTTAATAAAACCAATCACATCACCTTTAACGAGCTCCTAAAATCTCCAATAGAACAATTTCGGGAAGTTATTCAGTCTAGGTGCTTTGTCACTACCCAACTAAGAAATTGCATTCTTAATTTCCTCTTCAGAAAAAAGCTTTCTCTAGAGATTCCACCACCTCTCTTGAAATCCTTTTGAATGGCACATTGTCTACCTTTGGGCGTTTCCAATCTTCCCCTGATAGTAATTTCTTGTAGCAATTAACTATTGCCACACATTCTTTGACTTTACCTTCCATTATTTCCTCATCCACTACCACAGACTTAATTTTATTTATTCTCACTCTAGCAGTTGCCATGGCAGGGAATTTTTTTGTATTCTTGCCCCCCTCTTTAAGCCATAAAGCCCCTTGACCGTTGCCTCCATTTGATCTCTTCCTCTTTCATTCTAGCATTGTATTTAGCCGAGTGCAATTCCCTCCAAGCTCTTTCTTCTCCTGACAGTTTGCCATTCTCTTCTTTAATATTCAGATTCTAAATCTCATTCAAAATTTTCATTGATTCTTCTTCTCCTCTACTCAATGAAAAGAGGTCTCTTTTTTCTAAGTGCAAATCCCTCCTACTCCCCCTTGAACCGAGAAAGATGACCACCATTCCTTTATCTGATATGAGAATTCCTCTACTTATTAATCATGAAAGCTCAAATCTAAACAGATTTGGGCCCCAATCCTCCTCATCCAATTCTAGAAATAAGACAATGATCTGATATAGGCCTCGACAAGCCTCTTTGATCCACAAGCGGGTATTTTTCTAACCAGTTTGGAGATAGTAAAAAGTGATCTAGTTTTGACTTGGTTGCCCTAGCCCATCCATTTGACCATGTAAACTTAACCATTCCCATAGGTAGATCAACCATTTCATTCTTTGTAATCCATTTTGAGAAATGCCTCATGCTTCGTTTAACCTTTCCCCCACTTGACTTTTCGAACGGAAATCGCACCACATTAACATCTCCTCCCACACACCATGGGGATGACCATTTGTTCCAACACATTTCCAATTCCTAAAATCGAAGCCTATTCCTCGGCTTATTTGACCCACAAACTGTCTTAAAAGTCAAGAAATATCTTTAAGCAACAAAGATAAGGAAAGTTGGCCCTTAAAGCAGTCCTCTAAACTCCAAGCATTCGAATTCCAAATCATCAAAATGCCCTTGATGTCCCATCTACATCTAAGGACTCCCATGATTTAGAGGGCCCTCTCCACAACGAGTCCATTAACTTCTTATCTATGCCTTGTAACTTAGTTTCTTGAAATGCTGCCAATTGTACTTTATACTGACTACATAGATCACTTATTTGTAATCTTTTCCATATACACCCCAGCCCATGCACATTCCAACTGATTATCTTCATTACAAACAACTAAACCCTTTCTAACCTTAACCGATATTGTCACCCGAGAGCACCTTGTTTACAAAGACGCCTCTTCCAGCCCTGACTCCTCTCTGTGTTGAACAACATCCATAACCTTTTGTGCATGTGCCATATTCTATCAACCCCTTCAAACAAAGCCACGCAATCTTTTGGATTTTCCCCAAATGTCACCCCCATAAGTCGTGCTATCTCTCTTGAAACCCTCTTTACACGGTTCATACCCTGGGCCATCGATTTTTTTTATTTTTATTTTCTTTTACCTCTTCGTAATGCCACACCTCTACAAGACACCCTTTGATGATGCTGGGATCAAATCCCTCGTTTCCAGAACCATCTGACATTTTGATCTCTGCTATTGGACTAACATCTCATGCCTCCAACCATTTTGATGCAAACCCAACTGGACCCCCTTTCTCGATTACCTGACTAACCCAGATTATCACTACTACATATGAATCTTCCCGCCCACAGTGATCATCTTCTTCTCTCGAATTATCTTCGCCATATGCCTCTATATCATC
Organism: Magnolia kwangsiensis; assembly: GCA_037074715.1. Taxonomy (NCBI): domain Eukaryota; kingdom Viridiplantae; phylum Streptophyta; class Magnoliopsida; order Magnoliales; family Magnoliaceae; genus Magnolia; species Magnolia kwangsiensis. Next base: position 17,933,410 of record CM073577.1, on the reverse strand, counting down.
TCCATATTGGTTTCCTCACTATTAGATTCCTTCCGATCCGACTAAGTTCAAACAGTTTTTGAAATCGCTACCATACCACGACCCTATGCCTATTCTCTTTCGCCCCTCTGTCAGAAGACGGGTGATGAGGACATCACTTCACGTACAACTTTGCATACGTATCAGAGGAGACGGGCCGCACCGATTTCTCTGTGGCTAGGCAAGTATTTATGTTCATGTTGAAGACCCCGCGAGCATGTTCGTGTATCTTTGAAGACCCCACACTGGGAAGATGCACATGGGCTGCATATAAGAGCTTGATAGACACATCGGACCGTTAGATCGGGTGGACACGATGATCGGACCGTTGAATCATCATTATTAGACATCTTGATCGTAGACGCCCATAGGCCACGGAATAGTTTAGTTGTTTAGATTGTTTACATGCTTTGTTATTTTTTGTATAACTTATATTTATGCTGAGATTAGGGAGTTAGGAACAACTTTTAATTTATTAAGCGTCTTTATGTTGAGAATCTTATTTGAGAGCACCTTTTTTGTACAAGGTTATTTCTGAGACTATAAAAAAGAAAAAGGAGGGGGGGAACCTTGATGCCATTATTTTGAAAAAAAAAAAAAAAAGCAAAAAAAAAAGCTATGTTTTCTATTCTTCATGTAATGTGAAGAAGCCTTCAATGTGATTTGGAAGAGAGATTGGTGTAAGGCCGATCTTCCATCAACAAGAGCGTGAGGTTCTCATTTATCCTTTTGAGTTCTTCATTACAAGGTATTTGTTACAAATTTCGATTTATCCCATCCAGATTCCTCATAACCCCTTCCTAAACTTTTTCAAACCTTCTCCTTCATCATTCCCACATCAAAACCCTACCCTACCAAACCCGCAAGTGTGACCATACGACCACACGTGTGAGCTCGTAGGGCTGGCCGTAAGGTTCTCCTTCATTCCTTTTGTTTCATTTTTCTTTTTCCATTAAAACCCTCTCCATTCCCCCATCCAAACCCAAACCCTGACACCCGATTCCAAAACTCCCAATTTCAACAATAATCCCGAACCCTAATTCAAACATTCCCTTCATTCCTCCTAAATCCCTAGCCTCCAACTATCCAAAACCCTAATTCCCCACTCATTAAAGCCTGAACGACCAATCCCTTTACCCAATTAAACCCTAATTTCAAGTTTTACCCAATTTCCCTAAACCCTAGCTGCACCCGCACCCAAATCTAGTAAACCCTAGGTGGTATTAGACATTCTCCTTTGAAATAGGCTTAACCTTATGCTATTTGGATGTTCCTACATCCATGAGATCCTAGTTTCTCTTATTTAATGGTCTTGTAGGATGATGCTTGGTAACCTAGGCTTGAATTATACATGATCTCCTTTTGGAATTTTGGTATTTGTGATGATGGTAGCAAGTTTTGTGATTTTTATTAATTAATTTAATTTTGCTGGTTGATCTCACACAATATTTAAGTTCATGCATCGGTCCTACATGAACGGATCTAATGCATAATAGTCGAGCTACTTACATCCAAACTGTGCACGTGTGGCCACTTAAATTAAGGCCACATGTGAAGAAAGCCACATGCACAAAGAAAATCCCCTCCCTCACACACTTCTCCCTCTCTGTACGTACCTTATCTCTCGAGACAACTTCCCTATCTCTCCATATGTCAGTAGCACAACTGGCCAGCCTCCTTACCTTTTCATTTAATGTAGTGCAACATGTCACCACACCGAAGCAGCCTTCATAGTCTCCTTTATCAACCTCATGAAGAGGCTCTGCTTTTCTGCCTGACTAGAGCTGTTATTGCCACTTGTTCCCCCTTAGTGCAGGCTTCAACTTCAACATTTTGCGGGCCAATAGGAGTCGAACACACGCCTAGCTCTTCTTATTGTACTTTGGAGTACCCCTCGCATACACCTTTTCCCTTGAGACCATTCACCATCACCGTAGAAGTTGGTTCGTCATCTTGCACATACTTCATTTCCTCACAACATATTTTCACCGAAAATTTCTCCTTTCTTACACCAATATACACTTGCTCTAGAACAACATAGATCTTTCTCCACCTAATAAGAATCCTGGCAAATCGAAATCTCGCATTTCGTCGTGCAGGGGTTGATCGACACCACAGACGCCACACATGGCATGTCCTCCAATTTCCTCAATCATCTCATTCATCTATAACTCAAGCGGAAGGTCCCAGACTTGAAACTAGCTTACCTCCCATCAGAGCTCCAACCACTCCCATTGTTGAATTCTTCTCATTGTGACGTCCCGATGTAGATTACCGAATATGAAGAAGTTATTAGCTTCCTGTTGAGAGCAAAGGGAGATGTAAACAACGTCCTCTTCAAATATTACACTACTAAATCTTCAGTTTCCATGATACAGTTGTGGCTTAACCAGTCCCCAATTTCTTCCTTAGATACTCTTGGCCTTACTGTAGTCTGTAGCTACGAAGCAAAATTCGAACGACTTGAACAGATTCCTTTAGCACCTTTTTATGGGTTCTTACCATCGGACCACCTTGTGATTTCTCCCTCAACACCCCCTTCTGTTGTTTGGATGTAAAGTCTTCCATTTTTTGTCTCCATATTCCCCTAGAGGTATAGACAGTTGCTACAACGTCCTTATATGATTTTCCTTCCCTTGAGAATCGGAAACAACTTTTGGATCTAGGTAAGAACCCCCCTTCTCTAAGCTACTCTGGCAAGCTTTCCCTGTATATGAACGGCCCTTCTCTTTTTGTCTCGCCTCTTTCATATTTTTGTTTCCAGTCCATATCTAGCCTTTTGGACACCCAAATGTTTACCTCCGAACTTTTCTCCATTCAGAAGCTTCACCGCCCTCTCCAATTCTTCCTCCAAACTCATTTGAACAAATGCAAATCCGCGTTGAGGTGAAGAATTACTATCTCTTGGAATAACGACTTCCATAACCTTTCCTACTCTACTGAAGACCCTTTCGAAATTAATCGGACGCCAACCATCTGGGAATCCAATCACAAACAATGTCAGGAGCTCCGGAGTTCTCACGGCTGCCTCGGATCTTTCTTCTTAACCACAGACTTCTGCCTCGCACCTCTGTCCAGCTCCCCTGACTCTCATTCTCCTTTCCCTCTATTTCATTTCGGTTCTCTTCCGATTCCACCCCAGCACCAAGAGGCACAAGCTCTCCTGATTGTATTGTGCTTCCAAAGCTTCCGTTTCCACCACTCGATTTCTGTCGCCACCACATTCCGTCACCAAATGTCCTCTATTCCTGTTGAACCCAACAGTTACGCCATCCAATGCTTTTGGGAATGAAGCACTGGAATTGAAAGTGTCAGCTTGACCTGCTGAAAGTCAACCAAATAGGGTCTAGAAGACCAAACGGTTCAGATCAGTTGTAGCAATGGTCCTGTAAGAGAACTGTGAATATTTACTTCTAACCATATACAATGGTGTGCACATGCGCATGACCTGTTAGTTAGACCTGCTCACAAGTCACTGAACCATCGAGTACATCTTAAGAATATCCTTAATTCCAAAAGTGTATCCTTCAATCCCCAAAATGTTGCATGGGGATTCTTGCAAGAAAACAGCATTAAAATTGAAAACCCCCATTGGTTGCATTGGGGTTCTTCCAAGAAAATAGCACAAACAAACATGAATTTGGTCCATAGCTTGCTGCTAGGGAAAGTGAAGTGGAGACATGCAGGACAGTTTTTTTTTTTTTTTTTTTGGTATACACAGGACATGCCAAATAAAGTATTACCCAATTAACAGTTAAATTTGCTAACACTCCTTTTGCATGATAATTAAGAGGGCTATAACTCGGATACCCACAGCAGGGGAATACCCTTGTGTACCTGGACTAGTGTACTATCTTGTTCACTAATTTAATTACATCCACGTGCCTGAGCTATGTTCATTGATTTTTCAATCAATCCATGTCCGATGGTAGTAAAAGATGAAGAATTCGAATCACCGATTCTCCCATTCGAATCAGTTGGTACAAATTCTATATACATACTATTCACCTGGAGCGATCATTTGAATCAATGGCCTGATAATATCTCAATGAATGTATGGACGGAACACATGTTATCAACTTGTCGTGCTTTTTATTTGATTCATCATCATTGGCAGCGGCGGTGGAGGCAGCATAATAGACTCATCCCAGATATTTAGGGTTGGCTGATTCTCAAGATTGCTAACCAAATGTTTGATAATCAGCTGTCCAAGTGACAAAACTTCTCCTTTGCCAGGTTTGGGACCAGTAAGCGTGCTGCATCCGGGAAGAGTTTCGTGATATTTTTCATCTGATAAATAAGCAGCAATCCAATTCTACTGACTGTTAAAAACATATAATGAAGGAAAACTTTTAAGTTAACAAACTCTTCCGACATGACCAATCAAGGGGAGTATCCCTTACAAGAAAAAAAATGTTTGCAGGGACTATATATACGCACATGGTTTGATGGCATGGTTCTGCTTTCTGATAAAATATATAAGGCAATAAATAGACCCTACTAAACTGAATGGACCTATAACTGAGACAAACTTAAAACTGCCTGCCTCTGACTCAACTTGAGTGGACTGAGGCAGGTCCAAGTCAGAGGGCTGAATTCCAAAAGTGAAGAAAAACTACCCAAAGCACACACCTGCAACCTTAGGTAAGTAAAGATTGGAGTATCCAGTAGGCAGATCAACTTGTCCAGCTGGATCAAGAATTTCAGGTTTATGTCTTCCTCAAGCAATGACTGAATGATAGAACTTATGTGCTGGTATGCCTGTCAGGAAAGATCACATGGACGTGAATGAAGAAAGGGAAAAAAATCATGAAAGATGGAATAGATGGCCCTGAAAATACACCCACCTGACCTAGGAAGCAAAGACTTATTATTGCCATTGGTGAATGACACCAAGAAGAATATAGAGAAACAAATAAGTCCTTGCCAGCGGCATTTACCAATGACTGCTTTAGAAGTACTCGCAGCTCAACCAATTCAGATGAAGTAAGCAAAATCAAATTCAGAGCCTGAAACATAAATAAAAAAGAGAAAGGAAAACATTCCAAAAATTATCAGTAAGAAACAATGTTTCTGCCTGTAATGGACATTAATATTTACAAACCTAAGAAACAATAGTACCTGAACCATGATGGATGCATAATCCAAGTCAACTTCTCCCTCTAGGATTCCGGAAAATTCTCGGTAAACCCTTTCAGCGTCCAAATGAACACAGAGTCGACGAATTATTAGCGCACCACGCCTGAAGGAAACAAAAAGATGTGTATCGTGAAGGCCATCATCATCATCATCATGAAGATACAAACAAAAAATTTCCAATAATCTGTCTCTAAAATCTCAATAATAAAACTAACTTCTCAAGAAGCGAAGGTTCAATCCGGAAGTTATGCACTAGAAAAACAACAAGACGGTGGAAGTGTGGTGCATCTCTTGCTATGCATGCATGCACTTCTAGTACCAACAGCACCACCTGTGAGGCAAAAGCAACAAAGTTTTTTAATAGTTCAGGAGAAGATCAATAACTCTTTTATGAAAATAAAATCCCTTGAACAGTATTAGAGGAACTTTGGAAAAAGCAGATAGCATGTCAAATATGAACAAAAGGACATTTTGACACAATATTAACTCAAAAAATAAGAAATATCAATGGACTGTACCCATTTGGGCTTGCCAGAATAACAATTCATCAGCAGCCCTCACAAATAATGACATGGAGAACCGTGGTTTTGAAAATCGGTATTGTATTGACCAACATGGGTATACCATATCCATATCAGCACAATAAGGGTCCGTATTGGCCAATTTCGACACCGTATCGGCACTGTTACGGTGTGTACCTGTATCAATCAGACTGGTCTGAGCATATAGAGCCTCAGCTAGCTCTTTCTTTCTTCTTCTTTTTTTCTTCCATTTTCCCCCTTTCTTCTCCTTCTGAAAATTTTTGAGTGAGGGATTATTTTAGGCCCATTGCCGATCAGATCTACAATAGTTTTGAAGATCAAAACAAGGTTTTTTTGCATCGAATAGAAGGATTGAAGGCCAGGTACCTGATCTGAGGGGAATAGTAAAAACCTTTTTTTTTTTTTTTAATAATTCTTACTGGAATCAAGTTGAATCAACATTATAATACCAAATTGATCAATCATGCTTGATTTGTTTTCGACTCTCTTTTTTTTTTTCAAGATTTATGCTGGAATTTTCTAAAAATTTCAGAACTTAAAAATAAAAAAAATCAACAAATTCTTGTAATGATGTATGAAGGGTCTTTTAATACTATGCATCTACAGATTTCATATATGTACTGACTAAATAATTTTTTCAACAAATTTTATTTTTTTTTTGGTTGTATTTTCAGGTTACTTTTTTGGGCATTTTATGATATTTTTACTTTTCAAAAATAATTTTAGGGAAATGAATTGAATGATAGATGTAGGTAATCTTATGTTCATTTTGAACATTGATCTACCATTTTCTTTTTTCTTTTTCTTTTTTTCGAGAGAGAACTGAAATTTTATTAGAAGGGTGCAGAAAGCACAAAAGAATACAACCCACATTTACAACTCAAAAACCAAGGAGAAATTTGCAGGATTGACTGCCTTAACAAAAGAAGCCCAACCCAAAACATTACATTTAATTTCCCTAATGACCTCCTCAAGTGAAGATCTCCTATTCCAAAAGCATCTCCTGTTATGCTCCCCCTAAATGAACTAAAGCGCCACTAGAAAGGGCAAATGCCAAAGAGCATGCCAAAAGCATCTCCTGTATCCCTTGTTTTCCTAACCCACATTGGTGACAAGCCCAAAACAGGTTTGCAGCTGACTTTGGCATCACCCAGGCTGAATGGAGCATATGAAGAAAATAGGCTCACACCCTTGGAGCAAAAAACACAATAAATGAAAAGGTGATCAATCAACTCTGCATCTTCCATACACATCAAACAAATGTTAGGGAGGATGAGGGCTCTTCTTTGCAAATTATCAATGGTAAGGACCCTCTTTCTAGCCACGAGCAAAGCAAATGTTGCCACTCTTGGAAGAGCGCCATATGACAAAAATGATGCGGAAAATGATGAATACGAGGCACACAACATATCAACTTGGAGAAAGAACGAATGGAGAAGCGACCCAAACTATGGGCTTGCCAAACCATCACATCTTCTTCTTGGGGTAAAGGAACTACATTCTTCAGCCTGGCCAACAAATTCAAAATAAAGAAATTTCCTAATCCGTCACATCCCTTCAGCAAGGGGACCACACGATCAAATCACCACACACTAAAAAAAAGGCTTGGATAAAGATAAAACGCTCCATGGCGAGGTGAGCCACTCTAGGAAAGTCTTCACATGAAGCATTGCATCTCCAACCCAAATGTCCACCCAAAAAATTGGTTCCCAAGGAGAAGGATATCCCTTTCTCATATAAATGCTCCACCGAAGCAACTGCTTTCCACAAACTGGAAGCCCGATAATAGAGGTGATCTTTTCGCTACCCAATCTCTCTCCTGCACTCCATACTTGCGATGATTTCTCTCCACAGTCCTTACTTGGTGCCGAAACAACAAAGCTTTTCCAATTAAAGACAGATTCATAGATTCCAAAACCTTTACCCATGCACCTCCTTCATGAAATGGCTTACCAACCTCATCCTATTTGAGGAGATGAAACTTCTTTTTGTCTCCGCCCCTTGCCATAAGATATCTCTCCTCAACTTTTCAAGCCTAAGCAACACGGACTTGGAACATTTGAAGAGCGACATAAAATACACCGGCATATTAGAGAAAGCTGCTGTAATGAGATTTAACCGGTCCCCCAAGGATAGATATTGCCGCTCCTAAATTGACAACTTTCTTTCAATTTAAATCTAGCAGCAAATAATTTGAACATAGATCTACCATCTATAAGAGCTGTAATTTTGTTATATATTCAAATATATATATATATAACCATTTCACAATTATTTTTTATATATACTTTCAAAAATCAAAATTTTAATGTGTTTTTAGATCTATGTTTTACACTTTTACTATTATGATTTGAATCACTTGATAGTCCAATAGTTAATAGATATTCGTTCTTGTAGTATATGATATCAATTTATAACATACAACAACAATTTATGCCCAAAAGACTCGACATAATAGCTTACAGTAGGTCAACCTGACATACAACATGCTTACTAAAGAATGGTCTGATGCACCATCGAGTAAATGGTCAAAACAAAAAATAAAAAAGGATTGATTTTCGTATATCTCATTTCCCCCCCTATTTTCCCTATTTTTTATACTCTTTTTTATTTTATTTGTCTATTACAGGGCCAATATCGACACGCGACATTATATCATATTGGTTTTTCATTGGGTCGATGTGCCACCCCATACCAACATTTAGAACCATGTAGATAACTGCAAAGATAAAAGTAAACCCCATGCAATAGAAAATGGAAGAGTGACTAATCTAATTTATGCTCTCACATCAACAATGATGGCATGCACATACAAAGAGTTCAGCAAGAGTTATATGACAAATGCATCCCTAAAACCCATTGAGTTAATCATGGACTCATGATGCCCTAGAAGTCCCAGTGCTGATACTTAAAAGACTACAAAATCCTTACTGTGCTTGGAAAGCACTTTAGCTACATTTGCAGAACTTAGCCCAATGTTAGCAAGACACTACGAATAGTCATGACTATTATTTGAACTCGGTGGAAATTGGAAATAAAGATGATCTAGTTTACTTTTTTTAATATGCAAGCATAGTATTTTCAAAACTTTGCTTAACAAGCAATGTGCTGGTAGCAGGTCCCCAGCCTAGGTAAAAGAGGAATTACATTAGGGAGGAAGCTGATCGTTGAAATTTTGTGACACAATCATGAAAATTACGCCGAACACAAATATTTGGAACAAGGCTATGTCAAAGAAGAAGATGATGATGATGTAAGCACATTTGGTGTCAGGTGAAAAATCCAACAAACAACAATAACACGCAATCTCCCATAAAAAGTAGAAGTTAAGAGATTAATGCTTAGATCAAAAGAGAAGAATAGACAAAGGAAAAGGGAAAAGAAAAGAAAGAAAGATGGGGAAAAGAAAAGTATTAGGCTACAACCCCTTTCTTATTCCTTTTGTAAGACTCTTAACAAAATTACAAATAACCCCCTGAAATAATGAAACTACTAATAAACCCTCAAAATTTCATATCTCCATACTCCCCCTCAAGATTGGCATAGATATCTATCATGCCAAGCTTGCAAAGAATATATTCTAATTTTCCTTGACAACTCCCTTAGAATATCCACAAGTTGATTCTCAATGCTCACGAATGGTAAACACAATTCTTGAGAAATAACTTGCACACAGATGAAGTGCCTACTAACTTCAATGTATTTGGTACGATCATGCTAGATTGGATTTTGTGCAATGCAGATGGCTGCCTTGTTATCACAAAATTGCTTCATAGGAGATTAACCATAATTCTCATCTCGTAATAGAATTTTCATCCATAAAAACTCTGGCACATCATGCGCCATAACCCTATGCTTAGCACTAGACTTAGCCACTACAGTTTGTTTCTTGCTTCTTCACATAACCAAGATTCCTCTTACAAAAACACAGTATCCTGTAGGCAATTTCTGGTCATTTACATCACCTGCCCAATCTGAATTCGTATATGCTTCAATGTGAAGATAACCATGATTTGCAAATACAAGACCCTTCTTAAGAGATGTCTGCAAATAGCTCAAGATCCTTTCAACTGCCTCCATGTGAGGGACCATGGTGTCTACATAGACTGACTCACCACACTTGCTGTAAATGCTATATCAGGTCAAGTGAGAGATAAATGGACTAATCAGCCATCCAATCTTTGATACATCTACTTATTTTGTAAACTTAATTTGTAATTACTGTTAGTAGGATAGACAACATACTTACCATAAATAAATTGTACAGTTATTTAAGAAACAGATCTGTAAATATCTTTGCTGTAATTAGGGGATATAGATGTTGTAATTAGGTAATATTATGCTGTAATTAGGGGATATAGATGCTGTAATTAGATGTTATTATGCTGTAATTAGGGGATATAGATGCTGTAATATTATGCTGTAATTAGGGGATATAGATGCTGCTGTAATTAGGAGATATTATGATGTAATTAAGGGATATAGATGCTGCTGTAATTAGGAGATATATTTTAATTAGGGAAAATGATTTCTACATAAGAAAAGGACCACTCGATTGAGGGTCATTGAGCAATTCTGACATGGTATTAGAGCCACTCTCTGCAACCTTGTCTTTGGTCCAATTTTCGTGGTTCTAGGTTCTGGTTTTCTGGTTTCTTGGGTGTGGGTTTTGGTTTGCAGTTTTTTTTTTTTTTTTTTTTTGTGCATTTCGAGAGATTTTAGTTATGGCTAACTACTCCAACTCAGAAGTCTTTCAAACTCAGTTTACAGGGAAGAATTATGCTGCCTGGGAGTTTCAGTTTCAACTTTTTGTCATGGGAAAGGAGTTGTGGGGTCATGTTGATGGGAGTGATCCAGTACCTACCGATCCTACGTCGTTGGTTCAATGGAAGGTGAAAGATGCTCGCGTGATGACTTGGATTCTTGGGTCCATTGATCCACTGCTTATACTCAATTTACGGTCGCACAAGACGGCTAAATTGATGTGGGAGTACTTGAAAAAGGTCTATCATCATGATCATTCCGCCCGGCGATTTCAATTGGAAACTGATCTTACTGCCTATTCCCAAGGTACACTCTCAGTTCAGGAATATTTCTGTGCTTTTCAGAATCTTTGGGCTGAGTTTTCCAACATTATGTATGCCGACGTGTTGGCCGAGTCCCTCTCTGCTGTTCAAGCAGTCCATGAAGTTAGCAAAAGAGACCAGTTTTTAATGAAACTAAGGCCAGAATTCGAGTCTATTCGCTCCAACCTAATGCACAGGGATCCTTCACCATCTCTTGACGTGTGTTTTGGAGCACTTCTTCGAGAGGAACAACGTCTTCTTACTCAATCTTCGCTTCTGCAAGAGAATACTGTCGCATACGCTGCTCAAGCCCAAGGGAGGGTTCGAGACATGCGTACAGTTCAGTGCTACAGTTGCAAAGATTATGGGCATATTGCTGCCCATTGTGCTAAAAAGTTCTGCAACTACTGTAAACAGAAGGGGCACATCATCAAAGAATGCCCAACACGCCCTCAAAACCGACCCGTGAATGCTTATCATGCTACTGCTACTGGCCACACTTCGAATGGGGTAACCAGCACTCAAAATCTTGCTCCAGTGTCATCTACCACTGCTACTACACCTGCCCTTACACCAGAAATGGTGCAGCAAATGATTGTATCGGCATTTTCCGCTTTAGGGCTGCAAGGTAAGGGTACTATACGTACTATACCCTCTCAATCTTGGCTTGTTGACTCCGCTGCATCCAATCACATGACCAGTTCTCCTGATATACTTAGCAATGTTCGTAAGTACACTGGTTCTTCTAATATTCAAGTTGCTAATGGCCATCGTTTACAGATTACTGGGGTTGGTGATATCGCACCATCACTTACTAATATTTTTGTATCACCTGGGCTTTCTACGAGTCTTATCTCGGTTGGACAATTAGTGGATGATAATTACAATGTTCAGTTTTCTCGTGATGGTTGTCATGTGCAGGATCCGGTGTCAGGGAGGACAATAGCGAAGGGGCCTAAAGTTGGGAGACTGTTTCCATTATACTTTTCCATTTCTAGTATCATTTCTTTGGCTTGTACTACTGTCTCCAATAATTATGAAGTATGGCACAAACGTTTAGGCCATCCAAATAATGTTGTTTTATCTCATTTGCTGAATTCTGGTTCATTGGGAAAAAAAGATTCTTCTTTGCCTCATGCTTTGTCTTTTGATTGTTCTACGTGTAAAATTGGAAAAAGTAAGATTTTGCCCTTCCCTTCTTCCGGGAGTAGGGCAAAGAATTGTTTTGACCTTGTTCATAGTGATGTATGGGGCATTACTCCTGTCATTTCTCATGCTCATTATAAATATTTTGTGACATTCATAGATGACTATAGTCGACATACTTGGGTATATTTTCTACGCTATAAGTCTGAAGTCTTTGTTGTTTTCAAATCGTTTCTAGCATATGTTGAGAATCAATTTACCACTAGCATTAAGAATTTACGATCTGATTCTGGTGGAGAATATATGTCTCATGAATTTCTTGAGTTTCTTCGTCACAAAGGAATTGTTTCTCACCGCTCATGTCCTTATATGCCTCAACAAAATGGCGTGGCTGAGCGCAAAAATCGACATTTGTTAGATGTTGCTAGGACCTTGTTACTTGCATCTTCTGTTCCTCCTAAATTTTGGGTTGAAGCTTTAGCTACAGCAGTATACTTGATTAATAAGTTGCCTTCTAAAGTGCTAAATTTTGACTCTCCATTCTATCGTCTGCATAAACAGCACCATAGCTTTCTTGACTTACACACTTTTGGCTGTCTGTTTTGTGCATCTACCTCCGCATCAATGTCACAAACTCTCTGCGCAATCTGTGAAATGTGTCTTTATGGGATATAACTTATCTCAAAAAGGATTTGTGTGCTATGATGCTTCTTCCAATAAATTTCATATATCTCGTAATGTCGTTTTCTTTGAGCATCAATATTTCTTTCCTAGTTCTATTACATCATCTCCTGCAGTTTCTGTTCTTCCTCACTTTGATGATTTGATGTGCCCTTCTGAACGCTTCAAGCCTGGTTTTGTGTATGAACGCCGTCGACCAACTCTACCCCTTCCTGAGTCTGATCTGCCACCTGATCCCGTTTTGCACCCTCCTCGACGATCTGGCCGTACTTCTCATCAACCGGATAGGTATGGTTTCCCTCATACCTCCTTCACGGCTACCTTATCAACTGTGTCGATTCCTAATTCCTACTCACAAGCTGATAAACATGTGTGTTGGAGAAAGGCTATGCTGGAAGAACTTCAAGCTCTTCAAGAAAATCAGACTTGGGACATGGTCCCTTGTCCTTCTCATGTCAAGCTAATCGGGTGTAAGTGGGTTTTTTCTATGAAACTTCGGCCTGATGGGTCTGTGGATCGTTATAAGGCTCGTTTGGTTGCCCTTGGTAACTGCCAGGAGTATGGGATTGACTATGAGGAGACCTTTGCTCCTGTCGCTAAAATGACAATCGTGCGTACTATTATTGCCATTGCAGCCTCTCAGGGATGGTCCCTTTGCCAGATGGATGTGAAGAACGCATTTCTTCACGATGAATTACAAGATGTTTACATGACACCTCCTCCTGGCCTCTGCTCGTCGTCGACGTCGAATGTGTGTAAGCTGAAGCGCTCTTTGTATGGTTTGAAACAGGCTCCCCGGGCCTGGTTTGATAAGTTCCGAGCTACCTTACTTCGCTTTTCTTTCATCCAAAGCCAGTATGATTCTTCGTTGTTTCCTCGTACTACTTCCGTTGGCATCGTTCTTCTTCTGGTTTATGTCGACGACATTGTCATCACTGGGACTGATTCTACCCTCATTGATCAACTCAAGCAACATCTTCATGATTCATTCCATATGAAGGATCTTGGTCCTCTCCGGTATTTCCTCGGTTTGGAAGTTCAGTCCGATTCATCTGGGGTTTTCGTGCATCAGCATAAATACACCGAGGACTTGATTTCTTTGTCTGGTTTGCAGGACTCATCTTCTGTGGATACCCCTTTGGAAGTGAATGTCAAGTATCGACATGAGGGGGATCTCCTTTCTGATCCCATGGTGTTTCGACAGTTAGTTGGTAGTCCCAATTATCTCACTATTACACGGCCTGACATCTCCTTTGCTGTCCAGCAAGTCAGTCAATTTATGCAGTCTCCTCGCCACCTTCATCTTGCCGCGATCCGCCGAATTATTCGATATCTCCGGGGTTCCTCTCACCGTGGCTTGTTCTTCTCTACTGGTACTCCTCTTCGCCTTGTGGCTTTTAGTGATGCTGACTGGGCAGGATGTCCTGATACTCGCCGGTCTGTCACCGGGTGGTGTATGTTTCTTGGTGATTCACTTATCTCTTGGAAGAGTAAGAAACAGGATCGTGTTTCCAAATCTTCGATCGAGTCCGAGTACCGTGCCATGTCGGTAGCCTGCTCGGAGATTATGTGGCTCCGTGGCTTACTTGCTGAAATAGGTTTTCCTCAGTCTACTCCCACTCCTCTTCATGCTGATAACACGAGTGCTATTCAGATCGCTACTAATCTCATCTATCACGAGCGTACCAAACATATCGAGGTGGACTGTCATTCTATTCGGGAAGCTGTTGATACTCGGGTTATCTCTCTTCCACATGTCTCAAGCGACCTTCAGATAGCGGACGTCTTCACCAAAACTATGACACAACTGCGTCATCAGTTTCTTGTTGGCAAATTGATGCTTCTTGATCGACCAACATCAATTTGAGGGGGGATGTTAGTAGGATAGACAACATACTTACCATAAATAAATTGTACAGTTATTTAGGAAACAGATCTGTAAATATCTTTGCTGTAATTAGGGGATATAGATGTTGTAATTAGGTGATATTATGCTGTAATTAGGGGATATAGATGCTGTAATTAGATGCTATTATGCTGTAATTAGGGGATATAGATGCTGTAATATTATGCTGTAATTAGGGGATATAAATGCTGCTGTAATTAGGGGATATAGATGTTGTAATTAGGAGATATTATGATGTAATTAAGGGATATAGATGCTGCTGTAATTAGGAGATATATTGTAATTAGGGAAAATGATTTCTATATAAGAAAAGGACCACTCGATTGAGGGTCATTGAGCAATTCTGACAATTACTCCCCCCTGCAGCTTAGTTTATGATTTAGGATCAATAGGAGAATCTGCAGATCGAGCACATAGCTTACTAGTGTCCTTCAATAATTCCAAGATATACTTTCTCTGAGAGATGAAAATACCTTTCTTTGATCAAGCCACCTCTATTCCCAATGTTGATGTATCATGACCAAATGTATGGGCCACCCTGGCCACACGTGGTCCCAAAGTCACTCATGCAGTTCTCTTATGTTCGGGTTTATGTTAGGCCTTTATCATATGTTTGGGCTATAGTCTTTAGGCCCATAAGTCACTGGTTTTTTTATCTTTTAATTAGAGGGCATATCTGTAATTTTATTGTATTAAGTGATTACCCTAATTATAATAGAAGAGATGTAGGGGCATGTCACGCCCCAAACTCAATAGCTGGACTCACAAGGAACCCGATAGCCGGTTCTGGCCGCAATAACCTCTGTAGTACCCCATTCTCGGCTCCCGAGGCAAGTTCTTATCCTGGAATCCTACAAGGAGGATTTCCATAACAATATAATTATTTCTAATACGAGCATACCCAATATCATAGCTAGTATATCTAAGAATAATAAAGGCACACATCACAAAATTCACTAAGAATTTGAACTTTTTCATGTTTTCATAAGGTCCAAAAGGACATACATAAGATAATAGAAGAAGGAGAGAAAAGTCTACAACACCGGGGTCCTCAAGCTCAACTCTAATCCAAGTTCCGCCGCTACGACGCCTGTCTAGGATCACTTGCACGCATCAATCGTGCATAAGCTTATAGAAGCTTGGAGGGTGGTGAAAGTGTGTGACAATAGTGCGTAGAAGAATGATAGAAGGTACAGGAAGGGAAACATGCTTAGTGACAATATCACTATCCTAACCAAGGCTTGTCATTAATATGATGCAATGAGTATTGGACGCTTTACCAAGGCAATGCATAAGGGGCTTATACAGCCGATGCAAATGCGATGCAAAGTAATGTCAGTGCTCATAACCAATCCACATATCAAGTATATTTCCAATCATTAGGAAATCACCGGGGTACATTACATTGCTGGATGACTGCCGCTCTACAGACCCCACACAGTCAAACAAGCGTAAGAGACCTCACTACCCGCTTGTGGACAGTCAATCACTAGTAAGGCTTGACGGTAGCGGACCCATTTACAAGCTAGTCAGATTCAGCGTAGCATTGCCTCCTTACATCAGGCGAGTAAGGCCACACCCCTACCCAACCAACTACACGACAGTGGGAGTCGCGGCCTAACGGTATAAAGCCCTCGTGCGCTCATAGTTTCCACTCGGTCACGGCATTGGCGCAGATCCTTGGTACCATGAAAGTTTTGAGAATTTCACTCATGGGCATCCTATGCACCCAGTATGCTCAAGTAATATTTCCGGTGTCCACACATAGGGCCATCCACGAATGTCCCTATGGAAGCAAGGCCCTGATGAAACAAGGGCGATATTATCATGAAATGCGATGCCAATACATTAGTCACACATACAAATCATGCACTAGCTTCAGGCACTCAATGTGCACAAGGGGAGAAACTTCATCCCTCAATGACCACCACATAATGCACTCAATTCACACGGATAATACATATAGGTCATGATGATGTAAGTGCACTACCTGTAGAATATATTCCTCCTTCCCAAGAAGGAAAAAGGTCTAGATACATAGACAGGTACTCTAAGGAGAAGTGAAGTCCTCTAGTAGATGCCCAATACTTTGGGATGACCCACAAGCTAAGAGAGTCATAAAGCCTCAAGGAGGAAACGGTTCTAACAAGGTCCAAGGTGGGCCTTTAACCACCTATGAGGACCCTATAGGCCTACCTGAGGGCCACCAAGGAGGACATCCAACCTCCACTGGGTCCTAAAAGGTATCCCGCTACGCATATAAAGTAAAGTCCATGGCCCAAGCAATCCATGGCCTAGTGGGCCATACACTAACCCCAATACATATGCAATATGTTAGGCCCTCAAGCAAGGTTTGGGCCCAACCATAAGGGTCATGAGTCCACTCATTGTAGTGGGCCTAATGGGCAGCCCATTATTCTAACATATGAGTGATCCTTATATTTAAAACAAGTATGTTGGGCCTCACATCTCAGCCCAAGTATGGGTTTATTTTAATGGGCAAAGCAAGGGCCCAACTACTTGAGTATTTGGCCCATAAAACCCATCACAATAGTGTGCTATTTATAAGCCCAAGGGCCAGGGGTCCATCAAGAAAATTCTAGGTTAATGGGCCTAGGAAACCCAACATGCTAATATGAATATTATTCCAATAAAATCCTAATTGAAGTGGGCCTTAAGTATGCACTAATTAAGCCCAAAATCAAATAAAAAATAGGGCAAGATATGTGTAACAATATCCCCAAATTTGGTGGAACATGCTACCCCAAAACATCCATTTATGGGCAGCAACCATGGGCCTATTGCTGAAATTCCAGCCCACCCACAATCTGGCATTGTTGGAAAGTCAAAAATTAATTAAATTATATGTTTATTTTAGTTCCTGGTGACCAATACATGTCACAGGGGGTCCACCACATGAAGGGAGTGGATTTAAGACAAATCAAATGGGTCATGCTACTAGACTGGATGCCCAATGGGCTGGGCGTCCCATGGTGGGCGGCCTTATGGGCTTGGGTAATTGGCTCAAAACTTACCCAAATGGACCCCAAGAATGGAAACTACAGAGGAAGGTAACTATGTCCCACATGGACCAAGATTGGATGGAAGGTGGGACAACAAAATTCATCAAGGTGGGCCCACAAGGTGGCCTGGACGACTAGCTAAGGTTGGACGCCCTAGCATGGGGGTCCCAACTTGGTGGGCCACTCCAAGCCGCACCACGGTCAGTACAGGGGCCCGATGGCCCTGAAAATTTGCAGGGTGATCCTTCCATGGGTGAGCCACAACTCCCCAAAATTTCACGATTTTTGGATAAGTATTTTAATTAATTTGAAGAAAACAGTCTGTCCAGAAAATCTGTTTGACCTGGATGTCCCAAAATGGTGGGCCGATCCAGCCCTCACCACGGTGTGCACAGGGGTCCGTTCGCCCCAAAAATTGGTAGGTGGGTCCTACCATGGGTGGACCACACCTCCACAAAATTTCGTGATTTTTGAATACTCAAAAATATTTTAATTAAATTCGGAATTATAATCTATCCAGAAATTTGGTTGTTGCTGGAATTATAACTGTCCCTATGTTTGGAATCACATGGAGTGGGCCTGGACCCGCCCAAACCCTTGGAAATATGGGGGAAAGGTGGTCCTATATCTGGTCAACAAATGAGGTCCACTGGAGTGGCCCATTTCTTCTAAAAATTCAGGTGAACAAGATAATTTATGCTATACTACATTGCTGAACTGTCCAGAAAATTCTACACAGTTAGCTATCTTTGGCCCAACCCATGGGCCTCAATCATGGGAGGTAGGGTGTGGGCCCCATCCCACATCAAAGTGGGATCCACACACTACAAATCCCCTAAAGAAATTTGGGAAAAAAGAATCTGAAAATGGGTCTAATCATTAACCCAAAACACCCACTCTAACTGGGCTAAAATCTGGACAGCAACATATGTTGTCCATATTTTGGCCCATGCATAAAAATCAAAGGGCCCATGGCCCTGATTTAACTTGTGGGGTCCACCTTGACATACTAGCAAAATTTCAGGCCACTGGATTCATTCAAGCCTCCATAAAAAGGGAGGTTTGGAGATCACCTAAACCATGCATGCATGGTTGGGCCTGGACATCCATTCAAGTGGGCTTGGACGTCCACCCTACTTGAGGCCTGGGAGGTTGCTGACCTTCATTGGTGGGCCTCACCTCATCAGCAAACATGAAAGGAAATTTCAGAGAAATGAGAAGGAGAAACAGTGAGATTCGGCCATGGGTGGGTGGTCCCGCCACTAATGGACCACCTACACACCATCCACACTATTACTATCCTTACGAACTTCATGCATGACAATTTACATGAAAAATAAAGTGTTGGATAGTAGGAATTCCTCTCCCCACATGCATGCAAGGCCTATATGGCCCTTGATGTTGGGAAGAAGAAGAAGAAGCCTCAAGGTGGGTCCATGGAGAATGGCCCACCATGGCTAAGTTATGCAAGAACTAAGCCATTAACCCTACCTAGGAGCCATGTAGGGCCTCCACCATGGATTGGTGGGCCCTACATGCTTCCGTGCATGAGGCAAAAGAGAAAGGAAGGAGGGAGGAAGAAGAAGAAGAGAAGAGATCAAGGAGAGCACCCACTTTCAAGATCTTCTTCTTTGCTTCACCACAATAATCTACTAGCTCCAAGGAATAGCTTTCAATGGTTGAGATGAGATTAGGATGGATGGATTGAGGGGATATGGAGGATAAGGGGGTTGGAGTGTGTGGACGTCCCACCTCTCTCTCAAGTGGGAAGAAGGAAATGGGAAGGGAGAAATGAGAGGGGGAGAGGAGAGAGGGGTGTTGTAGCAAGTCCATCACTACAAGAGGCTTGAAAAGAGCAACCATCATACACTCTCTCTCTTGGGAAGAAAAAATCTGATTTTTCTAGGAAAGAGGTGCTTGATTAGAGAGTTTTATGATGAGCTAGCGAAAGAGAGGCTAGATGGTAGGTGTGGGTAGCGTTGGTAGTGTGGGTGGTGTAAGAGATGTAGGTTTAGGTGATGTTGGTTGGAAAATGTGTAGATGGAGTGGGCCACCTTGGGAAACGTGTACGCCACTCTAGGTGGGCCACACAATCATGATCAAAGGGCTAAAATGATGAAATGCCTACAATTTATGACCTACACATCAGATGGACGCACAGGACGTGACATCGAAATCGTGGCGATGATGCGAACAAGATGGTATAGGTCTTGGGTCGATCCAAGTCGAGTATACGTGACCGGACTTGAGGATGACCGCAAACACTAATCGAAGGTCGCGGATCGCTGGGATTTGACCAGTAGGACCGTGAGACCTCAAGAAATAAAATGCATACTCACCCCACACTCATACACATGCAGGAACTCAGGTCGGGTCTTACAAGGAGTTGGTATCAGAGCATAGCAAGTAATTCTGGAATAACTTGGAATAACATCGCATGTCTGCTAAGAGCATAGGACAAGCAGTGTCCCGAGACCCTTTCGCTCCGTAATGAGCCTGTAATTGTCCTAATTTCTTGCATCGTCATTATTTTGTAAATGATGCGGCCTAAACGTGGCACCCGTGGTCGTGGTGCCCGTGAACAAGGCCCCCGAGATACCCGTCCTACTCGAACACATCCTGCTTCTGTTTTAGAGGATCCGATTCCCAAGGTCCCGATTCAGCCTGTTCCTCTTGTAGCTCATATTCCTCCAGTTGCTCCAGTTCCCCTACTAGTCTCCCCTCCTCAGCCTTACCTCCGCCCGAGGCGAGTGTCGCTCCCGCTTTTCCGACAGTGCCTATAGGAGCTGAGCATTTTCAGCAGCTGATGCAGCTTGTCGCTACCACGTTGCAGAATCGTCAGCCTGCAGTTGTTTCAGTATCTAATCAGGGTGATTTGTTGTGCGCTAGCGCTATTTTGAGGGAGTTTAGACAACATGACCCTTCGAGATTCAGGGGTAATCCTGACCCTTCTACCGCTGAGGCATGGCGCACTGAGATCGCGAGGATTTTTGACACCATGCAGTGTCCAGCCCATTAGAGGGTATCCCTTGCGACCTATTTTCTTCAGGGTGAGGCCCGTCATTGATGGTCGTCCGTATCCAAGATGACCGAACCAGATTTCATTTGGACGTGGGAGGAGTTTGTGGTCCGTTTTGACCAGAAATTCTTCCCCGAGCATGTTCAGATTCAGAGGGCGATCAAGTTTGAGACCCTAGTTCAGGGTGATTTATCGGTGTTATAGTATGAGGCCCAGCTCGATTTGCTCATCTCACCAGCGATAAGAAGATGAGGGCTCGTCGTTTTGTGACTGGCTTGTGTCCTGCCCTTCGTTGCCGTGTGGTAGGGCATTGTTTGGAGACGTTCGACCAGGTTGTTCATCGGGCACTGGTTTATGAGGACGACTGGGCTATGACCCAGAGATCGAGAAAGCAGAGTTCCGGTGGAGACCGGAAGAGGAAAGCACCAGCCGGCAGTTCCAGGTAGCACCGTCAGCAGAGACGGAGGGGCAGATCAGGGTATAGATAGCCTGTGGCTCAAACAGCAGCTTCAGCATCATCATCAGCACTGCCAACCGCTTCATCTTCCGGCCCCTTTTTTGGTGTTTGCTTCGGTTGTGCATAGGCCGGGCATTGGAGGCGAGATTGCCCTCCCCATTCAGTAGCAGAGGCCACCGCAGTTGCCTCCTCGTCCTCCTCCTCAGCAGCAGCAGAGAGCGCAGCTTCCAGCCGCCGCTCCTAGGGCTCCTCAGCAACAGAGGCAGCCAGGCAGACCTGCCCAGCAGTGACAGCAACAGCACCACCACCAATAGAGGGGATATCCATATGTTCAATCCCTAGGTCGAGTGTGTATTGCAACCCAGTAGGCACAGACTTAGGATTCGCAGCCTTCCGGTTTGCTCCCTCTACCAGCTCAGGGCCGATTTTATTCCGCGCAGCAGGTGCCAGGCTAGGACCAGCAGTCATCTACTGGCGGAGTTGTTGAGGGTATTCTTCTTGTTTCTGCTTGCATTGCCCACGTTTTGTTTGATTCTGGTGCCTCCCATTCTTTCGTGGCCGAGCAGTTTTGCCGATCAACCGGTATTCCATCGAAGTCCGTGTCTGAGGCCTTGGCAGTTTCGACTCCCATGGGGAAGTCCGTTATGTTGACCCATCGCTGCCCTTCTTGCCCGGTGTTAGTGGGCGAGATGTTTCTTCCTGTCGATCTGCTCGTGATGCCGATGACAGGATTTGATGTTATTTTGGGTATGGACTAGCTTGCGGAGTATTGTGTCATCTTTGATTGTGCCGCGAGAACAGTTATGTTTCACATTCCAGGCTTGTCAGTGTTCCAATTCGTCGCCAAGCCCATGGGAGAGTCAGTCTAGTTTCTTCGCTTCTATAGTCGAGGATTTTGTGGCAGGGCACATTGAGCAGCTGTCAATTGTTTATGAGTACTCGGATGTGTTCCAAGAGATTCCGGGTTTGCCGCCGCGTTGGCAAGTGGAGTTTCAGATTGATTTGGTGCCCGATACCGCGCCTATCTTGAAGGCTCCCTACCGGATGACACCGTTGGAGTTGAGGGAACTGCAGGAGCAGTTGGATGAGCTTTCGGAGCTAGGTTTCATTCGTCCCAGTAGTTCGCCTTGGGGAGCCAAGGATGGCTCGTTGCAGCTCTGTGTGGACTATCGTGAGCTCAACAGAGTCACCATCAAGAACTGATACCCGCTTCCCCGTATTGATGATCTGTTCGACCAGTTGTAGGGTGCACAGTATTTTTCCAAGATAGACTTGCGCTCCAGTTACCATCAGATTCGGGTCTGAGAGGAGGACATTCCGAAGATGGTTTTCCGGATACGCTACGGTCACTTTGAGTTTTTGGTCATATTGTTCGGACTGACCAATGCGCCCGCCGTATTCATGCAGCAGATGAACGAGGTCTTCCGGCCGTTCCTCGATCAGTTCGTGGTGGTATTCATTGAGGATATTCTTGTATATTCGAGGACCCAGGAGGACCATGTTGAGCACTTGCAGATTGTGCTGGATAACCTTTGTGCCTACCAGCTGTATGCGAAGCTAGAGAAGTGCGAGCTTTGGCAGGAGGAGGTGAAGTTCTTCGGTCAAGTGGTGACGAGGGAGGGTGTCGTTGTGGACCCCTTGAAGGTGGATGCAGTGCGTCAGTGGGGCCAGCCCACGAACTCGTTCGAGATCCGTAGCTTCCTTGGTCTAGCGGGAAATTATCGACGATTTATCGAGGGTTTTTCCCGTATTGCTGCACTGCTGACCCGATTGACTCGGAAGGGCATCGAGTTCGTCTGGAGTAACGCCTGCGAGGAGGCATTTACGGAGTTTAAGGACCGCCTCACGTCCGCTCATGTTCTCTCTTCTTGATGGGAGTAAGGGTTTTGGTGTTTTCACTGGTGCCTCTAGAGTTGACTTGGGTGTTGTACTAATGCAGCACGGGAAACCAATGGCGTATGCCTCGTGCCAGCTCAAGGTCCACGAGCTGAACTACCCCACCCATGATTTGGAACTTGCAGTGGTCGTCTTCGCACTGAAGGTGTGGAGGCATTATCTATATGGGGTCAAGTTCGAGCTATTCTCAGATCATAAGAGCTTGAAGTATCTATTTTCGCAGTCCGAGTTAAACCTGCACCAGAGGCGATGGATGGAGCTATTGAAGGACTATGATTTTAATCTTCGGTACCACCCAGGCAAGGCGAACATGGTGGCGGATGCACTCAGCCGTCAGCCATGAGGCCTGGTGGCTCAGATGATGGTGCGTGAGTGGCAGATGCTCAAGGATGTTTAAGAGTTTTGAGTTCGGTCTACAGTCTTTTATTGTTCAGCTTTCTAGCTTGTCAATTCAACCCTCTTTGGTGGCTAAGGTAATTGAGGCTCAGCAGACAGACGGGTCACTTTATGAGTACCGAGCGGAGGCCGCATCCGTGGAGCAGTCAGACTGACAGATTGGTTCCGATGGTGGATTACGCTTCAAAGGCCGATTGTGTCTCGAACAAGCCAGAGTTGCGTCGTGATCTGATGACCAAGGCACACCAATCGAGGCTTACTATTCACCCAGGCTCCACAAAGATGTATCGTGATAAGAGGAGGCAGTACTTTTGGCAGGAGATGAAGCGTCAGATTGCTAGTTTTGTGACCGAGTGTGACACATGCCAGCTTGTCAAGGCCAATTACCAAAGACCCCCTAGTCCCTTTCAGTGACGTATCGATGGACTCCATCGCAGGTTTGCCGAGGACTCAGTGTGGTCACGATACCATCTGGGTTATCGTCGGTCGTCTGACGAAGTTGACTCATTTTATTCCGGTGCATGCTTCCTAGTTTATGGACCGGCTTGCAAAGGTGTTCATTGAGGAGATAGTGAGACTGCACGGCATCCCAGTTTCGATCGTTTCAGACCGAGACTCAAGGTTTACGTCTCAGTTTTGGAGGAGTTTCCAGCAGGCGATGGGGGTCACTTTGCGTCTCAACACTGCTTATCATCCGCAGACGGATGGGCAGACTGAAAGGGTCAACCAGATCATTGAGGATATGCTCAGAGCTTGTGTGATCGACTTTGTGGGCAGTTGGGATGAGCATTTGCGTCTCGCTAAGTTTTCGTACAATAACTATCAGGCGACTATCGGCATGGCTCCTTTTGAGGCACTTTATGGCAGACCGTGCAGATCTCCTAGTTGTTGGACCGAGGTTGGAGAGCGTCATCTCTTAGGTCCCGAGCTTGTGCAGTAGACATCAGAGGCTATTGATGTTATCAGGCAGAGGATGTGTACAACTTAGAGCTAGCAAATGAGTTTTGTTGATCGTCGGCGTCGACCCCTCGAGTTCAAAATCAGCAACATGGTATATCTCAATGCCTTACCAATGAAGGGCGTGGTTCGCTTTGGTGTGAAGGGCAAGCTTGCACTGGGATTCATTGGACCTTTTAAGATAATCGAGCACGTGGGCGTTGTGGCCTATAGGCTTAACTTACCTCCTGAATTGTCCGCGATCCACGACGTGTTCCATGTTTCTATGTTGCGGAAATGTGGGTCGGACACTATTCCTGTGATTGATTGGCAGCTACTCGAGGTCCGTGAGGATGCTTCCTACATTGAGCAGCCGATTCGCATTCTTGATCGGAAGGATCAGGTCCTCAGGACTAAGGTTTTTCCCTTAGTGAATGTGCAATGGGGTCATCATTCAGAGGCCGAGGCATCTTAGGAATGTGAGGCCGAGATTAGAGTGTTATCCCCATTTGTTTGATGCTTGATTGATATGTTATTCTATATATTGCCTTCTCTTGTGATTAATGATTCAGATATATACATGATGATGATTATGCATTTTCGTTGTTTTGGTTTTGGCAATTTTGAGAACGAAATTTCTTTGTTGGTGGGGAGGTTTGTAAGACCCAACCCAAGTTCCTGCATGTGCATGTGTGTGGTGAGTATGCATTTTATTTCTTGAGGTCTCACGATCCTACCGGTCAAATTCCGGCGACTCGTGACCTTCAATTAGTGTTTGCAGTCATCCTCAAGTCCAGTCATATAAACCCGACTCGGATCGACCCGAGACCTATGCCATCTTGTTCACATAGTCGCTGCGGTTCCGATGCCGCATCCCATGCGTCCATCCGATGTGTAGATCATAAATTGTAGGCATTTCATCATTTTAGCCCTTTGATCATGATTGTGTGGCCCACCTAGAGTGGGGTACACGTTTGCCAAGGTGGCCTACTCCATCTACACATTTTCCAACCAACACCACCTAAACCTACATCTCTTACACCACCCACACTACCAACACTACCCACACCTACCCTATAGCCACCATCTAGCCTCTCTTTTGCTAGCTCATCATTAGACTCTCTAACCAAGCACATCTTTCCTAGAAAAATCAGATTTTTACTTCTCAAGAGAGAGTGCATGATGGTTGCTCTTTTCAAGCCTCTTGTAATGGACTTGCTACAACACCCCTCTCCTCTCTCCCTCTCATTTCTCCCTTCCCATTTCCTTCTTCCCACTTGAGAGAGGCGGGACGTCCACACACTCCAGCCCACTTCTCCTCCATTTGCCTCAATGCATCCATCCCAATCTCATCTCAACCATTGAAAGCTATTCCTTCGAGCTAGTAGATTATTATGGTGAAGAAAAGAAGAAGATCTTGAAAGTGGGTGCCCTCCTTGGTCTCTGCTCTTCTTCTTCTTCCTCCCTCCTTCCTTTCTCTTTTGCCTCATGCACGGAAGCATGTAGGGCCCACCAATCTATGGTGGAGGCCCTACATGGCTCCTAGGTACGGCTAATGGCCTAGATCTTGCATAATTTAGCCATGGTGGGCCATTCTCCATGGACTTGAGGCTTCTTCTTCTTCCTATTTCTTGTACATCAAGGGCCATATAGGCCTTGCATGCATGTGGGGAGAGGAATCCCCATCATCCAACACTTTATTTTCCATGTAAATTGTCATGCATGAGATTCATAAGGATAGCAATGGTGTGGATGGTGTGTGGGTGGTCCATTAGTGGCGGGACCACCCACCTATGGCCGAATCTCACTCTCCTTCTCATTTCTCTGAAATTTCTTTTCATGTTTGCTGATGAGGTAAGGCCCATCAATGAAGGTCAGCAACCTCCCAGGCCTCAAGCAGGGTGGACGTCCAAGCCCACTTGAATGGACATCCAAGCCCAACCATGCATGCATGTTTTGGGTGATCTCCAAACCTCATTCAAGGTGGACCCCACAAGTTAAATAAGGGCCATGGGCCAAAATATGAACAGCATATGTTGCTATCCAAATTTCAGCCCAGTTAGAGTAGGTGTTTTGGGTTAATGATTAGACCCATTTCCAGATTCTTTTTTTCCAAATTTCTTTAGGAGATTTATAGTGTGTGGAGCCCACTTTGATGTGGGATGGGGCCCACATGCTACCTCTCATGATTGAGGCCCATGGGTTGGGCCAAAGATAGCTAACTGTCCATAATTTTCTGGACAGTTCAACAATGTAGTATAGCAGAAAACATCTTGTTCACCTGAATTTCTGGAAGAAATGGGCCACTCCAGTGGACCCCATTTGTTGATCAAATATAGGACTACCTTTCTCTCAAATTTTCAAGGGTTTGGGCGGGACCAGGCCCACTCCATGTGGTCCCAAACATAGGGATAGTTATAATTCCAGCAACAACCAAATTTCTGAACAAATTGTAATTCCGAATTTAATTAAAATACTTCTGAGTATCCAAAAATCACGAAATTTTGTGGAGGTGTGGTCTACCCATGGTAGGACCCACCGACCAATTTTTGGGGCGAACAGACCTCTGTGCACACCGTGGCGAGGGCTGGACCGGCCCACCACGTTGGGACGTCCAGGTCAGATTTTTTAGACAGACTATTTTCTTCAAATTAATTAAAATACTTCTAGTTATCCAAAAATTACGAAATTTTGTGGAGTTGTGGCCCACCCATGGAAGGATCACCCTGCAAATTTTCAGGGCCATCGGGTCCCTATACCGACCGTGGTGCGGCTTGGAGTGGCCCACCAGGCTGGGACACCCAGGCAGGGGCGTCCAGCCTTGGCTGGTCATCCAGGCCACCTTGTGGGCCCACCTTGATGAGTTTTGTTGTCCCACCTTCCATTAAATCTTGGTCCATGTGGGACATAGTTACCTCCCTCTGTAGTTTCCATTTTTGGGGTCCATTTGGGTGAGTTTTGGGCCAATTACCCAGGCCCATAAGGCTGCCCACCATGGGACGCCTAGCCCATTGGGCGTCTAGTCCAGCAGCATGGCCCATCTAATTTATGTGTTAAATCCACTCCCTTCATCTGGTGGACCCCCTGTGACATGTATGGGTCATCAGGAACTAAAATAAACATATAATTTAATTAATTTTTGAATTTTCAGCAATGCCAGATTGTGGGTGGGCTGGAATTTCAACAATAGGCTGATAGTTGCTGCCCATAAATGGATATTTTGGGGTAGCATGGTCCACCAAACTTGGGGATATTGTTACACATATCTTGCCCTATTTTTTATTTGATTTTGGGCTTAATTAGTGCATACTTAAGGCCCACTTCAATTGGGATTTTATTGGAATAATATTCATATTTGCATGTTAGGTTTCCTAGGCCCATTAACCTAGAATTTTCTTGATGAACCCCTGGCCCTTGGGCTTATAAATAGCACACTATTGTGATGAGTTTTATGGGCCAAATACTCAAGTAGTTGAGCCCATGCTTGCACATTAAAATAAACCCACACTTGGGCTGAGATGTGAGGCCCAACTTACTTGTTTTAAATATAAGGATCGCCCATATGTTGGAATAATGGGCGGCCCATTAGGCCCACCACAATGAGTGGATTCATGACCCTTATAGTTGGGCCCAAACCTTGCTCGAGGGCCCACCATGTTGCCTATGTATTGGGGTTAGTGTATGGCCCACTAGGCCGTGGATTGCTTGGGCCTTGGACTTTACTTTATATGCGTAGCGGGCTACGTTTTAGGACCCAGACGAGGTTGGATGTCCTCCTTGGTGGCCCTAAGGTAGGCCCATAGGATCCTCATAGGTGGTTGAAGGCCCACCTTGTACCTTGTTAGAACCGTTTCCTCCTTGAGGCTTTATGACTCTCTTAGCTTGTGGGTCATCCCAAAGTGTTGGGCATCCACTAGAGGACTTCACTTTTCCTTAGAGTACCTATCTATATATCTAGACCTTTTCCCTCCTTGTAAAGGAGGAATATATTCTACAGGTAGCGCACTTACATCATCCTGACCTATATACATTATCTATGTAAATTGATTGCATTATGTGGTGGTCATTGAGGGATGGAGCTTCTCCCCTTGTGCACATTGAGTGCCTAAAGCTAGTGCATGATCTGTATGTGTGACTCATATATTGGCATTGCATTTCATGATGATATCGCCCTTGCTTCATCAGGGTCTTGCCTCTACATGGACATTCGTGGATGGCCGTATGTGTGGACACCAAAAATATTACTTGAGTATACTGGGTGCATAGGATGCCCATGGGTGAAATTCTCAAAACTTCCATGGTACCAAGGATCTGTCCCAATGCCGTAACCGAGTGAAAACTATGAGCACGAGGGCCTTATACCGTTAGGCCGCAACTCCCACTATCGTGTAGTTGGTTGGGTAAGGGTGTATCCTTACTCGCTTGATGTAAGGAGGCATTGCTAGGCTGAGTCTGACCAGCTCGTAAATGGGTCTGCTAACGTCAAGCCTTGCTTGTGATTGGTTGTCCACAGGCGGGTAGTGAGGTCTCTTACACTAGTTTGACTGTGCGGGGTCTGTAGAGCGGCAGTCATCCAGCAATGTAATGGACCCCGGTGATTTCCTTATTATCGGAAATGTACTTGATATGTAGATTGGTTATGAGCACTAGCATTACTTTGCATCGCATTTGCATCGGCTGTATAAGCCCCTTATGCATTGCCTTGGTAAGGCGTCCAGTACTCATTGCATCGTATTCATGACAAGCCTTGGTTAGGCTAGTGATATTGTCACTAAGCATGTTTCCCTTCCTGTACCTCCTATCATTCTTCTGTGCACTATTGTCATACACTTCCACCACCCTCTAAGCTTCTATAAGCTTCTGCACGATTGATGCGTGCAGGTGATCTTAGACAGGCGACGTAGTGGCGAAACTTGGATTAGAGTTGAGATTGAGGACCCCGGTGTTGCAAACTTTTCTCTCATTCTATTATCTTACGTATGTCCTTTTGGACCTTATGAAAACTTGAAAAAGTTCAAATTCTTAGTGGATTTTGTGATGTCTTTATTATTCTTAGATATACTGGCTATGATCTTGGGTATACTCATATTGAAAATAATTATACTGTTATGGAAATCCTTCTTGTAAGATCCCAGGATCGGAACCTGCCTCAGGAGCTGAGAATGGGGTACTACGGAGGCTATTGTGGCTAGAACCGGCTATCAGGTTCCTTGTGAGTCCGGTTACTAGGTCTGGGGCGTGACAATGGAGCATTCTAAGCTCTCTCCTCCTTTTCTTCTTTTCTTCATCATTTTCTACATGGTATTAGAGCATAAGTGATCTGATACCTCTCTCTCTCTCTCTCTCTCTCTCTCTCTCTCTCTCTCTCTCTCTCTCTCTCTCTCTCCTTTCTTTTTTTCTCTTCTTTGTGGAGAAACCATAATGTGTTGGGGGCTTACTAATGCAGGGGAATTTCTCACCGGGCTCGAGTGGGGTAGCCCGTGGGATGCGGGGAACACGCTCGGGGTGGGTGACCCATGTGATTTAGGGCCCATGGGGGAGGTGCATTGTTCGAGACTCCTCACCAGGGGTGATTAATGCAAGGGCATTTCACACCGGGCTCAAGTGGGGTAGCCCGTGGGATGCGGGGACACACTCGGGGTGGGCGGCCCATGTGATTTGGGGCCCACGAGCCCACGAGGGGGGTTCAGGGGGTGATTAATGCAAAGGCATTTCACATCGGGCTCAAGTGGGGTAGCCCGTGAGATGCAGGGACACACTCGGGGTGGGCGGCCCATGTGATTTGGGGCTCACGAGCCCACGAGGGGGGTTCGGCCGAGGTCCTAACCTATGAGATGTAGGGGCTGGGCTATGAGATAAAGGGATTAATTCGTCATACTACAGTTCGAGCTTTTATGGCAAGTGGTTAATTGTCCTGCATCAAATTGATATCAGAGCAGGAGGTCTCGTGTTCAAGACTCCTCACTGGGGGTGATTAATGCAGGGGCATTTCACACTGGGCTTGAGTGGGGTAGCCCGTGGGATGTGAGGACACTCGGGGTGGGTGACCCATATGATTTGGGGCCCACGGGGGAGGTCTCGTGTTCGAGACTCATCACCAGGGGTGATTAATGCAGAGGCATTTCACACCGAGCTGGAATGGATTAGCCCGGATTAATTCGTCATACTCTTAACTGTTCGAGCTTTTAGAGCAAGTGGTTAAGTTTCCTGCATCACTTACCTAATGTAATATATTTCCCTCGTTGTATCACCACTTGGAGGGTGGTGTAATCATATGTTCAACAAAGGGGTGTAATGCCCACTATTATGTTTTACTCCTGTGATGGGTTAAAGTGAGCCATCTATCATCTACAGTTGGATCTACAGTCAAATTTGAAAGGTAAAGTCAGATTTGAAGAAAAAAAATTAAGCACGAAGGTTGTTAATGGTGTAGATCGAAAAAAAGATATACGGGTGAAAGCCAGAAAGAAGGTAATGATCTAGTTGATTATATTTGTGGATATCTACATCCTTCTACTTGTGTAACGCCCAATTCACTTGAAAAGTTCTCTAGTGTCCATTCAAAGTTTTTTTTTTTTCATCTAATAAAAAAGTTCCCCTAGTCATGATGGATACCAAGAATGAATCAAAGAATAACATTGTCTCCATTTGAGTCAATGTCTCTCCAAATCACATCGACTAAACTAAATGGAACAAACTATCTATAGTGGGCTACGTCTGTAGAGGTTTTTCTTGCAGGAAAAGGAAAGGTGAAATATATGACTTCATCCAATCCCGATGAGACCACAAGAAGCTATAATATGATTGGGGTAGCAGAAGATGCCTAAATTAGGTTAATGTTGCGAAACAATATGGAGCCACATATTAGTGTGAATGTCATCTTTTTCAAGACCGCCAAAGAAATTTGGGATAACTTGAAGATGTATTACATTGAAAAAAAAAAAAAAAACAATTAACTCGAATTTAGGAGCTTCTACAGAATACTGTCATTCCAGCAAGGAGATAAGAATGTGGGAGAGTACTATTCTGCCTTGTAGGCAGTGGGAAGAATTGAATGTGTATTAGCTAATGTCAATAAACATTGAAACTATGCAAAGGCATATGAAGGAATTCTGTGTGTCAAATTCCTCTCTGGCCTCCGACTTGAGTTTGAACCCATGAGAGCTCAAATTCTTGAAGTAAGATCCCATCAGTCATTGAGGCTTTCGCCAGACTTCAATGTATAGCCAGTATGAACACACAGGGTTCTCATCATCTGATCAATTTGCATCTATCTCTACATCTGACAAAGGTAATGGGGGGAGCTGAGGCGATCGTGGTGATTGGTTTGGAGGTAGGGGGAGGTTGTGTTGGAGGCATGAATACTTGGGGTGATTGTGGCACAGATTCTGGTGGTGGTCGTGGTCATGGTAATTGACATTGCACACACTGTAGCCTCAACAATCACACAGTTGATACATGTTGGAACCTAGTGGGAAAGCCAACTTGGGCTAATCAAGTTTGCTCATTGGATTATGGTTCGAAAAGGTTATGTGTCCAAGTTTGCCACTCATGCCAAGCCGAGTACTTCAGTTGACATAGTTACAATGTCCAAGGAAGAATATGCCAAGCTTCTAAGAGATGACTCAACCATGCCTCTTCCTCTACAGCTACTTTTACCCAGTCAGGTATAGCTTGTTTTATTTCTTCCGAGAGTGTCCCTTAGATTATTGATGTTGGTGCTTTCCATCACATGACCAGTAAGCGTAGTATGCTATCTCAGTTAGTCCAGTCCCCATCCATCTCTTATGTGATACTAATTGATGGGACATCAACTTGTGTATCTAGGGTGGGCACTGTCTATCCTACTCCAAATCTCTCATTATCTTCAGTTTTGTACATCCCTAAGTTTCCTTTAAGTTTATTATATGGCAATAAATTAACTAAAGCCCTAAATTGTTCTGTCAAATTCTATCCTTCCCATTGTGAATCCCAAGACCTAGTGGCAGAGGGGGTGAATTAAATGGACTCTATTACCTCGATCGTGGAATAACACGGACTGGAACTGCATTACAAATCAATGTCTCTCTTCATCAGTGACATTCCATGCTTGGTCACCCATCTTTAAATCGTTTGAAGATTCTTGTCCTGTCTTTGTCGTGTGTGTCTAAGCTAGAGTGTGAAGCTTTAAAAAAAGAAAAGAAATAAAAGGCTAGAGTGTGAAGCTTGCGAGTTAAGCAAGCATCATAGAGTGTCTTTTCTTTCACATGAGGATAAACCACTTTACTTGATACATTCAGATGTTTGGGGTCCAGTTCATGTTTCTAGATTATCTGATTTTAAATAATTCGTTATCTTTGTAGATGATTACTCTAGAATAACATGGTTATATTTGATGAAAGACCGTTTTGAAGTACTTGTGTGTTTTAAAGAATTTCATACACAAATATAAACTCATGATGCTAAAGTGTGTATTGTAAGATCTAACAATGCTAAGGAATATACATCAAGCTATTTTCGTTTCCATTTTTTATCCCATTGCATCATTCATCAAACATCATGTCCACACACACCACAGTAGAATAGAGTTACATAGCGTAAAAATTGACATTTACTTGAGGTTGCTAGAGCATTATTGTTAAATATGAAGGTTCTGAAAGGTTTTTAGAGTGATGTAGTTTTCACTGCATGTTATTTCATAAACCGGATGCCTTCATCAATGTTAGGTAGTAAAACTCATTTTTCTATCATATATCCCCACCATCATCTGTTTTCAATTTCTCTTAAAGTTTTTAGGTGTTTATGCTTTGTACATCAATTTGACCATGTCTCTAATAAATTTGAACCCAAGGCTATAAAGTGTGTGTTTTTTTTTTTTTTTTTTTATGGCATACTCTTATACTCAACAAGGTTACAAGTGTTATAATCCAGACTCTCGTAGATGGTATATGTCAGCTGATGTCACTTTTTTTTTAAGTGCTCAATATTTTTCTCAGGGAGGAAGATTATTTGTAACTTGCAGAAAGTTTCATCACTCTTCCTATGGTGCCAACCACAACTCCATCCGTAAGTTCCTGTGCAATATTCAGATCCGCCACCATTGCGAGTCTACTCCAAACGTTGCAAAAGAAGTGATGAAGCACATACCAACATGTCCTCTATCAATCCTGCCACCCCATCTGAAGATCATTCTCTTAATTATTCACCAGTTCTATCTAATGAAGGAGATCTGCCCATTGCTTTCCGTAAGGGTATAAACTCTTGCACCTAACATCCTATCTCTAATTTTGTTTCCTTTGATGGCTGATCTCATTTTTGGCAGTTTGCTTTGTCTTTGTTCTCTGTGTCTAATCCTTGCTCTTTTCAAGAGGCTCTTAATAGTGATGGGTGGAAGCGAGCTATGGAAGAAGGGATGGCTGCACTTCATCAAAATCAAACTTGGACTTTAGTTGAGCCACCTGTAGGAAAGCGTGCAGTAGGGTGCAGACGGGTATATTCCGTCAAGTATAATCCTGATGACTAGGTGGATCGCTTAAGGGCTCGATTGGCCATGAAGGGATACACTCAAATTCTAGGGGTTGA
This sequence comes from Magnolia kwangsiensis, assembly GCA_037074715.1. Taxonomy (NCBI): domain Eukaryota; kingdom Viridiplantae; phylum Streptophyta; class Magnoliopsida; order Magnoliales; family Magnoliaceae; genus Magnolia; species Magnolia kwangsiensis. Next base: position 17,899,624 of record CM073577.1, on the reverse strand, counting down.
CTACTCTTAGACCTTCTCTTGTGGACAACCTTCATTCTGTACATGTGGTGTCTCTATTGCTGTAAATTTAGACTGGCCCATGTACCAACTTGATGTGAAGAACGCCTTTTCTTCATGGGGATATGCTTGAAAATGTAAATATGGAGTAACCGCCCAAATTTGTTGCTCAGAAAATGTCAGATAAAGCCTATCATCTAAAGAAATCAATTTATGGATTAACAGTCTCCTTGTGCTTGGTTCGTCAAATTTAGCAAGGTGTTGCTTCAATTTGGGATAAAACATAACCAAGTAAATCATTCGATTTTTATTCAACACAACAAGACGTGCTATCATGTTAGTTGTATATGTGGATGTTATCATTGTCACCGACAGTGATAGTACATGTATTTTTTAGTTAAAGAAGCTTTTTGCAGCAACACTAATGCATAAAGGATTTAGGTTGCCCTCGATACTTTTTGGGTAATGAGGTAGCAAAGTCGAAGGTGGTAACTAACTTGTCGCAGTGGAAGTATGTGATGGATTTATTAGAAGAGACATGTTTACTAGGGACTAAGCCAGTTGAAACTCCCATGGATACCAATTCAAAGCTAAGTATTGATGAAGGGGAACTATTTGATGATCCAGGGAGATATCGTCGGCTAGTTGGCAAATTAATTTTCTTAAAGATTACATGATTGGACATCTCTAATCCAATTAGTGTAGTAAGCCAATGTATGCATGCTCCTCTTATGTCTCACATGCAAAATGAACATCTTGGAGTAGAAAGTTTTCTAATGCTGACTGGGCTAGCTCTCCTTCTATCAAGCGGTCAACCATAGGTTAGTAGAGGAGGAAATCTAGTTACATGGAAAAGTAAGAAGTGAAATGTTGTCACTCATTCCAACACATAAGCAGAGTACAGGGCTATGGCCCATGCAACATGCAAACTTATTGTCCAAAGACATTAATGTGTGAGCTCAGGTTCGTGGTCGATGCTCCTATGAAATTGTACTGTGATAAACAAGCAACATCTCACGTTGCCAACAACCTAGCCTATCGCGAAAGAAACAAGCACATTGAAGTCAATTGTCACTTCATTAAGAAGAAGGTTGTCAACAAGGAAATATGCATGCCGTTTATCAAGTCTCAAGACCAAGTGGCAAACATGTTTACGAAGGCCTTAAGTCAGGCTCATCTGAATGGATTCTTTATCAAGCTAAGAGCACAAATGATACATATGATCCGGCTTGAGGGGAAGTGTTTGATGCATTATGACCACATGTATGAGTCACCCTGGCCACGTGTGGTCCCGTGGTCATTCATTTAGTCCTCATATTTTTTGATTTATATTAGGCCTTTGTCATATGTTTGGGCAATAGTAATTAGGACCATAAGTCATTGGTTTATTTTATCTTTTACTCAGAGTATGACTGTAATTTTCTTGTATTAAGTGATTGCCCTAATTATAATAAAAGAGATGTGGTGACGTGTGGAGCATTCTACACTCTCGTCCTCCCTTACCTCTCACCTTTCTTCTTCTCTTTTCTCCATCATTTACTACACCCAAAAAATATTTCAAATTTCCTAGATCCTTATTTTCGAATTCTTTTGCCAAAAATTCCTTCAAGTCTTGAATTTCCCAAGAATCATTTCCGATCACCACAATATCGTCCACATAAACAATCGTAGCAGTCGTTAGTTGTTCCCGTCACTTTACAAAGAGGGTATGATCGATGTGACTCTAGGAATAACCTATCCTCTTCGCTACTTGATTGAACCTCTCGAACCAAGCTAGGGGGGATTGTTTAAATCCATAAATAGACTTCTTCAACTGGCTAACTTTTCCTTCACAGTTGGGGAGTCTGAAACCAGGAGGAGGAGGAGCCATATACACTTCCTCCTTCAAGTCTCACGAAGGAATGCATTTTTCACATCTAGTTGATAAAGAGGCTTAGAAAAAAAAATTGGTAAAGGATTACAATACTCTTATGGAGTTCATCTTAATTACAAGCGTAAATGTTTCCTTGTAGCCAATCCCATACGTTTGAGTGCACCCTTTAGCAACAAGTCCGGCCTTATACCTTTCAATGGACCCACCTTACGTTTCCTTGTGAAGACCCATTTACAACCAATGCTTCCTTTCGTTTAGGTAACTCCACTAGTTCCCACGTGCCATTTTTTATTAGAACCCTCATATCTTCCATCATAGCCTCACGCACGCCACTTTGGAATGGAGACTACTACTAGGAATTTGAAAAGCAAAGACACGGAAGAAACCAAAGACAAGAAAGAGTAATAGGAAGGAGACATGGTCGTATATGAAACAAATTTAATACAGGATTTGAAGTACACCAATGCTTCCCTTTTCTTAAAGCAATGGGATGACCATCCTCAGGGATAGAAGGAACATACAAAGGAGAAACATTACTTGGTTCCAAGGATTCAAAATTAGTGACTGGACGTGCCTCAGTAGTCACCCCTTTCTGGCGTGTTGAATATACCCGCAACTCCTTTGTTGTGTCCGTATCAGTAGTAGTATTACTAGGATGTCCTGGATTACCTAAGACATCAGTTGATGGACAACAAGGAACGAGAATAGGAAGGGGACAAAATGGATACAGATGCCTCTCTTCCTTCTCACTTAGCTCCCCCCTGAAGGAAGGCAATCTTTGGAGAAAAGAAAGGCGTGAATTCAAAAAAGTTGACACCCATAGTAACAAACCGTTTCCCAGATACAAGATCAAAACACTTGTACACCTTTTGTGCGGCGGGATAACCTAAAAATCCACCCCGAATGGCTTTCAGATATAATTTGATTCGGTTTGGACCTAATATATGAATGAAACATGCACATCCAAAGACACAAGGTGGGACAATGAAGTAGGTAGATCGGGACAAAAGACTTAGTTTAAAATCCTAGATGGCATATTATTAAAAAGATAGGCAATCGTATGAACAACATTTGCCCGAAAACATTTTAGAATTGCATCCCTATCAAAAGACTTCGAGCAACTTTAAGTAGATGACGATTTTTCTCTCGGTCACTTCATTTTGTTGAGGATACGGGTAGAAGTGTTGAATATCATACCTATCAAAATCCTTAACCTAACTATTAATCTCTATGACATAATTCACTTAAGCAATCTACAAGAAATGAATATTACAACTAATTAATCCCACCACAAAACTAAAACTAGAACCCTATAAAAGTACTTATAAGTTAGTGAATTTGGTGAAAATAACTTCACTGAAATGTAGCTCTGCTCACATAGAAATTGATAGGCGACTTGCATGGAAGTTGGACATCTAACCATATGGTCATGGTTACAATAACTTCCTAGCTTTGCCTCGCACCATCTAAAATGAACGAACATATCAAAGCAATCACACAAACAATACTAAATTCCGTTTTAAACCCAAAAGTGTTTTTTTTTTTTTTTTGGCAAGCTAACTTACAGATGTGAAATACTTATACAATTCACATTACAAAGTGAGTTTTTTATTAAAATGTGCTTCAATTCAAAGTGCAAAAGAAGCAAATGCAATGAATGGCGTTAAATTTTGAAGAAACAGAAGTTGCTCATAAAGAACAATGCGGAACTTCATTCGTGCTTGAACCATTTCTATAAATTGTGTATGACACTGAAGAAAAAATCATAATCAACAGAGAGACAATTTTGAACATTCTACTTAATGAAAACCCAAATTTAAGTCAACAAATTCAATCTTGAACAATCGTGCAGCTGAGACCAAGACAATGTTCTTTAGATGATGAAAAGAAACCCAAAAGCTACTGTGTGTGTGTCCGGAGAGTGGAAAGCCTGGAAAGAGAAATCACCTCATCAGAAGGATCTGATAGCGTCTTGAGAAGGGTGTCAAAGAACTCATCCAAGGAAGACATGACCTGATCCAAAAACAAGGATGAATTTCAAACATTTTCACATGAAATCAAGTTTCTTGAAAATTATAAAAAGGGACACTAATGACAATTACATAATGAATAATTATATCTTTGGTGATTATGAAAGTCAATAATAACTCAAATGTAATTAACCTCTTCTAGTTAACCCAAGAAAAAAATGGGATAGATTTATGAGGAATCTCATTCAATTAGATATGGTAGATTAAGATGGGACACCAAAAGAATTGACTATTGAGCCATCCGAACTGTGGAAACCTTTGCACACCTTCATTACCTTTTGGGAGGCCTACGTCCCATAGAAACTGTCTACCTGAGATTATTCCTTGGATCGTAGGTCCTAAGACAGGGTTAGAATTCCAGCTCTTCCAGAGTGGTATATCAATGATGCCGATCCCCCCCCTCCTCTCGGGGGAAGCAGACCTCCACCTAAGTTGCGCAAGAAAGGCCCAAAGCCAATCCCTATGAATAGTAAAGCTTCACAAGGTCTTTCTATCCGAAGTGTAGGTAGTCCACATCTTCACAGACATGTCTATTTCACTGAGCCTCTCTCTAAGACGATCTCAAATCATTATTACAAAAAGGGACACTAATGACAATAACATAAAGAATAGTTATATGCTTGGTGATTATGAAACTCAATAATAACTCAAGTTGATTTAATATACATTACTTAGCAAACATGAAGGCAGAAAATTGTTTAAAATGGCACACCTTTTGAAAAAGATCAAAATGACCCCATATTTGGATCATTAAAATTGTCTGTGCAAAAAGCAAGTTGTTTAATATTAATTATGGAAGCCCATGTAATTCTCTAAACATGTTTAATCTTAATCATGGAAATCTATACTATATATACTTTTGTATATTTCCTTGAATCAACATCCCTACGCTACTTGAAATGCAAACTGTAACACCTAATACTGTGAAGATATTTGTGGTTTCAACTTAATAGCAGTGGGCCCCACTATTATCTATGTCAGACATCCACCCCATCAATCAGATGCCCCATTCCATGGTGGACCACAGGCCTCAAAATCAGGCCATTCCATGACTTAGATGGGCCACACCACAGGCTAAGGTGTTCTGTAATGGTAACGGTGGCCGTAACGGCCACCACCGTTACCTTTACGATATGGGGCATAACGGCTATTACGGCCCCATAACAGCCGTTACGAACTCTCTTTTTTATTTTTTATTTATTAAAAAAACCCCTGAAAAACATATATGCCCCGTAATGTTGATTAAAAGGTATGAAAAACCTATATATGTCCCGTAATAGACCATTACGGGGCTATTATGGCCTTTATAAGGGATGTAACACGCTGTTAACGGCAATTACGGGTCATTTTTTTCCATAACGGTTGTTACAGCCGTTATGACCTCGTAACGTGTAACGGTTGTCGCCGTTACCTTTACGTAATCGCCTTTACGGCACACCATGCCACAGGCAATAGTTGAGAGTGGATACCTACCCATTGAAACTTTCATGATCGTTTATAGGGCCCACTGAGATGTGGTTCACACATCCGGCACATCCATCGTGTGTGTACCACTTGGATGAGGGGTCACACCAAGTTACAGCCTTATCCAAAACTCAGGTGAGCACAACCAAGTGCGTTTAGATGTTTTAGGCATGATTTCACACAATTTCAGATGGTGTTACCCACTTGAGTTCCGAATACGGCTGATTTTTGGGATATCCCAAAGCCTAGAGGGACCCACCAACTACACAGTATGGATGTCCAACATAGATCACGGTGGGGCCCACACAGCTTGACTTCACAGTACCATTTTATATATATATATAACATTTGAATTCAAAATGTTCCCTAATCGAGAGACTAAGGTGACCTCTTTCCAGAAGACCATTAAGCTTATTCATCAGCAGATGTGTATAACCCAATAGATGATAGATTGCAAAGGATTCATTCTTCTTTGATCAATGCTATCCAAATGAGACGCAACAGTTTCCTACAAGTGAAAAAGAAATTCACCAACTCAACAAATAAAACAAACACCCTCCACCTCGGAAAAGACAGCCACCTGAAAAGGAAAGCTAAATGCACATGCCTCTTATAGCAAGCCATCAGCAGCAATATTTTCCTTGGTCACCAAAATTTTTACAATTGTCACCGGCAGAAAAAGAAAAAGAAAAAGAAAATAACATTAAAACATTATTCTGTTTTAAAATATCTGATATTAACTCACAAGAATAGAGGCAGTGAACACAACATTTGATATTACTTCAGGAAACCTATACGAGTGATCAATGTAAAGCTAGTACATATGCACGCACTGATGTTATAAATGAACAAGAAATCATCAATGATTACCTCAGCACGATATCTTGCCAAAAGTGTTGCAATCCAATGCAAGGCCTCAATTCTGGTAGCATCCCATTCACTAGATAGTTGTCTGACAAACATAACTACTACAAATTAACATCTAGTCATATTACATAGGGGTGAGCTATTTAACATGAGCATTGTCTCTGAACTAACTTATAATATGAAACTAAAAGCCCCTTCTGTACAGCTTTTTCCCGTTGCTCTTTCAGAAGCACAAGAGGTATATGAACCCATAAATTTAAGAGGCATCAATAACCCTTGAACCTAGCTGGTTTCCCAGGTGACAAAAACTGCACCTCCTTGCGACAGAGATGATGGCTCTTATATCAAATCCCTCGGCTGGATAAGCCCTGATTGCACGAAGCTCCTCATTGGTTTCTCGAGCAACCTAAGCAATGAACAACAAAAGTGTGGTTGATATTTTTTTATATGAGTAGATAAACATCAACTCTTAACTGCAGGTTCAAATAAATGGATATAAAAAATCAATTTACCACTTTTATTTTCTCCTCTTTATCAGATATGCAGGGCAAAATAGCCCCCAAAATGTCAGCGTAATAAGCAACAAGCTGGTCTCCTCCAAGTTTTATAAATTCATTTATCTGTATATCGAAGCAAAGTAGAACAGTTATAGGTTACAGGACCTAAATACATCCCACATGGATAATGATTTTTAAACAAATGGTTGGCAATCAATTAATCAAATGACTAGCAATCAAATAAGAGAAGTATCAACCATTTTCGAGAGAAATTTAATTAAATAATGGGGTAAAACAGATGCATGAATAGAGAGACTATTGTGAGACAGAATAATTTGACAACTTCAATGTTCTGATTAGCCTATCTACTCACCCATGTAACAGCTGTTAGCCGGGTAAATTCATCTGGAGAAGCTGCCCTTTGTACCAATATTTCAGCCATGCGACCATAATCTGCAGACTTTAGAACAACACTGTTTGAGTCAGAAAGTAAAATGCAAATGAACTATTATACACTTGATTCCAAAATCATCATCATCATCATCATCTAAGGCTCATCCCAATTAATTGGGGTTGGCTACATGAATCCTATTCCACCATTCCCTATCAAGGACCATGACTTTAGTTAGACCATAGGTCATCTGGTCTTTTCTCACTAACTCCACCCGATGTTTTAAATATCGAAGATGCCAGCTGATGTATCCCACAATATATCTTGTATACCACCTGTGCGATACGAAACACACAAGTGGCACCAATATATCCCATATGTTCAATTCGGTTAGCATTTTCAATTATCGATCCCTTTTTTTGTTGAAATTATGTTAAATTAGTGTCAAATGGTTGCAAATCCATTGGTTCTTGATGTTTTGCAGGAAAAATCATGGAGTTGGAGCTTTGATTTCAATATCCATTGGTTCTTTATGTTCTCCATTTTTTTCTCAAAATTTTCCTTCAACCAGCTGTCAATTGAAACTAATTTAGAAGTATTTATGAGTATTTGATGAAATGACCATCACATACACTTTAATTTCGAAACTTGAGTGTAGGTGGTTCGATTTGGGGAAAATTAGGGAAATTTTAAAATTTCCCCACATAGCTTGCAATGTTGTTCTCCAAACATGAAACCAAGCATGTATGAGGGCTGATCTACTGATTTGTTAAGTCTTTGTCAATTTTTAGAAAATAAAATTCATCTTTAATTAAAATTAATAAAAGTTATTAAAATATATCTTTTTAATTTCCCTTCAACCAGTTGCAAGGTGTCCCGTATCGGTATCGGTTGGCGTAACGGTGCCCTCCGAAACCGATATGGATACAGGGGCGTAACGACGATACGAGGGCGTAATGGTCTGTAACGGCGCAATTATTTTTTTTGCCAAAAAAATATGAAAAAATATAGATTAAATCCGGAATATTTAAAACATTCCAAATATGCATTCATTTATAAATTGGAACATGTTTATGGTGGTGTAACGGTCCACTCTTTGGTGAGAAGTTGTATCGGACTGTCTGATTATTTTTTTAACCAGGTAACTTGAATTTGATTACAAAATTCATATATTTAATTTTCTAAATATGTAATTTATATACTTAACTTGATATCATTTGTCCCAATAGTTCTTTAAAAAAAATGAAATTAAATTCAGGGAGATGGCGTTGTCAATTTGGGGCTGACTTGGAGGACCAATCTATTTTCCAAATCAGCCTCAAATTCATGCCATTTATTGTCATTATCCCACTTATAAATTGGTGGACATTTATTGGATAGTGAATCATAAAAAAAATAAAATCAAAAGACCCTATTTTAAAAAATAAAAGTCCACAAATTAACAATTAAAACTATTCGAACAATTTGATTTTGGCATTGTGAGTTAGCAATTGCAGTCCATAATTTAATTGCCAAATTTTAAGTTAATATATGTCTCGTGTACAATTTTTTAAGGCTTGAATTAGGAGGGACTCGGATTGTAAAGTGCAGCACACATGTCAAAGTTTTTTGGGCCCCACCCGTGATGAATGTGTTATATCCACACCGTTCATCCATTTTGCCAAATAATTTTAGGGCATGAGCCCAAAAATGAGGCACATCCAAAGCTCAGGTGGACTGTACCATAAGAAACAACAATAATTAAACGTACACCATTAAAAATTTATTGGGGGCTAGAAAAGTTTTAGATCAAGCTGACATGTGTGTTTTCCCTTCATCCACGTCAATGTGACCCAATTAATAAGTTAGATTGAAAATAAACATTACAGTGGACCTTAAGAAATTTTTAATGGTGAGCATTCTATAACCACTATTTCCTATGGTGTGGTCCACCTGAGATTTGGATATTATTAATTTTTTGGATCATGACCTAAAATGACGTGCAAAAATGGATGGACGATATGGATAAAATATATACATCATGGTGGGGCCCACTCGGGTCTGATCAGGATGGAAAATAAACGTTATCGTGTGCCCTGTGAATTGTTTAACCGTGAAAATCATTATCTCCGCTGCTATTTTTGGTGTGGTCCACATGATCTCTGGATATAATTCATTTTTTGGGCGGTGCTCTAAAATGATCTCTGAAAATAGATGAACGGTGTAGATGTAATAAATATATCACTGTGGAGCCCATATAACTTTGATCTCCTTGAACCGTTCGTACAACTCAGAGCTCGAGGAGTGTCAGCGCTCGTCGTTGCGTGACACGTATGATGCAGGACATGAAAATTAAATGTGATATGCAAGATTTCAGGCTTAAGATCACGTTAGTTCATAAACAATTACACAAATTCCATATCCCACACGAAAGTCCAAACATTCAATTAAGGGGAATCTGTGCGGGTCCAGGCCTACACATGATAGGGCTGGATCAATAAAAATTATAAACCAAACGACACTCAAAGATAAGAAATAATCACCCACACATGCATAGTAATCAGCCCTTAATCCAAGGGATTCAGAAATTCCAATTCGGGGAACCCTAGGGTGAGAAAAGAGGCAAATAAATTAAGGATAATGCGATCTAGGGTTAGGATTTATGAAAAACTGGTATGAAAGGGTAAAATAAGAAGAAAACTTGAACCGAAAGACACTTTCCACGTGCGGACAGCAACAATGGCCCAAACGCTAGTGCGTGTGATCACGGCCGCACATGTGTGGGGCCCACCATTCAGAAAAAGGCCACCTTGGCCCTTGTCGACCAGGGATGGACTCCAAAACCCCCAAATATCAGCTCGATCCGATGTACGGTTTGTGTGTGGCGGTCCGCCGAAGTTTCAGCTCACCGGCGGGTCGAAATCTGAAAATCTGCTGTAATGAAGAAATTTGATGTAACATAAAGGACGAATTCGAAGTATGGATGGTGGTGAAAGATGGAAAAGAAGATGATAGAGGGTGGGGGTGAATCGAGGTCGATGTGGCTTCGCACCACGGTAGTTAACCCTTCGATGAAGGGAGGGCTTCGCAGCCAATTAGGCTTCACAACTCAGAGAGTAGGAAAACGCAGAATTTTTATTAATCTTCAATCCATGAAAAGAACTACAAAGGGTGCCTATCTATAGGAAAAAATCCTATACCCAAAACTCGCACAATGAGCGTAACCTATTACTTGGCGGTGAAGTAAACTAAAATTAAAACCAAATAAAGAAATCCAAAGCGTGCACGATGTTCTAAATAATAACAATAAGTAAAACCTAAAATATGACATCAATCCGACAAGTGGGCCACGATCATGAGATCCCATGATGGGCTTTTCTTGACTATCGGGCCTACCCTTTTGAACCAAAAGTTGTCTTCTAACTAAGAGGCCTTCCCTGGACATCGCCATCGAGCTAGATCGATGATGGGGCCCTCCTTTTGCTTACGTACATGCGTAGGGGGGGTGGTGTGCATGCGCGTGTGCACATGTTGTCCCCATCAATTCTCCCCAGCTACAAAGATTTCGCCACTAGCGAAATAAAACTCCTGAACCGATCCAAGATGTCAGGATCAAGTCTCTGAAGCTCCTCCTCAGTGAGCCACGTGCCGTCTGGAGCTCGACATAACTTCCATTTAACCAAGTACTTCTGAAACCCGCCGTCCGACGTTGAAACTATCTGATGGTCCAGGATATCTTTTATTTCCTCTCTGGGTGTGTGAAGGTTAGGTATGAGAGGTAAAGGCTGGGAAGAAAGGTTGGGAAGAGTAGGTATGGGAGGTAGAGGCTGAGAAAATAGGTCGGGACGGGTAGGTATGGGACGTAGAGGCTGGAAAAACGGGTTAGAAGGGGTAGGTATGGGAGGTAGAGGATGAAAAAATAGGTCGGGACGGGTAGGAATGAGATGTAGAGGCTGAGAAAATGGGTCTGGAGGGGGCCATGGATCAAGGGAAAGATTTGGGAAATCAGGATGGTTAGGCAAAAGGCTGGACAATGCATTAATGACCCCTTGAAATGCAACTAAATCCTCCACATTGAATGTGGAACTAATTCCCATGGAGGGTGGAAGATTTGCCACATACGCATTGAGAGTGTTTCGTTTTATAATTTTGAATGGTCCAGCGCTATATACATGTAATTTTCGAACGGCTGCCTGAGGGTACACCTCTGGCCTGATGCCGATCATCACAGAATCCCTTATATTGAATTCCTGGAAACATTTATGTTGGTCTGCAGAAAGTGAGTAATGTTCATTACCAGTCATGATTTTCTGCCTGATTTCTTGATGCCATGAATGAATGTGATGCGCAAAAGACTCTGCAGGTTCTGACGGCCTATGGGATAGTGACATAGGTACAAGATCAATAGGTTTCCCAGGTTTATAACCAGTAACGACTTCATAAGGATTGAGACCTGTGGACCTATCGATAGAACTATTAAATGCAAACTCAGCTACAGGTATTACGATGTCCCATGTTCTAGTGTGCTCTATATCCTTCCTAGGGAAAGACTCATCTGGTAGATCATCAGGAACGACATCACGAAACTCATCCACTACCGGAATGGCCTTAGTGGGTAGCTCTATACTAGCCGCTGGTGCACTCTCTCCAGCCACAAGGTCGCACATGTTGTACCCATCAAGATAGTGGTCTTGATGTCTCTCATGGGGTGGGTGCACGAGTACACACCCATAATTAATTCTTTGCCCAACCCCATTCATTGGTCTATCCTCCAGGCCACCTGCTTGAGATTGGACATCTACTTCAATGGTGGGATTTGTCCTGGCGATGGTCTTTATTCGGGTAATGTGTACATCGCATTGGTCCATTTTCAAGCGCTTAATCATAGACTCCAACGTCTAAGATATCTTGTTTAGTGACTCTTGCAATTGTTCCATGTTTACTGTAGGGTGCAAACCGAAGCCGCGACCCATACGCGTAGGCATACACTGAATTGCTCAACCTAAGGACCTACTACGATAACTATATGCGTCTAAAAACTAAATGACCCTACGAGACTCTATATGAAAGAAACTACACTGTTACTAAAATTCAGTTATATATGATGGACTGAATGCATGAAGGACTCGAACAAACTAAACCCTAAATATGTGGTGAATTCCCCTATAAGAACCTTAGGCTCTGATACCAAATTTGATGCAGGACATGAAAATTAAATGTGATATGCAAGATTTCAGGCTTAAGATCACGTTAGTTCATAAACAATTACACAAATTTCATATCCCACACGAAAGTCCAAACATTCAATTAAGGGGAATCTATGCGGGTCCAAGCCTACACATGATAGGGCTGGATTAATAAAAATTATAAACCAAACGACACTCAAAGATAAGAAATAATCACCCACACATGCATAGTAATCAGCCCTTAATCCAAGGGATTCAGAAATTTCAATTCGGGGAACCCTAAGGTGAGAAAAGAGGCAAATAAATTAAAGATAATGCGATCTAGGGTTAGGGTTTATGAAAAACTTGTATGAAAGGGTAAAATAAGAAGAAAACCTGAACCGAAAGACATTTTCCACACGCGGACAGCAACAATGGCCCAAACGCTCGTGCGTGTGATCACGGCCGCACATGTGTGGGGCCCACTATTCAGAAAAAGGCCACCTTGGCCCTAGTCGGCCAGGGATGGACTCTAAAACTCCCAAATATCAGCTCGATCCGATGTACGGTTTGTGTGTGGCGGTCCGCCGAAGTTTCAGCTCGCCGGCGGGTCGAAATCTGAAAATCTGTTGTAATGAAGAAATTTGATGCAACAAAAAGGACGAATTCGAAGTATGGATGGTGGTGAAAGATGGAAAAGAAGATGATGGAGGATGGGGGTGAATCGGGGTCGATGTGGCTTCGCACCACGGTAGTTAACCCTTCGATGAAGGGAGGACTTCGCACCCAATTAGGCTTCACAACTCAGAGAGTAGGAAAACGCAGAATTTTTATTAATCTTCAATCCATGAAAAGAACTACAAGGGGTGCCTATCTATGAAAAAAATCCTATACTCAAAACTCGTACAATGTGCGTAACCTATTACTTGGCGGTGAAGTAAACTAAAATTAAAACCAAATAAAGAAATCCAAAGCGTTCACGATGTTCTAAATAATAACAATAAGTAAAACCTAAAATATAACATCAATCCGACAAGTGGGCCACGATCATGAGATCCCATGATGGGCTTTTCTTGACTATCGGGCCCACCCTTTTGAACCAAAAGTTGTCTTCTAACTAAGAGGCCCTCCCTGGACATCGCCATTGAGCCAGATCGATGATGGGGCCCTCCTTTTGCTTACGTACATGCGTAGGGAGGATGGTGTGCATGCGCGTGTGCACATGTTGTCCCCATCAACGTAGCTACAGCAGGTAGCTGCTGCAAATTTTTTAAAAAAAATGGAGAGAGAGGGATACCGAAAAGGAAAAAAGAGGCAAAGGGGAAAGAAGAGAAGAAAAAAGAGGGAAAGGGGAAAGAAGAGATTGAGAGAGAGAGAGAGAGAGAGAGAGAGAGGAAGAAGAAGAAGTAGAACAGGAAGAAGCTGCAGCCGCAGCTACCCAAGGAGAAGAAGAAGAAGAAGAAGGAGAAGAAGAAGAAGAAAAGAAAGGAAAAAAGGTAAGGTATTTTTTATTTATTATTATTTTTTTTTTCAGGGCCCGTAACAGCCGTTACAGGTCCGAAACGGCCGTTATGGCACGTAACGGCCGTTACGGTCACAGAAATCTGTAACGGCCGTTTCGACCCCGTATCCGGTAACGGGTCCCACCGTTACCGTTATGTATCGGCTGTTACGGCCGATACGTAACCGATTTGGGATACCATTACCAGTTGTCAATTGAGACTAATTTCAAAGTATTTAGGAGTGTTTGATGAAATGATCATCACATATACTCTAAATGTTATGCATTCAATTTGAATATAGCTGTATTAGTTCAGTCAGATATCGCATAGCTTAGGACCCTATACAAAGGAAACCTATTATGTGCACTTCTGTTTTGAGATGATGTGCACTTCTTTTTTAGATGTTATGATTTAAAAGTGTGTATTAAGGTCTTTTTTAACAATTCCTGAAGTTTCATTGAAAAATTCAACCAATTTCCCAATGTTTCCCCATGTTCCCAAAAAGTGTAATAAATTACCTGATACAAATGATATATCCCGTGCAATAACCGAGATACATCTATATCCCAAGGATAAAGATGCGATACGTAACGCGATACCAATATTTCGAACACTACCTCCACCCACGTCCTTTTGGACCTTCCCCTTGCCATTCTAGAGCCTTCAACTTGTACCAACTCAGTCCTTCTAACTAGTGCAATTCTTGGTCTCCATTGCACATGACCGAACCATCTAAGTCTACTTTCCCTCATCTTATTACATATTGATGCTACTCATAAGTTCTCTCAAATGCATTGAGACTTGATTCTAGTACTAGCCCATTGATCTGCATTGATATCTTATTACCTATTGGTCTCCATTTCAGTTCCTGATTCTAAAATAGTTGATCAAAATAAAAACATAGCATCAAGACTTGGTTTTGCTCATTTATAAGCCTCTATACCCTAGAGTGTTCCTGCAAACCTCTAATTTAGCGTTTAACCCTATCAAGTCTACTCGACCAACATCACATCATCTTCAAACAACATACTCCAAGGGACTTAGGTACCGGTGGTTAATTCATGTAGTGTCCAGGATGAGGTCCCTTTGGTGCGATAGAGCATCCCCATGTGAGGATGGGCCTGGTCCAACACTTGTTGATTCCCTATGTCTAGCGCTTGGAGGTGAGATCCATTTCATAAGGCAAACAGTAAATTCTCACTGTTTGTGGAGAAATCCCTGAAAGAGTTGTTGGAAGTGGAGTTCTACTGGATTTTCAGCAGATTTGGTGAAGGTGAAGAAGGTGGCCATTCCTTGTCTCAAAACAATCTTCCATGATACATGGTTTTGCATTTGTATGTTTTTACTCCAAAGGGGAAGGAGAGGAAGTCATAGAGAACTCTGATGAGAAATCAATCGAAGCATCAAGTTTATAGCTGCACGAAGCATGAAGTGAAGCGGCAAAAAAATCGGGTGGGTTAGCGGGAAAGCGTCTATTTCAACGTGTTATCAAGTGTAAACGGCTAGGAAGCAGTAGGAGCATGAGTCCAAAAAGTGATTCAAAGCAGGAGTGTGCCTAGTTAGAAGGATCCTGCAACTGTAAGGGACTTAAGTTCCTAGGCCTTCTACTAATCCACAAGTGGTTGACAGCAATCAGGGGGAGGTCTTGTTTGGTTAAGCAAAGTAGTTGAATCAGATAAATCTTGAGGAAGAGGAGATGCTAGCCAATGGTTATGATTCAAGCTTGCAGCAGCCCAATCATTTAGGAGTCAACGAGAGTGAATGGCAGATCTAAACTACAATACAGGTAGGCAAGTCAATTGGCATCTCATTCAGTGATGATGAAGAGAATTTCCACCCCCTGATTAGGTTTCAGGAAGAGAAAGAAACAGGATTCATCATTCATCAACACATGGCCAAAGGCTTATAACAAAAGGCAAAATGTATCTGTTGGGAGCATATCAAGGGGAAACAAAAGAGATTAAAGATGAAAATATTATCATGGAACTTGCAGGGTATGGTCCGTCCTAATATGCATGCTATTTATCAAGGAGGCATGTTTCTCACAGAAAGTTCAGGCTATTGCTTTCCAGGAGACAAAATCTACACTTCCCTTATTCAGTCTTTGTGGGGTAACAGAGGTTCAAGATGGATTGCTTTGGATTCGGTTGATTCATCTGGGGATAATTGCATGGGTATGGCGAATGGACATGCTTCAGAAAACGGGCAGTTATGTTGGACAGTTTCGAGAGTGAGCTGGCGTTTCTATTGGGTGCTGTCCTGCTAATGGATATTTATGGATCATGCCTTCAGAATCAACGGTCGATTTCTGGGATGAATTAGACAAAGCACAAGCAAAACAGGATCCATCTTCGTGCATTTGCAGTGACATTAACACGATTCACTTCTCGCATGAAAGAAGGGGTGGGGATAGGATTAACCCAAGTATGCATGCTTTTCCAATTGGGTTAATTCCCACGACCTAAACAACCTTCAAATGGGGTTGTCAAATTGCATGGACCAATAATTAGGAAAGCTCGACGATGTCCAGCTTAGGTAGATTCCTGGTTTTGATGGAGTTGGAAACTTGGTTTCAGGGCGACAGTTGATGTGGCATTCCCTGTCAGGTTTCATATCATTGTCCGGTTGTGCTGGAGACAAACAAGGAATTTTGTGGCCTGATTTTGTTCCGTTTCAAACTAATGTGGCTTGAAGAGGAAGGATTCACCACTATCAAGTTGAACGATGATGATATATTAAAAAAGGCCGAGGCCAAAGAAAGAACAAAAACAAACACAAAAGTACAACAACACCCAGCAGAATGCCCCCAATATGATAAGGGAAGGATGAAAAGAACTAAACTTTCACCCAATCCTTCATATTAAGAATTGCCATATTGAATACTTGCACCGGCCCGCTCATTTTGCTCCTAAAACAACGTTGGTTCATTTCCCACCATAAAGCCTATAGAGTCACTAATAAATAGGATTAATCGCCACCGCCTATTCCCTTCTTTCCCTATCCCCTCGCTGTGCCAAGCTATGAGAAACTCCC
The DNA here is from genome assembly GCA_037074715.1 of Magnolia kwangsiensis. Lineage (NCBI taxonomy): Eukaryota > Viridiplantae > Streptophyta > Magnoliopsida > Magnoliales > Magnoliaceae > Magnolia > Magnolia kwangsiensis. Next base: position 17,882,826 of record CM073577.1, on the reverse strand, counting down.
TAGTTGTCTTCGGGAACACCCAAAGAACCCCGAAAAATTGTAAAAGAAGATCCTAAACCTCTCTGCAAAAACATGGCGAAGGGATAAGTGATCCGTTGATTCCGCATCTTTGAAGCACAACAAGCAAACGTTTGGGAGATACATATTCCACTTACAAAGATCGTATATTGTTAGCACTTTGTTCCTGCATACAAGCCAACCAAATGCTGCCACCTTCAATGGAGCACCATAATGCCATAGATATGCCGTTGCCGCAATCTCAGAATGATCCTCACTCACACCCAAAAACTGTTAGAATGATCTAACTGAGAAAGAAATTGTCTTCGATTTGCACCATCGCAAGGAATCCACTTCTAAGAGTAGTGGGGAAATCTTTGATAACATCTCAAGCAATAGAACCATCTCTTCAAACTCCCCATCCTTCTAAAAATAGGACTACATGTAACCTCCTCCCCTCTTATCAAATAACAATTGCTCACCACCTCCCCCTCTACCCTGGCTACCCCAACTAAAGATGAAAACCTCCTAGCCAAACTCTCATCTCTCACCCACCTATCCTCCCAAAATCTAATTCTTTTACTATCCCCCAAATGGAAGCCTATTCCCTCACATACTCTCTTTTAAGGATGTTACTGACTTCCAAAGGTAAGAAGAATGATACAAGGATGATTCCTTCGTCCACCACCCTCCTTCCATCTAGCTTCTCCCTCCACTCCAAACCTCCAAACCCATTTCCCCAAAAGAGCTAAATTCATCTCTTCTAACTTTAAGATCCTTGCACCTTGAACCGTTAGTTTACAGACTTCCTCCCATTTCATAAGATGGAACTTGTGTTTCTCCCCCGACCCTCCCCACAAAAAATCCCTTCTTCGTCTCTCCAAAGCATTCAAAATAGATCTTGGGTATTTAAACAGAGACATAAAATAGAACAGAAGATTCGACATAGAATATTTAATCATTACCATCCTCCCACCCATCAATAAGTACCTCAACTGCCATTTTGATATCTTTCTTTCACATCACTCAATAACTATATCCCACATATGCTTCATCGGTCTTCCTATACATAACGGAAGCCCCAAGTACATTGTTGGAAAAGAAGTTTCCCTGCACGTAAATTCCTCTGCAAATGCCCGCACTTTTTCTTTGAAATGCCTACTCCTAAGATCTCACTCTTGGAAATATTTACTTTCATGCCAGAAACCACCTCAAAACTCACAATAATCGAGCAAAGAATTTCCACAAAAAATATAAATAAAAATCATTCGCCTTGCACAATAAAAGTGTATCATCTACATACTGAATATGAGTAATCTGAAAATTCGTGTTATCTACCCCAAAGCCTTTAACAAATCCCACCCGAACTCCGCTGTGAATCATTCTACTAAGGGCCTCCATAATTGTGACAAACAAAAAAGAGGATAATGGATCGCCCTGGCGCAACCCTCAAGAAGCTACAAAAAAACCTTTTGGCGAACCAGTCACCAGGATGGAAAATTTTGTCGATCTGACACGTCTAAATCCAATATCGCCATTTTGGACCACATCCTATTATGCCTAACCTATAATCTAGAAATGTCCAACCCACATGATCATAAGCTTTTTCGACATCAAGCTTGCAAACCATACCTTCCTCCCATTTCCTATAGTAAGAATCCACACATTCATTGGCCAATAGAAAGCAATCAACAATTTGTCTACCATCCGTAAAAGCCCCTTGAGATTTTGAAATAACATTCCCCAACACTTTCCTAAACCTTGAAGCCAGCACCTTTGCTAGAATCTTATATGGACCCCTAACAAACTGATAGGATGAAAGTCTTTCAAACATTCTGCTCCTTCCTTCTTGAGAATCAAAGGTATAAAAGTAGCCCCTAGTTGTGAACTTGTGATGCGATTATACCTTTCTTGAAAAATTCTTGCATGAAACCAGCACCTTTCGTGCACTCCCAGAATTTTGGTTGATGAAGTTGAAAAAGTAAAACAAAATGAGCATTTCAATGGTGTGGCGAATGCTAAGACTTCTACTTTAGACATTCAAGTATTGGATACTAAAGAAGAGTGAATTTCTTTATCCAAGGAACAAATTGACAGATGGGCTACTCTTAAGTTAGAGCATGAAAGGAAAGTAAAATAGGAGGAAATTATATGGCGTCAAAAATCAAGGGCAACGTGGCTTAAAGAAGGTGATAGAAAAATTAAATATTTTCATGTCATAGTTAATGCAAGGAGGCAAAACAGAATTCATAGCCTTGTGGTAGGTTGCAAGAAGGGTGGAGGATAAGCAAGAACTTTGTGAGGCAGTTGTTGACTTCTATTCTAATCTTTTGTCTAAGGGACAGGCAGGTTAGGCCAACTCTATAAAATTTGCAATCTGGTCCATTTAAGAGAGATGAAAATTGGTTTGAACTTGGAAGGATCATTTGGGGAAGAAGAAGTCGGGCTCGTGGTGTCGGAAATTGGAGGAGATAAGGCCCCTGCTATTGATGGGTTCCCAATTGCCTTTTTCTTTTTATGTGTGTGTCAGGAGTTTATCTCCAAGTTTTATAGATAGGCACACTATTTAAAGATTTGGGAGCTCCTTTTATTACCCTCAGTCTAAAGAAAGACGGTGTGAAGGCTTTGAGAGATTTCAAGCCAATCAGTCTTATACATAACTTGTACAAATCTTAGCATAGCTCGTGGCTAGACGACTTAGCAAGGTTCTTAAGGTGATTATTTCAGGGTACTCAATAACAGTAACGGTGGCCATAACAGCCAGCCTTATGGCCATTACGATATAGGCTGTAACGCCGTTATGGCCCTTTGATGGTGAAAATCTTTTTAAAGGAAATATTGGCCCATATCAGCCATTACATGCCTCTTTTTTTAAAAAATAAAATAATAATAATAATAAATAAATAAATCAGATGTTATGGCCATGTAACGCGTAATAGGCACCATTGTTAATAATGGCTAAAGCCCTGAGTCAGGCATGATTGACACGGCAGTCACAATTGGTCTGATCATTGAATTCAAGGTGTGCATTGATTAGCATTTGCAATTTGCAGATGACGCATTGTTTTTTTTGTGATGTAATCAAGTAACTAATACGAGATGGATCATTAGATGTTTTTAGGCGGTTTCAGGGCCAAAAAAAAAAAAACTTGACATGCTTAAAAGCAAGATGTTGGGATTCATGTGGGCAAGGAAGGAATGTGAGAGGTGGAGAAAGTTTTCAGCTGTAAAGCAAACAATCTTCCCTCTTCCTATCTTGGGCTTCCACTTTGTGTTGATAAGCCCAGTAAGCATTGTAGGACATTGTGATCGAAAGAATGTAAAGGAAGTTATCTATCTAGAAGAGCATCTCTCTCTCTCTCTCAAGTTAATCAAGGTAGCCCATTCTAATATGCTGGTCTACTATATGTCCTTTTCAATGCCCCATTGTGGCATTCGATGCATTGAAGAATTCTAATAGGTTTCTATTGGGTTCACATAGATGAAAAGAAGAGGTTTCATTTAGTGGAGTGGAGCAAGGTGTACAATCTACAGATGCAAGAGGTAAGGGTCTGATTGTTTTGCAAACTATGAATCGAGCCCTACCTAGAAAGTTGGAGATTTGAGACTAAGGTAGCCTGTGGAAGCAAGTCATATCCAAATATGGGGTTGACAAGGGCGACTCGTTAATGCTTGTTCATCTTTGTATAGATCATCAAGCACTTGGAAGGCAGTTGCAGGCAGTATACAAGATTCTCCAGTGGGAGGTCATATGAAGTTGGTGGTGGGGGGCATATCAGGTTTTGGATCAAACCGTGGTACAAAGATAGACCTCTCTCCAAGGTTTTCCCATGCTTTATAGCATTTCCATCAACGAGGATGATATCATTAATCATTGTTGACTTGTTGCAGTTGTATTGGCAGATTGGTCATTTTGCAATATTGGCTAATCACATCTAATCGATATCCCTTGCTCCACATGAGTCAAATAGGTGCAATGGAGGTTTCATTCATCCAGCAAGTTCACTGTAGGGCTTATGACTCAGCAAAATCTGTCTCTTTCGAGAAGCCATCCCTCACCTTGAGTGCCAAGCGATTGCCAGGTGGCATGCCCTCAGTTCAAAGTGCTCCACTTGAAGGCCAAGACGTCAACAAAGGACCAACAATCCTCAACACGTCTCACCTAGCCCATAAGAGAAGACCTAAGGCTGAATTCATTGACACGTGTATCCACGTGTGAGAATCCTACATGCGAGATGGAGCTCGCACATACCCAATTTCGGTAAGTGAAAAGCATAATCTCTTCTTATTTATACTCAGAGAGGAGATTTTATTCTCCCCTATTGCAGAGGAGGGCGCCATGAGATTCTTCTGAAAAAAGACAAACTCGCTCCTTATTCTAAGGTAAGGGGGGGAAGCCACAGTAAGGGAGGGCTTATTACCATCATGTCAACAGAAGGTGGGTCCCATTCTTAGTTTAATGCTTCTCCAGGTCAGTTTTTAAGGGGAGGAGGGGATCAAGCAGTTAGGGCCAACGAATTCGAATCTAACAGGGACAAGGCTTTAGTAGTTGCTTGAGAATATTTTCACGAGGTACGGGAAGGAGCATTAGGAGGAGTCAAAGACATGGGCACTCTAGACATGAGTTCATTTCAGGCAACAGTCGACAGGGCAGATTTTCAAGTTAGGGAAGCAGATCATCTTCACAAGGTGGTTGGGACAACCATAAGGGGACCTCCAGTCAATACTTTGTCTGTGGAGGAGATCGACTGGACGAAAGATGCTATCGACAAGGTAGGAAGGAAGCTCGGTATGACATTTCAGGCATGCGATGATGACACTCTGGCATTAATCTACTTCACTGAGTAGAGATGCTCCTTGGGCATCAGACAACCGTTGCTACACACTTTATCTAAACAGAGGCAACTCATGCGACTTGAAAGCTGTAGTAACTACAATCTAGGGAGTAAAGCTAGCACTGCACTCAAGGGTAGAAGGGCAAGATCCATGCCCCAATGATTATTCTTAACTAGAATGTGTGGGTCTAAGGTGCAGGGTCAAGAGCTCCCTAGTTAAGGCTACATGCAAGAGATCAAAAGTGCAGGTCACATCTCTACAAGAAACCAAGTTATCCTCATTCGAGGATTGGTTCTGGACTCAATATGAGTTATGAAGGAAATGGGTTTTGTCTGTCTGGATGTGATTGGTTCTTCTGGGGGCATTGTAGTGGCTTGTAATTCTAGCATTTGGTGTAACGAAGAAAGCTAGTGTGGTGAGTTTTCAGTTTTGGTCATCTTGGTTGATACCCCTTCCAACTTCGGGTGCATGTTTACGACAGTATATGGCCCTTAAAAGGTAAATCAGAGTTCTAGATTCTAGGAGGAACTGAAAGGTATCTCAATTGGATCCAGTGAGCTGACTTAATCTTCCTATGACAGGAGCCAAATTTACTTGGTCAAATGGTTAGAACCCGCCCATTATGTCACGTTTGGATAGGTTCCTTGTTAATACGGGATGGTTGGACCCGTATCCATTGGCCTAGGAGAGAGGCCTTCCTAGGCCCACGCCTGATCACATACCTATCCTTCTCCAACTAGAAACCAAAAGCTGGGGTCCAAAAGCATTTAGGTTTGAATTGATGTGGCTCGAATCAAAGGGTTTTTATTAGTGGAAAGATGGTGGTTTTCGTTCCAAGTAGAGGGGACAGATGGTTTTAAGCTGCACATAAAAATTGAAACTTCTAAAGGAAAATCTAATGGCCTGGAATAGAGAAGCCTTCGAGGCTAAAGAGAATAAGCCAGCTGGTGTGCTAGAAGAGATTCATGCCATAGATCTAAAGGAAGAATGGGGTGAATTATCCATTGAGGATAAAGAAAGGCAGTCTGCTCTTTCGTGGAATTACTCCAAACATCTCAAGGAGGAGGAAATCAAGTGGAGGCAAAGGTCGAGGGTGCTTTGGCTAAAGGAGGGAGATACGAATAAGCGGTTCTTCCACAGGATAGCTTCCGCTAGGGCCCAATCCAACAAGATCTGCTCCCTTATGATGGATGGCTCAAGACTCGAGAAAAAGTATAAAGCGTGCGAGGCAATTGTGGGATTTTATAAGAATCTATTATCTAAAGACCATTGGAACTGGCCGAGATTAGATGAGCTCCATTTTGATGGCATCCCGGAAGACCTTGTCGAATGGTTGGAGAGGCCTTTTTCTGATGTGGAAGTGAAAGAAGTTGTGGATAGCTTGGGTCGAGATAAAGCACCCGGGCTCAACAACCTCCCCCTTGCATTCTTTCAAGTCTTCTAGAATATGGTTAAAGTCAATGTGACAAATTTCGTCAAGGAACTTTTCGTTTGGATCATTTATCCCCATAATTGGGAGCCTCCTTCATTACTCTAATTCCAAAAATACAAGGCGTGAAGGGGCTGAAAGATTTCAGACCTACTAGTCTAATAGGAAGTACAAAATTCTGGCCAAAGTTCTTGCTTCAAGATTTAAGGCCATATTGGGAAAAATTATTTCTCCCAATCAGGGGGCCTTTGTGGATTGAGGGTAAACTATGGACAGCGCTCTTATTGCTCATGAGTGTACTGATTCTCATTTTAAAGAAAAAAAATCGGGAATTATTTGTAAACTCAATGTTGAGAAGACCTATGACCACTTTGAATGGGAATTTTTGGACTACATGTTGGGAAGATTGGGTTGCAAAGAGATGTGGAGGAAATGGATCCAAGCTTATGTTTGATCTCCTTTATGGTGTTTAGTGCTTGTGAATGGATCTCCAATGGGTTTCTTTAAACCGTCTCAGGAGTTAAGGTAGGGGGAACTGCTCTCTCTGTATCTCTTTCTTGCTATTGGGGAAGCTTTCAATCAAATGCTTGCCAAAGGCCAAGAGACTGGCCTTATTAGCAATTTCTCTATGTCTAGAATGGGTGATCGGATTTCACATCTCCAATTTGTTGACGATACGATTATCTTTTGCGAAGCAGACCCATTCATGGTTGATAATATGTGGAAAGTGGTTACATGCTTTGAGGCGGTGTCAATGCTGAAGATTAATGTCAAGAAGAGCGAAATGTTGGGAATTCATTTACCTAAGGAAGAAGTTATATATCTAGCATAAATTTTTGGATGCAAAGTTGGTTCCTTTCCCTCCACTTATTTGGACCTTCCCTTATGTATGAGCAAGCCAGCCAATCACTTATAGGATAAGGTGGTTGAGAGATTCAAAAGGAAGCTATCTAAGTGGAAGAGTCATTATCTTTCACTAGGCAGTTGTATTACTCTCATCAAATCAGTCTTATCCAACTTGCCATTATACTTTATGTCGCTATTCAGGTACCCACGGGCAGTCAGGCCAGGGAAAGATTGGATTTTCTTTTGAGAGGTTCCGTTGAAGGATTCAAGTTTCATTTGTTGAAATGGGATGAGGTTTGCAAACATGTGGATCAAGGAAGGGCGAGGGTGCGAGACTTGGGAAGTGTGAATGTCTCCCTTCTCGGCAAATGTTTTTGCCATTTTGGGACGGAAGAGGGATCCTTTTGGCACGAGATTGTTGCTAGCAAGTACAGCTTTAAGGAGGGTAGATGAGAGACAAATAAATCTTCTTTATATAGGGCCTCCCACATTCGGATATCAGTGTCAACCATTAGATCGGAAGTTTGGCGCAGCATTTCATTCTCTATGGGTGATGGCTCTAGAGTTAGATTTTGAAAGGAACCTAGTGTGGTGACTCTCCACTGCAGCTCAATTTCCCTAATATGGCTAACCTTGCCCCATCAAGAGGTCTTAAAGTGGTGGATTACTACTACATTTGTGGCTCGTCCATTTCTTGGGCTCCTCTTTGCAGAAGAAGCTTATTGGATAGTGAGGTTAACCAATTCGTAGCCCTTTTAGCCCATTAGCAGCATGTTCATCCTCCAGGTGGGGCAGATTCTATGGTGTGGAGGAAGCATAACTCGGGCCGATTGTCGGTCAAATCCTTCTACAAGTTAATTCGGAAGGAGTATGGTGTGAGCCGAGGGGAGTACGCATATCTTTTTTGGTTTTATGGTGCACCGCCCATAGTATCAGCCTTCACTTGGTGGGGAGAAAGAAGGTTCTAACGATAGACAATCTCCACAAGGTATCTTTGGTTATTCCAAACATGTGTTGCATGTGTAATCAAGACATTGAGTCCATCAACCATCCGTTCATCTTTTGTCCTTTCACGTTTAAGATTTGGAACTATTTTGTAGCTGCATTTGGGGATCACCAGGTCATACTGGGATCAGTTTGGGATTTGTCATGGGCATGGCATGGGGGTACTGGGGGAAGGGAAGACTGATTTAGCTGGATTCTGACGCTTTAGCAGTTTGGGATGAAAGGAACGGTAGGGAGAAATTCCACCCGCTCTGTCGAAGCAGTTGTGGAGGTGGTCAGATCGTTGGTTTCTGATAGGAAATCCCTTTCCTGTAATCACTGTAAGCCGGTAGCTTTTTCGGCTCCCAGCAGTTTTTCCTTTTCCTTTTTGTATTCTTTTACTGCTTTTGCAGGTCTTTAATAAAATTTTCCATCACCCTTCCAAAAACAAAGAGTCAAGAGTCTTAGTTTATATGGGAATGGAGAACACTCAATCAAGTTTTGCCATTAAATAACGAGGTGACTGACACAAGTTAAAGGAAACTCACCCGATTCATTCTACTTCTTTATATCGTAGAAACCCAACCCACTTGAGGAAACTTCTACAGTTAAGTTTACCAGTTCCAAAGATTCGTGCAAGTCAAGTAATGCCATGCATTTTAAACTTTTGACCAAACTTTCGGCAGTTTTCGACTAGTGAGTTCCAAATATTTTGACTACAAGTGTATTCAAGTTTTGAGTTTCATCTTACACGATTAGGGTTCTATTGACAAAAGGATTGAGGACAAGACAACACTGAAGAATTCATACAATCAACAGCCAAAGGTGCAGGAGAACTCCAACAAATGGAAAACACAGGTGAGCTTCACAAACGTTACTACCCAAAAGAGGGTGGTGGTTAATCCTTTTTTTTGCAAACCCCAAAAGCTTGGGGTTCTTGACAGAGATAGATTTAGATTTGGGGAATTTTTCCACTGTTGATTCGGAGCTTTCGGTTGTAGAGAAGAAAGACAAAGATGAAGAAAATAAATTAAATTTTAGAGGTTTTCTTTAAGCCAACCCCAATTAATTGGGATGAGGCTTATTATATGATCATGATGAGGTTTTCTTTCAACTTCTCTATGAAATGGAAAAGGAATAGGGAATATGAATTGACCTTTTTCAGCTTTTTTCCCTTTTTTTTGGAAAGGTTATAGTACCCGGGATTGAACCCTTGATCACTCACATACACACACTCATTTTTTCCCCCTAAATTTCCTCGTATAATACTATCCGATATCAGAAAAATATCCCAACTCATCCAAGTTACTGAGTCGACTCCCCAAAATTTAAATTTTGTAGCTCGAGGAATCAAGTCAATCTCTCAAGTTTACGATCTTAGTCTAAACTAAACCAACACCATCTTGGAAATTCCCAAATAGATTAAAGAAACTAAAGAAAAAATTAGGACCTTTGGTAGCAGGCAGAAAAAAAAAAAATTAGCACTCGCAAGTGAGCTTCTTTACAATTACCATAGAAAGTGTACCCTTCATAGAGAATGGAAATCTTACGGGAGAGTTCTTTATCTCTTGAAGAAATTCAGTAAGTGCAGAATCAGCTTGTTGCCGTATTTCGTGGCTAGAATCGCTTAGCATGTTGAACAAACCTGACAAATTTGATGTCTCATGAGCCAGTCATAATTTCCAATAACAGAACTACAACTCTCTCAAAGGAAGTATTATTTGTAATGATGGCATACCATCAAGAAAGTCTGGAAGAAAACCAAGCATGTCAATTTCAGGATTACTATCCAATACTGTGATCCAGCCAACCAAAAACTGGCGGACATAAGGATTTAGAACGTTCATGCGCTCCCTTAGCAGCGGTATAAATTCTTCAATGCTGCAAAAAGAATCGAGGCAATAGAGTAAGTCATACAAGCATATTATCCAATTTCAATTTTTGTATGCTGAAGTTTTTGCTTGTATAACTCAAACACATAAGGTAGACACAAGATGGTGCACCTGAATTGGTCGCTTTCAGTTACAATATCCTGGTTAATAATGTGAAAGAATTAAAATTCGAAGGTATGTTTTTCTTTAGATAATTGACAAAATCCAATCACCATCATCATCTTAGCTTCTCCCAGTAATTTGGGGGTTGGCTTTAAAGTTGAAGATTCACAAATGTTTTACAATTGGCTGCCCACCAGACATTTACCTTCTCATTTTACCCTGGCAATTGAAACCCAACTTGGCAGAGGCTCCCACTGACACCACTCACATACCAACACAGTACTGCTCAGTATTGGTCCCCAGCATGAATATTACATGCATGCCCCAAAGGGTGAGCAAGCAATGTCGGGTCATTGAGGAGCAGTTGCCAGGGAAACCTCTGGGCACCAAGCAACCACACATAGATGAGTTCCTTTGCACCAGGTATAAATGCGGTTACCTGAGATGCCACCAAGGCACACTAGCCTATCACAATTACCTATCTATGAGTTGGTTAAGAAGTATGGCAGTATTTTACCTTTACAAGATGGTCTAGAAGATGAGCAGCACTTTGCACATTTGCATCTGAATCTGCTGAGAGCTTACAAAGAGCGTTGAATATCTGATTGAAGAATACAATGATCTCTCCTCTTACAACCTGCACAACAGTTTAGACTGGTTAGGCCCCACCATAGTGAATATATTATTAATAGAATATTGGGAGTAACATATCTGTATAATAAAAACTATCCACCCTCACCTTTGCTATGTTATACAATGCTTCACATGCATAATAGCGCACCCTGCTATCTTGGTCAGAAAAGCAATTAAGAACTGGTGGTACAATTTGCTACAGGTTACATCCAAAAGAAATAAATTATTGATAGCATATCCAGGAAAAGAAAGAAAGAGAAATGACCCAGCATAGATAAACTACTTAAGACATCACAATTTGAAGATAAGCTTGCATGAAAACCTGGATATTGTGGTGATTTTAATATCGAAATGCAACATATAAACAGTGTTAGAATGCTCACAACTACCATGAACATTGAACAATATGAAACCTAAAAGCTTGAATCACTATTCGCTAATTCAACTTGGTTCTCGGATGCTCAATTCACATGTCAACTCTCCAACATCTTGGAGAGTTGCCTGCAAGTCAGCAACACAACCATAGTCTTTTTTACTTTGGGTCATTGGGACACAAAATGTGAGTACTACTAGAGAGACGAGTCTCAAATTATCGTGGGCTTACGCCAAGTGTCAGCATTGAGTGCGTGTCTTTTTGCATTGGTTATGAACCAGTTGACGAGGCATTTACAGGAAAAGGTCCCATGGCGTATGTGGTTTGCAGATTAGATAGCTTGGATTGATGAGACGAGTAAAGGGGTAAACACAAAGCTAGGATTAAGGAGGGATGCTTTAGAATCTAAAGGCCTGTTTGGATTATGGGAAAAGAAAAGGGAAGAAAAGAAAATGGATGCCTTCTCTGGTTCTCCCATGACAGGACATTTCACCATGTTTTGATAGCAAGGAGATATTGGATTTCAAAATACAATCATTACCCAAACACCATATTCAGATTCTCAAGCACGAAATACAAGGTGACTTTTGTGAAAGCTTTATTTGGATTTTCACTGGTTATCCAAACAAGACCCCTAAAATGGAGTCCATGGGAATCCATGCTCATAAGGAATCTAAGGAAATCATCATTAGATAATCATTACAATTTTTTTCTTTTATTTTCTTTTTCTACCATCAAAACAAGCCCTCAAGATTTTAAAACTAGTCGGACTAAATTAGAGCATATGGGATGCAACTTCAGTAAAAATAGGAGTGGAGAGACTGTGAAGGATGTTGCTCATAGAATTAGAGCTGGGTGGATGAAGTGGAAATGTACCTCCAGAGCTCTCTGTGATCGTTGCATACAAATCGAATTGAAGGGGAAATTTTATAGGTTAACTATGAGACTAGCTATGCTTCATGGGACAAAATGTTGGAGGCTTAAGGAAAAACTTGTTCATATGATGAGTGTAGCTGAAATGAGGATGCTGAGATGAATGAGCGGCAAGATGAGGAAGGATAATTAGCAATGAATGCATCGAGGGAACTTAGAAGTAGAACCAATAGGTAATAAAATGAGAGAAAGTAGAGTATATGGTTTTTCCATGTGCAACGAAGACCAAGAACTGCACCAATTAGGAGTGAGTTGGTTCAGATTGATGGCTCTAAAAGGCCAAAGGGAAGGCCAAAAAAGGACATGGGTGGAGGTAGCAAGCAAAGACTTGATGATTCGTGGTTTAACTAAGGATCTGGTCCTTAATAGAGTGGAATGACAAAACAGGACTCATGTAACAGACCCAATTAGTTGGTATAAGGCTTTGACGATGACGATGATGATGGAACACAAGTTTAGTTTTTTTTTTTTTTTTTTTTTTTTTTTTTTTTTTTTTTTTTTTTTTTAATTTTAAACACACGCACAGACACCGCACACACTCACGCCATAGTGGGATTTCACCACCTATGGGTACTCGAACCCTTGACCAGGTGTTGAAACTCCTAAGAGTCTACCACTGGAGTAAGAGCAAGGACCCCAAACAAGTTTAGGTTGAGTGTGGATCTATGCTTTGCAAAGTGGATCAACTAAAGGAAGATTCCCATTGATAACCCACCTTAGGGCAATGACAAGATTGTATGTTGTGCACATGTAGAGACCGTTAGCATTCGAGTTGATTGATGACCATGGCATTTTCTATCATCAACTATATCCCACATAATCGATCCAGTGAGCATTTTCAATTTTTGATCCATGTTTTTGTTGTAAACCATGTTAAACTAGTGTCAAATGGTTACAAATATATGATTCTTCATGTTTCCTACGAAAAATCATGGATTTGGAACTTTGATTTCGATATTTGGGGGAGATGGGTCAAGTTGCAAAAAATGGAGAAAAAAAAATCTCAATTTCTCACAAATCAATTGCAATCTTTGTATCCAAACACAAAATTAAACATGTAACCTGATCTAGTGATTCTTATTCTGCTTTTAAATGTATTACCTGTGTTTCCATAAATGTCTTCTTACGTTTATAAATTATATGAATAGACTTTGAATATACTTGCATCAATTCAGTTGGAAAGCATATATATCAAGACCCCATACAAAGGAAACCCCTATTATGTGTACTTTTTTTGTAATTTTTAGATTTATAAGTGTGTATTGATGTCTTTTTCAATAATCCGTGAAGTTTCATTGAAAAATTCGACCAATTTCCCAATGTTCTCATGTTTCCCAACAACAACGATACATTACGTGATACAACTGATATATCTCATGCGGTAACCGATATTTATTCGTATCCCAAGGTTACGATACTTTACGCGATAACGATATTTAAAACATTGCCTGTATGTCCCTCCATGACTTTCTTGTCTAGGAGCTTCATGCTGGAGGGATAGCTAGTCATTTTGGGCGTGACAAGACTATTGCCATTGTAGAGGAGCGTTTTCATTGGCCAAGTCTCAAGCGAGACGTGGCTAACATTATAGGGCAATGTAGGATTTGTCAGCTAGCAAAGCAGAGGATGCAAAACATTGGTTTATATGCTCCTTTGCTAGTCCCTCACGCTCCACGGGTTGATATTAGCGTGGATTTCATGTTTGGCCTCCCCAAGATGATTAAAAAGCACGATTCCATTTTTGTAGTTGTGGATCGTTTTGCAAAAATGGCTCACTTCCTCCCATGTTCTAAAACGTCTAATGCCACTAATGTGGCTAAGATATTATTTGGAGAGGTAATTCATCTGCATGGTTTGTCGAAGACCATCGTGTCAGATCGAGATGTGCGGTTTATGAGTTATTTTAGAAAACTCTATGGCACATGATGGGAAATAAGCTGCAGGTCTCTTTGGCATACCATCCCCAGTTTGATGGTCATATGGAAGTTGTTAATCGAAGCTTAGGGAATCTACTAGGCTGTCTGGTGGGAGACCAACTCAGGACCTAAGATGTGGTTTTGTCTGTAGCCGAGTTTGCATTTAACAATTCGACCAATAGGTCCACAAGAATGAGTCCATTCAAGATAGTACTTTGGGACAAGCCTAGAACACCTAAAGATCTCATACCTATGTCCGTCTCACATAGGCCATCTGAGTCCGCAGAAGCATTTGCACCACATATTCATGATTTGCATAGTGAGATCAAGAGGTGTATTAATGCTATTAATCAACATTACAAAATCTCTGTATATTCACATCGTAGGTTTAAGGAGTTTCAGGTGGGTGACTACGTCATGGTCTGCATTAGGCCTAAACGATTCTCACAGGAAACCTTGAGGAAGTTGCATGCTCGCAGTGCAGGTCCCTATAAAATTTTGACAAGAGTAGGCCCTAATACGTATGTGGTGGATCTTTCATCTAACATGGGCATTTGCACAACATTCAACGTGGAGGACCTTGTGCCTTGTGACGGACCCACAACTCCATCTTCTAGCCCTCCTGCAAACCTTTCTCCTACACTAGATGACGATGTCCCTAACCCCGACCCCAGCCCATGGCATTTACCAGACCCCACTTCCCACCCATTGCCTTATCTTCCATCACTACCTAGACGAGAGAGAGAGAGAGAGAGAGAGAGAGAGATGATGATTTGGACCACCAAGTAGTCTCTACCCGCCATGGAGGGTATCAAAAATACCTCGTGAAGTTGAAGAACAGGCTGGAGTCAAAAAACACCTAAATTAGAGAGACAGAGTTCCAATGCATTGATCCCGACCTCCTCAAGCGTTACCATAGCTTTATTTTGCCAGTGGCGATTTCTTCTCAATCGGGGAGAGTTGATGGGGACATCAAAGGACCTATTTGAGTGTACCGGAGACGGAGGCGACCACCCACATCAGAGCAACTCTCTTTGTGGATGGGAGACAAGTTCCAGATGGGGCCCGCCAAACCACTTTGAAAACCCCACATGCATTGGACATGCTTCAAGAAGATCCCACTTAAGGATGATACATGTAGGTTGCTTAGGAGACAGTTTTAGTCATAGGAATTTTTTTCATGTCAATCCGACCGTTGAATCTTGTCGATCAGGCCATTAGGCCACCAAATCTTCCAAACATAGGCCCCTTGGACCCTGATTTTGTTTTATTTACGTTTTTTTTGTTATTTTTAGATTTATTTGATGGTTAAGATTGATGGTAAGTGTTTTACTTTGCTTGTTTTGGATGATGGGCCATGTCACTTAAACGAGTTCCATGTTTGTAATTTTTTTTTAAAGTTTTAACATAAAAGCAAGGGGGGACGCCCAACCCTATTGGAAAGCTTGAGGGCAAAAAAGTTTTCATTCTTTTGAAAAGGTGTTCTTCCTCTTCCTTTAAGGTTTGTGAGAAAACACTCCCTTCCAGTCGAATTGTGGAAAGGTAGAAGCTTGCTTGGTGGTAGATTCCTCCAATGTGTTTTTCTTCCTCTCTCTTCTCCAACAAGGTACACACTTTCTTCACTTTTCTTATTCTCACTCCCTTACAACTCCTCTAAACCCATCAAAACCCAATCCAATCCATCTCCTTTCTCTTCCCCCTACCATCCACACATGAACACGCACGCAAGCACGTGCGTCTATACGGGCCGCCATGTGTGGGGCCCCCTTTTGGTACTTTTCCTTCCTTGAGTCCCTTCCAAACCCTACCTATAACGAAGCCCAAATCCCTAGATCCCTAATTACCAAAATCCCTGAACCTCAATCTCTAAACCCCAAAACCCCTAACGAAAATCTGATTTCTTTTTTTTTCTTTAATCTAATTTTATTGGTGTCATTGTTTTCTCACGTGGATGTTGCACTACCCACGCTAGATTGGAAGTCCCTACTTCCAAGTGTGCCACTCTCATAATACTTTATATCTTCGTGCACCGCGTATGTGATAGCATACGCCCTTTGCCTTGCTAATATGAATTTTCTGAATTAATTATGTGAATGTGTTTGATTTTATATGTTGAATATTGATATTGGTGCGTATTTGATCCCACATCTTACATTCTAGGTTAGTTTCACCCTTCCTACATCATGCATGGTGCAAATGATCTCAAGAATGGCAGACCTATCAGTCTTATAGGCAGCCCTTTATAAGATTTTATTGAAAATTCTTAACCAAAGGTTGAGAGGTGGGTTATCCAGGGTGATTTCCACTTTCCAAAGTGCTTTTGTGTTGGGTCGGTAAATTTTGGACAGTGCTTTAATTGCCCATGAATGTGTCGAGTCTTGTTTTAAAGCTGAGTCCAAAGGGATTGTCCATAAACTTGATATGGAAAAGGCATATATGATCACATTAGCTAGTCATTTCTGAAATATATTCTAGGTAGAATGGGATTTGGGATTGTTTGGAGAAAATGGATTCATTCCTGCATTTCATCAGCTAAATTTTCAATTCTCTTAAACGGGTCCCCGTTTGGTTATTTCAAATCTTCTCGAGATCTTCAGCAGGAGGACTGTCTTTCCCCTTTTCTTTTCATAATCATGTCAAAAGCTTTGAGTAGATTGTTGAGTAGAGGTCAGTTAGTGGATTAAATAAAGGTTTTTCCAATAACCTATCTTCAGTATGTTGATGATACTATTTTGTTTTGCAAAACTGAGGCTTCTATGGTGACTAATATGAGGGCTACTGTGGGCAGGTTTGAGGTGAGTTTTGGACTATATTTGAATCTCTCCAAATCAGAAATGTTGGGAATCCATACCCCCAAGGATCTTCTTTCAAGGTTGGCTAGGATCTTTGATTGTAAAGTTGGTTCTTTTCCCTTAACCTATTTGGGTCTTCCTCTCTATTTGGAGAAGCCTCCAAAGCATCTTTGGGATAAAGTTATCGAGCAAATGGAACGTAAGTCCCTAGAAAAGCAAGTTAATCTCTCTTGGGGGTAGATTAACCTTGATCAAATCATCTCTTTCCTACCTACCCTTATACTTTTTATTGTTGTTTCGATCCCCTAAATCAATCATTGACCGTATAAATAAACTCAGGAGAGATTTCTTATGGGAAGGGGGGAGTGCTAACAGTAAATTCCACTTGCGTAATTGAACTAAAGTTTGTAGACCTTATGATGAAGGGGGGGCAGGGATATGTAATCTGGAGCATGTGAATGCATCTCTCTTAGACAAATGGATTTGGAGATTTGGAGTAGAAGGTTGCTCTTTGTGGAGGGAAATTATTGCCGCCAAATATGACCCGTCTCCTTTGGGCTGGTGGACCAAAGTGTCTTCCCTTTATCACACATCCTCTGTGTAAAAGGGTGGCTAGAGTGGCCCATGTTGTTAAGGAAGGTTTTAGTTTCGTCGTTGGGAATGGTTCCAAAGTGAGATTCTGGGATGATGTTTGGTGCGAGGATTCCTTGGTCCGGGCCTCTTTCCTAAATCTTGGTATTTTATGCCCCTTGGATAATGTTTCGATGGTTGCTTGTAGGTCTAGTAAGGGGGTGTGGACTCCTTCCATGTCATAGAAACCTTAGTGATTCCGAATTCGATGACTTGGTACACTTGCTATCTCATTTGCAAGGGGTGAAGTTGGATACGAACACAACCGACCCTTTCGTGTGGAAGTTTGGGAAGTTTGGAAAGTTATTTGTCAAATCTCTATATCAACGGCTTTCCCAGGATGGGCACAATGGAGAGTGTGCTGA
This sequence comes from Magnolia kwangsiensis, assembly GCA_037074715.1. Taxonomy (NCBI): domain Eukaryota; kingdom Viridiplantae; phylum Streptophyta; class Magnoliopsida; order Magnoliales; family Magnoliaceae; genus Magnolia; species Magnolia kwangsiensis. The sequence goes on along the minus strand of CM073577.1, from coordinate 17,865,098 downwards.
TATAGCTTTAATTTGGTCTTATGGAACCCCTGCTAAGGTAGCAACTTTCACATGGTTGGTAGGGAAGAACAAGATCTTGACGATTGATAATCTTCGCAAACGTAACATGGTGTTACCTAATGTATGCATCCTTTACTTGGAGGCGAAAGAGAAGGTGGATCTTCTCTTCTTGCATTGTTCATTTGCCAGGATTGTGTGGTCCTGAATTTTAAAAAAGACGAACATTTCTTGGGAGATGCCAAGGTCAATTGTATCTTTGTTCAAGGCTTGGCATGGGGGAGACGAGGGGTTGCTCGGTAATCGAAGATGGAGGTTAGCCCTGCTTGTGCTTATTTGGTCCATCGGGTTCGAAAGAAATAACCGTACTTTTAGCAATGGGTCTCATGTCGCTGCGGCTATTTCAAGATGGGTCTTTGTTTGTATTTGCAAGTAGTCTTCCAGGCCTACTTAGGAGGTTTTTTCTAGGAGGGTTTTTTTGTTGTCTCTATGGGGTTGTTTCCATGCAGTCTGTTGTGGGCAAGCTTCTAAATGAGGTTTGTATAGTACTCTTTTCTTTGGCTTTTTTTTTTTTTTGTTGCTGTTGTTGTTTTTTAAAAGTTTCTTTTCATCTCTTTAAATATATATATATAGAAAGAAAGAGAGACCATTTTGGAAAATATCGGATGAGGGTAAACCATCACTTTTCGTTTTTTATCTTCTTTAGTTGTATTCAAATGTAATGGGTGATTTGTTTTACACCCACACACCCACTCTTTTCATCTCTGAAAATAGAAAAGACCATTTTGGAAAATATCTGAAGAGGTGTAAACCATCACTTCTCGTTTTTATCTTCTTTAACTGTATTCAAATGTAATGGGCGATTTGTTTTACCCACACCCACCCATGTACACGCGTGCACGCACACATAGTTTGGGCTTAGCCAACATATAATAAAGGTAAAGCCCTGGCGCACGCGCACACACATTTTGGGCTTAGCTGACATATAATAAAGGTAAAGCCCTAGAAACTCTTGATAGGAGGATGTGAATGTAGTGGACACCTGGAAAGTTAACAAAAATGTGTTCAATACAGTAGGTTCACACCCCAAAATGTAAGAATGGATGCTTTTTGAAATTTGAAACTAGCTCTTGATAATTAAAACTTCTTACAAGAATTTGAATGGGGAAAAATCCCCTAGACATAACTCATTCATTTTAGGTGAGACTCAAGTGGGCTATGCAATACACACACGTTATATTGAGTTGGACGAGATCCTCTACCTAGCATTTGTGAATCATGCAAGGACAAGGTCTACATGCTGAGGAAGAGCTGTGTCTGCCTCTCAAATCTGAATTTGAAGAAGAGTCATTATAGGAAGAAGTCAGAAACTTTGAAGAGGGCGATGAATGTTTGCCAAATTTATTTAACCACCTAGACTAACTATTACAAGCATGCCCCAAGAGCAAGCAAGTAAAGTAGGGTCACAGCTGTCAAGCAATACTATCCTCCAGCACAACTATATATAACTTGGAATACATTAAGCTTTTCCCCAACAAATAAAGGCCAACATATGGCTTGGAATAGTTTAAATATTCTATATATTTAAGTTTTTCCAAAAATATAGGTCAATAACAATTACATTTAACATGAAGTAAATACATTTATAATACTATTATACTATTATTTAAACTTTCAAAAAGTACAGGTAGATAACAGTCATAACATCAACCAATATATCATCCCTGATATCTGTTTTTGTGGCATTCAAGATTGCTTGGCAAAAGTTCAATGGCAGACTGCATACCTAACATCAACCCGCTACTCGAGTCCAGAATCGGCACAACATATCACTCTCAGGCAGAGTTCACAGTATTTGCTATAATTTCTCATCATCATGGGCTTCTCCCAAGTATTTTGCATAGACTTTAGGAATCTTATTTCGTCAATCAAGATTTGAAACATGAAATCTCATGATTTGATTGGCCAAGGTTTGATGATTGGTTTGATGATTGGCTGCCTGCTTGATAACAAAACCTTCCTTTATATGAGCATGGGACCAGTTCACACACTGCTGTTTAAAGACAAAATTAAACATATGCTTGGACTTTCAACTTCCAAATTCTAAAGCTAAAAGTCCCAAATAGATGAAAGTTTTCAGCATCCAACTTGATATCAATCCCCGTCCTTTAAACGGGCATGGGACCAGTTAGCGCACTACTACCAGGCAGAACTAGAATCTATTACAAAAATTAAACATGCGCATGGACTTCCAAATTCTAAACGTAAAAGTCCAAGTAGATGAGAGTGAAACAAACAAGTCCAAATCAATATCAAACTGTCAATTAGTGTCATTCTCAACATTTTCATCTTCATCTCCATTGTAACCATATTTCCATCAAACTGGTTTGGGCATGGAAATTACAATTGAGTTTTCACACAAATATCGTCCAAACTATCAATGTTTGGTATATTCTCCGTCGATGATGGGTTCATTATTTGCACAGTCCACATTGTCACAACTCACAAGTAGTGGATGGGTAACCATGTTTTAGAAAAAGGTGGTGAACCATTGTAGTCTAGTATAGTCTCCATCGATGATAGGTTCATTATTTGCACAGTCCACATTGTCACAACTCACGTCTCACAAGTAGTGGATGGGTAACCACGTTTTAGAAAAAGGTGGTGAACCATATTTATAGTATAGCCCGGAAGGGAAACACACACACATGTTTAATTAATTAATTAGAAAAAGGTAATGAACCATTGTTATATTCTACCACAAACATATACACCATTGTTATAGAGTAAGGCATGAGATGAATGTATTAGAAAATCAGTTTGGTTTCATGCCTGGGATGTCCATCACTGGAGCTATTTTCCTACTTTAAAAATTGATGAAGAACTATAGAGGAAATAAGAAGGATCCATGCATGGTCTTTATTGACTTAGAGAAAGCATATGATAGGAACCCTAGAGAGTTGATCGAGTGGGAGTTGGGAAAGAAATGAGTTTCAAGAGGATATATTGACATGATTGAGGATGTGTATGAGGGAGGGTAACAAATGTGAGGACCACTAGTGGAGAGACAAGTTCGTTCCTGATTACTATAGGCTTACACTAGGGGTCGGCATTAAGCCTGTAACTTTTCACATTAGTTGTGGACGAGTTAACGAGGCATTTGCATGAAGATCCCATGGTATATGTTGTTGGTAGATGATGTAATTTCGATTGATGAGATACGGCAGGGCATAAACACAAAGCTAGAATTGTGGAGGGTTGCTTTAAAATATAAAGGATTTAAAATTGGTCAAACTAAAGTAGTGTATTTAGAGTACAATTTTAATAACAATAGGAGTGAAAACAAGGAATTTTTTAAGATTGTTGACCCGGAAGTTTCCCAAAATGACGACTTTCAATACCTTGGGTCAATAATTCATGAAGGTGGAGAGATTGAGAACGATGTTACCCATAGAATTCAAGCTAGGTGGAAGAAATGGAGATATGCCTCTGGAGTTAAGGAATAGCATGTTCATAGGATGTGTAGCTAAAATGAGGATGTTAAGATGGATGAGTGGGCAAGTTGAGGAAAGGTAGAATTGGAAATGATTCCATTCGAGGGAACTGCGAAGTAGCACCAATAAGCTAATGACATATCAAAGCTCTTGTGAAAGGAGTGAGAAGAGGTCCCTCATAATCGGTTTGTTGATGCCCCTTTCTAAGCATATTCTTTCCTTTTGTTTGCTTTAGTGAAGTTACACACACAATCGCGTGGTGAACCACCCTGGAATCAGCTCCTAGCAGTTACAACCCAATATATCTGGACCTATGTTCAATACGATCAACATGTTCTACTTAATATGTTGATATATTTTGATATCTTCTTAATATAACCTTGAAATATATATATATATATATATATATATATATATATATATATATATATATATATATATATATATATATATATATATATATAAGCATGTAATTCACACATTCAACTGTTTGTCTCAATTCCTCACCTCAAGATGCTGAGCAGCTTCTGTCGCCAAACCTACAGCTGCCGCAGCAAGTCCAATCAATCCACCCTACAATTTTTTTAATTAATTAATTAAATTAAGAAAGGGAACTAAAAACAGTACCTAGAAACCAGGAAAAAAAAGTGAGAATGTTCCCTGTTATAGTTTCGTGGGGCCCAGATGAGCAGCGGTCAGATAATCGGAACCATCTGTCTGGTGGGTGCAATACCATGGATGAACCATGGTGCAAAAATCACACTGACCGGATGATCTGACCATCATTCAGTGCCATTCAAATAGGCAGTTGAAAACAAGAAACGGTCGATGGTCCACAATTGATGGGAAAATAATGTACACTAACTGGTAGTCAGGATCATCCACTCCGTGTAATTTTGATTATCGTGGCCCGTCCACAGTAGTGTGCGCAGTCTCATTCATCCAGCAATTGATCGTGCAGGCACCCCTTGAAACACTTAAAGAAGATTTTACTAGAGAACTCTTCCTCCCTCCACGCACCTTCCGATGATTCGCTTGTGAGGAGCATGCGAACTCCAATGTCAGCAAACTTATCACCGCCGTTATCCGACCATGATCTCTCGCCATTGCTAGCTGCTTCACAATCGCTTCTAACTGAAATTTCAACACAAAAAAAAAAAAAAAAAAAAAAAAAAAAAAAAAAAAAAATCATTCTCCGCCAAATTCGAAAGAAATAATAAAAAAAAAAAATACAATAAAACTGGAATTACAGAAACACCTCAAGAGCGGCATTCTTGCGCTTCTCGTAGAGCTTGTCAGCGAGGTTCCGAAGAACCGCTGCCGGAATTATCGAAAGAGCGTCCGCCATAACGAAATGGGCAAAATCAGAGGAGAAAGATCGAGATGCGTTTCCGGATCTTCTAGAAATGGTATTTGAAAATCCCTGATTTGAATTTCCGAGAGGGAGATCGCAGAAGAAGAAGGTAGGGTTTTGGAATTTGCAAGAAAGAAAAGAAAATCTCCTTTCTCAGAAAGAGGATTTCTAGGATTTTCGATTTAGGATTGTTAGTGGGCGGTCCTCTCCTCCACGGCGTTTAAACGCTGGAGGGAGACAGGTTTGGGTATTAACGGAAATGCCACTGGGTTTTTCAGTGAATGGTCGTAATTGCCCTTCCCAGGAAGTCGTGGGATCCAGAGACTGATACTATCCAGGCTTCGGCGGGCGGGAGAACAGCTGAAGCGCAGAAATGCCGGGGCGATTCGCGCGAGGAGAGGGAGAAGGGGCTATTCGCGAGAACCTGCCGGTGAAGAACACGTGTGAGAGATCCTGTCCGTTGATCAGGTGGGACGATGTGAACGGTGGGTTCCAGCATGTGTGCTGTGAACTTCTCTTCCATCTGCCCTCGTCTAAATGCTCAGTAGGTTGGCTCGGTATGCCCCAGCACTTAATGATCACTGCCGTTCATTTAGATCACGTGATTTTATATGAATCAGATAACAGCGATCCTCGCCGCCCCTGTGGATAATGAGTTTAATAGTATCTAACTCACAAGCTTTCCTTCGCCCTTCACGCCGCACATGTGGAAAAGGCGAAATAAGGGACGCGGATTGGCTACCGACGCTGACAGTAGCGAGGTGGCTACTAGACAGTGCTATGTGGGCCTCATAATGATGTATATATTTTATCCACACCGTCCATCTGTGTTTTCAGATCATTTTAGATCATGAGCCCAAACAATAGGCACATCTCCATCTCAAGTGGACTACAGTACAAGAAAACAGTGATGGTCAATCGTTCACCATTAAAAACTTCCTACGGCCCCTGTATTTTTTAATTTCCATCCAACCTGTTGATTAGGTCACAAAGAACCGGACGAAGGGAAATCACGAATATAAGATTCATCCAAAACTTTTGTAGGCTCTAAAAAGTTTTTAATGGTGGGCACTCAATCACCACTGTTTCGTATAGTGTGGTCCACGTAAGATTTTTACCTACATCATTTTTAATCCCATAGCCTAAAATAACCTAGAAAAGTAGATAAAATATATACACCATGGTGGTCCCATATAACACCATCCAGTAGCTACTAGTAAAGCGTTGGTAGCCCGTCCGCGTCCGTATCAAGCCTATTTGTTAGATTCATTTGATGCTTGCCCTCGTTACGGAGAGATTCACTTGTTTCTTGAAATTTACTCATCTTATGAATCTAAAAGATTAGAGATTCATCCCTGATCAAGCTCAGGATAAACTATGTGGGTTTCAACATTAAAGTTGTAAGTTTGAATGCCCGTTGTGGCGTTTGTTAAGTGTAAAATAACTACTTTCTATAAAAGCAAAATTGTTAGAGGATGTAATATCATTGTATATAATTGCATGGGACAAAGGTGGGGTGAAACTTTGCATAAGAATACATGGGACAAAGGTGAAGGGACACCCACACCGTAAATAAATTAGGCTTGATTTCATAGTCCCAGGATATTGTGGAAGAATATAATAAGATTTATAATAAGTGATGACTTAACATAGCAATAAATGTCTTTTGTTCAAATTTTGATAACATTGAATATGCCTAGGTAGTATTTTCTCTCGCTGTGGGTCAAAAAAATAAAGTCAGAATCAAGGTTTAAGAAATCAAATCCATGCAGCTCAAAAATTGAAAATTCAAGCTCAACTTATTCATGGTGTGGGTGTCACCCCAATCTTGTCTAATATGTTTTTGTGCAGAATTCCTCCTCACACATGCGAAGAGTGTTATAGTCCCTCAATATACATTAATACACTATCATTTACCAACTTGAGCTTTTAAACAAAGTGATTATTTAATAGTGGTTGTGAGCCGTGTGTAAATAAAATAAATTAAAAATTAAAAAAGAGATTCCTTCAAATTATTTTTCACCGGACTCAGTTATCAAAATAATCTTTGGTTGATAATTATGACAATAAAAGAATTGAATTAGGTATGCATTTATATATAAAGCAAGATCATATAATTACACCAAGTTCCATAACTTCACTGGTAGACTGAGTGGAGATACCTCATTTCGCTTGAGGTCTCTGTATCGATCCCTAGGTGGGGGTGGATAACATGGAATGTGTGCGCTAACATGGGTGCTGTACAAACAAGCTACCTAAAAAAAAAAAAAGACCATATAATTATAATAATATAGGGCACATCCTTAAAATAGAGCATTTAGACTCAAAGCCTTGGACACTACCTTTAGATGTCAACAGGCAGTTAAATGAATAGATGGTTAAGATAGAGAAGACAACACCGGTTCACATTAAACTCGCAAATGGCTAAATATTATATAGTTGGGATCTTCAGCAGGCTACTCTCAAGACACTGAACATCCCATGTTAAGGCCCATCACATTAATGGTTTGGATCATAGAACATGGGCCCCACTCTTGCAAGATGAAGAGGAGAACCTATTACAGGAATTATCCCCTAGGTATTGCTTAATGTCTATCCCTCTCATAAAAAATGCATACTTAATATAAAAGGTCCAACCGTCAATAGTCGGTCAATGAATACATTTGTTAGACTGACTTTTGCTCTAGGGTACAACTTTTTGGAGCGTGGATTACTTATGGCCTGACCTCACCCAGTAGAGGGTGGCCCTTATCATGGGCCCACCTTGATGTAGATATATTGTATATTCACGTTTACTATCATTTTAGGGCATAACGTGAAAAAGGAACCAAGTCAATCTTAAGGAACTATATCATAGTAAACATTAAAATTATTTTATACCCTTAGTCCATACCATAACTCAAGTGGTAGAATGGGTGAAGATATCTTCATTTTAACACTAAGGTTGCCAAATCCATTCTTCAGTGGGGGTTAGCTCACAAAAAAAAAAAAAAGAAGACCTGTTTCGAGCTATGAAAGTTTTAAATCAAGTTAATATATGTTTTTTTTTAACCTTCATTTAGTTTTGACAGAAAACATGCAGTACCACGGTTTATGGGAAGATTTTAATGGATTTACTTCATTTTTGGACTTGTGCCCAAAAATAATATGGTAAAATGGATGAACCGCATGGATATAAAATACATATATCATGGATGGGCACATGGTAAGGGCCCCGTCATCTTGGGCGAGGCCGTGGCCGCACCTCTTTCGGTGCTTCGTGCTTACTGACTGGTCTGGATCTCACTCCCTTGTGACATTTTTGGCCGGTTCAACTGCGTGAGTGAGTACACTTTAGAAAAGCTTCTCACGGCAAGAGTGGCAAACTGAGGCATCGCAGGGCATGTGCCAACTTGGCACACGTGTGGGATTCGTCTACGTGGCCTGTGAGGACGCAGTTAGCCTACCCAGTCGGAAAACCAGGGTGGTTCGTTCACGGAAGCGGATTGCGTACTGAGTAAACTATGTACGGCCACCGCTATTTATGTATTTTATCCGCTCCGTCCATCCATTTTAAAAGATAATTTTAGAGCTGGAGCTTAAAAATGAAGTATATCCGAACCTCAAGTGGTCCACACCATAGGAAACAATGTAAATTAAACATCTACTGTTGAAAATTTCTCAGGGGTCACAGAAGTTTTGGATCAAGCTTGTACCTGTTTTCCCTTAATCCATGTCTTTGTGATCTTATTAACAGGTTGGATGAGAAATAAACATCGCAGTGGGCCCTAGAAAGGTTTAAACGGTGGAAGTCATTATTCCAACGGTTTCTTACGGTATGATCCACTTGATCTTCGGGTATACTTAAATGTTGGTCTCAACCTTTAAAATAAGATGGAAAAACGGATGTACGGCGTGGATAGACAAGATACATTCACGGTGGGCCTAACAGAGTTTATTCAGTAAGATATGAGCGTACCGAGTAACTCTGATTTCGTTCACTCAATGAGTGGCCTCACGTGTGGTTGAAATAGCGCACTGGCGAGTAATAACCCCCGTAGGCCTAGCTGTAGACGGTCATATCAAGGGCTCTATAGGGATGTATATGTTTTATCCATGCCGTCTATTTATTTTGATAGAAGATTTCAGTCCATAAACCCAAAAAGAAGATAGATTGAAGGCACAAGTGGACCACACCACATGAAGCCGGTGATTGAACTCATAATGTTGAAAACTTACTATGACTCACCGTAATGTTTATTTGCCATCCAACCTACTATTAAGGTCACAGAGACACGTAGGAAGGGAAAATAAATAAATATCAGCTTCATCCAAGACTTCTGTGTCCCTAAGAAATTTTCAACGGTAGGTTTTAAATCTCCATTGCTTCATGTTGTGTGGCCCACTAGAGCCTTAGATATGCTTCATTTTTTGGGTCATGATATAAAATTATATTTAAAAATTTATGGACGGCATGGATAAAATATATAGATTAAGGTGGCCCCAGAGAGCCCATTACTGTCCGTCTCTAGCTAGGTTCCGGTGGGGGTAGTACCCAATCCACGCCCTGGCAGTTTTCTTTCTAATAGCCCATTTTCCCCACATGGGTATGGCCCACCTGATGAGGAGATCGACCTGATTGATTCGCCGGAGCACTTTAACGGTCAGATCCACCCGATCCTGTATCTCATATGTGGCCCTGAATTACCTGTTCAGTCTCTCTCGATTCCGCGAACAGTTACTTTTCCTCGCAAAGAAGAGCACTTTTTAGCTTTTCCTGTACGTTCCCTGTCGACACTATTCCCGTGCACTAGGCACACCGCACACGTGAAATTGAATAGGATTGTTCATCGCATGGACCCCACTATTCGAAATCGTGAGATAGAGAAACAGCTGCGTGCAAGAGTCAGGCCAGTCGTTGGATGATGGGCATGGCGAACCTAAGACTCGCGGAAAATCAAGAACGTCCACTCATCGGGTGGGCCACAGTCGGGTGTTGAATGTACGCTAGCCATACTTTTTTCTGGCACACGTGTCCCACTTGTTGAGTGCATACGCTTGGTATTTGGGCCACGGCGTGTCCTTCGCTTGACCCGTGTGATGAACGGACTGGATCATGCACACGTAGCGTATTGGCACGTGTGCTGCCGCAAGTAGCAACAACGGACATGATAAACGGATTGCCCACAAACCAGGTTTCTTGTGGTGTGGCCCACTTGAGTTTTGGATCTCTCTCTTATATTAGTGCTCATTGCTAAAATGAGCGGGTGAAATAGATGGACGAAGTGGATATGACACATTGCTAAAATGAACGGGTGAAATGGATGGACGAAGTGGATATGACGCAAACATCACGAGGGCCCATGTTGCTTGGGATTACAAGAATCGCCGGGTACCCCTTGTTGCAGGCAACCGCGTCTCTTTCGGCGAAAGAAATGCAAGAAATTAACCCCTTAAGACGCGACCTTTTATCCAAGGTCTTTTCTGAACAGTCCCAAACTTATTTTCTACTCTAAACATTTTAGAGTATAGACATAGCATTTTTGAAGACAAAAATATCTATACTTTTCATTGCATTCCTTTCACTCCCTTGTAACAAAAAACACACGCTGTAACGTTTCAGAAAAATCTATACAAAGACCCAAGTACCACCTCAGGCAAAAATCACGACTGAATCTTTTAAGAGTTAGACGAAAATTAATTAAGTACTAAACTGAATTAATCGGCGAATTAGCCTGAACCACTTTTTATATGGACGGTAAGATCCAAAACCAGTAAAATCGCTAACTTAACATTACCTAGAAACCTATGATCAATCTCAAAACCCAGTTGCTTTCGAGAGCACATTGAAACTCCATATCGGACCTAAACTGCGCGTCGAAAGTTCGATTACCGTGAAATTATACGGTTATGACCGCCTTACTAGGCTTGACAATTATCTCGGGAATCAAATCCAAATAGTATTCTGAAACGTACAACTTAAGCTTGGAGCAAAGTGTGTGAGAAACGTGAATATCTTTAGAAAATGAACTCGAATTTAAGTGAATTAGGCCGTTCGCTTGCAGGCCAAATTTAAGGTTTTAGATCGTCAAATTCTGACCCAAGTACAACCTTAGATCAGGAAAATTTTCGTACACATGTTAGTGCACTTGTGGCCCTGATCGAGTGACGATGACCGTTGAACTGAAACTGGTCTTCCACGGTTGATCCACTGATCTGATCAAACCGAAATCTTAACCTGAAATAGATCCATTGTTAGGGAACTTGTCTCAGACCGTATGTAGACAATGGACCTCCAGATGAGCTCCGTTGGCCCGAAATAGACTCTTTTGGCTATATCCTAAGTACAACATGGCCCTGGGGCCATTGACATCAATTTTGGGCCTATATAAGAGCCTAAACCTACCCATCTCTCATTCCATACAAATTTTCAAATCCTAAGAGAGAGAAGAGAGAAAAAGAGAAGGAAAGAGTGAGGAGAAAAGAGAGACAGTGAGAGACAGATAGTTGATGGGATTCATTCCCATCGTTTCACGGGCTGAATCGTCTCTCTTATGTCACTACATCGACGAATTTGAATCCACTTTTGTATAAGAAATTCTAACCCTAATCTATTTTAGGTATCAAAGTAGACGAATCGATGAAATAGCTAACATATTTCGTGATTTAGGTAGCCGTTGTGCTATAGACAAAGGCGTGGTGTTCAAACTGAGTTCGATACGAGTTTACCGATGGAAGGTGCGGACTATAAACATTTAGGTTATAGTTTTCAAGGCTTTCAATGTCAGTAATGGTTTATGACTGACTTGATTGCTACCATATGCCCTTAGACACGATGTTTTCTACAGAATACATGTGTATAAACTATGTTTATTAACTATGCATTTCATGTGTTTGTTGAAATGTTTAAATGAATATGAAATTTCAATATGTACTTGCCATGACTAATACTCTAAGATATGTAATTGTTATAGGTATGACAACTCCTATGTGAAAGGATTTGCCCTAATATATTTTATAACTAAGTTATATCATGTATATTAAAATATGTAGCCTAAGTGTTTGATAAAATGTCTAAATGAGTAAGTGTTTAGTGAATTGTACTTTACAAGGGTGTTGAGATGAAATGCTCAATTACCTTAGCCATATGAATAAAATTTATTCATATAATGTAAATCCAACTATGTGATTTATGTAAGAGATGTATATGTGTGATAATATGTTCATTCTGTGTCTCATAAAAATGCTCAAATGACTGTAATGTTTAAATTACTTGTTCAATACTGTTATGACTATCACATGTAATTACCTGTTGCATTTGGTTGTGATTGGGACTACTACTTAGTCCAGACAATCGGTAATGATTCCCGAATCAGTGGCTAAGGTCGTTTCGCCACACAAGATACGTTCGATGAATCTAAGTCATACACTGTTTGTCAACAGTGGTTAGGAAACGCGGAGTGCTTACGCGCTCCATGTCGATGAATTTAAAATGCGCTCATACTAGTCGAGCTTGTCAAGTAACCCAATTGACCCGATGTATGTTTACCATGTATGAACGCTACTGCTTGAATCTAAGATACTACTTACCAATGCAAAGCCCGTTTAACCTTGATACCATGATTCGTTAAGACTCATGAGCCGGACATGGTGGTATAGGACACCGTGGTCGAGCTGTCGGCCTACGCCCATAGTGTCCATTGAGCAAACCAAACTCGTGAGCCGAATACAGTGGTATGGGATACCGTATTCGAGTTGTCGTCATACACTAGGTGACAAGCCTTTCCTGTAGTGACCTTGAGTATAAAATAGGCTTACAATCAGGTGACGAGCCTCTCGTAGTGACCTCGAGTGTGAATTAAGCCTACGCCGAGGTGACAAGCCTCCCATGGCGACCTATATTGTAAACTCACAAACTTGCCTATCGTATGTGATTAATAAGGATTGACAACCCTAAATGATCATTGCTTGGGTAAATAATATAAAGGGAGGTACCTTAGCTTCCTAAACCTGCTGTACGAATAAGTCTAATTAAGAACTTGTCTAATCACACACATGCACCGCATTGCATGTGCCTTTTGGCGTTGGAGTTGAGTACAGTGGGAATGTTGCATGCGCGACCATGAGATGATATCGCAGAGGGAGTACAGGCGAGGGCATACATCATTATTGCATTCCATCATTGCATTAACAAGAGTACTTAGGATATGTTTGTTGTACTACTTTATCATTACTGCTTGACTGAATTGATAATATGTTAACCTTTGCCTTATAGCTCCACTGAGTTGATCACTCACTCTCACTCTGGGACAGTGTTTTAAAACACCAAACAAACTCTGTTGTAGTTTTAGATGACGACGTGACATACGAGATGGAGGTTGCCTTCTATGATGATGAGGATGAGTTCTCCTATCTGCAACTCTCTGGCGGGTCTACGAAGACCTGAAGTTGCGTCACCGGGGCTACAAGGATATGGATTAGATGACATTACACTTTATCATTTTGTGTATTTTAGAATTATGCATGTAATTATTTAACCTTATGACGTTCATACTCTGGGGACTTACAATCACTTATATGCTTTATATGTACTTATCATAGTCTTCTGCTTGCATAATTTAACTGTCTCTGGAGTATGATATGCCGATTTGGTATAATCACACTCATGCTTAATGCACTAATACGGACGACATTTAATCATCATTATCTATGTTGCATAAGTGTTGGAACTCGGGAGTTGAGTTCTTGCTCGACCCCCGATTTTCAGGGCGTTACAAGTTCGTATCAGAGCATGATTTGGATTAAACTGGGCCTGAGTTATGATAACACGACGCACACTGACGTACTTTGATATAAGAAGGAGCGATAAAATATAGAAATAGTCGTAGGATTCTCAGTTTCGCCAACGGTGAAACTGACCGTTGAAATCGGACCCGTGGGCATCTGCAATCATACGAGATGACCCCAATTTTTTTTCAGATCATCAATCAATGGGTTTAGACAATGATTCGATGTTTTCCACACTCAAATAATTCAAAAGGCATGAATATACGCGAGATGGAGCTCGAAACCGCACCAAACGGACTCGGGGGCCTAAACCACATAAAACAGTGGGACCCGAGGTGGGTCCCGCACATTTCCGGTACCCCGGGAGGGGGATGCCATCACCCCTGGGGCGATCCATCACCCAGAGGTCCAGCGTACCGCGATGGCATCGCCCCTACCACGATGCATTGTGGTTCGAATTGTCCGAGCCTGTCGGGCCACCCCTTATACACACCTGTGGGGCCCATGAAATCGTGTGGGGACCCCCTATTTCTCCCCATTTCTTTCTTTCCTTAAATTTCACCCCTCCAAGCTTTCCAAACTTTCAAAAATTTTATTTTTCTCACTCAAATCTCCCCTTCAATCTCAAATCTTATTCTTATTCATCACTACATACACACCTCCCATAATTTCTTTCAACCCATCTCCTATCTCCCTCATTTCCTCCCATTTGAGCACAAAAACCGTCCTTTGTGTCTCAAAAATCTCAAGGTCCAACCACTCATCCTATCCCTCCATCCTGTCTCACTCTCATGGCTCTTTTTAAGCTTGTGGCTGCAATTTTCTCTCCTCCACACTTTTTTCCCTCATGGGAAAGAAAAGGGCTTCCACAAATGAAGTTGGGCCTAACCGCCCTACCCGCCCAAGAAAGTAGAAATCTGGCATCGAGGCAAGTGCAAGCGCCACATGAGAGCTGCGGACGAAACGAGATCTCGATCCCCAAGTTTCGCTAGAGAGAGTTTTACAGCCGAGCATCGCACATGGTCGGTTCCGGGGTCATAGAGTTCTCTTTGAAGCTCACGTGGACGAGAAGCTATTTGGGTTATATTCGGCGATGGACTACCAGCTAGATGCCGGATAGGGTCCCATATTTGAAGGCAAGTCACGTGCGTGTGAGAACACTGTCCGAGCCTTATATGCCCACATACGAGACCCATCGCTAGAACCTCTGCAGTTCATTTTTCCTTTTGGGAGGCGAAAAGCTACAGTTGATGTTAGTGTGATAGCTCAGATCATGGGAATGGAACACGATGAGGTTCATGCTAGCGAGAAGAACCTCAGGAGTGCGCGTGAAAGAGATCGCCGCATGCGATTTCTTTGCGGCCGACTGATCCATTGGAGTCAAGGCAACTGCCTCCCAACGACACAGATGACTCCTGACTTCCACTTACTCCACCATATATTCACATAAAATGTGTACCCCAGGTGGAGCAATTGCGCCGAATGCAGACGTTTAATGGTGGACTTCCTATACAAAGCTGGGCAGAGAGATAAGCTGTGTCTGCCTACCTTTATCTTGTTACAGATAGTCCAGACCGCATGCTCTGTTAGGTCAGATATTTCACTCCCCTTCGGCCGACTAATATGCAAGCTTGCTCGAGAGTTCAGCTACAGGCTTACGGATGAGTTTGCACCAATTCACTTTATCATTGACTCTACGCTCAACACATGGGTGTTGGGCCACGACCACGCCAATCCCGTCGTGATGAATATGGTGACGAGATAGAGGAAAAAAGTGAAGAGGAAGAGGGACGTGAAGATGAGGAAGGTGAGAAAGGAAGTCAGGAAGAAGGGAGTGAGCAAGAAGAGGAAGAAGAGGAGGCCTCAGACTTTGATGGGGGCTCTCCTCTTGGTACACATGAGCCCCGCCATGATCGGGCTACTTTAGAGGCCCGCTTGGATCAACTTGAGGAGGGCCAGGACGCCCTGCGACAGGAGGTCAGCGAGACCCAGGCCAAACTTGAAAAGAATAGGGCCTTCATGAAATAAAAATTTAAGAAGGTGTCTCGTACCTTGAGGGTTATCCTGTGTTGTATGCAGGACAAGGGTGCTCCTCCTCCATCACCAGATTCTGACGACTAGTCTCATGTTTCAATCATCCTTGGGTTTTCTTTGTTTTCATGTTTTCTATGTTATAGCCTTTACAGGCTTAATAATATCGTAGAGTGGTTAGTATGCTTTAGTGTTTAAAACATTGCTTAGATTAGCTCGCATGCATTTTCTCTCATGATCCATGTAATAATACATATCATGTATTGTGCCAATTTTGGTTAAATGATATGCATTTAGCTCCTTTTCTTTATAAGATGTGTGGAATACTTGAGAAATTGAGTATTGTATGTTAAATCTTACACGGGTTGCACCCTATATTGTATATAGGGAATGTCACTTAAGGCCACACGGAGTACGGCATGTCTTACACTTGGCTACTTGATTAACGGGGACCCTCCCCTAAGTAATAGCCATACGGACCCTAGTTTGGGCCCGACTCACGACATTATGCCGGATTCTCCGTCGGCCATTGGCCCCACAAATGGGTCAACTCCTTTTGCACCACCGATTCCTAAGCAGAACCGTGCGTCCTCTTCAACACCTCACATGCCTCAGGCAGCTTCTCCTCCTGATAGGTTGGAGCAGATGATGCTCCTCATGTAACAACAGCAGCAGATCTGGACCACCATAGCAGGGGCTCTTGCCCAGAATATGAGTGTGGTTCCGCCTACACCACCTGTGCACCCTGTTAGAAACATGGGTGACAGTGGCTTGTTCAAGCGATTCCAGTACTTCTGACCTCCTACTTTTGCGGGTACTCACAAACCCGAGGAGACTGAGTATTAGTTTGACCGCATCTCTAAGAAGCTGAAGCCGCTGCAATGCACTGAGACAGAATAGGTTGAACTGGTCACTTATATGTTTGAGAAGGAGGCCAGTCTTTGATGAGACAGTGTCCTTAAGACTGTTGCTCTTGGTTACGTGTGGTCGTGGGAGGCTTTTGAGACGTGCTTTCATGGAAAATATTTCTCTCTCACCTACCATAATGAGAAGGATGGAGAGTTCCTTCGCCTCCGGGATGATAGTAGCAGAGTATGAAAATAGGTTCACAGAGCTGGCCAGAATGCTTCCTTGATATTAGTAGACCAACAAATGTGGATGCGGTGATTTTCTGAAGGTTTACGAATAGAGATATGCTTGAAGATGTATTACGGTAGCATACTCAAATATGCTGAACTAGTGGACATGTCTTTACGAGCTTAGCAGGATGGGGATAGGCTATCCCATATGTGTGTACCTATGGTTCATAGGCCTCGACCAGACTTGTCGAGCAAGTCGTTCCTCGGTAAGAGGCCACGTGTAAATTCTCCTCCTCGACTTATGACTCTACCAACACAGCTGAGGCAACCTGACATATGGTGCACCTATTGCAAGAGGTCGGGTCATGCTAACACCTAATGTTTCACCAGGATGAGGGACAACGGCTTTATGCCTCCTTAGAAGATCAATCGTCAGATGCCACCAGCTCTCTAGGCTCAACCTCTACATTATGTACTGCCTGCACAACCTTCTTACA
The DNA here is from genome assembly GCA_037074715.1 of Magnolia kwangsiensis. Lineage (NCBI taxonomy): Eukaryota > Viridiplantae > Streptophyta > Magnoliopsida > Magnoliales > Magnoliaceae > Magnolia > Magnolia kwangsiensis. The sequence continues at coordinate 17,847,880 of CM073577.1, read as the reverse complement.
GGCCACCTGCACCTTGATTTAGGCCGCCTCAACGGCCTATAGTACAACAACTAAACTGTTCTCAACAGGCACGAGTACATGCGTTTGCAGTGGAAGCGTCTGATTCAGCAACTACAGTGCCTTTAGCCTTCGAGGTCATTGCCCACATCCAAGGTACACCCGTATTTCTATTGGTGGACACTGGGTCTACTGTTTCGATGATATCGTGTTTTACGGTCAAATGCTTAGGGTTGAATACGACCCCTATGATTGGGGTGAGAGTTATCGCAGCAATAACAACTTTTACCGATGTCACTAAGTTCTGTGAGGGTTGCTTGATAGATTTAGGGAGCAAACGATACGCATTGACCTGATTGTCACCACGATATACCACTACGACGTCATCCTCGACATGGATTGGCTTACCAAAATAAAGGTCGAGATCGACTGCGAGACCCGACTGGTGATGGCACACAGGCCCGAAAACACGACCTTCGCTTTTCCCGTTCAGGTCAGTTGCCCCTTCCAGGTTCTTTGTTATGCTTCCCTATTGAATAATCATAGCGGTCCAACACTTGAAAACATGCCTGTGGTCCAGGACTTCTGGGAAGTGTTTAAGATGATATATGGATTACCTCCCCAGCACGAGATCGACTTTACTATTGACCTTGTGCCTGATGTGACACCCATTTCATTACCCACGTATCACATACCTCCATGTGAAATTGAGGAATTGAGGAGACAAATTGATGGCCTGTTGGAATCAGGTTTCATACAACCGAGTGGATCTCCTTGGGTAGCACCCGTGTTATTTGTAAAGAAGAAGGATGAATCACTGCGATTATGTATTAATTATCGCATGTTGAACCAAGTGACGATGAAGAACAAGTATCCTTTACCCAAGATAGATGATTTGTTTGATCAGTTGAAAGGGGAACAGTTCTTCATTAAGATCTACTTACAGTCATGGTATCACTAGTTGCGCGTCAGGGATGACGACGTGCAGAAGACAGCGTTTAAAACCAGCTTTGGGCACTACGAGTTCTTTGTGATGTTGTTTGGACTCACAAATGCACTTGTTGTGTTCATAGACCTGATGAATCGGGTGTTTCAGCTGTATCTGTACCGATTCATCATTGTGTTTATAGATGACATCCTGATATACTCCAAGAGTCGGAAAGATCACAAGGAGCACCTGCGAGTAGTCTTTAATACTCTTAGGAAGAACCAGTTATTTGTGCAGTACAAGAAGTCTGACTTCTAGAAGGAAGAAATCAAGTTCCTGGGACATGTGGTGTCTAAGGAAGGAATAATTGTGGACCTTACTAAGGTGACCACGGTTCAGGATTGAGAGCAGCCCGATTTAGTGACTGAAGTGAGGAGCTTTCTTGGCTTAACAGGTTACTACTGTCAATTCATCAGAGACTTTTCCAAGATAGTCAAACCGTTGTCTCAGCTGACTCGGAAGGATCTAAAGTTTTCCTGGAATGAGAACGCAGAAGCAACTTTTTAGGAACTGAAGGACAAGTTGACATCCGCACCTGTGCTAGTATTGTCAGAGCAGGGCGTCAAATATACGATATACACCGATGCGTCTCGTGTTGGTTTGGGTTGTGTTCTGATGCAGAAGGATAGAGTGATTGCTTATGTGTCACACCCCAAACCCGAAAATCGGGTTCATATGAATCCCGATTGCCGAATCTGGTGCCGACAGCCTCCGTAGTGCCCCATTCTCGGCTCCTGACAATCAAATGCCAGATTCCGATCCTGGGATCCTACAAGGAAGATTTTCAGAATGATTTTTTTTTGTAATGGAGTATAACCACAAGCATAACCAAGTCACAAAACAACATCACCACATATCCACTATATCAAAAACTTTAAGTACAATGCGGAAAGGGAATACAAGGTGATCAAAGAGCTCCAAAATAGTCAGATGCACACTCCTGCCTCAGCGCTGCTGCTGTCCAACGCTACCTGCATGCAACTATCGTGCATAAGCTTACAAAAGCTTAGAGGGTGGTGTAACTGTGTGCGCAAGGCAAACGCCAAGTGTACAATATCAGAGTAATGCGTAAGTATGTGGTAAGTCCATGAATAGAATCAATCATACCAAGGCTATGTGATGCAAGGCATGAATGCTGTCGGCCAAACCAAGGCCATGCATGCGAGACATGAATACCATCGGCCACACCGATGCAATGCGAGGCTTACATAGCTGAATGTCATATGCGAAATGCAATCCAAGCAAGTCGGTACTCATCAAGTACACATATCAGTACAATTCCTCTCTGGATATCACCGGGGTCTAATACACTCACACTGACTGCCTCCTCCCTAGCTGCACAGCCAAGCAAGCGGAATAGACCTAACTATCCGCTTGACCAGTAGTCTGCCAATACCTACCCAGCCAATACCTACCTAGCTCGTCGATAGCGGACTCATTTACGAGTTGGTCAAACTCAGCCTAGCTTATAGCCCACTCACTTAGGCGGATAAGGCCACACCCCCTTCCAACCGACCACGACACAGTGAGAGATGCCACCTACTAGTATTCAGCACTCTGGCGCTCGTGTATCCACTCGGTCTAGATATTGGAGCATCTCTTGGTACCAAAAAGGTTCTGGAACTTTCACCTAAGGACATCCTAAGTGCCCATAGTACTAGAACTAAGTATTTTCGATATCCGATACGGCCATCCACGATGTACCTGTGGAGCCACGGCCCTGATGTCGCTAGGGTGTGCAGTGATCAAGTTACACATATGCGAGATGTATGAATCACACGGTCAAATCAAGTAGCAATCTAGCGCGTACTGCGCGATCATGTGGGCACTCTGTCTCATAACGAGTCCCGTAAGTGTCTCAGCCCAATGACTTATGCTATGATCAAACATCCCTCGTATCAAGCATACATATGATGCGTATGAGCATGAATCATGGGGCTATACTAAGCATGTTATAAAGTGATGAATTAGTAACAAGTATGGGCCTATCAATGGGCCCTAAGAAGAGTTACAATGCGGACATTTAACTAACATTGTACTTACAATGTGGACGTCAAACCATCATTGTTCCCTAGGCACAACCCGTCATAAATATCATTACATAAACTATGGGAAATCACACATTGCAATGGACTCTAAGGACATCCCGTTGAGCCTCGACCCATGGGCCTTGGATACATTGAATGGGCCGTATCACATGGGTCTTACATTCATCAAATGGGCTGCATTAGTGGGCCCCACCAATGAGCCTTATGTGCATTGCAATGGTCCATAACCTGCGGGCCTAGAGTACATCACAATGGGCCTTAAACCACAGTCTTGGAATACATCAAATGGGCCTAATCCCATGGGCCTTATATATGTCAAATGGGCCTGATCTCATGGGCCTTATATGTGTCAATTGGGCTTGATCCCATGGGTCTTATATATGTCAAATGGGCCTGATCCCATGGGTCTTTATATATGTCAAATGGGCCTGATCCCATGGCCTTAAATGTACACCAAGGTGGGCCTCAATGAATGGCTACAAGTAGATCAACATGGGCCCTACACACATACCAAGGTGGGCCCAATTGATCCATAGATCTGACTCATTTTTAGCTCATGTCATAAAATGAGCTCTCAAAATAGGTGGACAGTTTGGATATAGCATATGCATCATAGTGGGGCCCACTGTCGAAGGACAATGCAAATAAAACATAGATCATAAGGGGCTCACTAGCCATCCAGTTGCTGGACGGCATTCAGAAAACACATACATTTACGTGGGATCCACCATCCACAGTAGTGAACGGTGTGACTAGAACACTTACATCACTATGGGTCCCAGGTGGGACCCACCATAATGTATATTTTCCATCTAACCTGCTGATAAGGTCGTACAGACCTAGATGAAGAGAAAATACAAATTTCAGCTTGATTCAAAACTTCCATGGGCCCAAAAATGGTTTCAAGGCTTTAAGTCACCACTGTTTTCTCTGATGTGTGCCACCTAAGTCTTGGATGGGCCTGAATTTTTGGTGAGGCCTGCTTCAGGTAGGGGTCCACCATATGGACGGTTTAGATGGCAGATAAACATCAAGGTGGGGCCCGTCCAAAGGGTGGATGGTGTGGACAGAACCATGCATCTAAGTGGGCTCCACCGTCTACTGACGATGTGAATAAAACACATACTTTACTATGGGTCCCAAGTGGGGCTCACCATAATGTTTCTAAGCCATCCAAACCGTTGATAAGGTCACACAGACCTGGATTGAAGAGGAAAACAAATTGCAGCTTGATTCAAAACTTCGGTGGACCCACAAAGGGTTTCAATGGTAAAGCTCAATCACCGTTGTTTCTTATGGTGTGGGCCGCCTGAGATTTGGATCAAGCTGATTTTTGGGTGGGGCCTACTTAAGGCAGGGACCCACCTAATGAATGGCCTGGATAACACATACACATCATGAGAAAAACCCTAGAAAAACCCTGTCTGGGGCCCACGTAGCTGCTGTTAATGTTGTTATTTTTTTGAAAACCCATTTTTCTGGGGTTTTTCTCATGTGGGGCCCACATCAGGTAGATCCACCCCATCCACTGGCTTCCATGGCCCTAGACAAGCTTATCAAGACCAATATTGAGCCGTTTTCAACGTGTAAGAAAAATCTGGGTGAACTTCAACGGTAATGATATTGTTTTTAAAACCATGGCCCACCAGACACTCGGATCATTCTTATTTTTCGGCTCAACACCTAAAATGAGTTGGGGAAGAGGATGGATGGCTTGGATTGAATACATACATCAAGGTGGGTCCTATATAAGTGGCCCAACCCAATGGCTCGAAGCAAGCTCATATTTGTGTTTTCGTTCCAGTGACGTCCAGAGAAGTTGGACTCTTTTGGGGCTTTAAAGAAAAACATTAAGGTGGGTCCTGCTTAGGTGGGCCACCACATGATAGGTGGTGTGGTTACAATGCATATAAGGTAGGCCCCACTTATGGACGGCTTGGATAAAATACTCACTCCATGGTGGGGTCCATTCAAGTGGACCATACTAACTCATCATCATCACACAAAAAAATATATAAAAGAGGGGGAGAGAGAGAAAAGATTGGGACACGCGTGATGGAGGGACCCCGACACTATGGGCCCTCCGTTTCAAGCATCAAATCTACATCAATGGGTCCCATTGCATATGGGCCATCCAAATAAAAGATCAACGGTGGAGATCCCTCTCCATCCAAAATGAACGGTCTATATGACCTCTTTAATGCAAGGAAAGTAAACATCATGATGGGGTCCATGGAGAATGGCCCCATCATGGAATGATATTGATGATCAAGATGGGCCATCGGCCACATCTTAGGGTCCCAAGTGAGTTCCAAACCATTGATCGGTTGTCCTCACTTGGCCCATCTTAAAAACATGAAAAATTAGACTTTGGAAGCACCCACCTATCGATCTTCTCGGTCCGTTGGATAGCCTATCTCCTTACGCTTCACTTTGATGGTGGAAGATAGAAGATGGATGGCTAGGATGGGAGATTTGGGATGGGAAGTGGGCCACCAACATGTACTCTCTCACATGGAAGAGAGCTTGGACGTGAGAGCTCTCTCCTTGCTTGGAAATGGTGTGAGAAAAGAGGGAGAGAGAGAGAGTTGTAAGGAGAAGTGATGGGAGATGGGTGATGGATGTGAGTGATGGGTGAGGTGATGTATTAGTTGACTTTGGGTTTACTTGACTTGTGGAGAAAGAAAGCATGGGTGCTTTTGTTACACCCTGAAAATCGGGGGTCGTGTATAAACTCAACTCCCGAGTTCCAGACCGTCACTTATGCAACAAAAATGGTTATGATTCGATGTTGTCTGATTTAAAGCATTCACATGAGTAAAAGTATACCAAAACTGCAATTCATACTTCAGATCCAGTGATAAAAGCAAGCGGAAGACTAAACAAGATATATATCACTGTATGGAAAAACAAAGTAATCTCAACTGTCTCCAAAGTATGACTACATCTCTGAGTCTCATATACATGTACATAACAAAAGAATAATGTTCAAAAAGAAAAGTCCCACTGATGTCCCCTCGATCCAGGTCGCCTACGGGAAGCCGTCATGATACTGCATATACGAGAACTCATCCTGGTCCTCGTCATCATCTAGCTCCACCTCCTGGATCTCGTCATCACCTGCAACTACAACAGGGTCTGGTGGGTGTTGCAAACACCATCCCGTAACGTGGGAATGAGTGATCAACTCAGTGGAATCATAGAGCAAAGATTAGCATGTTCACAATTCAATCACGCGATAATAGTAAAGCAGTAAATCAGACAAGTCCTAATACTGTTGTTAATGCAAGATGATATGACGTGATGTATGCCCTCACCGACGATCACCCTCATACGGCAACATCTTACGACCGCGGCATGCCACACTCCCTAGAGTGCTCCACATCTTCCAGGCACATGCAATGCTATGGTGATATGATTACCAAGTTGTTATTAGTCCATTCAAACAGCAGGATTGGGAAACTAAGGTACCTCCCTTGTATCAATCCCAACACGGATCCTGTCTAGGGTCGTCACTCCTAGTAATCTCATACGATGTACATTTCGTAGGTCACTGCAAGGGCTGCCAGGGCTGTTGCTCGCACTCGTTGCACCGCTCCCCCATCACCTTATCAATACAGGCCTACTGTACTCTACTGCACGGAAGGGTCGTCGCCTCCCGTGAACTCAGAATACGCTCGCGGTCACTACAAAGGGCTCGTCGCCTGATCAGTGTAGGCCGACAGCTAGAATATAGTGTCCCATACCACCATAATCTGCTCACGAGTCAAGGTGCTCATTGGTCACTACGGGGAGGTTTGTGGCCCCAGCGTAGGCCGACAGCTCGACCACGGTGTCCCATACCACCATGCCCGGCTCATGAGTCTTCGTGGATCAAGGTACCACGGTTAATAGGGTTTACAATGGTAAGTTCAGTACCCTAGGTTCAAGCAGTTATGATACATACAAGGTGAACAAACATCGGCCAGTCGGGTTACTTGACAGGCTCGACTAGCGCGATCGCATCTCAAGCTGAACGACATGAAGTGCGTAAAACACTTCGCGTGGCCTAACCACTGCCGCCAACTCTCAACACGAATCACGTTCATCGACGCGTCGTTCGTGGCTATGACCAGTCAGCCACGAATTCGCTCGGTTACCGACTGCCTGGACTAAGTCAAGTCCCACACATCTATGGAATTACATTAACACTATAAAAAGGTATTGGAATTGAAATACATCATGTGAGCATGTTAGCACATGTTATAACATTCAACTTAAGCAAATCTTCACGGCATACTTCCCATGCATATTCAACTTAAGCAAATCCTCAAGCACATACATTCCATGCATGTAATGAAATCATGCATTTTGTCAACATGTAGAAAATCATTTAGGTCGGCATAATAATTGAAAAATCAATCACAAAGTATCAAATAACATCATTTAATTCAATACATACTAATACAAGCATTTATACAAACACATGCACTACACACTTAGGTCTACATATAGCATGTCGACCCAAAGTGTGCAACTAGGCGAATCTCTTCGCCAAACTAATTATGCACGCATTCCTAACTTCCTAATGCGACAACAAACCATGTCAATCACATCAGCAAAATATGAATGCAAACAGTACTTCCTACAAATGACTAAAATGCCCTAAATCTCATATTCTTCGTTAGCTTACGAAACGGGAAACGGAGAGCATTTTGTACATGTCAAACGGCGATGCCGTCAAGAATCTACTATTAAACGACCTTGAAAGCGTTGGGAACCGTCAATCAAAGCGTCTAAAATCCTCACCTAGTGTCTTGTAGACTCGGGAATTGAAGCGGAGTGTATATGCTTCGTCTACGGCGAGTAAGGAGCCTAATACATAAGATCCATAAGCTACATCGCTATGGAAACAAGGAAAACTCAAATCAACATCTATTTAGAGTTTTTACTTACCTAGGATTGCGGTGGAATCGCCGGGAAAGCGGTAGAGGAGTGTTGCTTAAGCATGTGCAACACGTAGCACAAGTGGCGGGAAGAACTCTCCCACTCTCTCACAATCTCTCACTCTTTTTCTCTCTCCCAAGCTAGGGCTTCTCTCAAATTCGGATGGGAGAGAGGAGTGAGGGTTTCAACCCCTTTTATAGCCTAAAACATTCCCAAAATAGGCTTGGGAACAATGTTTACTTGGTGCCTAACCAAATCGGGGCCGTTTCGGTCCAAAAGGGCATTTCTGGAGGTCCCCAGGCCAGATGCGGTCGGACTTAAGCTCATGCATACTAGATCTAGCATACATCCAGTTTTCAGACCGGTTGGGTTCCCAGATCGCACGTGGCGGCCCAGTTTCAGTTTAACGGTCACCGCACCAAGATCAGGCCTATAAGTCTCGTGATATATAATAGATATTTTTCCTGATCCAAGGGTGTAATTTGGCTGTATTCTGACGGTCAGAATGCTTAATACTGATGCGTCAAATTTGTGTGCCAGATTTGAATTTGAAATTCCAACTATGTCCCTATTCACACTCTCTTCGGTCCGGGCTCAATGAAATAGCCTGTGATCATCGGTTTGACTTAATTTTTGGAATGAGTGTCAAGCCCAGCTAGACGGTCCTAACGGTCTAAGATAGGAGGTATCGGACTTTCGACGCGCGGTCTAGATCCAATACAAAGTTTCAAGGAGGTCCCGAGAACAAACCGGCTTAGAGTTTGATCCGAGGCTTTAGAGCATTATAGCACCCTTGGTTCCACTCGCTTCGGGCCTCGTAGAACGTATTTAAAGTGATCAGGGACCATTTTCCAGCTATTCCAACGTTGCACTAGCTAACCTAGTCACATTTTCTAAAGGAATGAATTCTACGCAATTTCGGGTCGAGTTGGTACTCGAGCCCAAGTATGGATTTTTCACGGGCGTTACAGCTTTGTACTTGACATGAGAGGTGATTGATGGGACATGTTGTAGAGATTCTCTTGGGATTGCCAACGCGTGGTGTTTTTCCTCGAACTGAACGCGGGCCCACATCTCTTCGACTGGGTATCGGATCAGTGCGTTAGTTGCGGCGTTGGAACCACGGCGACAGTGCGGTTGCAATGATACACGTATCGGATTAAGCCGACTCAAATGTATAGGATACGACTTACGGTCATGCGCAAATGTCGATTACAGGTCACGGATTGCCGGACTTTGACGGGAAGGATCGCAGGGGTTGACGGAACAGTACGGGTTAGGATACGGGTCGCCTCGCGATAGTTGAGGAAACACGAGGAAAACTACCCTACGCACAACCTAGAGTTAATGGTCGTCATCTTTACATTGAACCTCTGGAGACAATACCTCTACGGAGAGGAGTTCGAGCTCTTTTGAGACCACAAGAGCCTCAAATACATATTCACATAGAGAGACTTGAATATGAGACAACGGCGATGGATGGAAACCTTGAAAGACTTGAAGTTCGAGGTCTCTTACCATCCTGGCAAGACAAACCTCGTGGCAGACGCATTGAGCCGCAAGAAGATAATAGCATTTACAGCTTCATTGATGATCAATGAATGGAACATGGTATTTGTGCGAGACTTTGAGCAGAAACTTACGGTGGAGGAACCGTTGGAGAGCGTTGCACACATTCGTGTACAACCACTTATCGACGACCAAATTAATGTGGCTCAGAAGGAAGATGAAAGGTCGACAGAGTTTAGAAAGTGAGCTAGTGACAATGAAGACTCGGAATGGAGAGTTGGTATGGATGAGGGTTTACGTTATCATGGCCGCCTATGTGTCTCAAATCTTCATGACTTGAGAAAGGAAGTTATTAAAGCTACTCACAATTCGGAGATGGTGATGCATCCTGGTAGTACGAAGATGTACCAAGACATGAAGTGTTCGTACTGGTGGGACAACATGAAAGCCCACATAGCAGATTTTGTGTCCCGTTGTCTTACGTGCCAGCAGGTCAAGGCCGAACATCACTGACCTCCTGGACTGCTTCAGCCCATGCCCATAGTAGAATGGAAATAGGATTTCATTTTTATGGATTTCATCTCAGGGTTACCGAAGACGAAGAAAAGGCATGACTCCATTTGGGTAATTGTGGACTGACTGACGAAATCGGCTCATTTTCTCCTTATTAGAGTTTCAAACTCAGCAGATGATTTGGCCAGGCTGTACATCAAGGAGATAGTACGTCTACATGGAGTGCCTATGGAGATCGTGTCAGACTGAGACACGCGATTCACATCTATCTTCTGGACTCGTATCAGGAAGCAATGGGTGTGAAACTAAAGTTCAGTACTACGTTCCACCCACAGACTGATGGGTAGACGAAACGGGTAAATCGGGTGTTGAAAGATATGTTGCAAGCTTGTGTGCTTGATTTCAAGGACAATTAGGATGACTGTCTTCCTTATGCTGAGTTTGCTTATAACAATAGCTTTCAGGCGAGTATTGGTATGACCCCCTACGAAGCACTGTATGGGCGTCCATGTAGAGCACCGCATTGCTGGGTAGAGGTTGGCGAGAAGAGTTTGATTAGCCCAGAGTTAGTGCAGGCGACCTTAGAGAAGATCGACATTATCAGGCGTCGACTCCTTGCAGCACAGAGCAAACAGAAGAATTACGCCGATACGACGCGGTGATCGCTAGAGTTCGAGGTTGGAGACCATGTATTCTTGAAAGTTTTTCCAATGAAGGGAGTCCTCCAGTTTGAAAAGAAAGGAAAACACATGCCACGATTCATTGGCCCATTCCAGATACTAGACCGAGTGGGTGTGGTAGCGTACCGCCTTACTTTGCCCACACCACTCACAGACGTGCACAACGTATTTCATATATCGATGCTGAAGAAATACGTTTCTGACCCTTGCCACATTATTAAATAGAATTAGGTACAGTTGAGTGATGACGCTACTTATGTACTGCGACTGACGTGTATCCTAGATAGGAAGGAGCAGGTACTGCACAGTAAAGTGATTCCACTTGTGAAGGTATTGTGGACACATCACACTGAGGAAGAGGCTACTTGGGAAATAGAAGCCGAGGTCTGCATGAATTACCCTTAGATTCTCGAGGAGTATGAAAAAGTACTAATTTTGGGGAAGAAATTTTTCTATATGAGGGTAGATTGTAACGTCTTGGAAAAATCCGTACAAAGACCCGAGTACCACTTTAGGAAAAAATCACTAAGGTTTGAATCCTTTAGGAATTAGATGAAAATTAATTAAGTATTAAATTGAATTAATGGGTGAATTAGCCCGAACTGCTTTCTATACGGATTGCAAGATCCAAAACCAGTAGAATCGCTAACTCAACATTACCTAGAAACCTATGATCAATCTCAAAACCTAATTGCTCTCGGGAGCACATTGAAACTCTGTATTAGACTTGGACCATGCGTCGAAAGCTCGATTACTGTGAAACTATATGGTTATGATCACCTTACTGGGCTTGACAACCATATTGGGAATCAAATCCAAATAGTATCCAGAAACACACAATTTGAGCCCGGAGCAAAGTGTGTGAGAAATGCGAATATCTTTAGAAAATGAACTCAAATTTAAGTGAATTGGGTCATGCTTGGAGGCCAAATTTAAAGTTTTAGACTATCAGATTCTGACTCAACTACACCCTTGGATCAGGAAAATTTTCTTACACATGTCAGTGCACTTGTGGCCCTGATCAAGTGACGATGACCGTTGAACTGAAACTGGTCCTCCACGGTCGATCGACTGATCTAATCAGACCAAAATCTTAACCTAACATATATCTATTATCAGAAAACTTTTCGCAGACTGTATGCCGGTAATGGACCTCCAGATGAGCTCCGTTGGCCCGAAACAGACGTCTTTTGGCTATATCCTAAGTATACCATGGCCTTGGGGCTATTGACATTAGTTCTGGACCTATATAGGAGCCTAAACCCACCCACCTCTCATTCCATACGAATATCCAAACCCTAGGAGAGAGAAGAGAGAAAAAGAGAAGGAAAGAGTAAGGAGAAGAGAGAGAGAGAGAGAGAGAGAGAGAGAGAGAGAGAGAGAGAGAGAGAGAGAGAGAGAGAGAGAGAGAGAGTGAGAGAAAGTTGTTGAGATTCATTCCCATCGTTCCACGGGTCGAATCGTCCCTCTTGTGTCACTACACCGATGAATTTGAATCCACTTTTGGGTAAAAAATTCTAATCCTAATCTGTTTTAGGTATCTAAGTAGACAAATCGACGAAATAGCTAACCTATTTCGTGATTCAGGTAGCTGTTGTGCCATAGACAAAGGCGTGGTGTTCGAACTGAGTTTGATACGAGTTTACTGATGGAAGGTGTAGACCATAAACGTTTAAGTTATGGTTTTCATGACTTTCAATGTTAGTAATAGTTTATAACTGACTTAATTGCTACCATATGCCCTTAGACACGATGTTTTCTATATATTACATGTGTATGAACTATGTTTATTAGCTATGGATTTCATGTGTTTGTTAAAATGTTTAAATGAATATGGAATTTCAATTTGTGCTTGCCATGACTAATACTCTAGGATACGTAATTGTTATAGGTATGACAACTCCTATGTGAAAAGATTGGCCTTAATATATGTTATAACTAAGTTATATCATATATGTTGAAATGTGTAGACTAAGTGTTTGATGAAATGTCTGAATGAGTAAGTGTTCGGTGAATTGTACTTTACAAGGGTGTTAAGATAAGATCCTCAATTACCTTAGCTATATGAATAAAATTCCTTCATATAATTTAAATCCAACTATGTGATTTATGTATGAGATGTATATGTGTGATGATATGTTCATTATATGTCTCATAAAAAATGCTCAAATGACTGTAATATTTGAATTATTTTCTCAATAGTGTTATGACTATCACATGTAATTACCTGTTGTATTTAGTTGTGATTGGGACTACTACTTAGTTTAGGCAATTGGTAATGATTCCCGAATCAGTGGCCGAGGTCATTTCACCACACAAGACACGTTTGATGAATCCGAGTTGTATGCTGTTTACCGACAGTGGTTAGGCCACGCGGAGTGCTTATGCGCTTCATGTCAATGAATTCAACATGCGCTCGTACCAGTCGAGCTTGTCAAGTAACCCAATTGGCCTAATGTATGTTCACCATGTATGGACATTACAGCTTGAATATAAGGTACCACTTACCAATGCAAAACCCATTTAACCTTGATACCATGATCCGCTAAGACTCATGAGCCGCACATGGTGGTATGGGACACCGTGGTAGAGCTGTCGGCTTATGTTGGGGTGACGAGCCTCCTCATAGTGTCCATTGAGCAAACCAAACTCGTGAGTTGAATACGGTGGTATGGAACATTGTATTCAAGCTGTCGGCCTATGCTAAGGTGATGAGCCTTTTTCGTAGTGACTTCATTATAAAATGGGCTTACGATCAAGTGACGAGCCTCTCGTAGTGACCTCGAGTGTTAATTAAGCGTACACTGATGTGACGAGCCTCTCGTAGCGACTTATAATGTAAACTCACAAACTTGCCTATCATATGTGATTAACTAGGATTGACTACTCGTTCAATTTCATGTTAAGTTCGGTCAATTTCATGTCAGGCTTGGTGAATTTTATGTGAGACTCGAACAATTTTATTTATTAGGCTTGGTCCATTTTATGCATTGCTCATTCTGATTCATGTGAAACTCGCTCAATTCCATTTGAATCTCGTTCAATTTCTTATTATGGCTCGCTTAATTTCATGTTAGGCTTACTCAATTTAATGTTTGCCTTAATGAATTTCATTTTTGCCATGCTCAATTTTATGTTTACATTGCTCGATTTCTTGTTTACCTCGCTCAATTTTCAGTTTGCAGCGTTTAATTTCGTGTTTGCCTCGCTCACTTTCGCGTTTGCGTTGCTGAATTTTCATGCTTTCCTCATTGAATTTCCAGTTTGCTTCGCTCGATTTCATGTTTGCCTCATTGAATTTTTAGTTTGCCTCATGAAATTTTCAGTTTGCCTCGCTCAATTTCACGTCTACCTCGCTCAATTTCTAATCTCCCTAGCTCAATTTCTAGTCTACCTCGCTCAAATTCTAGCTTGGCTCGCTCAATTTTCTGTTTACTTCACTCAATTTCTTCATTGCCTCGTTTAATTTCATTTTTGCCTTGCTCAATTTTCAGTTTGTCTTATTGAATTTCTAGTTTGCCTCGCTGAATTTTTAGTTTTCATCACTCAATTTCTAGTTTTCGTTGCTCAATTTTTAGTTTGTCTCGCTGAATTTCTAATTTGCCTCGCTGAATTTTGATGCTTCCCTTGCTCAATTTCTAGTTTGCCTTGCTCAATTCCTAGTTTTGCCTCACTCAAATTTCAGTTTACCTTGCTCAATTTTTAGTTTGCCTCACTGAATTTCTAGTTTGCCTCGCAGAATTTCTAATTTTTCTCACTCAATTTTCAATTTGCTTCGCTCAATTTTTAGTTTGCTTCGTTCTATTTCTAGTTTGTCTCGCTAAATTTTCATACTTCCCTCGCTTAATTTCTAGTTTGCCTTGCTCAATTCCTAGTTTTGCCTCGCTCAAATTTCAATTTGCCTTGCTCAATTTTTAGTTTGCCTCACTCATTTCTATTTTGCCTCGTTGAATTTTTAGTTTGCCTCTCTCAATTTCATTTAATGCTCATTGAATTGCATGTTTGCCTCGCTAAATTTCTTGTTTGCCTTGCTTAATTTTCTTTGATGCTCGTTCAATTACATGTTTTCTTTGCTTAATTTCCGGTTTGCCTCGCTCAATTTCCTTTAATGCTCGTTGAATTGCATGTTTGTCTTGCTTAATTTCCTTTGATCCTTGCTGAATTTCATGTTTGTCTCACCGAATTTCTAGTTTGCCTCGCTTAACTTCCAATTTGTCTCACTTAATTTCTAGTTTGCCTCGCTCAGCTTCCAGTTTGCCTCACTCAACTTTTAGTTTGCCACGCGATGATTGTCCTAAGTGCCTAATTCGAGCCTATTTCCAACTTTTACATGCCTTAAATTACCTTTGTATATGTGAACTTAAAATGTTCCACCTAAAGGAAATTAATTAAATTAATTGAAAACACAAAATTTAGATCTTTCACCATTTTATTTAACTGTAGAGAAAGTTATTGGAAAAAAGAATAGTCATCTCCAAGTTTTAAGTCTATATTATCATAAACTTGACTTGGAATTATAAGTCATTTTATGTTCCGCTTAGGCTTTAGTGCAATACAAGGGCTTGTCTGAAAAATGGGACAAGCAATAAAAGAGATGAGAATTAGATCTTTCTTCTCCGGTGACTATACTTTTATATTTCCCATGGAAGCTAAAGTAAATTTTCAGTTTGCCTCGCACAATTTTCACTCAAGTAAATTTTTTGTGGGCCATTGAAGTGTTGGATCAAGCTTGCATCTGGGTTTTCAGCTCATCCATGTATACATCATCCTATGAATATGATGGATGACAAGTAAAATATCACTGTGGGGCCTAGCAAGGTTTCAACGGTGGAATCACTGTTTCCTATGGTATGATCCACTTGATATTTAGATATGCTACGATTTTTGGCTCAAACCCTTGAATTAGATGGAAAAAAAGATGAACGCCGTGGATAGTCCACATACATTCAAGAAGGGCCCAACTCAGTTAACTTAGTACGATAAGAAAGTACTGAGCAATCTGATTTCCAATTTAAGGGAGTTCTCAGTTCATTTGACCTACTTTTCGGCAATATGCTCGAGTCATCACTGATATTCTTAGTGCATGATTGGTGAAATCCCTGAGCAATTCATGAATTTGATAGAGAAATGATAAAAATATGACCAGGAACTTCCACTTATTCATGTAACATAACGGTAAATTTTATGAACCGCTCTATCAATTTCATGAACTGCTCGGTCAACTTCACCGAAGTACTCGTTGAATTTTATATGAAGCTCGTTCAATTACATGTTAGGCTCGTTTAATTTCACTTATAGTTCATTTAAATTCATGTTAGCCTTGTTGAATTTCAAGTTGGCCTTGCTCAATTTCATTATAGGCTCGTTCAATTTCATGTTAGGCTCGTTTAATTTCATTTGATGTTAGCCTCACTCAATATGATGTTAGCCTCACTTAATTTCAAGTTAGGCTCATTGAATTTCATGCTTGCCTCATTCAATTTCCTTTGAGGGTTGTTGAATTTCATATTTGTTATGTTGAATTTTATATTTTCCTCGCTCAATTTCATGTTTACCTTGCTGAATTTTCAGTTTGCATCACTGAATTTCATTTGATGCTCGTTGAATTGCATCTTTACCTCACTAAATTACATGTTTACCTCGGTGAATTTCATGTTTGCCTCGCTCAATTTCTAGTTTCCCTCGCTCAATTTCATGTTTACCTCGCTCAATTTCATGTTTGTCTCGCTGAATTTCTAGTTTGCCTCGCTTAATTTTTAGTTTGCCTCGCTCAATTTCATATTTCCCTCGCTCAATTTCTAATTTGCCTTGCTCAATTTCTAGGTTGCCTCACTCAATTTTCAACTTGCCTCACTGAATTTTCAATTTGCCTCGCTCAATTTTTAGTTTGCCTCGCTCAATTTCATGTTTCCCTCACTTAATTTCTAACTTGCTTTGTTGAATTTCTATGTTGCCTCACTCGATTTTCAGCTTGCCTCACTGAATTTTTAGTTTACCTCACTTAATTTCTAGTTTGCCTTTCTAAATTTCTAGTTTTTCTTGTTCAATCTTCAATTTGCCTTATTGAATTTTTAGTTTACCTCACTCAATTTTTAGTTTGCCTCGCTGAATTTTCATACTTCCCTTGCTCAATTTCTAGTTTGCCTTGCTCAATTCCTAGTTTTACCTCACTCAAATTCTAACTTCCCTCGCTTCATTTCATGTTTCCCTCGCTGAATTTTTTATTTGCCTCGCTCAATTTTCATGCTTCCCTCGCTGAATTTCTAGTTTGCCTCGCTTAAATTTCAGTTTACCTCGCTTAAATTCCAACTTCCCTGGCTTGATTTCATGTTTCCCTCGCTGAATTTTTAGTTTGCCTCACTGAATTTTCATGCTTCTCTTGCTCAATTTCTAGTTTGTCTCGCTCAATTTCCTTTGATGCTTGCTGAATTGTATGTTTGCCTCGTTAAATTGCATGTTTGCCTTGCTCAATTTCTAGTTTGCCTTGATCAATTTCATGTTTGCCTTGCTTAATTTCAGTTGAGGCTTATTTGATTTCATCTGAAGCTCGCTCAAATTCATCAAGTGCTTGATTGTTTTCATTTTGATTTTTTGAAAAAGTTAATTGGCTAGGCTGGGCAAATTAGCTTTTAGACAGATATATCCAAGTTCGGCTGGCTTGAGAAATGAGCTCCAGATTAAGATGATAATCGAGGCGCTCCTCATTCTCTTCCATGCCACCAGAGACATGACTGCACTCAAAGGGAAGATATGGACCACCAAAGAAGAGAAATCGGTACCGAAGCAAAACAATGATTATGACTGCGATATATAATGAAGTTTATCGATATATTGTGTAGCGGTCGCACCTTGGTAGGAACATATATGCAAAAATTCACCGCCATTTGGAGGAAGTCAATGATATATGATTGTTTGACTGTAACCTATAAATGATATTTGTCGTAGGCATAAGAGGAAGATGGGAAGGAATTTTTGTGAAATGTTGTATTATATTTAATGTTTTGATATTCTCTGTAAAATTTACAGAGAACGAAAATTTATATTCAATGAAAATTTGAAAGATTGAATGGGGACATTGAGGCTCGCTCAATTTTTAGTTTGCCTCGCTTAATTTACATTTTGCCTCACTCAACTTTCAGTTTGCCTCGTTGAATTTCATGTTTGCCTCGCTGAAATTTCAGATTGCCTTGCTCAATTTCATGTTTACCTTGTTGAATTTCTAGTTTGCCTCGCTGAATTTTCAAATTACCTCGCTAAATTTGTAGTTTGACTCGTTGAATTTCTAGTTTGCCTCACTCAATTTGCAATTTGCTTTGTTGAATTTGCAGTTTGCCTCACTGAATTTCATGTTTGCCTTGCTGAATTTACAGTTTGCCTTGTTGAATTTCCATCTTGCCTCACTTAACTTCTTGTTTGCCTCGCTGAATTTCTAGTTTGCTTTGCTGAATTTCTAGCTTGCCTTGTTAAATTTTCAGTTTGCCTTGATGAATTTTCGGTTTGCCTCGCTCGATTTGCTGTTTACCTCACTGAATTTCCAACTTGCTTCGCTCAACTTCTTGTTGGCCTCACCCAACTTCCAGTTTGCCTCACTCAATTTGCTGCTTGCCTCGTTCAATTTTCTTTTTCCCTTGCTCAATTTCCAATTTGCCTCACTTAATTTCATGTTTGCATTGCTGAATTTCCAGTTTGCCTAGCTTAATGTCCTGTTTGCCTCACTCAATTTTCAGTTTGCCTCACTAAATTTCCAGCTCAGTGGATTCGGAGTAGTTATCCCCTTGGGGCATGTTTGGTCCGTGGATTTGAATGGTATTGAATTGTATTAGATGGGATTAACACCATTATTGCATAATGATTGCATGTCTAGAAATGCTATAGTATTGTAGCCATCCAATCCCATGTTTGAGATAAAAATTCTGCTACTAGAAAACATCGGATAAAGTAAAATCATGTTTAGTGGACCATGGAATTATAATCAACAGACTAAATTCACAACGGATGTCGTTCACTTGCACACATATATAAATAAAATGTCACATGTAAACGGTGCATATGGATGACGGACATAGATAAACAATGCATCAATGTGGGGCCCACATGTGTAATGGATTTTAAAATCCACGAAGATCCTGCATGGACCAAATGCAATTCCATGGGACTAAATGTAATTCCATCCCAACTAATCCCAACCTTTCCCATCCTCTCGAAATTATGGATGGAATTGCACAGGACCAAATACAAATTCTATCTCACTTAATCCTATTTAATACCCTGCGCCAAATGTCCCCTTGAGGAAGACAGATTTAGGGAATGAGGGGTTTTGAGGGAATTAAGTTTGAAATGAAGAAATTTAGTAAATAGATGGCTTAAAGATGAAGAGGATTTAGGGAATCGGGTTTGGTGGGAGAGGATTGGATGCAGGGAATGAACTTAGAGGGAGGTTTTTTGGTTTTGAGGGAGATGTATTAGGGAAATTTTGAAATGGGAGTGTTTAGGGGCTAAAAAAAGACGCTAAAATGGCTAAAAGGGGGCCCCACGTGTGTAGATGCCCCCATATAACTCAGGCCTTGGTGGGGTCAAGCCGAATTGGCAATGACCCCACCGTCCCCAATGGCTACGCTACGTATGGCTACGGTTATAATTCGTGGCCTTAAGTCGACGGAATGGATGGTGCAAATACAACCCTGTTGAATGAAAGGGTATTTTCGTTTGAAAATAGTGTCTGTATGCTGTAGTTTAGACTGGGAAAGTAAAGTTTGGAGAAAATGACCACTGTAGATAAAACCTTTTATCCAGTTGTTTTTATGAAGAAATACAAACTTAAGTTACCAACTTAGACTAGCACGTGCGGACAACGACCTTGAGGATGAAACTACCCCCCCTTTTCACTGCGAAGACGAGCGCTGACGCTCCTCCAACTGAGAGTTGTACGAAGGGCTTAGAAGACATCAAAGTTACATGGCCCCACAGCTATGTATTTATTATATCCACAACGTTCATCCATATTTCGAGATCATTTCGGAGCATTATCCAAAAAAAATCATATCCAAAGATCATCTGGACCACACCACAAAGAGCAGCGGGGAAATTGATTTTCGCCGTTAAAAATTTTGCAGGGCCCACCATAACATTTATTTTCCATCCAATCTATTCATAAGGTCACAAAGGCCTGGATGAAGAGGAAAAAAAAATTTCATAATGATCCAAAACTTCTACAACCCCTAAAAGGGTTTCAATGGTAGATGTTTAATTCCCTACTACCTTTTATAGTGTGGTCCACTTGATAGCTAGATTTGTCTTATTTTTCATATCGAGGCTTAATTTGAGTTCTCCAAATAGATGGACGGTTTGGATATAATACATACGTCATAATGGGACCCGGTCGACTGACTCAGACCTGGGCCTATGGCTACGGATTATAACCGTAGCAAAACTGTAATGCTAGGCACTTTTTTCTCTTTTTATTTTATTTTATTTTTTACATGGAGAACTTTATTCTACCTACATTTTTCTCTAATACATATGTATATGTATATATATATGTGTGTGTGTGTGTGTGTGTGTGTGTGTGTGTGTGTGTGTGTGTGCATGTAAAATTTTCTCTCTCTGTTTTTTTTTTTAATTGATTTCTTTATCATTTAACAAGAGTATCTTCTAAACTAAAATTAGTTACTTGATGTACCGCATATGATTTTGGGGTAGAAGAAGCTACTTTATCCAACCAACCTAGTTATTTTCAAAGATTCCATTAGGTCGATGGTTAAAAATACATTTCATTCACTTCATGGTCAATTTCAATCACTTTACGGTCAAACTAAAAATTAAGCAGGCCAAACATGAAATTGAGTGGGCAAATTGAAAATTAGGCGGGGTAAGGTAGGAATTGAGCGAGGGAACCTAGAAATTGAGTGAGGCAAGGTAGGAGTTTAACGAGGGAAGCTAGAAATTGAGCGAGGCAACGTATAAATTCAGCAAGGTAACCTACGATTTGAGCTAGACAGCCTAAGAATTGAGCAATGGAAGTTAGAAATTGAGCGAGGGAACCTAGGAAATGAGTGAGGCAATGTAGAAATTTAGCGAGGAATCCTAGGAATTGGGCGAGGGAAGTTAGAAATTAAGCGAGAGAACCTAGAAATTCAGCGAGGCAACCAAGGATTTGAGCGAGGGAAGCTAGATATTTAGTGAGGAAAACTAAAAATTGAGCGAGGCAAGGTAGAAATTCAGCGAGGCAACTTAGGATTTGAGTGAGGCAGCTTAGGAATTGAGCGAGGGAAGTTAGCAATTCATCGAGGGAAGCTAGAGTTTGAGCGAGGGAACCTAGAAATTCAGCGAGGCAACCTAGAATTTGAGCGAGGGAAGCTACAAATTGTGCAAGGGAAGCTAGAAATTCAGTGAGACAATATATAAATTGAGCGAAGGAACCTATGAATTGAGCGAGGCAACCTAACAATTGAGCAAAGCAACGTAGAAATTTAGCGAGGCAACCTACGAATTGAGAAAGGGAAGCTAGAAATTGAGCGAGGAAAGATAGAAATTCAGTAAGGGAACCTATGAATTGAGCGAGATAGCATAGGAATTAAGCGAGAGAAGCTAGAAATTCAGTGAAGCAACTTAAAAATTGAGCGAGAAAATCTAGGAATTGAGTGAGGGAACCTAGGAATTGAGTAAGGGAAGCTAGAAATTGAGCAAGGCAACCTAAGAATTGAGTGAGGGAAGCTAAGAATTCAGCAAAGGAACCTAGGAATTGAGTGAAGTAACCTAGCAATTGAGCGAGGAAACATAGAAATTCAGCAAGACAACCTATGAATTGAGCGAGACAACCTTGAAATTGAGCGAGGAAAACTAGAAATTGAGCAAGGCAACATATAAATTGAGTGAGGGAACTTAACAATTGAGCGAGGCAACATAAATATTCAGCGAGGCAACCTATGAATTGAGTGAGGCAACCTAAGAATAGATTGAGGGAAGACCTAGGAATTGAGTGAGGGAAGACCTAGGAATTGAGCGAGAAAACATATAAATTGAGCGAGGGAAGCTAGGAATTGAGCGAGGCAACGTAGGAATTGTAACGGAGCAATTCATAAATTTGATGGAGATATCATAAAAATATGATGGGGAACTTCCACGGATTTATGTAATGTAATGGAAAATTTTATGAACCGCTTGGTCAATTTCATTAATTGCTAGGTCAAATTCATCGAAGAGAATTTCATGTAAAGCTCAATCAATTTCATTAACTTCTCGGTTAAATTCACCAAAGAGAAAATTGTTCCCTCAATTTTTAGCTTCCCTCGCTTAATTTTTAGCTTCCCTAGCTCAATTCCTAGGTTTTCTCACTGAATTTCCATGTTGTCTCACTCAATTCCTAGGTTTTCTCGCTCAATTTATAGGTTGCCTCACTGAATTTCTAGGTTCTCTCGCTCAAATTCTAGTTTCCCTCACTCAATTTCTAACTTCCCTCGCTCAATTTCTAGGTTGCCTCGCTCAAATCTTAGGTTTCCTCGCTGCATTTCTAGGTTACCTTGCTCAATTTCTATGTTGCCTCGTTCAATTCCTATATTGCCTCGCTCAATTTCTAGGTTCCCTCGCTCAATTGCTAGGTTACCTCGCTCAATTTCTAGCTTCCCTCGCTCAATTTCTAACTTCTCTCGCTCAATTCCTAGGTTGCCTCGTTCAATTAATAGGTTGTCTCACTCAATTTCTAGGTTCCCTCACTCAATTTGTAGCTTTCCTCGCTCAATTCCTAGGTTCCATCGGTTGCCTCTCTCAAATCCTACGTTGCCTTGCTGAATTCGTACATTGCCATGCTCAAATCGTAGGTTCCCTCATTCAATTGCTAGGTTGTCTCGCTCGATTCCTAGGTTGCCTCGCTCAATTCCTAGGTTACCTCACTCAATTCCTACCTTGCCTCACTCAATTTCTAGGTTCCCTCGCTTAATTTCTAGGATCATCATCATCATCATGATGAGTGATCCCCGTGGTCACCAAAGTGGGGCCCATCGCAATTGATCGCCGATCGAGACAGCGAGTTGGGGCGAAATCGTGGGATTCGCGATTGATCCCCTGATGGGACAGCGAGTTGGGGCGGAATCGCGGAATCCGCGATTGATCCTAGCTTCCCTCGCTCAATTCCTAGGTTCTCTCGCTCAATTCCTAGGTTTCCTCGCTCAATTCCTAGCTTCCCTCGCTTAATTCGTAGGTTGCCTCGCTCAATTTTTAGGTTGTCTTGCTAAATTTCTAGTTCCCTCGCTCAATTTCTAGCTTCCCTCGCTCAATTTCTAGCTTCCCTCGCTCAATTCCTATATTCTCTCGCTCAATTTCTAGTTTGTCTCGCACAATTCTTAACTTCCCTCGCTCAATTCGTAGGTTGCCTCGCTCAATTCGTAGCTTCCCTCGCTCAATTTCTAGCTTCCCTCACTCAATTCCTAGCTTCCCTCGCTCAATTCCTAACTTTCCTCACTCAATTCGTAGGTTGCCTCGCTTAATCCGTAGGTTCCTTCACTGAATTTCTAGCTTCTCTCGCTCAAATCCTATATTCCCTCGCTCAATTTCTAGCTTTCCTCGCTCAATTCCTTGGTTGCCTCGCTCAATTTTTAGTTGCCTCGCTGAATTTCTAGCTTCCTTCGCTCAAATCCTATGTTCCCTCGCTTAATTCGTAGGTTGCTTCGCTCAATTTCTAACTTTCCTTACTCAATTCGTAGGTTGCCTCGCTCAATTTTTAGGTTGCCTCGCTCAATTTCTAGCTTCCTTCGCTCAAATCCTATGTTTCCACGCTCATTTCCTAGGTTGCCTCGCTCAATTTCTAGCATTCCTTGCTCAATTCTTAGATTACCTCGCTGAATTTCTAGCTTCCCTAGCTCACGGTCAATTCGCTTCACTTCACGGTCATTTTCATGGATTTCACGGTCAATCCCGGCGATTTCGTTTTGATTCACGGTCATTTTCATGTATTTCACGGTCAATTCCCTTCACTTCACGGTCATTTCAATGCATTTCACGGTCAATTCGCTTCACTTCACGGTCATTTCCATGCATTTCACGGACAATCCTGCGAGATTCCGTTTCATTTTACTGTCATTTCCATGCATTTCACGGTCAATCCCCACAATTTCGTTTCATTTCACAGTCATTTCCATGCATTTCACGGTCATTTTCCTTCACTTCACGGTCATTTCCATGCATTTTACGGTCAATCTCGACGATTCTATTTCATTTGATGGTCATTTCCCTTCATTTCACGATCATTTCCATACATTTCATGGTCATTTTCATGCATTTCACGGTCATTTCCCTCCATTTCATGGTCATTTCAATGCATTTCTTGGCGATTCCGGAGACCTCAACCCGAGCCTAACCCAAGTTTTTTTGAGTTGCTGTTTGTATGGCCCAACCCCAAGACCAAACCCGATACATCCTGACCAAGCTCAACTCAATGTTGGGTCGATCACAGGTTGGTCGAGTTGAGCCCACCCAACTTTCAGCCCTAAAATTATATATGGTACGTCAAATAATTAATTTTGGTTTAGAAGATATTCTTGTTATATGAATAAAGAAAGAAATGAAAAAAAAAAGAATTTTTTTTATATGCTTATATTTACATATTTATATAAATAAGTGTTAGAGAAAAATGTAGGTATAATAAAATTCTCCATGTAAAAAATAAAATAAAAAATGCATAGTGAAACGGTTATAGCGACAGTTATAATCCGTAGCCATAGATCGAGGGTGGAATCGCGGAATCCGTGATTAATGCTGATTGGGACAGCGACTTGTGGTGGAATCGTGGGATCTGTGATTGATCGTCGAGCTACGGTTATGGGTACGGATTATAACCATAGCTATATCCGTATTCTTGTGCATACACCGTTACCATTCTGCTTGAATGTTTACTGTTGAAACCCTTTTACGGGCCACACAAGTTTTGGATCATTATGAAATTTATTTTTCCTCTTCATCTATGTCTTTGTAACCCTATGAATAGATTGGATGGAAAATAAATGTTATGGTGGGCCCTACAAAAGTTTCAACCGTGAAAATCAATTTTCCGCTGCTCTGTGTGGGGTGGCCCTGTTGATCTTTGGATATGAAATTTTATTTATTTATTTATAATGCTCCGAAATGATCTCGAAATATGTATGAACGTTGTGGATATAATAAATACATAGCTGTGGGCCATGTAACTTTGATCTCTTTTGAGCCGTTCGTACAACTCTCGGCTGGAGGAGCGTCAGCGCTCGTCTTCCCCTCCTCAAGTTCGGTGTCTGCACGTGCTAGTCTAAGTTGGTAACTTAAGTTTGTATTTCTTCATAAAAACCGCTGGGTAAAAGACTTTGTCTACAGTGGCCATTTTCTCTAGAGTTTGAGAGCGTTTGGAAAAGACGCTGGATAGAAGGTGGCGTATACGGTCGTCAATTTCTCAATGCATACTGAGTAAACTCTGCAGTGTCCATCGTGATTTATATACCTTATCCACTCCGTCAATCCACTTTACCCAATAATTTTAGCAATATATCCCAAAAATTAAGCATATCCAAAGATCAAGTGGACCACACCGCAGGAAACAGTGTGAATTGAATGTCTACTGTTGAAAGTTTATTGGGGGCCACACAAGTTTTGGATCAAGCTGATATTTGTGTTTTCCCTTCATCCATGTCGGTGTGATCTTATGAACAGGTTTGATGTTCCCTAGCAAGGTTTCATCGGTCAAAATCATTATTCCCAATGTTTCCTATGGTGTGGTCCACCTGAGCTTTGGATATGCTTCAATTTTGGGATCAACTGTTAAAAATGATATTTAAAAACAGATGGACTGCGTGGATCAACACATACATTTACGATGGGCATACAAAAGTTTACTCAATATGATAAAAGCAACTGGCCAAACATTTACGAGATCGATCCAATCAATAGGTTTGAAGGAGACGATCCATATTCCCATATCACATGGAAAGGAGTCGAATGAGGCCCATCATATAAACGGTTTGGATCATTGAAACATGAGCAAAAATAGCTATTCCTCAATATGTGCAGTAGCAAACCCATGTCACACCTTTCTCACAACCACTTTTCTACCCATTTCTTATCTTGAAAGTTGCAAAACACTTCCCCCTCTCTCCGTTGTAATAAAAAACACATGTATAGGTTCAAAGAATATTTCAAAATGAGCAACGCTCCTAGATTAGCTTAGCAATCTTTAGGAAAATGGTGGCCTCTGCAAGGCTCAAAAGTCTACAAAAATCCAAACGGTCTAAATCACTGCCCAACAATAAATAGAGTATAAGTCAAAAATTACATTAAGAAGATTATAATAACCAAATATTCAAAAGAGAAGATGGTAACAATGTTTGCAATCTCGATAAAATCAATCAATCTACGAAACACCACACACGCGCGCGCGCGCGCACACACACACACACACACACACACACATATATATATATATATATATATATATATATATATATATATATATATATATTGGAAATGGTTCTATGCGATTGAGCTCATGGGAACTTCCCATGAGGTCAAGCTGTGTGGGCCCCATTGTAATGTGTGTCAAACATCTACCCCATCAGTCAGATGCACCATTCCATGGTGGGCCTCGGGATTAAAAGTCAAATCAATCCATGACTTTTGTCGGCAACACCACATACAAAAGTTGAGAGGGGTTATCCTCCCATTAAAACATTCGTAATCATTTTCTGGGCCCACTGAGATGTTGTTCACAAATCTAGCTTATCCATTATGTGTGTCCCACTTGAATGAGGGGTGAGACCAAGTTTCAGAAGTATTCAAATTTCAGGTGGGCCTCACCAAGTGATTTTATATGTTCTAGGCATGTCTTCATATGATTTTAGATGGTATGGCCCACCTTAGTTCTGCATGCGGCAGATTTTTTGGATATCCCATAATATAAAGGGGACCCATCAAATGCACGGTGTTGATGTTTGACACACATCATGGTGGGGCCCACACATAGAATTGCAATATTTTTAAAATAGATTCCACATATATAAAGTTGTATTGATGATACACTTAAATGTATTGTTGAAATTATTAATACTGGCAACAATATCAACCATGCTTCCAATTTCTCAAAAAATAAATAAATCTAAAAGACCTTTATAAATTCACATTTTTTAATTAATTCTTTAACTTCCGACCAACATTTGCAATATCAATAATATTAGCTAATATTATCGATATCACACCATGGTGATACAAAATATCACTAAAATGCATCTATTTCAATATGATAGTATCCTGATATATCGCATTGTATCAATAATCATATTAGTACAATGCCATATTTTCAAAATATCTTTGATATATATAAGGTTGTATCAACGGTCCATTCAAATGTATCCTTGACATTATTAATGTTAACAATGACATTGACCCTCTCATTTTTTCCTCAATTCTTCTATTCAAATGTATCCTTGGTATTATTAATGTTAACAATGACATTGACCCTCCTTTCATTTTTTCCTCAATTCTTCTATCCTAATCCCTTAAGTGAATCAAACAAAATCCCTTCGATTATTTAAAAGAGAAATTGGAATTTTTTAAATGAAAATTAAGAGTGAAAAGTTGGAGAGCTCGATTTTAAAACAAAGACTCTTTGATTTTGATTCTGTTTTCATGTGAATCACTTGTAATCAGTAGAAATAAGATGAAGATCAATGATTTTGCACATTTTGCATGCCCAATCATGAATTTTAATATCCAATTTAAAATTTTGGAGAAAATGAAAAAATTGCCCGTGTTTTCGTACATTTCTTAGAATTATAAATTATATAAATTAATTTTAAATATAGTTGCATTACTTTTGTCATATAGTGTATAGTTTAGGGCTTTATACAAATGAAATTTAATATGTGCACTTGCTTTTTTGTGATATTTTTATTTCTAATTGTTTAGTGACGTTTTTGTTTTTTTTTGTTTTTTTTTTTTTAAATATCTCTTAAGTTTTGTTAAAAAATTTAACCAATTTCTTAATGCTTTCTATTGTAATAATGAAATATTATGCATTACATCCGATACTTCTCATGTAATACCTGATATGTTTTCATATCCGAAGTGAACGACTATTCTACCATTCATTGATCCCAATACCAAAAAAATTGAATATGTTGTTGAGTAAGTGGCTCCCATAGTTCTAAAACTCACCGGCTCAACTCAAAACTCAGTTCGAGCTAAGTCGCTATGAAACTCGTTGGCATACAAGACTCTTTTGACTTGAAAAGACTCCGCAACATGCTTCATTAAATTTGCTCGATTTGATGTGACTCAGCATGACTTAACTGTAGTCACTCAGTACGTGAACGGATTTTTAATAAAAGAATTGTAGCAAGAAGCATGATTTGAATGCAAGACTTTATCGTTGAAATGTGTATGATGTTGTCACCTTGTCATACACTTAACTAGTGAAAGGTAAAAATGGTTTTTTTTTTTTTTTGTAATCATGGAATTGCAAAATGTTAACTTAAATACTCTATAACTTAGCTTCAGTATCAAGTCAAGTTGAATAGAGTCTTCATATAACCGACTGAATATCAACTAGAGTTAAAGTTTTCGGGTTTTGACCTATGGCAACCTTGAAGAAATAAACATTCGCAGACAGCATTTCAATACATGAATGAATGTAAAGCGAAGAAGAAAAGTAAAAGGAAGAGAACATAGAGTGCTATAGATTTTGAAGAAGGAAAAGATAGTGTTTAGACAAGCAACATGGGTGACGAGGTGAGCCATTGGAGGCTCACTCTTTAAACACATGCACACTGGAGTTGTTTGATAGCATGATTTGAATGCATTTAGAATCCAAGGTATTTAGAATCAAAGGTATTTAAAATACGTAGTTTTATTGTGTTTTAGAATATATATATATATATATATATATATATATATATATATATATATATATATATATATATATATATATATATATATATTCTAAAACAACGGCACAACTGAAAGCGTCTGTATCATACATACATATATACGTACATACATATGTATATACACAGACGCTTTCAGCTGTGCCGTTGATATATGATACAAGCTTTGTAGTTTTATTGTGTTTTAGAATATATATATGATACAACCTTAGTAGGCTCACAGACTGTTAGTACGCTAGAACCGAACCGAACTGTTGATCCGAACTGTGGATTTGAACCGTTGATCCAAACTGTGGCCCGAACTATTGATCCGATCTGTGGATTTGAACCGTTGATCCAAACTGTGGCCCGAACTGTTGATCCAAATATGAGTTTTTTTTTTTTAAAAAATAAAAAATAAAAAAACAAAAACAAAAACCTTAATC
The DNA here is from genome assembly GCA_037074715.1 of Magnolia kwangsiensis. NCBI lineage: Eukaryota > Viridiplantae > Streptophyta > Magnoliopsida > Magnoliales > Magnoliaceae > Magnolia > Magnolia kwangsiensis. The sequence continues at coordinate 17,818,900 of CM073577.1, read as the reverse complement.
TCTCTAGCCCGTGCCCTCTCTCTCGCCGACTGACTGCAGTGCCACCCATGCCCTTGTCCTTGCCCTCTCTCAATGTGCAAACGCTTTTAGCAACTGTTGATCATTCTCCCCATGAATTTCAATTCCTTCGGTCTTCTTAGAGAGACTCAGAATTTTACCATCGTGTCTTGCTTCCATCGAAATGCAATGCCTTTGATAATATAAGTAGAGACATAACACTCATCAATCATGGCTAGAAGATGGACAGATCAATTAAAGTAAGAACTCTTATCGAATCCATGGATCTATCTACAAAAGATGCAGGAGCTTTCAGTTGAGAAATCCATCTCCTCCAAATGAGCATTACCGTCCTCTTCGCCCCACAATGATTTCATTTTAGATAAGACTCTACTTGTTCCTTCATTTCAGGATTATGGTTCAATGATCCAAACCCTTTAAATAATGGACCTCACAACTGATTGGGTAACCCAAAAAGGAGAAAAAAAAATCAGAATCTCATACCAACTGGGCTAGATTTTTAAAAGCCCAGAACCGTGGAATCGATCTGGAACTGTAATGCCCTGAAAATCGGGGGTCGAGCAAAAGCCCAACTCCCGAGTTCCAACGCATCACTTATGCAACATGGATGGGGCTGGTTAAATGTTGTCCGCGTCAGTGCCTTAAACATAAATGAGATTAAGGCAAAACAACATATCATACTCCAGAGACAGTTAAATTACGGAAGCGAAAGTCTGTGATAGATATATTTAAAACATATAAGATGTGGTGCGTCTCCAGAGTACAATCATGGTCCAGGTCAAATATTACAAGTATCGTTTCAAAAGGGAACATGAATATCAGAATGTGTAAGTCCCACTACATCACGAAGTCCCATAACCTCGACGATCAGGCGCAACCTGCATGATCCCGTTAGAGTACTGAATGTAGGAGAACTCCTCATCGTCGTCGCAGAAGTCGGGTTCGGCCTCATATGCCGCTGCATCATCTGCAGTTAAGACAAAGTCTGATTGGTGTTTTAAAACACCGTCCTAGAGTGGAAGTGAGTGATCAACTTAGTGGAACTATAAGGCAAATGTTAACATGTTATCAATTTAGTCAAGCAGTAATGATAAAGCAGTACAACAAACATATCTTAGATACTCTTATTAATGCAAGAGTGATATGCGATAATGATGCATGCCCTCGCTTGCACTCCCTCAACGTCTTCATCTTACGGCGCGCACGACAACCACCCGAAAGTGCTCTTCCTCGCCAAAGCACATGCAATGCAGTGCATGCTCATGTTAGCCAATACTTAATTAGGTTTATTCATACAATAGTTTTGGGAAGCTAAAGTACCTCCCTTGTATCATTTTTCAAACAATGATCCATTCTAGGGTCGTCAGTACTAGCTAGTCTCATACGATGTTGCGGTTCTAGGTCGCTATAAAGAGGCTCGTCACCATCAAAGTAGGCCTGCTTATACTCTAGTTGCTGCGAAAAGGCTCGTCACCTCAGCGCAGACTTAGAGTATGCTCGAGGTCACTAAGAATGACTCATCACCTAGTCGTAGGCCGACAGCTCGAATACAGTATCTCATACCACCGTATTCGGCTCACGAGCTTGGGTTGCTCATTGGACACTACGGGGAGGCTCGTTGCCCTAGCGTAGGCCGACAGCAAGACCACGGTGTCCCATAACACTATGCCCGACTAATGAGTCTTAGCGGATCGAGGTACCAAGGTTAAACGAGATTTTTACTGGTAAGTTGGTACCTTAGATTCAAGCAGTTGCATCCACACATGGTAAACACACAATAGGCGAATCGAGTTACTTGACAAACTCGATTGGTATGAGCGTACGTTGAATTGATCGACATAGAGCGCGTAAGCACTCTGCGTGGCCTAACCACTGTCAGCAAACTTCGTACGATTCGGATTCCTCGAACACATCTGTTGTGGTGAAGCTAACTCAGCCACTCATTCGGAAACCGTTACCGATATCCTGGACTACGTAGTAGTTCCAAATGCATGTAAATATAACAAGATAATACATGTGGTAGGCGTATCAAAGTTAAACAATTAATTCAAGTAACGTAACCAATTGAACATTTCACAAAATACAAGGTAAACATAATTTGCACAAATGCATTTCATGCTAAATCACACAAATTTAATCTAAGTTACATGAATAGATATATACACATAGATAAGGAAGTTGAAAATCTCACCTCAACACCTATATAACATACACTTTACTAAATATTTACTCATCCAGACATTTTCATAAAGACTTAGACTACACACATCAACATATATGACGTATGTTGATCACAACATGTATTAGGGCAAATCCTTTCACTAAGGAGTTGTCACGAATACAACACGCATATATCCACGACGGGTAATCATGGCGAGCAAGGATTCAAATTCCATACTCATTCAATCATTTCCACAAACACTTAGACTACACATTTCAACCTACACGATACAACTCAGTTACAAGCTATATTAGGGCAAATCCTTTCATAAGGAGTTGTCACGTATTAAACAATCACATGTTCATGGTGAATAATCATGACAAGCACAAAACTAAATTCCTGACATATCTAGTCATTTCAACCTACACATGGAATAACCTATATTCAGCATAGTTCATAATAACTGTAAAGCGAGGAAAATAACGTATTTAATATGTGAAACGGCAACCCAGTCAGTTATAAATTATTAACTGACATTCAAAGCCTTGAAAACCATAACCTATATGTTTATAGTCCGCACCTTTCGCCGATAAACTCGTAACGGATTTAGTTTGAACACTCCGCCTTCGTCTATGGCACAATGGCAACCTATAATATGAAATAGGTTAATTATTTCATTACATACACTATCTGAATCCCTAAAATGGATTAGGGTTAGGATTTCTTACTCGAAAACAGAATCAGAATCACCGGAATAGCGATACGGTAGTGGTAGCTAAGCACGTGGAACAACGGGATTGAATCCCGAGAACAAACCCTAACTCTACCTCTCACTTTCCCTCTCTTTCCTTCTATTTCTTCTCTCTTCTCTCTCTCTAGGGTTTAGAAATTCATATGTGAAGGGAGAGAGAGGGTTTAAGGTCCTTATATAAACCCAAAATTGACCTCAATGGCCCCAGGGCCATGGTATACTTAGGTTATAGCCAAAACCTGACTGTTTCGGCTTAACAAAGCTGTTCTGGAGGCCCCTTTTCTACATGCGGTCAGACTTAAGCTATCTGACATTGGATCTAGGTCAGACTAAGTTTTCGATTCGATCAGGTTTGGGGATCGACCGCGGGGGACCTGTTTCAGTTCAACGGTCACCAGCAGTCGATCAGGGCCACAAGTACACTGCCATGTGTTGAAAATTTTTTCTGATTCGAGGGTGTAATTGGGTCAGATTCTGACGGTTTGAATCCTTAGATTTAGCCTGCAAGCGAACGACTCAATTCACTTAAGTTTCAGTTCATTTCCTAAAGATATTTGCGTTCCTCACATACTTCACTCCCGACTCAAGTTGTGCACTTCTGGACACCTTTAGGACTTGATTTTCAAGATGGTTGTCAAGTCCAGCAAGGCGGTCACAACCGTATAGTTTTGTGAAAATTAGACTTTCGACGTGCGGTCCAGGTCCAATATGGAGTTTCATGATGCTCCCGAGAGTAACTGAGTTTAGAAATGGATCCTAAATTTTTGGATAATGTAGCGTAAACGATTCTACAAGTTTTGAAACTTGCAGATCGTATTTAAAGTGATTAGTGCTAATTTCATAGGTAATTTAGTTTAGTACTTAGCTAATTCTCGTCTAATTTCAAAAGGATTTGGTCCTATTTGATTTCTGCCTGAGGTGGAACTCGAATTTTTGTACAAATTTTTTTGAGACGTTACAGGAACTGAACTGTTTTTCATCATCCTGTTCCAGTTTGGTTCTAGGGTACTAACGGTCCGGTTCTGGTTTCGAAAATCATAAAACCATTAGGAACGGTTTGGTTCCGATTTCACCCCAGAATTGGACCGAACCGACCCATGTGCACCCCTAATATGAATGATGAGATTCAAGTAAATAAATTAATCAACCAATTATTTTTTAATAAAATGGATTAAGCAAATCTCAATATGGAGATGAGATCATTCCGTCAGGATCATGCCCCTTAGCATAAAATTACATAAACAGTAAAAAGGGAAGAACCTATGAATATGAGGATATTTCAGATCTAGCATAAGTCAGTCCATAGTCAAGTTTGGATCTAATTCTACTGACTAGCCATCCATCTTTTCTGTTTAAATCAAAAGGGAATGTCTAGAAGAACGAAATGGATAAAGAAGAGAGATTTTGAGATGAAGAAACTATGGGTCCTTTGTTATCACAAGAAAAAAATGCAGATTTCTTACCTTTTCCTACACCTCGAAGATCTGGGAAGAGGGAAACCTGAAATCAGACTGGAATCCTAACACTTAAGGGCCAATCATGAAACCCTAATCTCTTGATAAAAGAGGAAGAAAAGATACAGATTTTTATTCATTCAATTTTAATAAAATATGATTTCTCATAATTTATATATAAGTCATGAAAAAAGTAAAAATGCACTAAAGTCCTTGAAAATGAAAAAAAAACAAAAATAAAAAAATAAAGAAGTACAATAAAGTCCATGGAAACAAGGAAAATAACAAAAAATACTTAAAATTAAAACACTCAGGTGATAGGGTGTGAAATCTGCCCCATGGGTGGTCATGCCGCTCCTGCACTCATAGTGTGTCAAAAAATGAGTTCAACCACACCAACTCTTCCGCTCTGGTACTCTATTGACGACGCCTCCTCCTCTGGTACACTCTAAAGGGTGCACCACTAATGTCTGCATCAATTCTCCCTATGTAGGAAAAATTCACCACTGGCAAAAGTAAACTCCTATATCTTTCGAGCGAATCGTGTTTGATGCGCTGCAACTCTGTCTCTGTGATTCGAGATTTATCTGTAACGGGCCTCTTCATTCATTTGATTAGGAATTTCTGAAAACCCCCGGAGCAAATAGAAACTGCCTCAAGTCCAAAATTTCCTTTATCTCGTCTCTTCTCGGTATATGTGGAAGAGAAGGTAAAATGAGTATAGGAAGGTCAAGCTTTGACTAAGATCCATATATAGGTGGGTCTGTGAAGAAACATGGGAACCCGTAGATAGAGGTGATGGCTCGTGATAGGGAATTAGATCTTCCACATTAAATGTGAAACTATGCCCATGATAACAGGGATATCAACAACATAAACATTAGACTCCAACCTTTTCACAATTTTATGTGGGCCTATGCTACGACATGAAGCTTCTTCACGGATCTAGGTGGAAACCGATATGAACCATGACATCATCTCTAGGTTGAAATTTCCTAAATCTCTCATGAGTGTCAGTAGAAAGTTTATAATGTTCATTACTTGAATTAATCTTCCTCCTGATCTCACTATGTAACGCATGTATATGTTGGGCAAAAGATGCTCCTAACTTTGAAGGACGTTGTGGGGTAGCCATGAGGATCAAATCTATAGGAGCTCGGGGTCTAAGACCTAAAACAATTTCGAATGAGCTCATTCTTGTGAACCTGTTCATTGAAGAATTATACACAAACTTTGCTGTGGGAAGAATAGTGTCTTAGGTCGTGTGGTGGTCTCCAACCAAACATCCTAAAAAACTCCCTAGGCTACAGTTCACTACCTTTGTTTGACCATCCGAATGAGGATGATACGATGAAGAAAACTGGAGCCTTGTACCTAACAGATGCTAGAGAGTCTTCTAAAAATAACTAGTGAACCTGGTATCTCTATCAGACATGATGAATCTAGGTAGGTCTTATAACATGGTAGGAAATGGGCCATCTTAGAAAATCAATCAGCAAGTATGGAATCATGCTTACGAATAGCCTTGGGAAGCCCAAGCATGAAGTCCATACTAATATCTTGCCATGGGGCATGTGGAACTAGCAAAAGAGTATATAAACCTGTATTTAGTTTCCTCTGCTTCGCCAGTTGACATGTCAGACACTGCCCTACAATCTTCGCTACATCTTGCTGGAGATTATGCCAATAGAAACGAGCAAACACAAGACAACTATTTTATCTTGGCCAAAGTGACCTGCCATATCTCCGACATGTAGCTCCCAGACTAGAAAATCATGAAAGAATGGGCGTGAGATACAGAGCTTGTCCCCTCTAAAAAGATATCCATTTGTAAGGACGAATTCCGCACTCCTTAAGGGCGAGTCACTAGACAATGACGCATAAATGATCTCAAAATTAGGATAGTTTGAGTACTCACCATTGAGTTGCTTAACGCTTGTTACTTCAATACTCATGGACCACAGCATCATGATACAATGGTAAGTGCGTCAACAACCTTATTCTCTTTTTCGGCCTTGTGTTTAAGCAAAAATACGTACTCTTGAATAAAACTGTGCCTACTTGGCATGCCTAGGGCTCAACTTCTTTTGAGAGCCCAAATATTTCAGGGCCTCATGATTAGAGGATAAGATGAATTCTTGCGGTCATAAATAATGTTGTCAATGGCGCAATGATTGCACAACCGCATAAAGCTCATTGTCATAAGTAGAGCAGCATTGTTTAGCCTCGTTTAGCTTCTCACTGAAAAAGGCCAAAGGTTGTCCCTCTTGACTTAACACTCTACTTATGACCACTCCTGACGCGTCACATGCCACCTCAAAGACTTTGGCGAAGTCAGGTAGATGCATAACTTATGCTTCCATCATCTTCTTTTTAATTTATGAGAAAGCTCGTGCCGCGACTTTAGTTCATTGAAAATTCCATTTTCATATGCAATATGTGATGTGAGCCATAATTGCACTAAATCCATGGATGAATCGACGATAGAACATAGCTAGGCCGTGAAAGCTTCGCAAGTCGTATATGGTAGCCGGCTCAGGCCAATTGACAATGGCCTTGACTTTCTCAGGGTCTACAGACATACCCTCTTACAATATGATGAACCCTAGGAAGATAACTCAGGATGTCAATAAGGAATACTTCTTGAGGTTCACATAGAGCTTTTCTGCGCACAAGGTGTTACGGACCTGCCTTAAGTGCTCGATGTGCTGGCTAGGAGACGTACTGTAGATGTTGACATCATTGAAGTACACAACTAAAAACTTACTCATAAGGGGTCACAATACCTACGTCATCACCATCATAAACTTACTTAGGACAATGATTAACCTGAAGGGCATAACCACCCACTCATATAGCCCGTCCTTCATCTTGAAGGCAGTCTTCCATTCATCTCCTCGGCGAACACAAATTTGATAATAATAACCGCTCTTAAGGTTAATTTTTGAAAAGATAGTAGAGGTGACCACCATGTTAAGCATGTTATGAAACCTTGGGATGGGAAATCGATACTTAACAATAATCTTGTTTATGCCTCTACTATCAATACATGTGCCACGTGTCATCTTTCTTAGGCGTAAGAAGTACAAGCACGACGGATGGGCTCAGACTCTCACTAATGAATGCATTTTAAAGCAATTCATCCACCCACTTCTTCAACTCAGCATGCTCGGTAGGTTCATTATATAATGAGGGAGGTTCGGTAGGGTCGCCCCTCGAATGAGATTTATCGCATGATGAATGTCTCGCATTGGTGGAAACTTGTCTGGAAGGTCCCTAGGGAAGACATCCCGAAACTCCTCTAGGACTGGATGAGCCTCCTAGGGTATCCCCATAACAACTTCGAGTGTACTCTCCCTAACCAGTAGGCCGTATACCATAGTAAAATTATGATAAAGACCACTTTAGTTGAAGTAGGAATATGCCAATATGTCCTAGAGGGAGGTGAATAGGACTTTTTAAAGTTTTTATGATTTATTTAAAATCCTATTACACTAATCCTAATAACAAGCATATATCAGGATTACTCGAGAGTAACTTTATTATCTTCCAAGTCTGGTAGAGGATCCAATCACAAACTATTTAAGAACTCTACAATATATAAACTAGTTTATGATGAATATGACTCTGTGTGTGTGAGATATGATCTCAGATAATCAGATATGACAATATTAAAGAAAATCACACAAACAAATGAATAAAAATCTCAAACATAGTTATTTTTATAGTGGTTCGACTACTTGTCTACTCCACTCCCGGTAACCGCACTCAACCCTTGAGTGTACCGGATTTCACTAAGGAGGTTTTCTATGGTTCACCTCAAACCCAATGTTTTAAATCAGGTACACCTTTAACCTTTACAACCTACACCTAGACTGACTGTTTATGCTCTCACGAGCAAAGGTCAATACATCGCACCCACTTTTAGGCACACTGGCCAAAGATCTTCTACAAGACCCTAACGGAGGTTTCACATGGTTCACCTCTAACTCAAGGTTTTAGACAGGTTCATCTTTAACCGGAAGTTTATGCTCTCCACAGAGCAAAGGTCAACACTACGTACCCACCACGTATACTCTTGCCAGAGGCCTCCTAGAGGACTTACAAGGGTGTGAAACACCTTAAACCCAAACCTTAAAGGAATGATTACAAGGGTCCTCTGGAATTTATTAACTTACAGATAAGTAGATGAGTCCCGTTTAGCTCGTTGTTGAAGATCTCCTCCTTTGTTGATGAAGAGTCTTCTGCTTCCTTGAACCGCAACTTAGGTGACGGGTTAGGTCAAGGTTATGATGGAATCCTACTATCAAATATTTTCCTATAAAGGAGATAGAGTGATTCCAATCATCTATGCATTTAAATCATCTCAGCTTAATGATTTGCCATTAAGGTGGTAGCTGAAGGATCCTTGAATGTGAAAGTTCATTCCCCAATCCACTCTATTGAATATCAATGATGAGGGTGGATTGGAGGATGAACTTCATTGAGAGAAAGGGCTTTGGATAAATGATCTAAAGTTAAACACTTAAAAGTTCTCTCTTCTTTCTCTAACAGCAACTAAAGACAAGCTCTTTATATATACGCAAAAAGTTATAATGGATATAAAACGGTCACATTTATGACAAAGTTCGATATCATCGAGTATATACTCTTGATTGTATCGACTGACCGCTCGATGACACAAACTCAAATGTCATATGCTTTTGAACCTTTTTGCCAGCTGGTCAAGGGCATTGAAACACGGGTCGATGACATCGGATTTTAAACTTCGATATTATCGATACGGGGATCGATTCCTCGACATTTGAAAAATGAGAGAGACTTGCTTTGAAAATTTTCAGGTCAAAAGATTTGATCGAGGTACACATGATATCATCGAAATTTGAATACCGATGATATCGAAGGTCGTGTCGATGACATCGATAAATCTAAAGATTTTATCAGTGAGCTTGCTGGACAGTTTATATCCTTTCTTGATTTCATTATCTGACCTCGAAATCATTGATATTTGAATATCGATTCTATCGAGTGACCCTCGATCAGAATTAAAAACCATATGAAAAATGTTACTGGAAAGACTGTGTGTAAGACCGATATCATCGAAGGCCTTTTGATATCGTCGGGGTTTGAATTTCAAAGATATCGAGGGCACTTCGATATATTAAAGGTCTTCATAATTTTCCTATAAAAAATAGGGACACAAATACTTTGCTGTTGATTATATTGAGTCTACTTCGATAAACTCGAGATTCAAATATCGATGATATCGATAGGGGTATCGATACATCGATAATTCAGTCCAGATGTATATGCAGTTACTGGACACTTTATGTCCTCATTCGATTTTATCGATTGAGCTTTCGAGAACATTGATAACACATCTCGATTTTATCGAACCTGATATCGATAAATCGACAGAGGTAGAAAACTTAGAGATTTTTTGATTTTGTAAAAAAGTTTTCTAACCCAAAAATTCTATCATATTCTAATAGATTTTAAGGGTTTTATTTACCTGGTGTTTTGGGACATGGGATGTGAGGCTTAGATTTACCTGTGGTGAGTTCGGCACACATTCGGTTGAGGCAGACAACTGATTGATCTTTCTATGGAGCTTTTCTGTCTAGTTAACTCAACACTCAAGCTAATTGACAAACCAGGACACTTTCAATCTTCTCCTTTGTCAATTACGTGACAAAATATCAAAATACCTTAGAACAACATCTATACAAACATATCCTAAATTGTGTGTACATGAATTTTACATAATTTTATAATGTCTAGTGAAACATACACACAACTAGTAGTTACTCCCCCTCAACAGCATTCTCCCCCTTTCTTGATGCAGCTGCTCTCCCTAACACCTATATCACAATTCAAGTAGATATGCAATTTTTCTTGCGGGGTGTTTGAATTATTCTCCCCCTTTTTGTCAGTCATTAGCAAAGGTATAATAGTTGATATTGACTGAAGTTAAAGCATCTTGGGAGAACCAACATTCAGGGAGCATATATATATATATATATATAGATGTATAATGATTAAATCAATTTAAGCAGACATCATTTTCAGAAATTATGGATTCATATCAGATCAAATAAAGCAGTGATAGAAGCAGATAAAATAATCATCAAAAACATCACATGCATCCCATATTAGAAACTAGATAAACCAGGGGATCTTAAAACATTATTATGGCAGTAAAAATATGAATTATACCTAGCCGTGTTCAAAATATCCAAAAAAAAACACAAACTGCCCAAGATTGGCAGTAGTATGACAGAAAACCATCAAAGACAAAGTATTCCTCACTTAAAGGATATTATACCAAAAAGAGACTTTTCAACTTTATAAGTTAGTAATGCATCACACCTATGTATGAGCGAAGAGCATTAAAAAAGATATTTATGCCCTAAGAATTTCAAGGAAAATCTAGGTATGTGATGCATTGGTCGTACTATAGACAATCAAAGCCTTTACTGTGCTAGTAAGACATTCAGAATTTGTTATATATTATGTTGCAGAGTCGTCAGCATGGTCTTGATCTCCAATAAACAGGCTTCACAGTCATTCAGTTGTTTCATTATGTAGGATTGTCTATCAAGCAGATCTTGGATAGTGTCACGATCGGTGACAGCCTGAATGTTCTCAACAGAGACGGGGCTGTGTACAGAATAGCCTTTGTCTGAGCTTGAATCGATTCCACCACAAGGCGCATTGGCAACGATATTGTAGATGTCTTCTTGATTAAACCAAGTATACGAGTGTAGGAGATCGTTAGTAGGAGGCAGTCCAAATTATCGTGATAGCTTGGTCACAAGACATGAGAATGGAAATATAGTGATGGATTTATTTGAAGACACCCGAATCAATTGTTGTAGAATAAGAGTGGGTAAGCAGACATGAATACCGAGATGAACATCATACAAAACATTTAGAATATATGGAGAAAGCTTGTTCCCAAAGACTTCACAGGGATAAATATTTGTGTTGAAAATGCTGTGAAGGATCTTGTATACAGGATTGAGGTATTTAATATGAAGAATATTCTTTGCATTTCTCGATATAGTAGCACCATCACATAGCGCTCAAGTAACTTCACCCCATACACTAAGACCATTCATATTTCGTTTTGATACAGGTATCCTAGTGACCTCTACCCCAATCAATCGGCTTATCAGTCTAGGGGTGATGTGCTCGATCTAATCCATGATAGCGACTGAAATGATTAGAGGATTATTTTCAACATTGCAGATTAAACTTAAAAACTGATGCACCAGATTATGCTGAAATCCTCCACCAAGATTCACGATATTCCCCCATCCAATCAGTTCTAAGAGATTGATGATCCAAAAAGGTGTAATGCTCTTCCTCTGAACTGTCCGTTTTGCCACAAGGTTCAAGTTGAAAAGTGGAGATGAGCCAGTTGTTTTATTCTTTCCTTGCTTGCTCTTCATTAAGGGTTGTTGTGGAAGAACCAGATTTTTAGACATTTTTTGTTTGAAAGAAAAACTGTTCTGAGAAATGTAATCTCATTCTGAGATCAACCAGTGAGTCTCTTTTTCTGTTCTTCCGTCTTTAATTAAGCAGTAATCGTCAATGTCATCGAACATCGTTTCGATGACATCGAGGTGCCCTATTTAATATTTTCAATGAAGATCAGAGGGAAGACCAACCGACCCGATGATTTAGCTTCTCGAGAGTTCATCGATGGTAGCGATTTGCGGTCGATGTAATCGAACCAATCACTCGATGTATCGATAGGTATCTCAAAAGTAAATGTTTTCAATTTTCAGCATTCAGACAACCTTTCATGTATACTATTAGTATATTTATGTATCATTAGTATACACAACAAAATTTTGTACAAGCATTGTACAAATCAAAATTATAAACATTAAGATGTTTATATACAAAAAGATTGAGGTGAGAAACCTTAGATATATCATTAAAAGATCAGTAAAATTGCATTATTTTAGCAAAAATATCCAGATCTTGATGCATGACTGGACTTGTTTTTATATGCTCAGTATTTCTAGGCATAGGGATCATCCTTTCCCTTACCTTTGATGACATAGTAGTGGTTATTTGTGTGAGAACCCTTCATCACTGATTTTCCTGAGAGATCCAGGATTTCGCATTTCTCCTTGTAGAATGCAACCACATGCTTATTGTCACAAATTTGAAAATTGCTTAAAAGATTGTGTGTTAATCCTTTTATGAAAAGGACATTATCATTTTCGAGCAACTGGATTCCCTTAATGATTACGTGTCCAATTACCTTAGCGGTGCTTCCGTCTCCATAGGTGACTATCCCATTATTAAGATCTGAATAATTTGTAAGGAGAGATTTATCACCTGTGATATGTCTTGAACATCTGCTATCCGGATACCATTTAGTTTCATTGCCTGACATATAGTTTGAATGAGTAACCAGACAATTCTTCTTTTCTTTTGGGACCCATTTTGTGATAGGATTTTTAATAGTGGTAGATTTTATTTTCTTGTTTAATTTGACCACTTGATTTAATTGCTCTTTGTTAGTCATTTTAGGTGGTGGTGGATGTGAATCTCTTTTATTCATATTTCTAGGTTGACTCAAGACTTTTTGCACTTCTCTGGTATGTTTGAATTTTTCAATATGATTCTGACCAGAGCTATGTTGAGTCTTCCCAGGAGACAAGCATTCAATCTTATAATGACCTGAATCACTACATAAATGACATACTGGAGTAATTCTTTTATTGCTACATAAAGCAACAGTTTTTTCAGTTGTATATCCAGTCGTTGTTTTATCATATCCTAAACCGCTCTTGTCCTTTCTAGGTTTTCCCATACCTAAGAGTTTTTCTAACTTCTTACCACTTTGGGAAAACTTATAGTTTAGCTTAGAGATTTTTCTGGATTATTCTAAATCAAACAGGAGTGTATGATTTTCATTTTGAAGGAGCATGTTTTTGTCTTTTAATTGCTCAACCTGTTTGTTTAGTTTTTCAGATTCTGATTTAACGAAGGTGTTAATTCTTTCAAGTCTATCATTATCTGAGTGATATTGCTGTAAATCATTAATTAAATGTGTGTTAATCTCTAGAGTTTTATTCAAGTCTTTTTGCAGTAATTTTTTTTAATTCCCAGATATTCCAAGTCTTTTAATAACTTTGATGCTATGAATGTACAGGTGATTGTAAGCATCTTATAGCTTATTTTGTTGTTGTTCTTCTTCCTTTTCAGTTTTCTCATTATCTGATGGAAATGATTTAGTAGCTTGCGGTTCCTCATTCTCAATCTCAATGGGAATGATTGGAGCAGTGGAGACCATAAGAATTTTTAAGAATTTCTGGTTACTATTGCTCTTTGAGTCACTAGATTTTGAGTTTGACTTTTCTTTATCATCCCATGTGGTAGTCATTGTCTTGCCCTTAGTTTTTCTGTTTGGGCATTCAGAAGACAGGTGTCCATACTTTTGACAGGCATAACATTGTAGTTCTTTGGTCTTTTTACCAAATTTATCTGCAGAAGGTTTGTTGTCCACCTTTCTTCCTTTAACTAGGCGGCCACGATTTTTTTGAAAGAACTTATTGAATCGTTGAGTCAACAAAGCCACTTCCTCATCTTCATCTTCTTTTTCACTTCCACTATCCTTATTTATTGTTGTCTTTGAAGTTTTTAGGACAGTTGTTTTGGATTTAGGGGTTTGGTTGAAGTGTAGTTCAAAAGTTTGTAGGGAACCTACCAGTTCTTCTACTTTCATCTCATTTATGTTCCTACACTCTTCAATCGTTGTTACTTTAGGATTGAATCGTTCCGGTAAGGATCTTAGAATTTTCTTATAAATTTTAGGTACCAGAACTTTTTCTCCCAATCTACCCATGGAGTTATAAATGATATTCAACTTTGTGAAAAACTCCATAAAGGTCTCATGCTCTTCCATTTTAAGACTTTCGAACTGTGAAGTCAGAAGTTGTAATTTAGATCTCTTCACAGTACTTGTGCCTTCATGGGTTGTTTCCAACAAATCCCATGCTTCCTTGGATGTCCCACGCATACTGATTTGATTGAAAATATCTTGGGACACAGCACAGTAGATAACATTCATGGCTTTAGCCTCAACAGTTTAATTTTCCTTATCGAATGCTATCCACTTCTCTTTAGGTTTCGGTTTGGTGATAGTTGTGCCATTATCAAGTACTATTTGTTCAGATGGTAGCACATATCTTCTTTCAACTATATCTCAAACATCATGGTCCAAGGATCTTAGAAAGCAGTGCATTCTAGCATTCCAGTATGCATAATTTGATCCATCAAATACTAGAGATCTAGAGACTGATGAGCCCTCTCCTTTAACCATATTCCCAACTTCAGTTATGATTAGTCTCTAGGCGGTGAAGCCCTTATAGAGAGACCCGCTTTGATATCAATTGAATTTGCGGTAAAGACCGCTTTAGTTGAAGTAAGAATATGCTAATATGTCTTAGAGGGGGGTGAATAAGACTTTTTAAAGTTTTTATGATTTATTTAAAATCCTATTATACTAATTCTAACAATAAGCATATATCAGGATTACTTGGGAGTAACTCTACTGGCTTCGAAGCCCGATAGAGGAGCCAATCACAAACTATTTAAGAAGTCTACAATATGCAAACTAGTTTATGATGGATATGACTGTGTGTGTGAGGTATGATCTCAGATAATTAGATATGACAATATTAAAGGAAATCACACAAATAAATGAATAGAAATCTCAAACACAGTCATTTTTATAGTGGTTTGACTACTTGTCTACTCCACTCCCGGTAACCGCACTTAACCCTTGAGTATACTGAATTTCACTAAGGAGGTTTCTCACGGTTCATCTCAAACCCAATGTTTTAAATCAGGTTCACCTTTAACCTTTACAACTTACACCTAGGCTGACTGTTTATGCTCTCACAAGCAAGGGTTAACATCGCATCCACTTTTAGGCACACTGGCTAAGGATCTTCCACAAGACCCTAATGGAGATTTCACACGGTTCACCTCTAACCCAAGGTTTTAGACAGGTTCACTTTTAACTGAAAGTTTATGCTCTCCACAGAGCAAGGGTCAACACTACGTACCCACCACGTATACTCCCGCCGGAGGCCTCCTAGAGGACTTGCAAGGGTGAGAAACACCTTAAACCCAAACCTATAAAGAAATGATCACAAGGGTCCTCTGGATTCTGATAACTTATAGATAAGCAGATGAGTCACTTTTAGCTTGTTATTGAAGATCTCCTTTGTTGATGAAGAGTCTTCTGCTTCCTTAAACTGCAACTCAGAAGATATACCGATGCATGGCAACGGGTTGGGTCAAGGTTATGATAGAATCCCACTCTCAAATATTTTCCTATAAAAGAGATAGAGTGATTCCAATCATCTATGCATTTAAGGCATCCCAACTTAATGATTTGCCATTAAGGTGGCAGCTGGAGGATCCTTGAATGTAGAAGTTCATTCCCTAATCCACTCTATTGAATATCAATAATGAGGGTGGATTGGAGGATGAACTTCCTTGAGAGAAAGGGCTTTGGGTAAATGATCTAAAGTTAAACACTCAAAAGCTCTCTCTTCTTTCTCTAACAGCAACTAAAGACACGCTATCTATATATAGGTAAAAAGTTTCAACGGATATAAAACGGTCGCATTTATGACAGAGTTCGATATCATCGAGCAGGGTCGATTTCATCGAGTGTATACTCTCGATTGTATCGATTGGCTGCTCGATGACACAAACTCAAATGTCATACGCTTTTGAACCATTTTGCCAACTGGTCGAGGGCATCAAAACATGCGTCGATGACATTAGATTTCGAACTTTGATATTATCGATATGATGATCGATTCCTCGACATTTGAAAAATGAGAGAGACTTGCTTTGAAATTTTTCAGGTCAAAAGATGTGATCGAGGTACATGAGATATCATCGGAATTTAAATACCGATGATATCGAAGGTCGTGTCGATGACATCGATAAATCTAAAGATTTTATCAGTGAGTTTACTGGACAGTTTATGTCCTTTCTCGATGCCATTGATCCGACCTTGATATCATCGATATTTGAATATCGATTCTATCGAGTGACCCTCGATTATAATTAAAAACCACATGAAAAATGTTGTTGGAAAGACTGTGTCCAAGACCGATATCATCGAAGGCCTTCGAATATCATCGGGATTTGAATTCCGAGTATATCGAGGGCACTTTGATGTATTGAAGGTCTTCAAGGTTTTCCTATAAAAAATAGGGACACGAATACTTTGCTGTCGATTATATCGAGTCTACTTCGATAAACTCGAGATTTAAATATCGATGATATCGATAGGGGTATTGATACATCAATAATTTCGTCCAGATGTATATGCAGTTACTGGACACTTATTGTCCTCATTCGATTTTATCAATTGAGCTTTCAAGGACATCGACAACACATCTCGATTTTATCCAACCTGATATCGATAAATCGACAGAGGTAGAAAACTTAGAGATTTACTGATTTTGTTAAAAAGTTTTCTAACCCAAAAATCCTATGATATTCTAATAGATTTTAAGGGTTTTATTTACCTGGTGTTTTGGGACATGGGATGTGAGGCTTAGATTTACTTATGGCGAGTTCGATACACATCTGGTTGAGACAGACAGCAGATTAATCTTCTTATAGAGCTTTCTTGTCTAGTTGACTCAACCCTCACGCTAATTGACAAATCAGGGCACTTTCACATAGTCCCCGCCTAGGTATCTCTCTCAAAATTCTTAGCATTTATGATGTGGAGAGGCTTCGACTGAGGCGCCCTTTGACTTTTATGACCGCATGGGGACGCAACATCTTTTGCTCCTATTGACAATTTGGGAGAGAGTGGGTTCAAGACAAGCTTTCTTTCCTCCATGCTTAAATATACGATTATTTATACGCCCAAATATTATGACATCTTTTTCATAGAGCCATGTCCTTCTCAAGATAATATCACTAACATCCATCACGACCACATTACACCACAACTTATCCTTATATGGTCCAAACTCAATTGAAACAAGGCATTGCTGTGTCACACGGAGGGATGTCGCATCTACCCAAGAAACTCTGTATGGGTTGGGGTGGGGGACCGACTTCAACCCCATGCGACTAAAACTAACTAGAAAAATTATATTCTCACAGCTTTTGCTGTCTATGATCATCTTGCAGCTCTTTTCTCCGCACTTGGCATAAGTGTGAAAAATGGTAGTTTTGTGCCAATCTTCGCTTTCCTTTATCTATGTCAAGGCGCAGCTCACCATCGCAAGTGGGGTAGTCTCCACAATATCATCCTCGACATCACTAACCAGTTCAAGGGAGGGAATAATGATCTCCTCATCATCCTGGTCACCATCAAATTTATTTGTGACTTCTTCTTCTGTGGGGTGTTCGGAAGCAAAGGTAATGCTCCCACCCTTACTTAAACACTCGATAGCGTTGTGACCCATGCCATTACAGCAGTAGCACTGCCCTGGCATTACGGGCCTATTACTTAGTCTAGCCATATTGTTACTTCGATTTCCGTTGACTGGCTGGGTACCAGGTTGAGCTTTGGGTTGAATTCCGACATGTGGTCTCACTCCTTGTAAAGCTACTCTAGCCATTGTAGGTTGAAAATCAACCCCCCTCACATTAGACTGGTGCACACAGGGTTGCAGTTCCTGCACCACATGGTAAGCATGTTCTAGACCAGTGACCAGGTAAAACATGAGGTCCCACTGAAGCTTAGGCCTGAGACCCATACAGAAATGAGAGAGAACCACAACAAGGTCCTCATCCACATCGCATCTCAACATATATTCATCGAACTTGTCGATGTATTCTGTCACCGTCATAGATCCTTGGCATAAAGTATGTCATTGATCTAACAACCTCTGCATGTAAGAAAGGGGAACATACTTCTCTCACAACAACTCTTTCATCTCAATTACAAAGAGAACTCGCCCCTCTCCAGATCGCTCACGATGATGCTCCACATTTTCCCAATATAGTTTTTCCTGGCCCACCAATTTCATATTAGCGAACTCGACCTATCGTGGGTTTGGTAGATCGTGCCACTTAAAGAAGTGGTCCATGTCTACTAACCAGTCGAAAAAAACTTTAGAGTCCAATCTCCTATCAAAACTGGTGGGTGTCAACCTTGATGCCCTTCATGACCCTAGCGACATGGTCCTCGTGCTTATGGTCTCTCTGAGGTTGCTGGGGATGCACTTTACCATGGTCCTCTCCATTGGGCGGGAAGAACATGATCACGATTGTGTGTGGGTGGTAATTGATATACCCCATCGTGTCTGTTACCAGGCCTACGGGCCTGACCTGCGCCCAAACCATCCCTAAGCAGATTAGGGCCCATAACTTGGGACCAATCGACAACCCTAATGTTGGGGGTCGCTTGGGCACCGCTTACAGTGGTGGTTAGAGCACTAGCCTCTAAGTGCGTAACTCTCCCCTCTAGAAGCAAGAACCTACCATCCTAATGTGCAAACTGCTGCGCGATATCATCCCTTAAAGTTTGAACTGTTAATCCTTTCTCTTAGTTAGGCCCTCCATAGCCTTGGTAAATTGATCAGAGTCCATGGTGTAATGGAGACTAAATCCACTACCAATGCGCGTGGGCATACACCTAGAATGACAAGTGAATGGTCTTAGATGTATGTACGAAAATAGATAAAAACAATGATACTAATGCAATACAACTACCCTATATGGCCTAGATTTATATGGGGACTCAATAAAACCTAGGAAAATGACTAACCAAACTCAACAAAATATGCCCCCTTCGATAAACTGACTTACGCTAAAATCTAGGCTCAGATACCAAAACTGATGCAGGGACATGTGATGGCTTAACCCTAGATGCATGTATCATATAGATGATGCGATTAAAGTAAATAAATTAATAAACCAACTGTTTTTTAATCAAATGGATTAGGCAAATCTCAACACAGGGATGAGATCATTCTGTCAGCATCATGTCCCTTAGCATAAAATCATATAAACAGTAAAAATGAGAGGACCTAGTGATATGATTATATTACAGATCTAGCATAAGTCAGTCCACGGTCAAGTTTAGATCTAATTCTACTGACTAATTATCCATCTTTTCTGTTAAATCAAAATGAAATGTCCAGAAGAACGAAAGGGATGGAGGAGGGAGGATTCAAGATGAAGAAACTATGAGTCCTTTGTCATTAAAAAAAAGAAGAAAAAAGAATGCAGATTTCTTACATTTTCCTTCACCTCGAAGGTCTGAGAAGAGGAAAACTTGAAATTGGGGTGGAATCCTTAACACTCAATGGCTAATCCTAAAACTCTAACCTTTTGATAAAAGAGAAAGAAAAGATTTGAATTTCTATTCATTTAATCTTAATAAATATAGGGTTTCTCACCATGTATATATAAGGCATGGAAAAAGAAGAAGAAGTAAAAGTGCACTAAAGCTTAATAAAAACAACAAAAACAACAAAAAGATAAATAAAAAAAAGTGCACTAAAGTCCTTAAAAACAAGAAAAAGAACAAAAAATGCCTAAAATTAAAATAACCACGCCTCGTGGTGTGAAATCCGCCCCATGGGCGGTCATGCCATTCCTGGACTCGTAGTGTGTCAAAAAATGGGTTCGATAAATCTGACGTCCATCTACCTCAAGTTCTCCGCTCGACGCCTCCTCCTCTAATACACTCTAAATGGTGCACCATTGATGTCAGCATTACAATATAGGATGCTGAATTCTTATTATTGCTTTTATGTCAAGTGTGCTAACATTCTCAATTTTTGCCTAAGGACTTTTTACTACTTTTGTTAATCGTTTATTGGCTTAATTTATTGTTGTATATTGCTAAATTGTCTGTCTTTTGTGTTTCAAGACGGAAATCAAAACAGGTACTCAACAAATTTCCTCAGTCAAACTTTGAAGGGTTGAAAGTTACTTTCCATAGGCTCCGTCTATCAGATTTTTTTTTTTTAACATCAAAACGAAAATTAAGGCACTTGATTGATGCTCAACTCCAAAGGATTTTGACACTTACTCTTAATGGAAAGAGAACGACTCTCAAGTCATGAGTTGGTTCTTTCACAACATGGATAAGAATATTTATCATAATGTTACATATGGCAATTGTGCAAAAGAAATTTGGAACACTCTCCAATAGTTATATTTAAATTAGCTACGAACATACAATGGCTATATGATATCTTCAAGGAGTTTCAAACAATGAACCACGAAGGAAATCTTCATGAACATTGTGCACGGTTTAAAGGGCTATTTGATGAATGGAAGCTTCATCATCCATTTACCATAGACATTGCTTAACAGTAATGCCAACGGGGAGAAATCGGCCTTGCACTTTTCTTTGCCACTGTTCGGTCGTATCTAGTCTAGGTCAAGGAACAACTTGTTGGGAGCGAACATTTCTCACCTCTTTTTGATGTCTTTGCCATATTATTACGTGTAACAACTATTGGGTTGATTGAGCGTACATAGCGGATTCATATGTTTTTCATGATTCTTAATGAATCTAATACCCATGAACACTAGACTGCCATTTCGTCAAATTTCTAGAATGAAAAACGTAAATTAAGGAATGGTTTAGATCATACCTTTGCATGATAAATCATGCGAACGCTTTCTAACCGTGAGGTTTTTCGATGCTGATCCTTTAACCCAGGGGACTTTTTCCTGATCTATCATAGATGTACGAATCTTAAGAAAGAACGTTCAACCTTTGGTAGGGCCAAGGTTAATGCTAACCGTCCACACGAATGGATCTCAAGGAGACAAGAAGGTGATGATGGTGGTGGAGATGATGAGAGGGAAGGGTCTCTCTTACACTTCTCTCTCTCTTCTCTATAAAGTGGGACACCCAAGGTCTTTCTCTAGGATTTCAGGGGTGCGCACAGTACAATGCTTCGCCACCTTATAAACTTTGGTGCTCTATTGTGGAGAAAATTTATTGATCCATCTCATCTCACACATGCATATATCTATAATCCAACCCTTCTACTGTCTAGGCCATCCACCATAGCTCCAGATCTCATGCTCATTAAATAGTGGACCATTAAATTCAGGTCATTAGATCATCATCAAACATAATCAAAATAGTTTTAGCCATTAAAATAAAACTTTACCGGTTGAAAGCCTTCTTCAAACTGATTAAAACCTTATAAGTGTTGGGCCTGGTGAAAAATCACTTAATGAGTCTTTGATATTATTAGATTTAGCACTCAATAAGTCCCATGTAAACCCAGTGACTTCTTTATTGGCCCATGAAAAAATTAATGAACCTTGTTAAATGTACCTAACACCATCCACTTTCATTGGCTTATAGGAAACCTTAAAAAATGAGCCAAAGCCCCCAGTCAAGATCCAAGATCATCACACATCTTCAAGTTTAAAGATTGAACGACTAAGGCACACCATCAAGTCCTTGATCTCATAATTATAGTCCTAGCTAATGGGCCTCCAGACTGTTGATTTGAACTTTAATTCATCAATATAAGTGTCCAAAGGTTTAAAATTAGGATCATATATCCACTACACCCTCACACTATTGTGTAGGATAAGGACCAATGGCACAATCAACACTAAGCTAGTTTTCGATGGTGGAGACCTTCATCTTGACCCAAGTTAGTCTCCTTAATTAGATAAACGTACATATCAAAAAACAATGTCTACAAATGTGTCCCAAGTATTTGTGTAGGTCATGGCTTATCAGGGTACTGAGATCTATGGAATACAATTCTTCCCGGTTAGCAACCCCTATATCTAATCTCGAGCTCCTAAGAACAAGAGAATATACTGTAATCCTCACAAAGCCCACAAAATATAAGATTAAGGTAATATTAGATTTATATCTAAGGTACAAGATATATGTCTAAGAGGACATGGTCATCAAGATCATTGGATGAGATCGACCATAGTACATAAACATGGGACGTGGCTAGTGGATCAAGGTGCACATTGGTTTTCTAGGGCACCAACTCCAACAACAGGCGCCCCTTACTCCTCATCGATGTCATCTCCGTCTAGCGACAACGCGACATTTATCACTAGGGGCAACAATATACGTGGTGGCCAATTAGGATGGCGTGATGACTGTACAAGAGAAGAGGATATGGAAGCATAAATGGGCAGTAATGCGTTTGTATTTATTGCAAGAAAACTAATCAAAATGGGGTCGTCCATCTCCACACGCTAGCCTAGTAGTGTACATAGGTGATCCTTCCACTACAAGTGAAACTTCTTCGGACCCAGGCAACTCTCTAGCGATCTCTCGCACTGATCTTGAAAAGCTTCTTAACAGAAATTTGGCATCTGAATCCACTCTTTCCTCCTCTGACTTCTCTCGCTAACTCAAGTAATGCTTTAGCCACATACTCTAGTTCAACGCCGTGGGTGATTGATTCCAGGGTTGCCAACCACATGACAAATAATCTCTCTCTCTCTTCACATTAGTTGATATATCTGTTCATTGCTTTCTAGTTTCTCTCACAGATGGCTCCTTGTCCACTATCATTGGGAAAGAATAATCTCACCTGGTACAAAAATGACTTTTCCCTGTTCCCAAAATTTCTCTTAATTTACACTCCATGAGTCGATTGACTAAGGATTTAAATTGTTCCATGGTCTTTTATTTCTCTCATTGTGAATTTTTGGACCACAAAATAAAGGTGATGATTGGTGGGAGGCGTGAGTTGGGAGGTCTCTTTTACATTGAATTGGGGAGAATTTGAGCGGCTCTAAGTGTAGGTGTCATCACTCATGTACAATGACATACTCGCTTTAGTCATCCTTCCTTGGAGTCTCTTAAAAAACTAATTCATATTTTTATAAAATATGACTTTTAATAAATTGTGAGACAAGCCAATTAGCAAAGCATTGTTGTACTGGTTATGTACGAAGACTTATTAACTGCAGTTATGCGTATTTTTCTTTAGTTCATTCTGATGTGTGGGGTCCATTTAAGTCCCTAGTTTGCATAACCTTCAATACTTTGCTACATTTATTGATGATTTCTTTTGCATGACATACGTATTTATGATGTCTAGTAGATCAGAGGCATTTAACATATTTAAATTGTTTTATGCTAAGGTTAAGAATAAATTCCATAAAAAAGTAATATGTTAGGTCAGATAATGTTTTAAAGTATTTGTCAAACTCATTCCATGAATATCTTACCTCAGTTGGGATTACCTATCAAACCTCATGTTCTTCTTGGCTCTAACTAAAATGAAATGCAATTGCAATTTAGAGCTTAGACACTCAATATGAATGGTCAAGAACTTAAAATTAGGTTGAACAAATTGCAATTTAATTCAATAGTGCATCCAAACACACACTAAAGGTGTTCAGGCAATACCGCAATAGCCATTTGAGCTTGTGTTCAGCATGCATGTGAGACTAAAAAATGACGAAGTGACCTGCAAATTGCAGTTACATTCCTCTTAAGTCCAATGTAAATGATATGTAATTGCAATTTAGAGCCTAGACTCTAAATATGAATAGTAAGGAGCTTACAATTTGGTAATTCCCACTTGATTCGACGAGCAATTGCAATTTGATTCAATAGTGCATTGAAATGCACCCTAAAGGCGTTCAAGCAATAGCCATTTGAACTTACGCTCAGCATGCATAACACTTAAAAATGAAAAGTGGCCCTTAAATTGAAGTTACTAAAGTCCAACTTAAATGAAATGTAATTGCAATTTAGAGCTCAAGGAACTTAAAATTTTTGGTGATTCCCCCTTGATTAGATGAACAATTGCAATTAAAACTAATAGTAAATCCGAACACACCCTAAATGTATCCATGCAATATCTGTTTGGACTTGTGTCCAGCATGTGTATCAAAATGCGGAGCTAAAGATCTTTGAAAATATGGTTGGTTTTCCTTACCCTTGAACTGTCTTGGTAGCGCCAACGATCAGAATCACCTGCTTCTTTTCTACTTGCAATGCCATGGAAATTACACCAATAACCACAAGCAAAGGAGAAACACTTATGGATGACAATCTGCTAGTGACGAATTTCCTACTTTACACCGAATTGCACAATGCAAGTTCCGGTTATGACTTTACCATACGCGGACAACTGAGAATAATCAAAGACGATGAAAAGCAGAGAAGGATGAACACCAAATGATAGGTAACTTAGTCTGAGCATGATGTAAGATTGATGTTCTTCTTACATGTTAAGGTAGGGCTCCAACTTGAGTTTGGTTCAACCCAAACCCAACCAACCCAATCCAATTTGGTCGGTTTGTCAAGGTCCTCAGGTTGGATTTAGGTTGAGAAATGGCAACCTGATTTGGATTTGGGTTGAGCACATTCAGGCTGGGTTAGGTCAGTTGAGAACAATCACATATATTTGGGTTGAGTATAGAGGACTTTGGTTGGGCATCTTGGGTTGGAATTTGGGTCGGATTGGGTCCTCTTGAGGTTGGTTGGGCTCCGGTTGACCCTCAACCCAACCCAACCTGCCCAAGTTGCACCCCTATGTTAAGGTTCATGTATCAAGAACAAACGTAAAAGTCCATGCATAGATAGTGGCACTATGGTAGTATGCTGCACAAGTTACATAGGTTAATCGGACTGTCGATCTGGTGGGCAGCTCCCTTAATATGGTCCTGATACATGAACCTTGAAATGTAAGAATAACAACCATATGAGGTGGATGGGACCGTTCATGAGGCGGGCAGCTCCCTCCTCACGGTGAATGTGGTGGGCCTCCATGTAGTGAACATGTGAGGTGAACGTGACTGTTGATCTTGTGGTTCACGGTGTGGATAGACAATATCCAAAATGAAAGGTGATTGGAATTTGTTAGCCATCAAATTAGCAGCCTGAGAAAGGAAGGTTTAGCTCTAGACAGAGTTGCAACGTGGGGGGCTGGTTTGGGTTGGTGCAACCTGAGCGCAACCTGACCTCAAGAGGACCCAACCCACAATCCGACCTGAACCCAATTCCAACCTGAATTCCTTTGTGACCAACCCCAAATTGAGCCAACCCAACCCAACAGGACCCAGTTTGACCCAAATACATGTGATTATTTCCAACCCGACCTAACACAACCCTATGCTCAACCCAAACCAAACTCGATTTGAAATCAGGTTGGAGTTTTCCGTGTGCCAACCCGAGGACCCTGGCAACCCAACTCAACCTGACCTGAACCTGGGTTGGGTCAGTTGGGTTCAGGTTAACTTGAACCTAAGTTGCAACCCTAGCTCCAGATAGAGCAATGGTCCACGTTCAATTAGAAAAGCTCACAACAATTGGATGATCGGAGGTGTAATTGTTCTATAACTTCAATTTTTGGCATATAGGCCACCCACAAAGTGGCCCAGCATATCAACAATCCCTTTCACCACACATGTTTGCCACATGTGTTGAGGGGGCTGAAAATACATACTCCTCATGTTAGCATGCCCTTCATGCTATTGAAAGGCTCCCAATGGTCAGTTGAGTTACAATGATTTTGTTAAGATGGTAAACATAATCAAATTCTAAATAAAACTACCAAACATATGATAATATGCATGTTGAATTCTCAAGGGGAAATGTATCCCGAACTACAAATGTTAAGGGAGAATTCCAATATCGTACAGTGCTTTATGTTGATTGTATCATAGTGAATTTCTGTTATATCCTTGTGTTTGTGAAGTATAAATTTCATCCTTGTGGAATGGTTTACCTCTCCTAGGTACGTCTGCTAGGTTACAGAACTCTGACAAGACCTTTCTCGTCTTTAAACCTTTTCTCTTTTCTGCTGGCCGAGGTCCTAAAGCACTTGTATCTATACTCGCATTGTAATTCTGTGATGATTGTACAACAGCATCATAAGCTTTTGAAGAAAGACGCAGCGCCTCATTGCGAGCCCTCAAATACATCTCATATGCAAGTCTCGGCTTTGCATCTATGGCTAGAGCTTCAATCAGCATCTCGTATGTAATCTCATTCGGCGTGACATTCTGAACTTTCATGCGGTGAAACCACTCAAATGCAGCGCTGCCCATACTGTTCCGTGCACAGCCGCTTATGATCGCATTGTAGGTGACGACGGTCGGATTGTTTCCAGATGCAACCATCTCCCGGATGACTGAATCCACCTCCTCGGGCCGCCCTTGTCCAATGTAAACCGAGACAAGAATTGTGTATGCGTGCAAATTCGGCTTGACACCCAACTTGCACATATGCTCCCATACCCAGAGAGCCTCATCATACATCTTCCCTTTCTCAAGGGCACTAAGCAATGCCCCATAAGAAAGGATTGTAGGTTTTTCACCTTGTTCGACCATCCTCCTAAATATTTCAACCGCAGCCGAAGTCTCTGACGCCCTGGAGCAGGCGACAAGAACTGCATTCCACTCTCTGCTTCCTGGTTTTAGGCCTTTATCTTGCATCTTATTGATCAACCTAACACCCCATCTCCAAATTCCCCTTCTGCTAGCTGCAGTGAGCAGTATATTGAAATGAGAAACAATCAGCTCGTAGGATAGATTATTGGGTTCTGGCCCCTTGTCTAACAAGTCCTCATAAATCTCCAATGCGGCCCACCATTTCTTTGCCTTTCCCATCAGCCATATCACATGGTTGCAGACTGATAAGCTAATATTGCTCTCTGTTTCCCTTATCCTTCTATACAACTCTTTCGCTACAAGGTAGTGGCCTTCCATGGTACACGCCCACACAAGGCGCTCGTATTCTGCTTGACCGGGCTGGAGCCCCATCTTATCCATATCGGCAAGAAGCTTTAAGACATTGGTAGTTGAATGATCTCTTTTCACAAGCCACCTCCGCATCACTTGGTAGCAAATGCGAATCATGAAATTCTCAAGCTTAACAAGTTCATTCTCCCAATTCTCACCTGCATCTTTTCCAATCTCCCCCTTACGATACTTCTCCCTTGTTTCAAGGAAGAACTGAAGCGCCCCATCTGCATCTTCCATTCTTCGATATGCAAGTAAGGCTGTTGAATACGTCACGGCAGACGGAGACAGACCCTTCTCCTGGATTTCAGCCATTATGCCAAGAGCCTCCTTTGGACGGCCTTGTTCGAGATAAACTGCCATCAAAGTGTTGTACGTTACGATGTTGAAGATGATGCCTTCCTTTTTCATATCTTCCATCACTCTATTGACTTGTCCGAATTGTTCTGATTGCTTCAGAGCACCCAAAAGACTGTTGTAGATGAAAAGGTTTGGGCCGGAAAAACCACGGGAACCGTTCTTCTTTCTTTTAAGCCATTCAACGAGAGCAATGGCTGAATCCAATTTCTTATCAATGCCGAAACCTCTAATCATTGATGAATATACAGGAAGAGGTAGCTCTTTGAAATCTTTAAGAACTTCCTCCACATCGTCAGCAGTCTTTGCACACTGCAAACTATGCGCCAATGCACGAACATCGATCTTCCCACTCTTTTCTTCATGTAATTTGCTTCTGTTTTCACAGTCTCCTCCTCCTGTATCACGACTGTCCTTGTCGTTCTCAGATTCCTCTGAAAACCCACAATTCAAATTCAATGCTCCTTGTGTAATTTCAACCCTGCGCACTTCCTGCTCCAAAGCCCAAGCCGAAGCAACCACTGCCCCAAAAGAACCGCTCTTCCGGCTGTGAACAAGAACCGAGTTGGGTTTCGAGCGATCGGTAGAAAACCCATTTCGGCTATCGAGATTCCGAACCTGACGGCAATTCAGTCCACTACGGAAGCTGCTAATTCCCATTGAATTGATTGAAACAAGTGAAAGATTGGAACCAAAGCTCCATAATTTCTTCGAAATGCAAGAACCAAGATCAAAATTCAAATTGGGTGTTGTCAAAATGTCCATTTTCGAAGGCCAGATGCTCAGAGCCTGCATTCTAGGGGGGATTTGCAAAGACCCAGAAAGCAAAATCCCATTCTAGACACAGAGAAAAGAGCCTATTCTCATACCCAGCTTTCTATAGCATTTTTCAAAGATGAGAATAGAAGAAAGAGCAAACACCCATTTTGTTTCTTTGAAAGGAGAGATGGATTATTCTTACCTTTTGAGATGATTAGGATGATGACATACGGGTATTCTGTGAGAGTCTTGCTTTTGCAATTGTGCTGTGTCTGAAGCATATTCTATGAGGTGGGTTTTGGAATTTGGATAGGGTGGCAACGGGCCGGGTAGTCCGCCCTGAATTGGAACAGGGCTTGGACCGATTAGATCGGCTATTGGGCCAGGCTTCGGCCCAAGTAATTGATGGGCCTGTTTCCATCCTAGAAGCACATGCATCTTGCATGAACACCATCTGTTTCACCTATCTAAGGATCTGTTTGGTTACCATAAAAAAGAAATATTCGGATTGAAGTTTTCCAACACGTCTCTCGAGTCAAGGTTGCCTGAATATCCATGGATGAATGGACTACATTTCGGGGGCGCCAAGTGCCTTTGCCCCTGCCCAAGTGAAGTTCCTATGGTCTGAAGCTATGTGGGGCTCGTATGAATACCCATAAGAAATCAACTCCGTCCTTCAGTTTCTCAAGTTCACAATAGGATGTGAATCCAGAAATCAATCAGATCCAAAGCTCAAGTGGACCACACCAAATAGTAAGCTTGGGTTGCATTAAATGCAAGAGTCATCTCTGGTGTTGTCCACTTGAGCGTTGGATTTGTTCGATTTTTGGGCTAATACCTTAAAATGATATGAGAAAATGGATGGACAGCGTGGATAAACTGATGTATCATAGTGGCCCCACAGGTGCTTTGGTTGGACGGGTTTGGACGTAATCCACAATGGTTTCAATTGCATATGAACATCATGGTTAGCTACAGGAAGGTTTCAACGGTAGACATTTTCATTCCTGTTATGTTTGTGTGGAGTGGTCGACTTGAGTTTTGCATCCAAGTGATTTTTGAAATCCTGTCCTGTTGTGAACTTGAGAAACTAATGGACCGAGTGGATATCTCATAGGCATTTTTGTAAGCCCCACATAGATCATAAGTATTTGTAAACATGTGGTGCACTGGAAGGTTAATATTAAGATATTTGGTACATCTAGGTTATTTGAAGACGTAGGGTAGTGCATGTTGGTCTCTTAAACATGTATGGTGGCATATCTAGCACATGTAATATATATATATATATATATGAGAAATGCTCACACACAACTAGTTGGACCATGAGTTTTGGTCCAACTAGCTGGGCATTTAATGCTAATTAATGGTGGGAGAGGGGCATTTGCTTACGTTAGCCTTTTAAGAGTTCTTTTGAAAATGATCTTTGACTTGGGTGGGCCCCATTGTGTTGTTAATCTAAAATTCGTCCTGACCATCACGTGTGTCACATCATGTTAAACTTATGGACTGAAAATAAACCCCGTTGTTAGCTCGGATGGAACATACAATTGAAAACAATATGCTAAAAAAGCTTACCCTCCAAAATCATTGTTTGATGAGGCCCACTTGAATCACTTATAGATATGATTTTTAAGTCCCGCACCTAGTCTTTACTTTCGCATCTAATGGTTGGAGCTGATTTCACATGCTCATGATTGGTGTCCGGTAAAAATTAAAGGTGGATGTCTTCACTTCAAATATTCCATTGGTGTGGTTCACCTGAATTACAAATCTGCCTTATATTTTCTTTTTAGACCTACAATGAGATTGCACATCTAATAGTTGGAGTGGATCTTACCTACATGATAAGGTGGGCCTTATGAGAAATCGAAGTAAGCTTTCTCTTATGCCGTTTAACCTCTTTGTATTCCCCGAGAGAAAAGGTGCCTGTTCCCAAAAAAGTGGGAGTACATTGGGTGCAGCCTGTGCATATGCTGTTCTGTGCATCCCTCATCCTAGGCCTACCTTGATAAAGGTATTGTATATCCATTCTCTACATCTATATTTTTAGCTAATGATAAGAAAGGATTCCAAAAACGAAATAGATACATATTTCAGGTGGACCACACCACAGAAATAGTGGTGATTGGCCATTAAAAACTTTTTGTAGGCCAAAATTTTGGATTAAGCTGAAATTTATTTTTAATTTTATTTTCCTTCATCAAGATCTTTGTGACATTATCAATAAGTTGGGTGGCAAGTAAAAAATTATGGTGGGCCCTACGAAATTTGAATGGTAAAAGTTCAATTTCCTCTATTTTATATTTGGTGTAGACCACTCGAGATTTATAATTGATTCGTTTTTGGATCAATGTTCTAAAATGAGCCAAAAAAACCAGTGGACCGCATGGATATACAATACATACATGAAGGTGGGTGACATGATCAGGAACAAACTGTGTTGCATAAGCAATGGACTGCACTTAATCTACTCTTGATATTTTATCTAACATGGCTCTTTTTATTCTTATAAGGAAGCTGGAAAAGCCTTAGCTGTGGAAGAGGAATGTCTAACCTTATTTTTATTAGGCCCACCATGATGTCTTGACGTGCATGTTAGATCCACTACGACCATCAAATGTGTAATCTTATTCTACATCTAGAGCTAGAATATTAGGATGACTTTTGATTCAGGTAGGACACACCAATAGAAAAGGTAGACGGAGAGACATCTACCTTTGATTTTTACAATACCCACTATCATGAGTAAGTAAAATCCATTCCAACCATTAAATGTCACATCAAAAGTTAGGCATGTAACTCAAAAATCAAGCCCATACTGGATTTAAGTGTGCCACATGGAAGGAATTATTTTAAAAGGTGAGCTTTTTTTTAACACTATTTTCAATTTTGTATTCCACTTGAACCATAGATGGAGTTGATTTTCTCTTCTTAGATCTAACATGAGGTGATACACATGATGGTAAAGGTGAATTTTACGTTAATAGCACAGTGGGGCCCACCCAAGTCAGAGCTCATTTTCAAAAGACCTCTTTAAAGGCTAACGTGAAGCAAACGTCTCTCTCTCAACATTAATTAGCATTAAATGCCCATCTAGTTGGACCAAAACTCACGGTCCAACTAGTTGTGTGTGAGCATTTCTCTGTGTGTATATATATATATATATATATATATATATATATATATATATATATATATATATATATATATATATATGTTGTTGATGTTTTAAATGTGTTGGTAACAGGGTTTGTCGATATCATTGACAGATCATTTGATGTTATTGAACAAATATCGATGCCATTGACAGATGTTCGATTCCATCCAGAAAATCATAATAAATTCATATTAGTGTATATATATATATATATATATATATATATATATATATATATATATATATATATATATATATATATATATGTTGTTGATGTTTTAAATGTGCTGGTAACAAGGTTTGTCGATGTTATTGACAGACCATTTGATGTCATTGAACAAATATCGATGCCATTGACAGATGTTCGATCCCATCGAAAAAATCATAATAAATTCATGTTAGTTGCTAAACTATTTTACATGTTTTTTCGATGGTGACAGATCTTCGAGGGATGTTGATGCCATCAAAGGTCCCATCAAAATTGCATGTAGAATTGAGTAAGTGCATGATTGTTTTCTATTCCAATTGTGATTATATATATATATATATATATATATATATATATATATATATATATATATATATATATATATATATATATATATATATGATTTTCAAGCCACAAAACACAGGTGGTCCATATAGACCAGCTTGTGATATTAAAACTTCATAAATCCAGAACTCAGCAGAAGAAATCCAAATTTGATTGAAAACACATGCTAAATTGAACCAAGAACATTCTACTCGTACGCACTTACCTCATTCGTTTGATAGTCGGTGGCCATTTTTGTACTTGCAAAATGTCCAATGGTTTGTATCCTCTTGGCTTTTCTCTCCCATTTCTTCCTCTTAGCTGACTTCAAAGGATGGAAAGCTTCACACATTTTTTAGCATACGGAGAAAGTTCAAGAGTATTTAATTTACAGGCTTCTAGTTTTCCTCTCTCATGGTAGAAACCAAATCCTACAATGATTTATTTTTCTTTTAATGTTATGCTAATAATAATATTTTTAAAATTGATTGGCCTTAAGTGACTTGGATTTTTAAGTTTTCTTAAAAGACGGGAAATGCACACTTTCGAGCATGAGTGCAGACCCGTTTCAGTGCATAGTTTTGTCATGTGAAAGAAAATACACTAAGGATTTTGAGCTCTCCATTTATGGCTATCAGCTTGGGTTTAGTGTGGTCCACTAATGCTTGGCTTCTTTATTATAGAGCTTGAAAATTTAGCCTAGGTTATAATATAGGCCTAAAAATAAGGTCTAGACTTGGTCCAAACCAGTTTGGATGCATGCCGGGCCTTACAAATATAGTGTTATAAAGTCTACACCTATACGTCTAAGGTCAGCCTGCAGCCTAAAGAAAAGATCAATGGTCTAGATTAAGGTGGCTTAGGCCATGACTTGTTTATATCTACTAAGCATGAGGTGTTTACCAAAGTGGATTTTAAGGAATTATTTTAATATTTGGAACTATCTACATTGTTTCACTCTGTAAAGATGGAATATAGTACATGTAACACATGTAAAGAGCTTAAGATGATGAGTGGCATATGTAACACTTATATTTATTATTTTTATTTTTAAATTTATTTGTTATGTGAACACTGACATATGCATCACACCTATGGCACTTGAAATTTGAGAGTGGCTTACGCTGTACGTTGGGGGTGCTTGAATATGGACATCACACGTAAAATAGTGATAAGGCTGTTGTGGGGGGATCCCTGGTTGTTTGGCAGCATCTAGGGTTACAAATTCAGGGGGTTTTCAATCCCTTCTTTAAGGGGGTTTGCAATTCATGATGAGAGCTTGGATTACACCTAAAAATAATTTGATCATTTTTTTTTTTGTTAGCTTGTTAGTACACCCACTGTTGGATCACACTTCACGGTTAGCCACCCATGTGTGTCACCATACACTATCATTCCATTGGGTGTATGGGCCACTAATGATGATCAACACCGTTTAAACACTGTCCATGTATATCAGCACGGCCATCCACTGCCCATGTAAGTCAACGATTGAATGGGTGTATGGGCCACTAATGATGATCAACACCGTTTAAACACTGTCCATGTAAATCAGCACGGCCATCCACTGCCCATGTAAATCAACGATTAAAAATCGTTGGTTAGTCACTCAGACATGATCTTGTGCTTGTGGCCCATCTGAGACTTAGGAATTTTATCATTTTCGGGCAAAACATATATTTCAGCAGGCTTATCACAACCATTGTATCAAAAATTACATATCTCACTAATTAGAGATATTAGAGGTGAATTAGTAATTAAATTCATATCCCTATGAATATACTATGGATAAGTACTTTTGGATTAAAGTTGACTGAGACTCAAGGTGCCAAACACACCGAAGGATTGCAAATCCAAGGGGTTCCGAATCCAGGGGGTTACAAATCCACGCTCCCAAACAGGCTATAATAAATGGGTTAAACAAATCATGAAGCAGATCCAAAAACAAATTTACCCTGTCCATCCATTCTTCCATATGGTTTTAGAGCGTGAGCCCAGAAAGGAGGAAGATCCAATTCTCAGGTGGACCATACCATTAGAAATAGTGGTCATTGATCATTAATGAGCCACAAGTTTTATGTGATCATATCAATAGGTTGGATGGAAAATAAACATTATAAGCCTTAGGAAGTTTTTAACGGTAGAACATTCAATCACCACTGTTTCCTATAGTATTATCCACCTGAGAATTGGATCTACTTCATTTTTAGAATCATGTTTTAATATGATCTGATAAAAATGATGGACGGAGTGGATGTAGAATACATGCATCAAGGTGGGCCTCATGGTAAGGGCCACACTGTCTTGGGTGAGGCCGAGGCCGCACCTAATCCACCCTCCAAAGTTAATCCATTGCAACTGTAATGGGCATAGATAGGCAGCAGCCTGGTGGTGAAGCCCTCAAGCCCAACAGGACTGCCTCGCCCATAGATCGTCCCAATTTAATTCGTTTCATCTGAGCCAGTCGATTTCGGTCCTTTATTTTTTCCCTTTTTCGAGAGAGAGAGAGAGAGAGAGAGAGAGAGAGAGAGAGAGAGAATAGTGGGACCCACTGTAGATTAGGCGTGGCCCCAAAATTACATCGTTTAGATGATCTTGACCTCAGATTAATGGACATTTGGGCCATCGACATTTTCTGCTTTAATCCATCCATTCGCTATCTAGCAGCAGACGATCCTGACCGCAGATCAGTGGACATTTGTTCGATGGATTTGTGCCACTAACTAAATTCTGCTTTAATCCATCCATTCAATGTATAGCAGCAACTTCAAATGTTCTGTGCACTTATTAGCTATGGCCTATCTATGGTTGGGCCCACTCTTTGGAAAGTTTTAGTTTGAGGTATATTATGCCACGTGTACTTAAAAAAATGTGCGGATGAAGATGTGTTTGGATCATCACACGCTGCCAGAACATTTTAGTTTTTCTACACATTGTACATGTGGCAAACATGCGATTCAAATGTAGCCGTCCGAATCCTTGTCCCATTGTAGATGGATCATAACCTCAAAATCAGATTTGATTCAACGATCCTAACCTCTAATTAATTGAATTTTAACCTTACACCCAGATCCATAGCTCAACTGGTAGACTGAGTGGAGATACTTCGTTTCAACACTTGACGTCTTGGTATCAATCCCCAGTGGGGGTGGTTAACATGGGTGTGTACTAACAAGCTAACCCAAGAAAATTAAAAAAAATAAAATAAAATTGAATTCTAACCTTAAAAAAAAACCTTTTAATTTTAGCCGTCCATTAGATTTCAAACATACATTTCTATGCAGTTTGGATATCAGCCCTATGCAATTTTCTGTTTATGACCATGTAAATGGGCCCCGGTTTCAAAGGTTTAATTAAAGTTAACATGGAGTGTGTGTACTGACATGGGTGTGTACTAACAAGCTAACCCAAAAAAATTAAAAAAAATAAAATAAAATTGAATTCTAAACTAAAAAAAAAGCCTTTTGATTTTAGCCGTCCATTAGATTTCAAACATACATTTCTATGCAGTTTGGATATCAGCCCTATGCAATTTCCTGTTTATGACCATGTAAATGGGCCCCGGTTTCAAAGGTTTAATTAAAGTTACACGCTTGCCACTGTAATACCTGCGTGCATGCATATGATCCATCCAACTCTGTCGGAGTATCAAAATTCACCTGGAAAATACCCAAAATATTGGTAGGGTGATAGTCTACCACCAGTTTTAAGATGGTGGCACCTAGGGCTTTTATTTTATGGGTTGGCTTATTAGTACACACCCATGTCAGTACACACTCCATGTTACCCACCCCCGCTACAGATCGATACCAAGACCTCAAGTGTTGACACGAGGTATCTCCACCCAATCTGCCAGTTGCGCTATGGATCTGGGTGTGGTGGCAACTAGAGCTGTACATGAACCGAGTTAGCTAGGTTAACTCGCTCAATTTGACTCGGATTGAAACTGAGTTCGAGCCGAGTCGAGCTGTTTTTTGGAGCTTGAAAAAATTTCGAACCTAGTTTGAACTTGTCCGAGCTCGAATCAGGCCAGTGACTTTGTTATTTTGATATTGACTCTGCTCATTCAGTGTTTGATGAAATGGCTCAACAAAGTGTAATTTCGGGTGCATACATTCTCGACAGGATTGACTGGTGAAGGTATAGATATGTAACAAATCACTACAAAAACATAAAATAAAAATTTACATGATAAAACTACATCTTGATTTTGACGCTGGCTACCAAGTGTTTGATGAAATACCTGTAAATTTGCTGCTGCTCTTTCGCATAGAGTGAGAAATTGAAAGTGCATTATGTGTTTGAGAAAATGTCCCATAGGTTCAAACTGACCCGATCTACTGACCTAGCTGAGCTGACCAATTAGGCTCGAGCTGAGCCAAGTTCAAGCTGGGGTCTGACCGACTCGGTTCTACTCGTTTACTGGCAGCTCATTCATAAGACGTCCAGAACACATGGATGTCGATCTAGAATCACAGGGCCCTTGTTAATTGAGCAATCCTTTCCGTCCAAGCAATGGTTATCAAATGCACAACTAAATATTAAAGATCAGCAGTCCAATTTTCAATGACTGGATCAATGAATTAAAATCGTCCAATCAGTGTGATTACTAGTCCATGATCAATCCACATTGTTCTCCAATATTCAGATCGCCTCAGATTATTCTAAATATGACCA
The DNA here is from genome assembly GCA_037074715.1 of Magnolia kwangsiensis. Classification (NCBI taxonomy): domain Eukaryota; kingdom Viridiplantae; phylum Streptophyta; class Magnoliopsida; order Magnoliales; family Magnoliaceae; genus Magnolia; species Magnolia kwangsiensis. The sequence goes on along the minus strand of CM073577.1, from coordinate 17,782,303 downwards.
AGTGGGCCATTTTAGTAGATCCTAGCAGAGTATGATACACCCGGCAACGATTACCAAATCCAAGCCATTCAAATCATGGAACCCTCTGTACATGGATCATAATCCAAAAATTCCAAATCAAAAGTTATCCTAACCGTTGATCTGGTGATCATCAAACAGCCGGTTGAATTGTAAACCAACACTGTCCAAATTCAATCAATGTACTTCTTCAACTTAGGATTATTCATGGCAAGGTTTGCTAACCCCCCGAATGTATCCAGCCCCATATAGAACATCCGAGCCATACATCAGGTAGACCCCACATTATAGATGCCTTGGACAAAACAATCAGGGCAGTCCATTCATTAGGTTGGCCAGTTTATGAACGAGATGGACAGCTAAAATAACTAGTCTAAGCCATCCAAGTTGTTTCGTAGAATTGCAAACCACAAACATGAATAGTGATCTTGATTGTTCATATGGTGGGCCACACTGATTGACAATTCTGACCATCCAAATGTTAACTTTTCCAGTTGAATGGTCTGTATGGAAACCACGATCCAATCCGTTTGATTTTTGATACATGGCCCATCCATGTGGTGTGCTACAAAATCAACGGTCCTAACAGGCACAACATTTACAAGATATGATTTGGAGGCAGTCCTCATATATTCTATTGTAAACATCAAAGAAATAACAGCATTTCTCTCTTCCTATAATCAACAACTCAGATAAAATACATATGGTTCCGACAGACTGAATTCTACTGCATCACAGATAGCTTCTGCTCTTCCTGTTGTGTGAGAGTTCCTCCAACCGCTTGATTTCTTCTTTCATTTCTCGCAACGTGGCCCTTGATTGTTCTTCACTCGCACTTCCACTTAGAAGGCTGAACAGATGCTTCAAGCAAGACAAGTACTCTGTTTTCACTTCTGGGGAATTTAACAAGAAGCTAGGTATTCCAGGCTGTGGAGAAAAAGCCACATCGTTACAGTTGAATTCCGGAATTCCCTTTAAAAGCTATTTATTTCTAAGGCACGCTATTTTGAACTACCATGGTTGATGGATACATCTATTTCTACTTTACAATAGTATAAGTGAATTCATTGATTTTTACACTGACCGTGATTGCATTATCTATAGTCGAATATGAAAGAATGCCTGTGTGAACCAAGGAAGGTGTATTATATCAATTCCATCATTTTTTTATTTTATTTTTGGCTCTTTTAAAAAAGGGTTCATTGCAGCAATGTCCCCTTAGTTATATGAACATCCCACATACATCCCCCTCTGTAACCCTTTGTTAGGAGCCTTTAAAGAATCTGCACTAGACCAAATACCGCCACGAGGTAAAAAGGCATTAGGGTTTATAGATGGCATCCACCTTGTCTAGCAGGGCCATGCCCAAAACATTATGCTGATCCAATCATCAGGTTGGTCATGCCGTAGAAAAATGCATAACCAAAAAACTTCCAAATTCACGTGTTGGCCCATTTGATGGTTGGATTGGCCTGATCTTGGGGCATCCCATTTTCATGGTGGGTAGACCTAGTGGGAAGGTTTGGATGACATACACCATGGTGGACACTATACATGATCACAATTAGTTGCCTATGAGATTGGTAAAACGGTCATTTGCTCAAAGATAATGATGCTAAGGGATTGTGTGGCATAGTTGTCAAAAGCTAACAATTTACAATTCATGATATGAGTTGAATCTTAGGCAAAAATTTTTGAATCCCTTTTTGGATGAATCCTATGATTCTACTGGTTAACCATTTACAGTATACTTGTTCTCTTCTTTTAAAAAGCAAACATTTGTTTTAGAATAGTCCAAACACATGCAGTGACTACTCGATCATAGTGCATTCATGTAATTTCTTTTGGAAAGAAGGGATCTAGCGAAACAAGGTTTTTGCAAATAAAAAAGCCACAATTATAGGGTCCTTATGCTTCGGGAAAAGTAAAAGGTCCTGATGCCCGCCGGATGAGGTGGGGACCATGGTCCAATGAACAGGGACCCCACTTCACAACAATGAAGGAGATGTTAAGCAAAACAATCCATTTGCTTCATGTTCATCCTTGCTTTAATACCATGCTAAAAAAATTTAAAACAAACCATGGAGTCATAAGATGAGGCAAAACAAGAATTGAAACAATGCCGCATTCAGCTCAATAGATGAGCTGAAAAAAAGAAGAGAGAAAGGCCATAATGAAATGCTCAGGAGGAAAGTTTGTACAGCATCATTCAAATTTCAGTTTGTAGTCTAGTGATCCAATAGTTTATGTTGTGGGGCTCCATGTGAATGGCCCATGCAAGAGTCGCAGAGAAAAAATATCGACCTTCAATAGGTGCCAACATAGATGGTTAAGAAAACATACAGCAGCAGTTCACATGGAAAAAAATAAATAAATAAAAAGCAAGTTACCTATTCGCTTGAAGCCTGTCATATCAATGGCTTGGATTACTAAACCACAGGCCTGCCCCACTCGTACAAACTAACAACCAACGTTCTAGTAATCACCGGTATTATTAATAATATAGGGAATAATATCTATATTGCCTGATTGGCGATACAGATACCACTAGAAATGCAGATTTTTCCAGGTATCGGTGACATATTGCAAATGCATTGATACTATATCGTATTGCCAAAATCTTGCCAGTTTCCATTTATAGTCTCCTTCATATAAACTGTATCCATGATATTATTGTCAATACAACTCAAGAAGGGGGAAAATGTGAGTAAATACAGTGAAAATTAGAACAAATTCAGAAAAAAATATACAAATTGTTTTTTGTTTGTTTGTTTGTTTTTTTTTTTGTTTTTTTGTTTTTTTTTTTTTTTTAAAAATCTGGTTAGGGAGTGAATTTCAATCACTCTTTAATTTTTGTGAATCAAATCCCTCATTTGTGGGAAAAAAATCAACACTCAAAAGCGCCGATGGGCCAAAACACAAAAGGTAAGAAATTTTTGAAAAATGGTTTTTATTTTTGGATTTTGTTATGGATTTCATTACAAATCCATGTCCATGCATGATCATGCATAGACATGGATTCGAGTTAAAAAATTCAACATTTGGGAGGTGGAAATAAATCCTAATTTTCTCTATTTTCTTCCCTAAAATTGTTATATAATGAGTGAATTTTTTGTATGTTGATGAGAGGCGGCCAATCTCTTGACTCACCAAAAGCTTTCCATATTTTGATTTTTTAAAAAATAAAAAATCTATGTTATTGTTAAAAAAATGACACCATTTCATGTAAAACTTACTGTTGATGAGTGACGTTTTGCATTTTTATTGAAAATTATTTTTAAACTTTTAGAAATTATGAAAAAAATTGTTTATTTTTAAAAAATATTAATGTTATTTCTCCATGTTTCCCCAATGTTTCCCGAAGTTAACCATACATTTCGAAGCATTAGCAATACCGATACATGTAATGATACCTATACTATGAACAGGGAGAGAGAGAGAGAGTGTGGGGGTGGAGGATTTCAAAACCAAGTATGCCTTCTTATTTTAAATACCTCTTTGAAGATTGAAATACATTGTCGTAAAGCACGCTCAGCCTCTGGTTCAACCTCATGTGCTTCCTGAATTATCAAGCACATAAAAAATTATTTGCAATAAATCCAAATGCAGCTTAGCACTTCAATCAAGCGAGATAAAATCAAGGACAAGCCCTGAAATGCACTTTTTTTAGTTCTGTAAATGCATTAAAAAAGTGAAAATATTTCAGATTAAATTTTATTAAAATAATTTATTTTTATTATGTTTGAAGGGCCTAATAGGAGGATGATAGGAACCCCCGAAAGGACTTGGTCGAGGTGATGAGAAGGGCGGACTTGTATGCTTACCTAGGGCCTTAGGAACAATTGGCAAAACAAGGTTCATAAAGTCAACCCCAAATAGCTGAGAGAAGGCTACCAGGATTGTGATCGGAGTTGCTAATGACCAACATGGAATGGAAAACACTTGCATACCTTGCATAATTACCTACCAAGATGACTTTCTCCCGTCCATCAGGTACACCATCCCTTGTTTGGCCTTGATCCAAACATCAGGCTAACTCAACACTTAGGTGAGCCACCCCATAGGAAACAATATAAAATTATACCTAATAGCTGCGAAAATGGCCCACCTAAGCTTTGGAGGTGAATTTTTGGTGGCTATTTTTTCATCCTCATGAGGCACATTAGATGAATGATTGGATGTCAGTGATTGTGGCCCTACACAAAACTAATGGTGGGTGTGCCCATCCCAATTATTTCCTACTGTGTGGCCTACCTGAGTTTTGGATCCTTATGAGTTTTGGGTTCCCTGGTGAAAATTTGAGGCAGCTTACCTAATGGAAGGGGTGGATCTCATGTAAGTTCCACCCATGTGGCCCTTAGCGAAAGACCTACATGATGTAGGCTAGTGTATTCCACATGCAATCACAGACTTTCAAAGGTATTTTGGTTATTTCACACCCAAATGGTGCTTTTCTTTATGGTCAAATAACTTGAAACATGTCTCCTAAAACAACTCCTAAAGTGTTTTAGGTAAAATTATTTGAAAAAATTTCAAAAGATGTCATCTTCAAAATGTCGCTATATTTTCTAAAGCTATAAATTAGCATGAACCAATGGTTCAAATTTGAACACAGCCTATCAACATTTTTAGTATAACATGAATTTTCAAGTTGGTTTACCAATTGAGAACTTCACCAAGAATCCAATTGAACCCAAGCCTGGTTAAGAAATGGTTGACATCAAGTGGGGAGGCATTCATACAATTTTTGCCAAGAAATCATGAGAAATCATGTTTCCAATAACATGATTGTAATGATTACCAAAATAGTTGTACAAGACGACATTGACACTGATGAAAAAGAAGAAGATGAACTAATGACCAACATGATAGTTATATGTTTTGAGATTCTTGGTTTGTTTTTTGACGATTATATTTTTTCATAATCCATCACCAGATAAGTCTTCAGCTCATGCAATAAAGGGTTGCTTGTAAGAAATGCTGTAGTTAATAACAAGATTTTGGGAGCACTACCCTATAAAAAATGTGTGGGTGTTGAGGGAGATTTGGCATGATTGATCATTTTGTACTGCATCATTCTCCTGATGCTGTGTTGTGGAACAAGTTCTTGATGTTCTACATACGATTGAGGTTTTGATGCTGTATCAGACAGGTTATGAGATACATGTAAAGGTGTAGCATTGGCAATGCATTTGCACTTCAAACATAAAGATCCATTACTATGTATAAGGGTCCTTGCAGTGTGATGAGTCACAAAATAATCCTAATCCAGAATGGTGATATGCACAAAAAGCCTGCAGATTGGGTACTCCAAGAGTTCTCTAAAGTGTGACTAAGGAAGCAAAATTTTAGACTGGTCAATTGGGTCAATGACGGTTTTTCTTGGTGTTGAGATGTTGGAAGACATTGTGTGCACAGATGAGTCACTTGTTCTTGATGTTAGGGACCTTTCTCTGGTAGTTGATGGACCATCAAAATCAAAATATCTTCAATGGCTATGTTTAAAGAACCAGAAGGAAGCATCATCAACCAGATGAGGTTAGTATGAATAAATCTACGTGTGGAGCGATGAAATAAACATCAGTAGAACATGGGCCCAAGATCTTGAATAAAGGTTAGTTATTTCTCAAAGAAAAAAAAAACAGGAGGGAGCTTGGTGTCTCCCCTACCTCAACAACCTTCTGGATTGTGATATCGGAATGGTGACTGAAAACTGAAGAGAACCACAAATTTATAGCAAGAAAACACATGGCTCCAGTCCTCTCTCTCTCTCTCCCGCTCTCCCTGCATTTGCAATGACGTCCTCCATAAAGCTCCCTATCAAGCTTCTAGGCTTGTTGGGAGCCTAAGCCTCCCTCCTTCCTTTTTCTCCCTCTTATTCAATATCTACACACATCATAAAGGTGTTGTTGTGCTATGAATCTGCCATTCTATTCACTCTCTACATCATCTTATCACATCATAAAGGTGTGGTCATGCTACAATCTGCAGCTCTTTTCACTCTCTACAACAGGTAGAGTCAAGGTATTCCGCAACGAAAACAGTGGCCGTAACAGCTGCTACGGTCTTTTTTCTTTTCTTTTTTTTTTTAATAGAAAAAAATCAAAATATCTGTATTGACCCTGTAATGGACTGTTACCGGGGCCATTACGGCCTTTACGGGGAGCGTAATGGGCTATTACAGGGGCTGTAATGGCCTTTATGGGTCATTTTTTCTGTACTAGCCGTTATGGCCTTTACGACCCCATAACGTGTATGGTTGCTACTGGTACCTTTATGTAACGGCCTTAAAACACACCATGGGTCGAGTAATAAAAGTTTCACCCCCTCCCCCAAATCCCTTCATATCAAGCATGGCTCAGGCTTGCCTCTCAAAGTTGAACCCTAGATTAAGGTTCAAACCCTTCTCAGTAGGCTAGTGTTCGAAAATTAGAGTTATCAATAATCATGATGGACTCAAGCATTCATATCAAGGTGTTCCGTATCGGTTGCAATACGGTCGTAAAGGCTAATACGTAAAGGTAACGACCGTAAGCATTATGCGATACGAGAGTGAAATGGGGTAGTTGAACTTTGGATACTGTAACGGCCGTTATAGTGCATAATGACCGTTATCCCTGTAACAGTTGAAAAACGACTACTTTTTTCTATTTAAATCCATTTTCATCTCATTTTCCTACTTTTCTTATTCCAAAAACTTTCCTAGATCATTCTACAATAGATTTTGACCACTAATACTATAGTTTTTATGATTAAAATAGTAGATTGAAGTGATTTCGACGAACAGAAGCCCTAAGGACCATTTTTAAAAATAAGGAAAAAGTTGTATTTATGCTCCTTTTTTTTTTTTGTCCCGATTTTTACTTCTAATGCTTGATTGTGATGTGTAAACATTAGAGACACATAACCATGATCATAAATTCACCAGATAGCCCAATACAACTCTCTCACAAAAAAGTGGACCGTTACGCTACCATAAACATGTTCAAAACAAAAGAAATACATATTTAAATTTTTTTACATTTTCTAGATTTTTTAGATATTTTTTAATGGAATTTTTGGACAAAAAAAAAAAAAAAAAAACATTACAGGGGTTGTCACAGTCGTTATACCCCTGTATCAACTGATACTCGTATTCGTAATGGTGGTGACCATTACGACCACCATTACCAATACATAAGACCTTAATGCCTATACTTGACCCGTTGCCACCCATAACCATACGTGCCTCCACATGTAACATGGCATGCATGGGTAACATTCCTATTATGGTAGTTTTTACAATATTAAGAAAATAGTGGTGACTCTTGTCAAACAACCATTTACTCTAAAAGCTTAAGCTGTCAAAGTATGGTGTATCAATGTATATCAAGGGACTTTATCACTCCAACACCCCCTCGCACGTGCGGGGAGGGAACTCCGCACGGGAACATACCGACAAGGGTAGAGGGACACTCACACCATAAATAGGCCGGGCTTGATTTCCCAGTCCCTGGGCCGGACCTGATTTTCCTGACCCCCCGTGGGAGAATAATATATTAGCAAGGCATATTTGCTGCTCTCGAGATTCGAACATAGGACCTTCCACTTTGATACCATGTCAAACAACCATTTACTCTAAAAGCTTAAGCTGTCAAAGTGTGGTGTATCAATGTATATCAAGGGACTTTATCACTCCAACAACTCTTTCACCGTACACGCATAGTTGTACACCAGTTGAGACTGATTTGAACTGCCCAAATCGTGGACCCAACTATGGATGGAGCATAATCGAAAAATTGCACAGAGGAGATAATATTAAACATATCAGTTTTCCTTTTGAATTTAGACTACTCTCTATTTTACTTTTAACCATCCATTTGATAGACATTAATTGGATGGTTAGGGTTGCCTGATCAATGTGATTTTATTGATATGCTCTGTACAATATGCAACCCACAATTTGTATGGTCCAGATAAGAGGATGAGTCACCACCATTTTTTAAATGGTGCAACACTAAGATAGGAATCTAGCCTGGCATACAAATCAACCATTTGAGCCATTCATCATATAGGCCCTGCCATGTAGATTCCTGGCACAAAAATCAGGCAAACCCACTAATTGGGTAAGCCAGTGAACAAAACAAAGTGGAAAGCTAAACTAAGTTTCTGTGCACTTGTTTTGTACACTGTGGCTCAACCTAATTTATGGGCAGGGCATTTACATGATGGGACCCACCCAATGGATCCTTGGACATTCCACGCATTTGCCACATGGGTATGGAGGTGAGAATGTGGACTGGGATGCACACATGTAGTATTTGCAAGCCTCATGCAAGCATCTCTGAACCATATGCCCCACCCAGAAGGAAAAAAGGAAAGATGATAAGATCTGAACAGAGAGTTCCAAAGCATCTCCTACTTATTTTGGAATGGTATTTTAGGTAAGTATTGGAGAGTTACAGAACATGAAGCTGAGAAAACTGACCGTTGGTTCCTCTAATTCAAGCTTTGTGATTTCCACAAGTGCCAATGCGTCTAGTGATTGCAACTGCATGCACATAAATCCATCAAACATGAAAAGCAACAATTGCAGAACTGACAGTAATTATGCGTCTTCTACATCAAAATTTTTGATTCACTATCAAAGCATACAACAGGTTTGATATGAAGAAATCGAAAGCAAATAAGCTTGTGATTTATTTGAAGTTAAGATCCATTTATTGATTTCAAAGGGACTAAGTGGAGTATTGAACTGTTATTAAGGTAAACCAAAGATTCAGAAGAAAAACCTTTTAAATGGCATGGAAGCTTCAAATGCCATATAAGAGTTTGGGTACACTATCACATAAAACACCAGGGAAAGAAAGTAAAAACATGAACTGTTATAAAAAAGTGCTGATCCCCTTGCATACATTGATAACCTAAAAGGCTACGTAGGTCTCCAGATAGGCTATAGAAGCTCAGACTGAAAAATTGCGGAACTAAAATTCCTTATGGAAACATTACAAGCTCTAATAGTACCGTTTTCCTCATGAAACATCGCCAAAATTTTTATAACTTAGTGTCATATTTACAAGAAATCCAAATCAGGCTATTGGTTAGTGAATCCAATGCATAAGCACATGAATCAAACAAGAAGTGTGGAACTCGAGAATCAGCATATATAAGTGTCCGGACTTGGTAACAAATATCTTTTCTAGTACTGAGTGAAACAATTCTAAATAATCATCATTTTCCTTAACAATAGATGCATTTACTTTATAACATTTAAGCCTATGAATGTACCTTGGTTGTAAGAACAAAACTTATTAACAGATCAGCTTATAAGAATAGAGACTGGGTGATCATCTGCAAAGTAGAAAAATTGGGTCCACTATTAATCATGGTGGGCATAAATATTGGCACCCTAGAATCATCCTTCAACTACCTTTTAGCTTGAAAGACTATCTGTATCCACAAGAGATGCATCAAGACATAAATGTTCAGAAATCTTGCTGAAATCGATGATGGGGCTGGAGAATGGAAGGATATTCCAAGGTGAAGGAATCGTAAGGGTGGCGCTGGTCCATTCTCAGAGTCCATTGCTGGATGACCCTTCTTGGAAGCCGAGGATGCTGCATCCTATCTGCAAAATATGGCAAGATCCAGGAAATGGTGATTCCTCATCACAGGAACTTTGGAGCCCTTAGGCCATGTTTGGAGACCATGGATTCCATGTGAAACAATGGAAAAGAAAAAGGGTTTTCCTTTGATGTGACAATTTGTGTAGTTTGGATAGCAAAGGGTGTATTCCACCAAGCAATCATTACACTTTCCCATAATTTGGATTCTTGGCACAAGAAACTAGGTGACAATTGTGAGAGAGGAATACGAGATTTCCACTTGATATCCAAACAAGAACTCAAAATTGGAACCCATGTTTCAATAATTCTCATGGAAATCATCATTAGATACCTTTCTTTTGCCTTGGATTCCACATGAACAGACATGTTGTTAGAAGATTTGGGTTTTGTGCATTTCCACTTTCTGGATAATGTTCAGAAGGCAATCAATATATTGAATGGAAAGAAGGTGGCAAGGTGGAAACTGATGATGAACTCAGTCAAAAATGTTGTTCCTCAGCATAAAGTTGTTTCAGCATCCACAGATGATATGGAGAAGAAACAGGGGAGCTATGCTCCTATGTCCACAAGAAAAGGGGAGGCATATTTTACAGCATGGTTGAGCAATACCTTTGTCAGGTCTCAGTGGGGGAGATCTGGGGACACTGATAGTGTCCCTGGGAATGGAGTTCTGCACCTTTTATTGATCCCTTCAACCTGGAAGGAATCATCAGAGAGAAGACTCCAGATAGTTGTGAATGATGCCATCACCATTGAAAGGAGCCTGCTGTGGTTTTGCCTTGTCAGGAAACTAATTTTGGCAAGTTCTCCACCAGCAACATTGCGATCTTGGTGAAGGAAATTTGGCAATCATCGACTCTGACCGATGTAAGGAAGCTGGATTAATGTTTCTGTTGTGTGTTATTTAGGTTACTTCTGTTTTTTTTTTTTTTTTTTCATTAAAATATATTAAATAAAAACTTGGGTTTTTATTAATCAGCACTAAAAAAGCATTAAAGATTCATGGGCTATGGATTTGATCCATTGTTTTTTAAGGTAGATTAGGCTTTTAAAAAAATAATTTCATCTGGTTTCACTATTCTAATTTTCTTTTAGAACTTTTTTTTGTTTTTTTTTTTTTTTGTTTTTTTGTTTTTTTGGTTTTTTTTTTTTTTTTTTGTATGACCTTCTAGATTATAAAACAGCTGGGGATATTGTGTTGTTCCTTGGATGTTTACTGAAATGATGGGTACATAAATGGTTTTTATTTTTCAATTTTCAGATTCTTTAAGATTTTTCTCAAAGACAAATGGAGTCCAGATGGCTCAGCCAGTTCGTATCGAGTCTACAAGTAGATTCGGTTTGGGTCATGACCTAGTATTTCAAATGCCCAGTATTAGAACATTGCATGTAGTCTAACCATGATAAACCTTTTAAAGAAATTTGACAGTTCACCTATGTTTCCATCAAGGAGGGGAATGGAATAACAATGGAATATAACCAAAGAAAAATACAAAAAAGGCTGTTGACAACAAAATGTGAGAGACCAAAAAGAAAAACGGCCTCAAAGGAGATGGCATGATAACTAGTGGATTGAGTAATAGCAAGTCAGATGTCAAGTGGAAAAAATGGCAGAGGCAATATAATATTGACAGCAGTGACTGTAGTATCGACAACATTGGCCTATAATATTGGTATCATACCCTTCTGATACGAAGCTACCAAGGAGTTGTAAAACTCAATACATCCCCAATATCATGATATATGGCAAAGTATTGTCCTATGCCATTGGTAAAGTTACTTGTATTGTCAATAAGTGATATATGTATCGATGATACTCCGACAAGTTTGCAACTTCTGAGTAATTTCTAAATGATTGGGTACCATCACTCCCTAATTGAGTATCACAGTTTTTCTCATGATTTATATGATACTCAGCTGTCTATGACACTGGATATGCATGCACTTCGAAATTGTACACGTGGCACATATTAACTCAAACAAAACCAACTAGATTGTGCAGCCCACTGCCACCAGGCCCAAATCACAATCCAAAGATCAGATTGGTTGAACAATCCTAACCTTTGATTCATGAAAACTTGTGTGTGGAAATAGGACTTTTGGATATATTTCACTTTTAACCGTCCGATAAAAGTCACTTAATTTCTGGTTAATGATACATCTATAGTGGCTACTGAAATTTGGACAGGTTCATCAACTACTTTCTTTTTTTGGAAAGATGACGAGATTTTATTAAAAAAGCAAAAGCAAAAGCAAAAGGAAAGACAACTACAAAGGGCGCCGACGAAGTGACAAGACTACAGCCCAAGTGTAACACCCCGGATTTTTGCCAACCTGGAGTTAGACGTCCTTAGGCAATGGGTCAACCATAACACTTTGGTGACTTCTCATAACTCAAATCCAAAGCTAAAGAAATCATTTAGGACTAAATTCTTTAGAAATTTAACTGGAATTAACTAGCGCTAAACTAGATTACCTGTGAAATTAGCACCAACCACTTTAAATACGATCTGTAAGATCCAAAACCTATAGAATTGTTAACGCTACGTTACCCTGAAATCTAGGATCCAACTCTAAACCCAGTTGCCCTCGGGAGCATTTGGAAACTTCGTATCGGACCTGTACCGCACGTCGAAAGTCCGATAGCGATGGACTTAGACCGTTATGACCGCCTAGTTGGACTTGACTATCACCTCGAAAATCAAGGCCATACGATGTCCTGAAACTGTTTCCTTGAGTCCGGAGTGAAGAGAGTGAGAAAGCGGAGATTTTTAGAAAATTAAATATAAGTTTAAGTAATCTGGATCATTTCTCTTACGCATTATTTCTAAGCGTTCTGACCGTTAGATTTCGACCCAAATTCACCCTCGGATCAGGATAGGTGGCCCTTACATTTCATAGTACTTGTAGCTCTGATCGAATTCCCGTAACCGTTGAACTGAAACTGGTCTGCCACGGTCGATTTGGGAACCCGACCGAACTGGAAACTTAACTTGATCAAGATCCAGCATCTATGAGCTTAAGTCCGACCGCACACAGTAACAGGACCTTCAGAAATGCTCCGTTGGATCGGAATAAGGCCGATTTGGTTATAACATAAGTATACCTTGGCCCTGGGTCTAATTTGGTGAGTTTTTAGCTTATATAAGGATCTTAATCCCTCTCTCATTCCTCACATACGAATTTGAGAGAAACCCTAGGAGAGAGAAGAGAGAAAAGAGAGAGATAGTGTGAGAGTTGTGGGAGAAAGTTCCTGTTACTCTACCTTGCCATCATACGTACTTAACCATCCCGATCTAATCACTATTCTGGCGATTCTGACTTCATTCCTAGGTAAGAAAACCTAACCCTAACCTGTTTTGGGATTTCCATTGATGCAAGTAGCATGATAGCTAACTTAATTCGTATTGTAGGTTGCCATTCCACCGTTGACAAGACTCAGTGTCTAAATTGAATTCGTTACGCGTTTACCGGCGTAAGGTGCGGACTTTAGACATATAGGTTATGGTTTTCAAGGCTTTCAATGTCGGTTAATGATTTATAACTGACAAGGGTGCGATTACACATGCAAAATGCGTTGTCTGTTTCGTTATACGAGTTTACATGAACTATGTAGAATATAGTGTATTCTATGCGTATGTTGGAATGTTTGAATATGTTTGGAATTTGGATTTGCGCTTAACATGTTTAATCGTCGTGAATATATGCCTAATACATGTGCGACAACTCCTTAGCGAAAGGACTTGCCTAAAATCATGTCACGGCAAAATACGTTATATGTGACTAAGTGTGTAGCCCAAGTGTTTGTAGAAATGTTTGAATGAACATGGAGCTCGGATTCATGCACACCATGGTTATCCGTCGTGGGCATATGCACGTGGTATGTGGCGCAACTCCCTAGTGAAAGGAATTGGCCTGGCACAAGTGTAATCCTCATACATCATGAAAGTGATGTATGTAGTCTTTGTGTTTATGCAAATGTCTGAATGTGCTAGTGATCACCTAGAATACTTTGTAAGAGGATCGAGATACGAATCTCGGTTACCTCAATTATGCATATGATTTTCTACATGTACGTTACATTGTAATGTCTGTTTATTTCGTGAAGTGAATGTGTGTGAAATCTTATTTGTATTGTACTTCATAACATGCTTCTTGATTGTAAGAATTGAATTGCTTGTTTAATCCTGCTTTAACTATCTCATATAATTCTTGGTGATATAAAATGAAGTTGGGACTATGATTTAGTCCAGGCCGATGGTAACGGGATTGGATTAGTGGTTGAGATTCATTCGCCATATAAGATGTGTTTGACGAACCCGAGCCGTACTTCGGTTGGCGACAGTGGTTAGGCTACGCGAAGGGCTTATGCACTTCATGTCATTCAACTTGTCGTGCGCTCGAGCTAGACGAGCTCGTCAAGTAACCTGATCTGTCCAATGTATGTTAACCATGTATGGACGCTAGTGCTTGAACCTAAGGTACCAAACTTACCAGTGCAACCCCGTTAACCTTGGTACCTTGATCCGCTAAGACTCATGAGCCGGGCATGGTGGTATGGGACACCGTGGTTGAACTGTCGGCCTACGCTGGGGCCACGAGCCTCCCTGTAGTGACCAGTGAGCAACCCAGACTCGTGTGCCGAATATGGTGGTATGAGACACTGCATTTGAGCTATTGGCCAACATTGATAAGGTGATGGGGGAGTGGTGCAACAAGTGCGTGTAATAGCCCTGACAGCCTTTTGTAGTAACTTCGAGCATACTCTGAATTTGCGGTGAGGTGACGAGCCTTCCCGTAGTAAACGGAGTATAAACTAGGCCTGTATTGATAAGGTGATGGGGGAGCGGTGCAACGAGTGCGTGTAACAGCCCTGACAGCCCTTTACAGTGACCTAAAACCGCATCATCGTATGAGATTATCTAGGACTAACGACCCTAGAATGGATCCTTGTTTGGGAATGATATAAGGGAGGTACCTTAGTTTTCCAATCCTGCTGTATGAAAAAGACTAATAACAACTCAGTAATCATGTCCATATCACACTGCATGTGCCTGGAAGATGTGGAGCACTGAGGGACGAAAGCATGCCGCGAACGTAAGATGGTGTCGCATGAGGGAGTATGTTGGCGAGGGCATGCATCATGATTGCATCTCATCCTTGCATTAACAAGAGTATATAGGAATGTTTGATTGTACTGCTTTATCATTACCGCTTGACTGATTTGATAACATGTTAATCTTTACTTTATTGTTCCATTGAGTTAGCTACTCACTCCCACGTTACGGGACGGTGTTGTACACACCAACCAGACTCTGTCTTAGTTTCAGGTGAGGGCGATGCTGGTGAAGCGGAGCCGGACTTCGCTTTTGATGATGAGTTCTACATGTAACTCTCTAGCGGGTCTATTTGACCTGGAGTTGTACCGACGGGGCTTCGGTATTTGGGATAAAAGACATTACATTTTTCTCATTTTGTGCATTTTGTAATCAAACTTGTAATTGTTAACCTAGTGACATTCATACTCTGAGGGTTTACTATCACTCTTATCTAGTTTAAATAATTATCAGTCTTCCGCTTGCATAATTTAAACGCCTTTGGAGTATGATATGTTGTTTTTGTTATAATTCCAATCATGTTTAATGCCCTTCTACAGACAACATTCATTCATCATTATCTATGTTGCATAAGTGATGTTTTGGAACTCGGGAGTTGGGTTTCTACTCGACCTCCGATTTTCAGGATGTTACACCAAGAAAGACCCAATTACAACTCCTTAACTTGGGTTCACGAGCAGCCCATTCAATGACCAACGATCTAGCCCTTTGAGAAGTGCCTTCGACAGATTTGGAAACATCATTGAAGCATTTCTTTCTTCCCAAACGGTAGCAAGGACATTCTCCATAGTGCTTTCTTCTCTTTCCCAAGGCCCACCCCATGCCAAGCAATCAAAAGACGGTCCACCAATTCTGGGGCTGTCCACACCACCTGAAAACGTCCCAGAATATCTGCCCAAATCTGCCCCACAAAAGGACAATGCAGAAAAAAGGTGGTCCATCGTCTCCTTGTTGTGCATACACAAAATGCAAATATTAGGGATCACCATTGATCTTTTATGGAGTTTGTTAATGGTAAGGATTCTCTTCCTTCCCACCAGCCAACTGAAAGCAGCTATCTTTGGAAGAACATTATATCACCAAATAAGCTTGTTAAACAACGTCGCCCCTTGTCAGCCTTCATCTTGCAAGTGAGAGTAGAAAGATTTGACCAAGAATGATCCCGATTTTTCTAGCTTCCACAACATTGTCCTGATTAGAAGGAGATGGAGCAAAAAGATGAATATGATCCAAAAGGGCTACAAATTCGTCAACTTTCTTGTTAGGAAGAAATTGCCTACATGGGGGCTCCCAAACTACCACTCCTCCAATATGGGAAAAGTAATCCTCTATCACAATAGAAGGAACAAGAGCCAAACAAAAAGTACTAGGAAATTCATCTTTCAAAGGCAAGGACCCTACCCAAGCATCTTCCCAAAACTGGATTTTTTCACTGTTCCCCAACGAAAAGCTAACCCCTTTCAAAAAAGGCGGCTTCACTATCCTCTCCACAATGCCGACGACTTATAAACTGACGCATTCCTAGTCCACCAACCCCCTTCGAAGACCCATATTTGCCTTTTATGACTTCTTTCGAAAGCACCCCTTCTTCCTCCCCAAACCTCTAAAGCCACTTACCAAGCAGCGCAATATTTGTGGACTTGAGATCTTTGATACCTGCCCCTCCCTCGTCTTAGGACTCATAGACCCCATCCCAACTTAGTAAATGGATGGAATTTCTTTTTTGGTCTTCCTTCCCTTGCCATAAGAAATCCCTTCTAAGCTTCTCAAGCCTTCAGATAACTGAAGCCAGGCATTTGAAAAGCGACAAAAAATAAGAAGATTAAATAGAGCTAATTTGATAAGCATGATGCGGCCTCCAAGCGGGAGAAAATGGTTTTTCCATCAAGCAAGCTTCCTCTCAAATCTTCCCACCACCTTGTCCCAAAGGTGTTTGGCTAGTTTTCCAACACAAAAGGCAACCCACAAACGAAGTTGGGGCACATCCAAAGACATCGGCTAACTGCTCCACATTGGTTGCCTCCATCTACACCCCAAACATCTTGCTTTTAACTATATTGACCTTTAGGCCTGAAAGTGCCTCAAAGCACTAGATGATAGTTCTCAACTTGTCCACCAATTCAGGAGACACATCGCAAAAGAGGAGGATGTCGCCAGCAAATTGCAGATGACAGACAAGGAGAGGCATCCCCTCCACCTTAAAGCTGCTTATAAATCACTCCTCTTGCCCCTTAGAGGAGTGAGAAAAAGAAATACCTCTACCACCATGAGAAAAAGAAGAGATGGAGGATCTCCTTGACCAATAACTTTCGAAGAAACCTTTTGGCGAGCCATTAAGAAGAACCAAGACATTCTATTATCCATTTCCTCCATTTCCTCCCACACCCCATCCAGAGTATTATATAATCAAGAAAGCTCTAATTGACATGATCGTAAGCTTTCTCTATATCCAATTTGCACACAATTCCTTTTGATCCCCTTTCGTGCCTAGAATCAACGTACTCATGAGTAGTGTTTGAGTTGTCGGTATCGCTACAAGTTTCGCTAGCTGGAGATAAAGAAACAATATCATTATCGCCGATAAATGGAAATGCGAGAAAAACAGAAAAAACTGTGGAATTTTTCAATGAAACTTTAAGAGATGACTAAAAACACATTTCTTTTTCATATTTACGAATAAAACATAATAAGTTTCCATCCATCCATCCAATCCACCCATCCATCCATCCATCCATCCATCCAACCTCCTAATCCATCCATCCAACCATCCCATCTAATCCACCCACCCATCCATCCATTCAACCTCCTATTCCATCCATCCCATCCATTCATCCCTCCCTCCCTCCCTCCCTCCCATCAATCCAAACCAGTCATTACATAATCCATGCAAACTGTTTTTTAGTTATACATATTATTAATTTATTTTTCAAAAATATTTAAAGATAAATAATTTAATCTTTTATTTTTCTTTAAATAGAACCAATGGATCCTAATGGACCACTTTCGGTCAGTCTATCCTCATCATATGGCAAAATGGGCCTCAATGAGCCCCATTTAAAGAAATGAATGAATAATTTATTATATCCCAAAAATATATTTATTTTAATATTAAAAAATACAAAAAAAAAAAGATTTTTATATGCAGGTACTTAGAAATTGCACACATGACACACAAGTAATCTAATTAAATTGTCCAAATTATGGTACCTAGTGTAGTTATATCATAAATCCAAAGTTAAGTATCAAATTGGTGTACACTAATTGGACGGTTAAAATAAAAGAAATCCAATGGTCCTATTTTCATAAACAAGCATATATGAGTTACGGTTATGATTGTTCAATCAATGTCCATGGAATTGTGACATGGGGTGCTCACTCCGTGCAATTTAAATCAATACATTTTACGGGGAATTATCTGGGATGAGGATTGCTTGTGAGAGCATAGGAAGTTGGGTGGGGCCTACTATGATGTTTGTGAGAAATCCACCCCGTCCCTCTATTTTTCCAGATCATGTTAGGACATGGGACAAAAAATGAGGCAAATCCAAAACTCAAGTGAGCCACACAACACAAAACAATGAGATTGAATGTTCACCATTGAAACATTCATAGGGCCACAAAAGTTTTAGATCAGGTTAATATTAGAGTGTTTTCAGTTCATCTTGCAGGAATGACCTTGTTAATGGTTTGGATGGCATATAAACATTACAGTGGAGCCTGGGAGGTTTTAACGATAGACATTTCCTTACCCACTTTTTCCTGTCATGCAGCCCACTTGAGTTTTGGAAATGCCTCATTTTTAGGCCCATTTCCTAACATGATCAGGCAAAACGGAGGAATGGGGTGGATTTATGATAAACATCATGGTGGGCCCCACCACACCAAACTAGCTTCCCTGTAGAGGAAGTTCTTGCGGTAGGCTTTGTGTAGACCTTGAACCAGCAAGTGGGTGCAACATGGCAGTGGGGCCCACCTAAACGTATGTGTTGTATATCTATGCCGTCCATCTATTTTTCCAGCTTATTTTAAGGCATGGGCTGAAAAATGAAGTAGATCTAAATCTCAAGTGGACCATCGACCACACCACAAGAAACAATGGTCATTCGTTATTAAAAACTTTTTGTGGGCTACAAAGGTATTGGATCAAGTTGATATTTATGCTTCCCCTTCATCAAGGTCTATGTGACCTTATGAATAGCTTAGATGGCACATACACATGACGGTGGACCTTAAGAAAATTTTAACAGTGGGTGCTTAGTGACCATTATTTTTTACCGTGTGGTCCACCTGAGATCTGGATTTACTTCTTTTTTCGACCCATCCTATTAAGTGACATGGCAAAACAAATGGACGGCCTGGATGTACAATGCGTGCATTGAGGTGGGCCCACAGAAGCACACGCATGATACACTGCATGTTTTGAAAGTTGCAACTTCAGTTGCGTTTGGAAGATGTTAACAAAAGGGGTAAGTGGGAACAAACCCCGACTATTTTTCAAACCCTATAAGGATGTTAGGAGGCATCTTCACCAGGGAAACACAAAAATCGGCGATTCTTTCCAAAAAATTAGAGGAATTTTAGACAGAAAACCCAACAAGATTGCTATATAGCCACCGAAATCTCTGAAATCCCCGAAATCGAAGATTTTTTAGGTTATTAGAACAAATGTTTTGCCGAAACTCCTTGCAAGGTGCTGAAAAAGATTTTTAAAAACAGACTCGAAAGGAAAAAAAAAGAAGGGTATTTTCTTATTTCTTTTATTTTTTTTTAAATTTTCTAGTTTATACGATGGACCTTCACTCGATTTTATCGCCAAAAATCAACGAAAATGTCAAAAATTCAAAAATATCGGCAAAATTTCGCAAATATCTGGAAGAGAAACGATATTTGTGGTTTCGGGTTTCATTGAGCTGGCGATAATTCAATAATATCGCCGACAACGTAAACACTGCTCATGAGTGATTAATGCACAATCAAGAATTTGCCGACCCGGGACAAAGACACTTAGATCCTCGGAGATGAGACTACCGATGACGTTCCACAACTGAATCGCAAGCACTTTTGCTAAAATTTTATAGGGCCCTCCGATGAGACTTATTGGCCGAAAATCCTTTAGGGAATCTGCACCGGAGACCTTGGGAATAAGAGCGATGAATGACGCACTAAGATCACTCGATAACTTGCCCCCTTCATAAAATTTTGTCACGAAGTTCACAAGGTTGCTACTAACATCTTCCTAGAAAACATGGAAAAAAGTGATGGGGAATCCATTTGGACTCAGCTCTGTCTCACCCCCAACAAAGCAATGGTGGCTTTGACCTCTCTTTTTTTTTTTTTGAAAAAAAGGACCTCAAGTAAGTCAACCTATTCAGTCGAGAGGCGACTGAAAGTGAGGTTGTCTAGCCTTGGTCTTTTTCCTCCCCCAGCAACAAGTCTGCATAAAAACAAGAGACTTCTTTAGATAGATGGCCTTTGTCTTCAATGCGAGCACCATTGATGAGTATGCTGCTGATTTTGTTTGTTCTAGCTTGAGTGCAAGCAATGTTTGAAATATCAGTATTGCGTTACGTATCGCATCCTTGGGATATAGATATGTATTGGTTATTGCAGAGGATATATTGTTTGTATTGGGTAATTTATCGCACTTTTTGAGAAACATGGGGAAACAATGGGAAAATTGTTGAATTTTCCAATGAAACTTCAGGGATTGTTAAAAAAGGGCCTTACACTTTCAAATCATAACATCTCAAAAAGAAGTGCACATAAAAGGTTTTGTATAGGGTCCTAAGCTATGCCTTGTATGAAATGCAACTATATCCAAATTAAATATATAACATTTAGAGTGTATGTGATGATCATTTCATTAAACACTCCTAAATACTTTGAAATTTGTCTCAATTGACGGCTGGTTGAAGAGATATTTAAAAAACATTAATATTTTATTAAATTTTAATTAAAAAATGATTTTTATTGTCTGAAAATTGACGACGACTTAACAAATTAGTAGATCAACCCTCTTACCTACTTGATTTCATGTTTAGAGTACAACATTGCAAGCAATTTGGGAAAAAATTGGGAAATTTTGAATTTTCCCCAAATTAGACCCCCTACACTAGAATTTCAAAATTAGAGTGTACGTGATGATCATTCCATCAAATACCTCTAAATATTTCGAAATTAGTCTCAATTGACAGCTCGTTGAAGGAAATTTTCAAAAAATAAAAAAACGGAGAACATGAAGAACCAATGGATATCGAAATCAAAGCTCCGACTCCATTATTTTTCATACAAAACATAAAGAGCCAATGGATATCAAAATTAAAGCTTCGATTCCATGATTTGTCATACAAAACATGAAGAACCAATGGATTTATAACAATTTGACACTGATTTAATATAATTTCAACAAAAAAGGGATATGAAATTGAAAATGCTCACTGGATCAAACATGTGGGATATATTGGCGCTACTAGTGCATTTCGTATTGCACAAGTGAGATACAAGACATATCTTGGGATATATCGGCCGATATCATCAATATTTAAAACATTGAGTGCAAGCAATGCTATGGAAATACTTTGTATTTTTGTTGCACTCCTCGATCCAAATGCTACTCGATCATTGTATCCATTTTATTTTGTCTTCTTTTACCTTGCTTGCATGTTCCTGAATAAGCTTAATCCGCCTAGCTAATTCTTCAGGAGACGGGTTGTTAACCTCCGCTTTGACATCAAGGGCCTGCAATTCGATAAGGACCCAATTGAATGCTACACGTGCAATTTCTAAGTGCCTGCATATCATCGATTAAACTCAAGCAAAGTTTCTCTTTTCTCATTTAGAATAAATTTCCATGTTATTTTACCACATTATAAAAAATGGTGGTAGCTCTTTTGATTGTAAACATGTCATAGTTGTATGACAAACTAGACCGTCCAAATTATTAGCCCACTAAACTAATAGACAAACTAACATAATTTTTTGTTCATCATACATCTAAATTCGGGACCTGTAATTTGGATGGTTTGATCTGAATTACTTGTAGGATATTTGAAAGAGATGAACTCATTTGGGTATACTGCATCACCTCTGTCAAACAACGTATGGTTCCCTATGCATAAAAAACATATCATCCATTCTTGTTTCTTGTAATATTATGAGTTCTAAGTGTGTAATCATGTCTCTTTTAACATCTCCCGAAGTTTCATTGAAAGATTCCATAATTTTCCCAATGTTTCTCTCAGACAGTGATATGTTCCCCGATACATGTGATATTTCCCTTGCAATACCGATATGTTTCCATATCCCAAGGGTGTGATACATGCATTGATACTAATACTAGAAACACTAATCCTCATAATGCCATAGTTACTGAACAATGAATAATGGGAGGGAGAAAATATGGTTGGTTCTATTATAGGAGCTTATAATGGACAAGAAGAAAATGGAGCAGGATATGTAAGATGAAAATTTTAGATCATGGCTGCCCGATGGGCCAGCAGATGGTAATCATAATGTTATACATTCAAGTGGAAGCAAGCATTCAGGTCTGTCAGTTCCAGTTGAATCGCGAGCAAAGCTCGACATTGCTAGCGAAGCTCTATGACAGAGCAGTGTGCTCATTTCCATTATAGAGCCAATCACACCGCTCTCTCTCTCTCTCCGGCCGATATGTAGAATCGTCGGAGTCCTAGATTGGTACATGCACTAATATCCCGTAGAGAGAGGTGCTAATGAACCATGAAACTAATACCATTTACAATTAGCATGAGGAATTGGAAAGAAAAAAGGAGTCTTCCCATAAGAATTCTTCTTAGCGTATTTATAATACAAATTTCTGTGTGGCCTAAGCTGGCCCACTTCATACTGGACCACTAGATAGGAGGATCCCAATCTAGCATGCACATGAACACAAAATCAACTTGATTGAACCATTAAAATTATTCAGTTTAGGGCTTGTGAAATGGATGGTAAGACCATAGTTAATCAAACCACCCATTTTTCAGGCCCTTAATAAAATGACTTTAATAATACAATCAGGTGATTTTGGAGCCACATACATTCCGCTGCAGACCCTTCCTATCCAATCATTGTTGGTGAGCAAGTGGGCCCACCCTCGCTCTACAGCAAAATCTTTCTCAGTGTACAGTCAAAATTATCACGGGAGCTCCGAAAAGAAGTTCATGAATATAAGGTACAATATACATAAAGGTTTTACCATTGGCATTTTTACTTTCTGAGCAAAAACCCAGTACGGATTGTTATGCAAATACCTATATAATCAAGCTTATCATAAAACATGGGGTTAAAAAAAAAAAAAGCCAGTAGAAACTAAGAAGAGTTTTTTCATAAACTTCAATATAAACTGACCAATATGACAAGCGCTGCATGCTCATCCTTCAAATTTTCTTTGGCCTCTCCATTATTGTGCATGTTGCCTTTATTTTCCTTTGTCCTATCCAAAACTAGCCTTGCTATCCTATAAAAAAAATAAGTTGTATGATTACTTGGGCAGAATTTCATATTTCTAGAATACTCATAATCAGATGACAACCTCAGAATCACTAGGGTGCATATGCATTGTAACTATCAATATTCTGCAACAGATGTTTCCAAGTTAATTTTCTTAAGTAAACTGCAAGCATGAAACAAGTAAACAGAAAGCCTTTATGCTGTCACACTCACATATGAATCAATGAGTGGAAGATAAAGAAAAATTTGAAATGAATGCACACCATACACTTCTATTTTCATGACACAGTTTTTTTTATAAAAAAGGTTCAAATTGAAGCTAACCAAAAAGTAAATAATGAGGCAACAGTCAACTATTTACAGTGTTAGAAACTCGGCCATTACATTATTCTCACCTTTTGCCCACACAGAATATTTTTATTAAACAGGATACTAAGGGCTCGTTTGGCTTTGCTATATATATATTGTAATTTTGATTCTGAAAATCTCTTTTTTAGGCTCTTAGTATGTTTGGTTAGCCAATTAATTAATCAATTTTAGAAAAACAATTTTCCAAATTTGTGCTTTTTTCCTTGACGCCTAGCCCCTAGTTTCCTATAGTCTTCTATGCTTGTACAAACCAGTGTTCGAGTTGTCGGTATCGCTACAAGTTTCACTGACTGGAGACAAAGATATATTATCGTTATCGCCGATAATATCGCCCATAACAGAAATGCGAAAAAAAAGAGGCAAATAATGGGGAAAATGATTGAATTTTTCAGTAAAACTTTAGGGCATGCCTAAATACACATATTTGCATATTTAGGAATAAAAAAATTACAAAAAAATGCATTAAATAATAAGTTTTCATTTAATGGGACCCAAAAATCATTCGCTGCCATAAGGAATCGCTCTAATTGTAATCAAAATGAGTTCATATAATACAAATGCAGCTAACATATAATAATTAGGACATGTAAAAGTTAATGAACTAAAAAAGTACACCTTTCTTGGGACATGGAATCTATATATTGGTATACTTGGTGATTGATGGCTTGGATATGGCACTTGTTTGACATATTGACGCATCCATTCAATTTTTCAGTTCATTTTATGGTATAAGCCCAAAACATAGATAGATCCAAATCTCAAGTGAACCACATCACAGGACAGTGTTGATTGAATGCACACCATTAAAAACTTCTCAAGGGCCACAAATTTTGTATCAAACTAGTTTGTATAACCTAATCAACAAGTTGGATGTCAAATAAACATTACATTGAACCCTAGGAGGTTTTTAATGGTGGACATTCAATTGCTACTATTTCTTGTGGTGTGGTCCACCTAAGAGTTATATATGCCTGATGTTTTGTATTAAGATCTAAAATGATCTGAAAAATAGATGGACATCGTGGATCAAATAAATACATCATGATTAGGCCCACATAGCACTAACCACTAGCCATCTTGACAGTGGCAACATCACTAGCTAAATCAAGTCCTCCGGGTGATGTAAGGACTTTGTGGTACCCACCGTATGGCATGTGTTTTATCATGATGTGAATAACGAGGTGGCTACTGAAGAGTGTTCCGTGGGCCCACCATGATATATGCGAGAAATCAACTCCATTAATCCATTTCAGCATATCATTTTAGTACTATAGAGAATGCTAGTGTATTGTATTGTGTATCGTGCGTGGTTAGTGGGCCCTTTTAGTGTAAGTGCATATGCACACTTCCCTATTCTCCTGCGGTGTCTTATATGCTTTATCATAATAAAATATTATGTGTTAGCGCAAGCAAGACAAACACATCATCTCTCCCAAACTCTCCTCCTCCTTCTTTTCTCTCAATATTCTCATCTCTTCTTCACATTATCCTCATCAAATCATTCTCTACTTGTGACGAAGAGATGAGAATATTCAGAGAGGAGGAGAGTTTGGGAGAGATGATGTGTTTGGCTTGCTTGTCCTAACACATAATATTTTATTATGATAAAGCATATAGTACACCGCAAGAGAATAGGGAAGTGTGCACATGCACTTACACTAAAAGGGCCCACAAACCACACACAATACACAATACAATACACTAGCATTTTCTATATTCCCTTCAAGTTGGAGCATAGATGTTGAGTATGCTCAACTTGTCACGAACACGATGAAGAGCAACTCGACTCAAGAACTTTGTAAGAACATCAGCAAGTTGATCCCCGGATTGAACAAAAAGAGTGACGATTTCCTTAGAAGCGACTTTCTCCCGGATAAAGTGACAGTCGACCTCAATATTGGTTCGCTCGTGGAAAACTGGGTTACGAGCAATATAGATAGCCACTTGAAGGGGAATAGGATCTGAAGGAGGATAGTCAAGTTCTTCAAGAAGATTACGAAGCCACACGAGTTCACATGTCGCATGAGCCATAGCACAATATTCTGCTTCAGCTAAGGACCGGGCAACAACTGGCTGCTTTTTGCTCTTCCAGGTTATAAAATTGCTACCTAGGAAGGTACAGAAGTTGGATGTAGAACGGCGATCAAAAGTACTACCTGCACAGTCAGCATCGGAATAGCTAGAAAGATGAAGATGACCATGCAACTGAAAGCGGAGGCCAAGACCCGGGGCTGATTTTAAATACCGAAGTATGCGGTAGACAGCCGTGAGATGAGAAGTACAGGGAGCTTGCATGAATTGGCTAACAACCCCCACTGCAAATGAGAGATCTGGGCGAGTAATAGTCAGGTAAATAAGCCGACCTACAAGTCGTCGATACATCTCGGGATTAGTAAGGAGAACACCATCATCTGGTCGAAGCTTCTGTGAAGTATCCATGGGAGTGGTAGCAGGCTTGCACCCTAACATGTCGATCTCCATGAGAAGATCGAGCGTATATTTTCGTTGTGACAAGACCAATTTAGATGATGAGCGAGCAACTTCAATTCCGAGGAAGTAGCGAAGAGGACCAAGATCTTTGATCTCAAACTTGGACTTCAAAAAATCTTTGACCTCTCTCATTCTAGCAGAATCACTACCGGACAAAGCAATATCATCCACATAGACAATGAGAACCATGATGCCCGTCGATTGACGACATATAAAGAGAATAATCAGCATGACTACGAACAAAGCTAAACTCCAAGAGAGCCTGACTAAATTTTTCAAACCATGCACGTGGAGATTGTTTGAGTCCATAAAAAGCCTTCTTCAACTGACATACAAGTGCAGGGTTGTGAGAAGCAACAAAGCCAGGAGGTTGATGCATGTAAACTTCCTCTGCAAGATCCCCATGGAGAAATGCATTCTTAACATCAAGCTGAAACAAGAGACATGATAAATTAACGGCAAAGGAGAACACAATGCGAATTGAATTAAGCTTAGCTACCGGAGAGAATGTCTCAAAGTAATCCACACCATGAGTCTGTGTGTAACCTTTAGCAACAAGACGGGCTTTATAGCGATCAATTGAGCCATCTGGAAGAAACTTGATTGTATAAACCCATCGACAGCCAACAGGTTAATGGCTTACAGGAAGTGGCACAAGATCCACATCAAAGGAAACAACAACAATTAAATCCCACCATTAAATTGGAAACGGATTCCATTCCCTTAAAACTGGAAGCGGATTGGCTGGCGTGCCACACACCAGCTATATAGTTGTTGCAGGCACATGTCATGCGAAGACGTGCACTGACACTGAGATCAAAGTTACATGTGCCCCCACAGTGATGTATTTATTATATCTACACCGTTCATCTATTTTTAGAGATCATTTTAGAGCATTATCCAAAAAATGAATCATGTCCAAAGATCATCTGGACCACACCACAAATAGCAGCGGAGATAATAATTTTCACCGTTAAAAATTCGTAGGGCACACCATAACATTTATTTTCCATCCAATCTGTTCATAAGGTCACAAAGACCTGAATGAAGAGGAAAAAAAATAAAATCATATTGATCCAAAACTTCTGACCCCAAAAAGGGTTTCAATGGTAGACGTTCAATCTCCCACTGCTTTTTGTAGTGTGGTCCACTTAATAGTTAGATCTGTCTTATTTTTCGTCTCAAGCCTTAAGAGAGCTCGCCAAATTGATGGACGGCTTTGATATAACAAATACCTTGTGATCAGACCCACAGAACTTGCTTACGTATACAACAGCTATACAGCTGGTGTGAGAGGACGCGGATTAGATAGATACTGACAAGTTGAGTAGCGAGTCGGCTACTGAAGTGATGTCACCAAGTCTTGTGGCCCCACTAAGATGTATATGTTATATCCACACCGTCCATCGATTTTTAGATATCATTTTAGGGTACGAACCAAAGAATGAATCAAATAAAAATCTGTTGTGGACCCCACCAAAGAAAACAGCGGGGAGAGTGATTCCCACCATTGAAACTATCCTAAGGTCCATCATAATGTTTATTTGAAATCCAACCTGTTCAAAAGTAAAAAAAGACAGTAAATAAGGGAAAACACAAATATCAGCTTGATCTAAACTTTTGTGGGCTTTAGAAATTTTTAATGGTGGGTGTCACTGTCCCACTGTTTTCTGTGCTGGGGTCCACTGGAGCTTTGGATTTAACTCGTTCTTTGGATATTGCCTTAAAATGATCTCTCCAAATGGATGGAAGGTGTGGATGCACAACACACATCATGGTGAGGCCCACGGAACTTGCCGACGTCACTTCAGTAGCTAGTCTCACTACTCAACCTGTGAGTATACTCAACCCGTCAGTAGCTAATCCCCTCCCAGAT
This sequence comes from Magnolia kwangsiensis, assembly GCA_037074715.1. NCBI lineage: Eukaryota > Viridiplantae > Streptophyta > Magnoliopsida > Magnoliales > Magnoliaceae > Magnolia > Magnolia kwangsiensis. Next base: position 17,754,359 of record CM073577.1, on the reverse strand, counting down.
GCGAGAGAGATTTCATTTTTACAAAATTCTCTCCTCTTATCTGGAAAATCGCAATCAATCTCATCTTATGTAAAAAAATCTTTCCAAAAATTTTTCTTTTTCAAATCCGAACCGAAATCTTCCTAAATCTCGGTGAAATCAAGTTCTCTTTCAAATCTCTTTCTTTGAAGAAAACAAAAGGGTTTTCTTATCTCGGAAAATTCAGAGCTATCAACAGCGATTGGCCCACTAAATCTAGCCGAAATCCACTTCCGTGGGTAGATCAAGAGAAAAAGAAGGTAAGAGAGCTTTTTTGTATATATTTTTTATATTTATTTCAATTTTTTTTTTCAATAATAGGGAGAACGATAGCTATTTTTCCGATAAAATCGAAAATATCGCCGATATTTCGTCGACATTTGGAAGAGAAATGAAAACTTGGGGTTTCGGTATCATCGGTTCAGCAACATCGATAATATCGCCGATATTATCAATTTCTCGTCGACAATTCGAACACTGGTACAAACTTAGGAAAAGCACTCATAAAATACAAGATCTGTGCGTGCGTGTGTGTGTGTGTGTGTTATTGGAAGGTCAGTTAATTGCAGTGTATAGTTGTACCCTTCCACTCATGTGCCATCATGTGACGCAGGACAGCCCTAATTATGATGCATGTTCATGAACATAATTAAACAGTGGAAATAAAATGAATGAATGATCTAAAATTCTAGCAATAATCATCATAACTGAGAAAATCATAAAGGAAACATGCAACGAAGCGGGCCATCATCACAACCGTGGAATATGGGATTCAATTAATACTTAGGTTGGATCCGGCGAGGGATGAGACCTCCCGATCTTGCATGGTCACACCCAATCGATCAATGAAGATCACTAGTCCGAAGAACCAGGAAGTTTATCGGATTAGGGATTTGAGAATTTGGGGGTTTAGGGTTTAGATCGGTTCTCAAGATTTTGATCGAAGAAGGATTAGCGAAAACTAGAAAATAGAAAGCCAAAAATAATTACCTTGAAGAAGTTGGAGGGGCATACGAAGAAATTAGAAGAAGAAGATCAAGGGAAGAGAGGAAGCACCGTTAGAGAGAAGAGAGGAAGGAGGCAACCAAAGGGTTTGCTTTTCATTAATCAATAGTTAAAATTCGAGTTTAGGGCTTTAGCCCACTTAAATAAGCAAATAAAGACATAAAATTACTAAAATACCCCTAAAATAAGCAAATAAAGACATAATTACTAAAATACCCTAAACTAAGCAAAAACGCGCAAATAACATAAGTACGAGAAAGTTCGGGCGCCTGGTCTTCTTTCTCCAATCTTCCTTCACATGTGTCTTCCCTAAGTGGGGTCTTCTATATGTCCAATCACATGTGAAAGGTCTTCAGCTCCTCAATAGTCGCCTATCCACAAGGACGACACTTGTGGTTGGCGCTTTCTTCGTTGGTACACCTTGAATGCGCTTGTGTCCGCATCAATTCCCCTCGGGTGAGAAAAACTCGACTCCGACTAGTTGAAACTTTTGTAGTGCTCTAGTAGATCTGGATCAATACCCTGCAATGCGTCGCTCGACAGCCATGTAGATTCGGACGATGGTTTGTTCTTCCACTTGACAAGATACCTTTGGAAACCTCCATCTCTCGTGGATATTATCTCATCATCCAAGATTTCCTCAATTTCTTCTGTATGGGTAATGGGTGGAGGAGGGGGTGGAAGGGGTTGGTTAGTAAACTCAGAAAAAGGCCATGAAAGGGACAATGTATCAACAATGGGAGTATGGGCACGGACTAGATCTTCCACATTAAAAGTTGGATTAATGCTCACTGCAGGTGGAAGGTCAATCTGATACGCGTTGGACCCAACCTTTTGTAATATCTTGAATGGTCCAGCACTACGCGCTTGTAATTTTTTAGCAGATCCTTGAGAGAATCGCTCTGGCCTTATTCGCACCATTACAATCTCCTTCTTGAAATTCTTGCACTCTATGATGAGAATCAGCTGAAACTTTATAATCATCATTGCTCTTATTTAACCGCTGTCTAATATGTGTATGCAAATCATGAATATGGCGTGCAAATGCATCAGCTGACTCAGAAGACCTTTGGGTAACAGCCATAGGTAAGAGATCTATGGGCATTCTAGGCTTATAACCACTTACAATTTCAAAAGGACTCAACCCTGTAGATCTATTAACTGACCTATTATAAGCAAGTTCAGCAGTTGGTAAAATTAGGTCCCAAGTCTTAACATGTTCACCCACTAGACAACATAGAAGATTTCCAAGGCTATGGTTTACCACTTCAGTTTGACCATCTGTTTGTGGGTGGTAAGCAGTAGAAAATTGCAAACGAGTTCCCATAATGTGCCACAATGTCTTCCAAAAATAGCTAGTAAATCGAACATCACGATCAGACACTATGGTTTTAGGTAACCCATGGAGACGCGCCACACCATCAAAAAAGAGACGAGCAACATGAGACGCATCCGACATCTTTGAACATGGGAGGAAATGCGCCATTTTAGAAAAACGGTCCACAACGACAAAAATGGAATCGTGCTTTTTTATAGTCTTGGGAAGCCCAAGCACGAAGTCCATATTAATGTCCTGCCACGGAGCATGTGGCACTGGTAATGGCGTGAATAGCCCGGTATTTTGTTTTCTTTGCTTTGCCAACTGGCATGTTCGACACTGCCCTAAAACTTTGGCTACGTCTCGCTTGAGACTTGGCCAATAGAAACGATCTTCCACGAGGGCAATGGTCTTATCACGACCAAAATGGCCAGCTATCCCTCATGAATGAAGCTCCCAGATGAGGAATTCACGAAGGGACATACGGGGAATACAAAGTCTGTCTCCCTTGAAAAGGAAGCCGTCTTTAAGAACATATTCACCCATAATATGCTGGTCACTAGAGAGCGACACGTAAGTACCCCCAAAATCAGGACATATGGGGTATTCATATTTCAGTTGCTCAAATCCGACTACCTCTACACTTAAGGAGTTGAGTAACGCCACTCTCCTACTAAAGGCATCCGCTGGTTTATTTTCAACCCTAGCCTTGTGTTTCAAAACAAACGAATATTCCTGAAGAAACGCTACCCACTTGGCATGCCTTGGGTTGAGTTTCTTCTGAGAATGCAAATATCTCAAAGCCTCATGGTTAGAAGACAAAACGAATTCTTGCAGTAGGAGATAGTGTCGCCAATGTCTCAGGGATTGCACTACCGCATAAAATTCTTTGTCGTAAGTGGAGTATTTTTGTTTTGCCTCATTCAGTTTCTCACTGAAATAGGCCACTGAGTGTCCTTCTTGACTCAACACTCCACCTATCCCGACACCAGACGCATCACACGCTACTTCAAAGACTTTAGAAAAGTCAGGTAAACGCATGACAGGAGCTTCCACCATCTTACCCTTAATTTCTTTAAAAGCCTTGACTGCGGCTTTAGACCACACGAACTCTCCCATTTTCATGCACTCGGTAATGAGAGCCATGATCGTGCTAAAACCCCTAATGAACCGACGATAAAAAGTAGCTAGGCCATGAAAGCTTCGCACCTCATGAATGTTCCTTGGTTCTGGCCACTCGACTATGGCCCTGACCTTTTCAGGGTCTGCATGCATCCCGTCAGATGACACTATAAATCCTAAGAACACAACTTGGCTAGACATGAATGCACATTTCTTAAGATTAGCGTACAACTTTTCCTCCCTAAGGACACTACAGACCTTCTTTATATGTTCAAGGTGTGATTCCTTAGTGGTACTATAAATAAGAATATCGTCAAAGTACACCACTAGGAATTTTTCCATGAACGGCCTCAAAGCTTGTCATCACCCGCATGAAAGTACTGGGTGCGTTAGTCAAGCCGAAGGGCATGACCAACCACTCATACAGCCCATCTTTTGTCTTAATCGCCGTCTTCCACTCATCTCCTGGGCGTATACGGACTTGGTGATATCCACTCTTGAGGTCTATCTTAGAGAATATAGTGGACCTGGCCATCATTTCAAGCATATCATCAAGTCTAGGTATAGGGAACCTATACTTGACAGTAATTTTGTTTATGGCACGGTTGTCCACACACATGCGCCACGTGCCATCTTTCTTTGGCGTCAATAATGCAGGCACGGCACACGGGCTGATACTCTCTTGGATGAAACCTTTTTGCAGAAGCTCATCAACTTGCTTCTTCAACTCTGCATGCTCCGCAGGGTTCATCCTATAGTGAAGAAGGTTCGGTAGAGTAGACCCTGGGACAAGATCAATGACATGTTGTATGTCCCTCATAGGTGGTAACTCATTCGGTAATTTTTCAGGAAATACATCATTGTATTCCTTCAGGACCGAGGTCACCTCACGGGGCAACTCTGATGAAACCTCAGGTGTAATCTCTCTAGCCACAAGGGCATACACCATAGAATCTTCCTTAGCCTCTTTTTCAAACTCTCTTGCCCTGATTATATGTAGAGCCTTAGGTTTGGATTTCCCCACTTCTCTAGGCTCACTTGCCTTCTCATCATTCTTCTTCCCTAGTGCATTCTCAGGTGGCATGGGATTAAGTTTGATCTTTTTACCGTTATACATAAAAGTACACGCATTCGAACGGCCAAAGATCGTGACATCATTATCGAATAGCCACGGTTTACCTAGGATAACATGTCCCACATCCATAGGTAAAACATCACACCACAGGGACTCTTTGTATGACCCAAACTCGATGGGGACTAGACATTGCTGGGTGACAGGTAGGGATGTCTTGTCAACCCAAGAAACTTTATACGCGTCTGGATGAGGTGTGGATTTCAGTTTTAAGCGATCTAAGGTGCTAGTGAAAATCACATTCTGACAACTTCCACTGTCCACTATCACCTTACAATTCTTTTCACCACACTTGGCAATAGTGTAGAAGATAGTGCTTCGACGCCAGTCAGCACTACTTCTAGACTGAGCTAACATACGTCTGACTACTGCAAGCGTTGTTTCTCCATCCACTTCTTCATCAGTACGTCCTCCTACAGGGTGATACTCTTCAACTTCATAATCACCCTGGTCATCTCCACCCTCGTGGGACTCGCCTATAACTAAGGCTCTCCTACGGTTCTTCGTAGGACACTGATTAGACATGTGGCCAAGATTACCACACTCATAGCACCTCACTTGGCTCATGTTACTAGGACTGGTACCAAGAACCCCTTTGCCCTTGTCCTCCCTAGGGCTAGGCGAAATGGTCGCCTGTGGATTCTATGGTTTGAGGAAACATAGAATCATCATAACTGAGAATACCATCATCATGGTATGGAAGTCTGAGATCAAATCCCATCCATCGGATGGTCTGTCCATGTTTTACCTGAAATTAATCTGGTTGACTCACATGATGGGCTCTAATATTGAAAAGAGGTGGATGGGTTAGAAAACTTCAGCGAAGTGTTAGAGACATACAATTTGATTAGCAAATTGTGGCCCACTTGAGTAGTGGATCGACCTAATTCTTGGGCTAGGGCATCAATATAGTGGTGCCTTTCTAATTGATGGATTGGATCTTAGACCTACATGCCATGATGGCAAAACTATGGCATGTACAGAGTTGTATTGTGCAAGTGCATGGGCTTAGCAGATCTCATCTCTAGAGAAGTTGGACAAACGCGACTTTCCTATAACCCCCGTTTGCAGCATTGTGGGGTCCACCGCGATGACCGTGCATCCTTTTCGCGATATCATGTCAGGTTATGACTCCAAAAAATGAGGTAGATTCAAGACTTAAGTGGGCCATGCCATAGGAAACCGTGGGGATTCAATGCTCACCATTGAAACCTTTGTAGGGAAATCGTTTTCTTATACATCTTTACCAAACATGCACTTTTTCATATAAGCAATTCTCAAGAAACAATTCTAGAAGCAATGCCAAACCATCCCTAAAAAAAAGTTATCAAATGGAGCTACTTTCTCAGCACACCGCCGCATCAGACTTTCAAATATAGTAAAAAAATAAAACTCCAAAATACAACTCAACTTGATATTTTAATAACTAATTTAAATTATTTACAGTAGTGGAAAATTTTTATTAGTGGAAGGGTCATCATCATCATCATCTAAGCTTTATGCCAACAAATTGGGGTCGGTTACATGAATCCATTTCCTCCATTCCACCATCAAGGGCCCTAACTTCAATTAGACCATAGATCATTGACTTTTTCCTTACTAGCTCCACCTTTGTTCTTCGAAGCCTTCCCTTTGCCCTTTTAGAGCCTTCTACTTATACCCAATGTTTTAAATATCGACGATATTAGCCGATATATCCCACGATATATCTTGTATCCCACTTGTGTGATATGAAACGCACAAGTAGTGCCGATATATCTCACCTATTCGATCCAATAAGCATTTTCGATCCATGTTTTTATCGTAAATTGCATTAAACCAGTGTCCAATGGTTACACATTTATTATTCTTCATGTTTTCCATGAAAAATCATGGATTTGGAACTTCGATTTCGAGATTTGGGGGAGATGGGTCAAGTTGCGGAAAATTGAGAAATTCGAAATTTCTCAATTTCTGGCAAATTAGTTGCAATCTTTGTATCCAAACACAAAATTAAACATGTAAGCAGTGTTCGAAGTATCAGTATCGCTACAAAGTTTCGCTAGGGATATGGAAACAATATGGATATCGTCGATAATATCGCTGTTAAGAGGAAATGCAGGGAAACATGAGAAAAACAGTGGAATTTTTAGCAAGACTTCAGGAGATGTTAAAATGTACATACTTGCATATTTAGAAATAAAACATTTGTAAAAAGAATACATACATAACAAGTTTCCATTTAATGGGGCCTTAAAAGCATGTGTTGTTGTAAGAAATCAATCCAACCATCTCATCCGGCCTATTTAACCATCCAACCTTCCATCCAAACATCCATCGATATTGCAAAATATCAACAACACATGATATTTCACCAAGAAATCATCAACAATTGGAAAGGAAATGGAAGATTGTGGTCTCAATATCGCGCATGTTACGATATCGATAATATTGAGATATTATCAATGACAAATTGAACACTACATACAACCATGTGCCCATGGAAAAAATTGAAATAATTTTTTTTTTCTAACAAACAAAATTTTAATGATATCAATTTGTTGGGATATTATTGAAATATCGTCGTTACACTTATGATACAAGCATTACCTAGAATTTACATAGTCGAAAATATTGGTGATACATTGGCGATATTTATGTGTTGGTAATACAAGCAACACCTAGAATTTACATAGTTGAAAATATTGGCGATTATATTAGTGATATTGATATGTTGGCGATACTTAGTTATACATTGCTAATACCTGGAATTTTTGATACTACCAGCGTTATCGGTATCGCTACCAGTGATATCAATATCGTTGAGCTGGAGATGAAGATAATATCGGAGATAATTCGAACATTGCATGTATGTAACCTGGTCTAGCGATTCTTCTTTTGCTTTTGAATGTATTGCTTGTGTTTCCATACATGTCTTCTTACGTTTATAAATTATATGAATAGACTTTGAATATACTTGCATAAGTTCAGTTGGAAAGTGCATATATTAGGATCCCAAGCAAAGGAAACCCTAGTATGTGCACTTTCTTTTTATAATATTTTGATTTCTAAGTGTGTATTGATGTTTTTTTCAACAATCCCTGAAGTTTCATTGAAAAAATCGACCAATTTCCCAATATTCCCATGTTTCTCAATAACAATACATTACACGATACAACCGATATATCCTATGCGATAACCGATATGTATCTGTATCCCAAGGGTGTGATACATTATGCGATAACTATATTTAAAACGTTGCTTATACCCAATTTTTGAAATATTGATATCGTGTTATGTATCTCGTCATTGGTATACAGATACATATTGGTTATTGCATGGGATATATCGTTTGTATCAGGTAATTTATTGCACTTTTTGGGAAACATAGGGAAACATCGGGAAAACGGTTGAATTTTTCAAATGAAACTTTAGGGATTGTTAAAAAAGGCCTTAATAAACCCTTTTATTCAAATTATCTCCGATATTATCGAAATATCTCTGATATTATCTTTATCTCTAGCTCAACAATATCGATAGCACTAGTAGCGATACTGATAACATTGGTAGTATCAGAAATTCCAGGTATTAGCAATGTATCACTAAGTATCACCAACATACAATATCGCCAATGTAATCGTCAATATTTTCAGCCACGTAATTTCTAGGTGTCGCTTGTATTGCTAATGCATCAATATCGCCAATGTATCACCAATATTTTTAACTATGTAAATTTTAGGTAATGCTTGTATCATAAGTGTATCAATGATATTTCGAAAATATCGCCAACATATTGATATCATCAGAATTTTGTTTATTAGAAAAAAAAATTATTTCAATTTTTTCTCATGAGCACATGGTTGTTTGTAGTGTTCAATTTGTCATTGATAATATTAATAATATCTTGATATTATCAATATCGCAACATGCGCGATATTGAGACCACAATCTTTCGTTTTCTTTCCAATTGTTGATGATTTCTTGGTGAAATATCAAATGTTGTTGATATTTTGAAATATCGATGGATGTTTGGATGGAAGGTTGGATGGTTAAATAGGCTAAATGGGATGATAGGACTGATTTCTTACAACAACATATGCTTTTGAGGCCCCACTAAATGGAAACTTGTTATGTATGCATTCTTTTTGTAATTGTTTTTTTTTCTAAATATGCAAATATGTACATTTTAACATCCCCTGAAGTTTCGCTGAAAATTCCACCGTTTTTCCTAGGTTTTCCTACATTTCCAGTTATCAGCGATATTATTGGCAATATTGATATTGTTTCCATATCCTCGGCCAGCAAAACTTGTAGCGATACTGATACTTCAAACACTAATTATAACACCTCAAAAAAGAAGTGCACATAATCAATGTTTTAAACATTGACGATATCGGCTGATATATCTTGTATCTCACTTGTGCGTTATGAAATGCACAAGTAGCGCCGATACATCCCACATGTTCGATCCGGTGAGCATTTTCAATTTCATATCACTTTTATGTCGAAATTATGTTAAATCAGTGTCAATTGGTTATAAATCGATTGATTCTTCATGTTTCGTATGAAAAATCATAGAGCTGAACCTTTGATTTCGATATCCATTGGTTCTTCATGTTCTCCATGTTTTTTTCAAAATTTTCCATCAACCAGCTGTCAATTGAGACTAATTTCAAAATATTTAGAAGTATATGATGAAATAATCATCACATACACTCTAATTTTGAAATGAGTGTAGGGGGTCTGATTTGGGGAAAATTTAAAATTTCCCAAATTTCTCCCAAATTGCTTGCAATGTTGTACTCTAAACATGAAATCAATCAGGTATGAGGACTGATGATGTAGGACATGAAAATTAACTATAATATATAAGATCTCAGGCCTTAGATCAAACTAATTCAGAAACATTCACATAAAATTTCCACATCCCATACAAAAGTTCAAGCATTCAAGCAAGGGGAATCTGTGCGGGTCCAGGCCTACACATGTTAAGGCTGGATCAATAGAAATTATAAGTCAAACGATACTCAAAGGGAGGTAAAACTCATCCACATATGCATAGTAATCAGTCCTTAATCCAAGAGATTCACCAGTTTCAATTCAGAAAACCCTAGGAATAGAAAAGGGGCAAACAAATTGAAAATAATGCAATCTAGGGTTAAGAGTTATGGAAAATAGGTATGAGAGAGATAAAATAGGTGGAAATTCTAAACTTGGCGACAGTCCATGCGCAGGGACAGCAGGCCAGGCCTGATGCACGTGCACAAGGGCCTGACCACACATGCAAGGGGGGCCCGAATGCAGAAAACGCCTCATTGGCTCTGGTCGGCCAGGGGAGGGCTTCAAAACTCTCAAGTTTCGTGTCGATTGGATACGCGGTCTGTGTGTAGTGCTCCGCCGAAGTTTCAACCCTCCTGCAGGGCCAGATTCTAGAAATCGGCTGTATGGAGAAGAACTGTTGCAAAGCTGACGAATTCGAAGCAAAGATGGTTGTAGAAGGTGAGAAGAATGGGTGGTAGGAGATGGGCAGATCAAGATAGATGTAGCTTTGCACCACAGTAGTTAGCTCTTTGATGAAGGGAGAACTTCGCACCCAATTGGATTTCCACAACTCAAGAACTTAGAGTAGAAAAATGCAGAAACTTTTATTAATCTTCGATGAGAAAAAGAAATATAATTGAGTGTCTATTTATAAGAAAACCCTATACCCCAAAACTCGCGCCATGTGTACAACCTATTACTTGGCGATGAAGTAATAAAAAATAATAACTAATCAAAATAATTTAAACTGTCCATGGTATTCTAAATAACAATAATAAGCAAAACCTAAAATATGAGATTAATTGAAATAGTGGGCCACGATCATGAAAACCCATGATGAGCTTTACTTGATTATCAGGCCTACTCCAATGAACCAAAACTTAGTCTTCTAACTAGGAGGCCCTTCATGGACGTCGTCATCGAGCCAGATCGACGGTGGGGCCCTCCTCCTTGCGTACATGCATAGGGGAGGTAGCATGTGTGTGCGTGTGCGCGTGGTGTCTCCATCAACTCTCCTCGGCTGCGAAGATTTCGCCACTGGCGAAACAAAACTCCTGAATCGCTCTAGGATGTCAGGATCAAGTCTTTGAAGCTCTTCTTCAGTGAGCCACGTGCTGTTTGATATTGGGCGTGACTTCCATTTAACCCAGTACTTCTGAAACCCGCCGTCCGACGTTGATATTATATGATGGTCCAGAATATCCTCTATTTCCTCTCTGGATATGGGAAGGTTAGGTATGGGAGGTAGAGGCTGGGAAGAAGGTCCGGAAGAGGCCATAGATCAAGGGACAAATCTGAAGAATCAGGATGGGTGGTCGAAGGGTCGGACAAAGTATCAGCGGTCCCCTGAAAAGTAACTAGATCCTCCGCATTGAATGTGGAACTAATTCCCATGGAAGGTGGAAGATCTACTTCATACGCATTAAGGCCATTTCGTTTTATAATTTTGAAGGGTCCAGCGCTACGCGCGTGTAATTTACGAACGGCTCCCTGAGGATATTGGTCAGGCCTAATGCGGACCATCACAAAGTCCCCAATATTGAATTCCTTAAAACGTTTATGCTGGTCTGCGGAAAATTTGTAATGTTCATTACTAGTAATGATCTTTTGCCTGATTTCTTGATGCGATGAATGAATGTGATGCGCAAAGGACTCTGTAGACTCTGATGGCCTATGGGACAATGACATAGATAAGATCAATAGGCTTCCTAGACTTATAACCAGTAACAACTTCAAAAGGACTTGACCTGTGGACCTTTTTACAGAACTATTGAATGCAAACTCGGCCATAGGTAGTACGATGTCCCATGTCCTGGTGTGCTTCCCTACTAAACATCTGAGCAAACTCCCTAGGCTCCTATTGACCACCTTAGTTTGACTATCGGCCTGAGGGTGGTAGGCAGACGAAAATTGGAGCCTAGTATTCATCATGTGCAATAGTGTCTTTCAAAAGTAACTCATGAATCGCACGTCACGGTCAGACACTATGGTTTTTGGTCACTCATGCAGTTTGACGACCTCACTAAAGAACAACCTGGTAACATGAGATGCATCTGAAGTCTTAAAACAAGGAATGAAGTGGGCCATTTTAGAAAAATGGTCCACGACAACAAATATGAAATCTAGTTTTCAAATAATCTTGGGGAGTCCAAGCACGAAATCCATACTGATGTCCTGTTAAGGGATGAATGAAACTGACAAAGGTGTGTATAATCCTGTATTGTTTTTTTTGTTTTGCCAATTGACATGTACGATACTGCCCTATAATTCTGGCCATGTCTTGCTTGAGGCTTGGTCAATGAAACCTATCCTCCACTAGGGCAAAGGTCTTGTCTTGACCGAAATGACTGGCAACCCCTCCTGAATGTAACTCTCAAACAAGAAAATCGCGGAGGGAGGTGCGTGGTATGCACAAGCGTCACTCCTAAACAAATACTCATTTAAAATCAAATACTCACTGCTAGCTCCTGACAAACTCTCTAACAACGGCGCGTACACAACTCTAAAATCTGGACACTCAGAATAATCTTCTTTGATGTGCTCAAGGCCCGTGACTTCAATACTCATGGAATTAAGAACGTGACTCGCAACACGTCGGCAGACTTATTCTATATACCGACCTTGTGCTTAAGCACAAAAGTGTACTCTTGAAGGAATTGAACCCACTTGGCGTGCCTAGGGTTTAATTTCTTCTGAGAATTCAGATATCTCAAGGCCTCGTGATCTGAGAATAAGAAAAATTCTTACGGCAATAGGTAATGACGCCAATGGCGCAGTGATTGCATTACCGTATAGAACTCTTTGTCATAGATGGAATATTTTTGCTTCACCTCATTCAGTTTCTCACTAAAAAGGGCGACAGGGTGCCCTTCCTGACTAAGTACTCCTATGCCGACTCCTGACGAATCACATGCGACTTCAAAAGCTTTTGAAAAATTTGGAAGTCGCATAACTAGAGCTTCGGTCATCTTGACCTTTATCTCCTTAAAGGCCTTCGAGGTTGCCTTTGTCCATTGAAACTCTTCTTTTTTTATGTAATCCGTGATGGGAGTCATAATGGAACTGAAACCTCGAATGAACCGCCTATAGAAAGTGGCTAAGCCGTAAAAGCTGCGCACCTCATGAATATTGCGGAATTCAGGCCAATAACTATAGCCTTGACCTTCTCAGGATCCACCGATACGGCCTCAGCTGACACCATAAAGCCTAAGAAGATAACACTACTAAACAAAAATGCACACTTATTTAGGTTGGCGTACAATTTCTCGGCTTTAAGGATCTCACAAACTTGCCTCAAATGGTTGAGGTGTTGTTCCTTGGTCATGCTATAAATCAAAATATCATCGAAGTATACGATCAGGAACTTCCCCATGAAGGGCCTCAACACTTGGGTCATCACATGCATGAAAGTGCTTGGGGCGTTAGTTAACCCAGAAGGCATAGCTAGCCACTTGTATAACCCATCATTCGTCTTGAAGGCTGTCTTTCACTCATCACCAGGGCATACGCGGATTCGGTGATAACCACTTTTGAGGTCAATCTTTGAGAAGATAGTAGCATTGGCCATCATATCCAACATGTCATCAAGATGTGGTATGGGAAACCGATACTTGACTGTGATTTTGTTGATGGCCTTACTATCGACACACATCCTCCATGTGTCATCCTTCTTTAGGTATAAGAAGGGTGGGCACGACACACGGGCTCATGTTCTCTCGAATGAAACCCTTCTCTAGGAGTTCGTCAATCTGCCTCTTCAACTCAGTGTGCTCCTTTGGGTTCATTCTGTAATGCGGAGGGTTTGGTAGTCGCCCCACAAATTAAATTAATGGCATGTTGTATATCCCTCATAGGGGGAAGCTCATTCGGTATATCACCAGGAAAGACATCACGAAACTCATGCACTACCTGAACGGCCTTAGTGGGTAACTCTTCGCTAGCCTCTGGTACACTCTCCCTGGCCACAAGAGTGTATACCATCGAGTCCGCCTCCGTTTCTTACTCAAAGTCCTTGACATTTAGAATATGGAGTGATTTGGACTTGGACTTCGACTCATTCAATTCTTTTGAACCGCTCGCACCACTCTGTGTGGTGGATTCCTTTCCAGTCATGTTCTTGGGTGGCAGTGGATTTAGCTTGACTTTCTTGCCCTCGAACCAGAATGTACACATATTCGAACTACCAAATATGGTAACATTCTTGTCATAGAGCCATGGTCTACCCAGAATGATATGGCCAACATCCATGAGAACAACATCACATCAGAGTGTCTTTATAAGATCAAAACTGAATAGGAATAAGACAACGTTATGAAACTGAAATGGATGTTTCATCAACCCAGGACACTTTATAGGGTTAAGGATGGGCTTCAAGCTTCAAGCACAAACGGCTCACAGTGCTAGTCGATGCCACGTTGGCACAACTACCACTATTTACGATCATCTTACAACTCTTTTCTCCACATTTTGCATAAGTATAGAAGATCGTGTTGCGGCGCCAGTCATCAGTGTTCTTGGCTAGAGCCAAAGCGCAACCCACAATTGCAAGGGTCACAGACTCTTGCGCTCCCTCTTCCTCATCACTAGGGGTCTTTACGGGCTCATATTCTTCCTCTTCACCATCACTCTCTAGGAGTACTACTTCTACTTGCCCATCAATAAGGAATACTTTGGTGCCCTCTCTCGTGGCGCACTGGTGGACAAAGTGACCAAACCCCTAACACCTAAAACACCTAGTTGCCCCACTTCCACGCGAGCTAGATTTGACAATTTCTTTACCCTTATCAGCCTTGGGCCTAGGCTGAAAACTATTGAAAGGTTTGTTTTGGTACCCAGTGTTAGGTTTAGCTCCAGAGGGGTTGGCCTTAACACTAGGATCGCGAAAGTCAAACTGCCTTCCCACAGATGCCTTGAGGTATTGCTCGACGTCTAACACTACTTGATACAACTGTTTAATAGTGTTTGTCTTTGGCGAGCAATTCTCTCCTAATGTTAGGACGGAGGCCCGTTTTAAAACGGGCAAGGGTGAGTACGGGATCCATATCAACCCCGCAACGGGTCAAGTACTCTTAGAACTTCTCAATATATTTAGCAACACTCATGGAACCCTGTCGAAGAGATTGTCATTCCTCAATCAACTGTAGGCAATAAGAGAGAGAGGCACTTCTCCTTGAGCATTTCCTTCATTTCTCTCCAATGGACTATTGGTAGCTCCCTTGCCCTTTCTTTCTTTCGCTCTATCCTCGCCCAAAACCTTTTTGCTTGGCCCACAAGCTTCATCTTAGCGAATCGGACTCGACAAGCATCGACATGTTGTACCACTCAAAATAGTGGTCCATATCTGCCAACCAATCTAAAAAGGCTTTAAGGTTCAAGTGGTCATCAAACGTAGGGGCATCTACTCTAACTCCCTTAAGGAGTTGCGCATCTAAGTCATATTGATCATGATATCCCTCACGGGGTGGGGGCACGGGTACTCTCCTATGACCAATTCCTTAGTCACCTCCATTCCTTGGTCTAACCTCTAGACCACCTGCCTGAGATTGGGCATCTTCCCCAATGGTGGGGTTTGCCCCGAGGGAAGTCTCTAGTTGGGTAACGTGCACATTAAATTGCTAAAGGCGTTGGTCCATACGTTGTTCCAAGCGCTTACCCAAATACTCAACTTGTTGGCTTAACTTGTTTACTAATTCTTACAGTTGCTCCATGTTTAGTGTAAGGTGCAAGCCAAAACCATGACCCGTACATGTGGGCATACAACTGTTAACTCCACCTAAGGATCTTCTACTACAACTATATGCAACTAAATGAGACTAAATGATCTTATGAGACTCTATATGAGGGAAACTACACAATGCTACCGAAATCCAGCAATATAGTTGTCAAAATAAGGGGATAATAGAAAATTACATCAATGTGAATTGTTAACTTCCTGATAACAGAAATTTCAACAACTAATATCAGGAACTACAGACTTCTAAATAGCTATATATGATGAAACTGGGTGTATGATAGACTTAAACAAACTACCCCTAAACATGTAATGCATTCTCCTATAAGAACCCTAGTCTCTGATACCAAATTTGATGTAGGACATGAAAATTAACTATGATATGCAAGATCTTAGGCCTTAGATCAAACTAATTCAAAAACATTCACATAAAATTTTCACATCCCACACAAAAGTTCAAACATTCAAGCAAGGGAAATCTGTGCGGGTCCAGGCCTACACATGTTAGGGTTGGATCAATAGAAATTATAAGTCAAACGATACTTAAAGAAAGGTAAAACTCATCCATATATGCACGGTAATCAGTCCTTAATCCAAGAGATTCACCAGTTTCAATTCAGAAAACCATACGATTAGAAAGGGGGCAAATAAATTGAAAATAATGCAATCTAGGGTTAGAGTTATGAAAAATAGGTATGAGAGAGATAAAATAGGCGAAAATTTTGAACTTGCCTACAATCCACGCACGCGGACAGCTAGTCAAGCCTGATACACGTGCGCAGGAGCTAGCAGCACATGCGAGGGGGCCCCGAATGCGGAAAATGCCTCATTGGCTCTGGTTGACTAGGGGAGGGCTTTAAAACCCCCGAGTTTTGTGTCAATCGGATGCGCAGTCTAAGTGTGGTACTTCGCTGAAGTTTCAACCCTCCTAGCCAGATTCTAGAAATTGGCGTAAGGAGAAGAACTGCTGCAAAAGCTGATGGATTCGAAGCGAGGATGATTGTAGAAGGGGAGAAGAATGGGTGATAGGAGATAGGGGCAGATCAAGATAGATGTGGCTTTGCACTACAGTAGTTAGCCCTTCGATGAAGGGAGGGCTTCACACCCAATTGAATTTCCATAACTCAAGAACTCAAAGGAGTAGAAAAACACAGGAATTTTTATTAATCTTCAATGAGAAGAGAACTACAAGGGGTGCCTATTTAAAAGAAAACCCTATACCCTAAAACTCGCGCCATGTGTGCAACCTATTACTTGGTGATGAAGTAATAAAAAAATAATAACTAATCAAAATAATCTAAACCATCCGTGATATTCTAAATAACAATAATAAGTAAAACCTAAAATATGAGATTAATTGGACTAGTGGGCCACGATCATGAGAACCCATGATAGGCTTTACTTGACTGTCAGGTCTACTCCAACGAACCAAAATTCAGTCTTCTAACTAGGAGGCCCTCCCTGGACGTCATCATCGAGCTAGATCGACGGTGGGGCCCTCCTTGCATACGCGCGTGGGGGGGTGGCGGCATGCGTGTGCGCGTGATGTCCCCATCAACTGATCTACTGATTTGTTAAGTCCTTGTTAATTTTCAGAAAATAAAAATCATTTTTTAATTAAAAATTAATAAAATATTAATGTTTTTTAAATTTCTCTTCAACTAGCTGTCAATGGAGACAAATTTTGAAGTATTTATGAGTGTTTAATGAAATGATCATCACATACACTCTAAATGTCATACATTCAATTTGGATATAGTTGCATTAGTTCAATCATACAAGACATAGCTTAGGACCCTATACAAAGGAAACCTTTTATGGGCATTTCTTTTTGAGATGTTATGATTTGAAAGTGTGTATTAAGGTCATTTAAAAATAAAAAATAAAAACAAATAACAATCCCTGAAGTTTCATTGAAAAATTCGACAATTTTCCCAATGTTTCCTCATGTTTATCAAAAAGTGTGATAAATCACCCAAAACGAACGATATATCTCGTGCAATAACCGATACGTATTTGTATCCCAAGGATGCGATACGTAACACGATACCGATATTTCAAACACGGTACATAACATTCAAATTGAATGCATAACATTTAAGAGTTGTATGTGATGATCATTTCATCAAACACTCCTAAATACTTTGAAAGTAGTCTCAATTAACAAATGGTTGAAGGGAAATTTTGGAAAAAAGAAAGTAATATTTTAATCATTTTTATTAAAAATGATTTTTTTTTTCTTCTGAAAATTGACAATGACTTAACAAATCAGTAGATCAACCCCCATACATGCTTGATTTCATGTTTGGAGTGCAGCATTGCAAGCAATTTGGAAGAAATTAGGAAAATTTTGAATTTTCCCCAATTTCCCCCAAATCTGACCACGTACACTCAAAATTTAAATTTAAAATTAGAGTGTATGTGATGATGATTTTATCAAATACTTTGAAATTAATCTCAATTGCCAGTTGGTTGAAGGAAAGTTTTGAAAAAGACATGGAGAACATGAAGAACATGAAGAACCAATGAATATCGAAATCAAAGCTCCAACTCCATGATTTTTCATGCAAAACATGAAGAACTAATGGACTTGTAACCATTTGACACTGATTTAACATAATTTCCAAAAAAAAATAATAATTTGAAAATGCTCATTGAATTGAACATGTGGGATATATCGGCAATACCTATGTGTTTCGTATCTCATATGTGGGATGCAAGATACATCGTGGGATATATCAGCCGATATCGTCAATATTTAAAACATTGCTTATACCAACTCACTCATCCTCACCGACACAACTCTTAATCACCGTTGCACATGACCAAACCATCTAAGTTTACTTTCTATCATTTTATTGTCCATTCGTGCTACTCCTAAATTCCCTCAGATGCATTCATTTGTAGTTCTATCATTCTCTTGCCACTCATCCATCTCAACATCCTCATTTCTGCCACTCATCGTATGAACATGTTGTTCGGGTGTTTTAAGTATCAACGATATTGGCCGATATATCCCACGATATATCTTGTATCCCACCTTTACGATATGAAACACACAAGTAGTGGGATATATCCCACATGTTCGATCTGGTGAGCATTTTTTATTTTCAAACATTTTTTTTTTCTTTGTAAATCATGTTAAATCAGCGTCAAATTGTTATAAATCTATGATTTTTCATGTAAAGAGTTTCGATTTCAAGATTGGAGGAGATTGGCTGAGTTGCAGAAAATTGAAAAAAAAAAATCTCAATTTCTCACATATCAGTTGCAATCTATGTCCAAACATAAAATCAAACATGTAAATAACCTGATCTAGTGATTCTTCTTTTGCTTTTGAATGTATTTCTTGTGTTTCCACACGTCTTCTTACATTTGTAAATTTTATAAATAGACTTCGAATATACTTGCATCTATTCAGTTGGATAGGGCATACATTAGGACCTCATACAAAGAAAACCTATTATGTCAACTTGTTTTTTGTAATGTTTTGACTTATAAGTGTGTATTAATGTCTTTTTTAATAATCACTAAAGTTTCATTGAAAAATTCAACCAATTCCCCAATGTTTTCCCATGTTTCCAACAACAAGGATACATTATGCGATACAATCGATATATCCCATGCGATAACCGATACGTATCGGTATCCCAAGGGTGTGATGCGTAATGCGATACCGATATTTCGAACAATACTCATACCATTGTCCGAAGTATCCTTGATATTATCCATATCTCTAGTCCAACGATACCGATAACACTCGTGATATTAGAAATTCTAGGTATCGGCGATGTATCACTAAGTATCACCAATGTATTGCCAATATTTTTTACTGTGTAAATTCCATGTTTCGCTTGTATTGCTAATGCATTGGCGATATTTCAATAATATCCCCAATGTATTGATATCGTAAAGAATTTGTTTATTACAAAAAGAAAAAAAATAAAATCCAATTCAATTTTTTATTAGGCATATGGTTGTATGTAGTGTTTAAATTGTCGATGATAATATTTAATATTGTGATATTATCATTATCGCAACATGGGTAATATCGAGATCACAGTCTTTTGTTTCCTTTCCAGTTGTTGATGATTTCTTGGTTAAGTATCGTGTTGTCAATATTCTGAAATATCGATGGATGTTTGGATGGAAGGTTGGATGGTTGGAAGGATTGTTGGTTGGGATTGATGGGATGGTTGCATTGACTTCTTATGACAACACATGCTTTTAAGCCCCCAATTAAATGGAAGCTAATTATGGATGCATTCTTTTTGCAATTTTTTAATTCCTAAATATGCAAATATGTGTTTTTTAACATCTGTTGAAGTTTCATTGAAAAATTCCACCGTTTTCCAAATGTTTCTCGGCATTTCAGATTATCCGTGATATCAATGTTGTTTCCGTATCCCTGACCAACGAAACTTGTAGTGATACCGATACTTCAAACATTGGTTATACACGCCTACCTGATTCACTGGGATGGATCAAAGCTGCTGGTATTGTGGGCCCCACCTTTTAGACTAGAGGTGCACACGGGTCGGTCCGGTTTGGTTCTGGGGTGAAACCAGAACTAAACTGTTCCATACGGTTCTAGGAATTTCGGAACTGGAACCGGAACTGGACCATTAACACCCTAGAACCGAACCGGAACTGGACCATGAAAAATGGTTCGGTTTCGGATTAGTTACATGGTTCTGGGCTTTTTAAAATCCAACCCAATTGGTATGAATTACTGGGGCCCACGTTTTGGCACACTCACTTGTTGATTTGGTCACATATACCTGGACGTGAGTGAATAACCACAAATAAAGTAGATTCAACAGATCTAGTGGGCCCCACTGTAAAAAATAGTGGTGATGAATGGCCAAATGTTGAAACCTTGCTAGGGACCATTTTGTAGAGATGCATTTATATCCACCATCCATCCAGGGACTACATCATAGGAAACAATGGAGGTAATATCTCCTATAGTTGAAACCTTCCTAAGGCTAGAGAGAGAGAGAGAGAGAGAGAGAGAGAGAGAGAGAGAGAGAGAGAGCAGGGGTTTGGGCAGCCGAACGCAGACACAACAGGGTTGGGTTGGGTTGGGTGACTTAGGTTTTTTTTTTAAAAAAAAACATAAGTTCAGTTCTTAGTTCGGTTCTAGGTTCGGATCCACGGTTCGGTTCGGTTCAGTTCTACATACCCCTAAACTGGAACCAAACCATATCCAACGGTTCTTTGATTTTTGGAACCGGAACCGGAACCTGTGCACTCTAGAACCGGACCGTTTGATCGGTTCCGGTCCAATTCCATGGTTCTACCGGTTCGATGTACACCCCTAGTTTAGACACCTTGTCCAACAAATGATGACACCCACTCATCAAACAACCATCAGTTCCAACTTCCAACAAAACCACCAACCGCATATCTTTCTTTCTGTAGTTGTTGTTCAGATGTGCCTATTCACTGGGATAGATCAAAGCTGCTTGTATTGTGGTCCCCACTGTTTAGATACCTTGTCCAACAAATAAGGACACACACTCATCAAACAACCATCACTTCCAACTTCCAACAAAACCACTAACCTTAGTTCTAAGAATGACTAAATGCCTCTTTCTTCTTTTTCAGTAAAGAGAAGTGTGCTTCGCTGACATGTACTAATTTTGAACAGTGAGGCTCACATGAAAAGTGGAGCGACTTGATTTTCAGGTCTGGGCAGACATCAGATGAATGGTTACTATTGCTCACATGTGTGCTGCAGTGGCACTTGTGCAGCATCAAGCAACTTCTTACTGCAGGAAAAAACAACTCCAGCTTGAAAAATGGTTCAAAACACATTTTTTTTTTTCAGGAAAAATTACTGTTTTCCAGGAGATAAAAACCCTATATCATTGTCTTGCGAACCTTGTTCATGACGAGAATGAGAAAAAACCCATTTTCTACTGGCACCCAAACAGGGCATAATTTTATAACTCTTTACACTATGACACAGGCCCAATGTCCATGTGGCCCAACATGTGCTAAATGTTTGAGGAAAAAAATAAAAATAATCATCTATATCAATAAGGAACCAAATCCCAGCTGAGTTGCAACTAAAGTGAGGCAAACCCTTGCAAGACATCAGTTGAATGGTCAGGAAGTAGAATAATCCCATCTTCATGTATCTTGATAAAAGGGGGAAGCCATCCATCCTCTGTCCTTCCTGTATATTTTGGCACATAGATATGTATTATCTGGGGGCCTTCTTGTTAGTTTGCAGCAGCATTAAGAAATCAACCTATGCAAAGAAATATAGAGATAGAATGACAAGAGGATACAAATAAAAAGTACATGCACACATAATGGGTTGTTCACTCTATCAGCAGGTCATTCAAGGGCATCTGATGAAGATAAGGATCATTAAACAAAAAAATACCAACAGTATCTGGACAATGCACAAATGTTTGAAGCAAACTCTTAGCTACCAAAAAGTGGTAGGAGGCAATAACGGGATTGACAACGAAAAAGGACAATAAGCTATTTATGACCTCAACCATTCACAAAACTCAAAACATGAGATCAGAAAATGGGAGCACAACCACCAGTGGAAGTCTCTTTCCCCTTCAACACAACCCCATAGATTAAACAAGGATGGGGTTTTTTGCTAGAAAAGGTATCTTTAGATTTGAAATACAAAAATGAAGAATGCATACCTTATTGAATTATCTAAGAGAAGTTTTGCTTTATTGAGTTCTGCAATTGCTTCAGCAATGTTTGCCTTCCTCAGCTGGTTAGACTTGAGCATTGCTAATCTTGCCAAATGAAGCATATTGGCACCAACCTGTGAACAAAGAAAAGAAAATGTATGTGACCAAGCAAATAAGTTTGTTCTATTGAAAATACTAAAAGAAAAGGATGCCTTTGGCCTGAAAAAAAGAAAGAAAGAGTAGAGGTAAAAGCCACAATGTAAAACTAAAACAATCAGTTTGCACATAGAAGTATGTACTCCCATGTTCTTCCACTTAGCTATGGCCACCAATCCAGGCCTTTAAGCACCCAATGCAAGGTTCTAAATAGTGTTCGAAATATCAGTATCGCGTTACATATGCATCCTTGGGATACAGATCAGTTATTGAACGGGATATATTGTTTGTAGTGGGTATGTCACGCCCCAAACTCGTGAATTGGGCTCACAAAATTCCCGCCCACCGAATCTGGTGCTGACAGCTTTCGTAGTACCCCATTCTTGGCTCCCAGCTCTCATGCGCCAGGTTCCAATCCTAGGATCTTACAAGGAAGATTTACAGGGTGAATTTTTTTTTTTTTTTAAAGGAGCATAATCACAAGTGTACCCAAGTCACAAAACATCATCACCACATATTATGTGGTGATGATGTGTTGTGACTTGGGTACACTTGTGATTATGCTCTTTTACAAAAAAAAATAAAAAATCACCTTGTAAATCCTCCTTGTAGGATCCCAGGATCGGAACCTGGTGCATGGGAGCTGGGAGCCGAGAATGGAGTACTACGGAGGTTGTCGTCACCGGATTCGGCGGCCTGAAATTTTGTGAGCCCGATTCCCGAGTTTGGGGTGTGACAAGGTAATTTATCACACTTTTTAGGAAATATGAGGAAACATTGGGAAAATGGTTGAATTTTTCAATGGAACTTCAGGGACCTTAATATACACTTTTAAATCATAACATCTCAAAATTGAAGTGCACGTAATAGGTTTCTTTTGTATAGGGTCCTAAGTTATGCGTTATTTGACTGAACTAATGCAACTATATTCAAATTGAATGCATAACATTTTGTATATGATAATCATTTTGTCAAACACTCTTTACTTCGAAATTAATCTAAATTGGCAACTGGTTTAAGGGGAATTTCAAGAAAAATTAATATTTCACTATTTTTGAAATTATTTTTCAATTAAAAAATTAATAATTTTAATAAAAAATTTAATAATAATTTATTATTTTTAATTTTTAATTAAAAAAATGATTTGGGTTCCTAGTCATTGCATAATGGTAGACTCACAAGAGTTTCAACACTAAGGTCACGAGTTTGACCGTTTGAGTACCCATTGTGGTGTGTGTGGGTGTGTGGGTGCTTGTGTGTGAGGGTCTGTGCGTTAAAAAAAACAAATTAATTAAAAAAAAATTAATGAATTTTATTTTTTAAAACTTGACAAGGACTTGACAAATCAATAGATCAGTTCTCATACATGCTTGATTTCACATTTGGAGTGTAACATTGAAAGCAATTTGGGAAATTTTAAATTTCCTAATTTTCTCCAAATCGAACCACCTACACTCAAATTTCAAATTTAGAGTGTATGTGATGATCATTTCATCAAATACTCCTAAATACTTTGAAATTAGTCTCAATTGACAATTGG
This sequence comes from Magnolia kwangsiensis, assembly GCA_037074715.1. Classification (NCBI taxonomy): domain Eukaryota; kingdom Viridiplantae; phylum Streptophyta; class Magnoliopsida; order Magnoliales; family Magnoliaceae; genus Magnolia; species Magnolia kwangsiensis. Next base: position 17,730,650 of record CM073577.1, on the reverse strand, counting down.
GTGCAAGGAAATTTTTGAAAAAAAAACATAGAGAACATTAAGAACCAATGGATATCGAAATCAAAGCTCCACCTCCATGATTTTTCATGCAAAACATGAAGACCCAATGAATTTATAACCATTTGACACTGATTTAACACAATTTCAACAAAAAAGGATCAAGATTTGAAAATGCTCACCGGATCGAAATGTGGGATGTATCAGTACTACTTATGTGTTTTGTATTTTGCACAGGTAGGATACAAGATATACCGTGGGATACATTGGTTGTTATCGTCGATGTTTAAAACATTGGCTCTAAATTGGACATATAAATATATAATTGTTGAATCTCTTATCAAGCTTTGTAAAAACAAATCTACAGTGAAAACAAGCGATCCAATGGTTAAATTCATCTAAAACCCATTTGAAAACTTGTGATGGGGCTGGTTAGCTGTTTTAAGCTCAATGGAGCATCCAAGAGGCAAGATCTAACAACTTTACCAAGTCTCGGGCAACAAGTGGATTCCGTTCTGAAGAACATTGAGCCTCAACTAAATCTCAACATAGAAGCCTAATAACACCTGTTGTGAGTCACTAATCTAGCATCAAAAGGTGCATCAAAGCCTACATCAATATCCTTTAAGTCTTGCAATTTCAAGTTAGAGGACAAGTCCAAGCTTGCATATGATCATGTTTATCCCATCCAAGCATGATGAGCACTCTTGGTTAAGAGACTTGATACAATCCATCCAATACATGCATTTAATTGGGCCTAGAACTAGATCCCAATGGGTAGATGAACATCCACACTCCCATTTGTGAAGGGCAATGGTAACTAAATGACCAGTGGTGGATATTAACCGCTTCCAAAATTTCATTGGTTCATATGCACAAGAGAAGAGACCATAATCAAATAACGGATTGCCTAGATCCGTTAAGATGATCTTGGAAAATTCTGGGTACTCAAGAATATGCAACATCAACTCTCCGATGACTCATCTGGGTCGTTATGTCCATTTCATTGTTTCCCCAAGGCATAAAGAGATCTCTAAGAAAAATCCTTGTAATCCATTCCAATCGCAATTACTAAAAGGTGGGTCACTAATGACCCAATTCCATTCATCAAAAGGAGGTCACATATGACCAAGTTCCAATTAACAAAAGCTACATCACATTGGCAGGCCTCAAATTGGGCCATAATATACATAAAATCATCTTGCAAAGTAACTTAAGTTTAAATCAGTGTTTTAAATAGTGAATTGCGTGTAGCATAGCGTTCACCCCTATGAAGCTTGAGGCGGAAGTTACATGGCGTGTAGCGTAGGCTAAAACTACTTCTAGATTTTAAATCAAGGTTGCACTTGGTTGCACAATTTCATGATGTTCTACACCAAATTAAACTGATTAATAATGAAATTAACAAAATTTCATGATATTTGGAGCAACCAAACACAACCTAAAGTAATAGAAAAGGACAATGATTAAGTATAAAGCTAAAGAAAGAGCAACAAAACTGATTTAATACTGTTACATTATTTACTAAAAGCATTGAAAAGATTAACTATTTTTTTAATTATAAAAAATACAAAAATATAACAAATTATTGAAAACATTAATTGATTCTAATTTTGTAGTGAAAAATAACTCGTAATGTGAGCTACATAGCGTGTTTCATATGCAAATTATCATGTAGCATAGGCTACACGTGACTTAAGCTATTTTTAAGAGTTACGTAGCATAAACACTAAGTTACACGCTAGATAGCATAGCTATTTAAACACTGGTTTAAATAATCAAAACCATGATCCAACCATAAATTCCATTCAACATATATTCATAAACAATATCATAAGAAAGATAAAAATAAAATTCTCTCGATAAGCCATGATTAATTGTTGATTCATTACATATCGTTGGTGATCAACATAGCAAATCATGAAGATCCGTAATCCAGAAATCCATTTTGCATGAAACTTTAACCGGAGATTCTATATGAATCCCCAATCAAGTTGAGTGAAGCAAAATTACAAAAGAATGAATGGATTTTAACAGAATTGAATAAACAAGAAAATTTTAAATACCCATAATGGCTCTGCTTCGGTACCAATTTTCCACGGAATTTTTGAAAGACAGATACATAAAAGTAACATAATCATGATTTTTAATTTTAATAGGATCAATCCCATGTAGGTATTAACAAATATAAACAGAATAAAAGGAATTGTTTATATTATACCTTATGGTTGTCTAATTTGGACGCGATGATCAATGTTGTACTTCTCAAATTGAGGTCTCTCTTAGATTTATTTTCAATAAAGGAATAGCACCAAACCCAATTCTCTACACTATAGGGTTGTAGAGAATGGAAGAAGAAGATCAATGACCTAATGAAAGGATGAGATGAGAGGAAAATATTCTCTCTTGTGTGTGTGCGCACGAGTGTGCGTAGGAGTGCAGGCATCGTCAGGGAGGGAGGGAGAGGGTGATGGTTAGGGTTGGGTCCTATTCCAAGGGAATAGGATCTATTTATTAGGAGGAGCTCTAGAGTTTTGATGGAGCACTGGTTTGGTACTCTGCCATCCTATGGACTTTAGTATGCCCTACAACATCAAAAGCCTGTCATCCCGCCTAATCCATACACCCAATTAGACCTATGTCCTTCCACTTAACCGTGTCCACCAATCCAGGCCTTTAAAAACCTAATGCAAGGCTCTAAATTGGAAATCTAAAGATCTGATAATTAAATCTTCTATCAGGCTTTGTAAAACAAATCTATAGTAAAAACAAGTGATTCAACAATCAAAATTCATCTAAAAACCATTTGAAAGCATGTGATAGTGATGGGCAGCTATTTTAAGCTTGATGGAGCACCCTAAGAGGCAAAACCTAGCCACTTTATCAAGTCTCGAGTGACAAGTGGATTCCTTTTATAAGTACATCAAGCATCAACTGAATCTTAACACAAAAGCCCAATAACACCTATGTCTCAATCACTACTGTAGCATCAAAAGGTGTATCAAAGCCCTATATCAAGATCCCTGAAGTCCCTTTGCGAACTCTAGTTAGAGAACAAGTCCAAGCTAGCACGTGATCAAGTCTATCTTATCCGAAGCGTGATGGGTATCTAGAGAGTGTTGGTGTATAGTGTGTGTAGTTAGTGCGTGGTTAGGGGCTCTTTTAATGTAAGTGCATGTGCACACATTCCTCTTCTCCTGCAGTGTACTATATGCTCTATTCTAATAAAACATTGTGTGTTACGTAGGGCATGTTGGTTAACATACAACATTTCCCCAAACTCTCATCTTTCTTCTTCTTCTCTCTCACCCTTATTCTCTTTTCTCCACACTATAATCATCAAATCATCTTCTACTGGGTACGCTTTAAGCCTGAAAATAACTTCAAAAAATCAGCAAAATATCCCTGAAATTCAATGCTTTCTTGATTGATCCGTCCCTGAAAATTTATGTGTCATCTTCGTATTAAATGTGGGTAACCCTAAACATATTGTTGCCCACACACATACCCTTGATCAGACCAGTCTTCACACCTTACTGCAACATTTTGGAAAACGCTTCAGCCACAATAACAAAAAGAAAAGAGGAGAGAGCATCCCTTTGTTGTATGTTACCCTCTCCACTTGAAGAATCCAGTTTGGAGAACCATGGAGAGCCAATGCAAGCCTTAACCCACTTGCACCATTTCCAACCGAAGCCCATAAGATTCAGAAGATGCAAAAGAAATCAGCAATTGACACAGTCATACGTCTTTTCCATATCTACTTTGAAAAGAAAACCCTTTCGCCCTGATTTGTTGTATTCATCAACTGTTTCATTAGCAATCAACGATCCATCAAACACCATCCTACCCAGCACAAAAGCACATTGGGATGAGGAAATCGCATCGCCTATCACTCTTCCCAGAAATGCAGCAAGCACCTTGGCAATAATTTTGTACATGCTCCACAATTAAAATTAAGGGCCAAAAGTCCGAGACAACTTCTGCGTCTTCCCATTTGGGGATTAAAGTGATAAAAGCGGATCCAAATGCTCTGCAAATGTTGGCCTGATCATGGGATTCCGCAAAAACCTTCAGAAGATCCTCCCTAATAATCTTCTAGTATCTTTGATAAAATGTTAAAGCAAATCCATCTGGCCCCACTAACGATCCCCTTTGCCCTCAAAATCACCACTACAACTTCAGATATGGAAAAGATAGATTCCAGCACCCTAGCCTGATCATCAGAAATTGAGTCAAATTGAATCGGCAAAAGGGAAAATCATAAGAGAGAGCTTCCCAAAAGTGATTAATGAAGCAGGAACAGATCTCCGCTTTGTTAGACAAAAGCTGGTTTCCATCTCTAGTGGCTAGGATATAAGCATGAGCTCTCCTTCTAGCATTAGCTATCATATGGAAATAAGCAGTGTTCTGATCACCGTCCTTAATCCATTTGTCGCTGGAAACCTGATTCCAATGAACTTCATTGTTCTTCAGAGTAGCATCCAACCTTATACACACTTCCGCTTTTCTATTAACTTCAATAAGGGACAACAATCCTTTATCATCCTCTAATCTCCCCACATCAGCCCATTGTTGCTGAAGGTGGTCCTTGATGGTGGATAAATTCCCAAAAGTGTTCACGGTATTGGTATTGTTACATGTATCACTGGCTAGGGATATGGAAACATGTATCAATATCATTGATACCTGGAAATGTATCACAGACTAAGGAAAACACTGGGGAAACACGAGGAAATGGTGGTATTTCTCAATGAAACTTCAGATGATGCTAAAATACAAATATTTGCATATTTAGGAATCAAATAATTGCAAAAAAGATGCATACATAATAAGTTTCTCCTTAATGGGGTCTAAAAGCATGTAACGTTGATTTAGGGAAGCATTAAAGGAACATGGGGACAGTGTTCGAATTATCTCCAGTATTATCGAGAAACCTCCGATATTATCTTTATCTCTAGCTCGGCGATACCGATAATGCTGTTAGTATAAAAAATTCCAGGTATTAGCAATGTATTGCTAAGTATCGCCAATGTATCAACATTGCTAATGTAATCGCCAATATTTTCAACTATGTAAATTCTAGGTGTCGCTTGTATTACCAATGCATCAATATCGTCAATGTATCACCAATATTTTCAACTACGTAAATTCTAGGCAATGCTTGTATCATAAGTGTATCGATGATATTTTAATAACATCGCTAACGAATTGATATCATTAAAATTTTGTTCATTAGAAAAAAAAAATTATTTCAATCTTTTTCATGGGCACATGGTCGTATGTAGTGTTCAATTTGTCATTGATAATATCTCGATATTATCGATAATGTAACATGTGCAATATTGAGACCACAATCTTCCATTTCCTTTCCAATTGTTAATGATTTCTTGGTGAAATATATGTGTTTATGATATTTTGCAATATCAATAGATGTTTGGATGGAAGGTTGGATGGTTAAATAGGCCAGATGGGATGGTTGGACTGATTTCTTACAACAACACATGCTTTTAAGGCCCCATCAAATGGAAACTTGTTATGTATGCATTCTTTTTGCAAAAATTTTTATTTTTAAATATGCAAATATGTACATTTTAACATCTCTTGGAGTTTTGCTAAAAATTCCACCGTTTTCCCCATGTTTCCATGCATTTCCGGTTATCAATGACATTATCGACGATATCGATATTGTTTTCGTATCCCTGGCCAGCGAAACTTGTAGTGATACCGATACTTCGAACATTGCATGGAGAAAATAGTGGAATTTTTCAATATACTTAAAGAGATGCTAAAATACACATATTTGCATATTTAAGAATCAAATGATAGCCAAAAAGACATATATTTGCAAATTTAGGAATCAAATAATAAGTTCCCCTTTAATGGGACCTAAAAGCATGTATCGTTGACTCGGGCAAACTTTGGGGAAACATGGGAAAAATTGTGGATCCATCCATCCGTGCAACCATCCATCTATCGATGCACATACACAATACAAACACACATGCATGATACATCCATCCATCCATGCATGCATGTGTGCATATACATATACACACAAACATACATGCACACATCCATCCAACCATCCATGCATGCATGTGTGCATATACATATACACACAAACATACATGCACACATCCATCCAACCATCCATCCATTCATGCACACATATATCCATCCATCCATGATCTATCCATCCGTCCATGCATGCACACATATACACCTAAAAACATGCATTTCATCATACAACTATGCACCCAAAAAAAATTGAAATAGATTTTTTTAATAAACATATTTTTGGTGGTATTGATACATAGGCGATATTATCAAAATATCACCAATCCATAAGGGATACAATGGTGATATTATAGAAATATCGCTGATACATTGGCGATATAAGTGAGACCTGAAATTTACATAATCGAAATAATTGGTGATAAATGGCAGTAAATCACTGATACCTAGAATTTCAAATACTACCAGTGTTATCGGTATCGCCAAGCTCGAGATATGGATAATATTGGCGATATTATCAATGATATCAGGGACACTCTGAACAATGACTCTCAAACGTCTCTATGGTTCATGTCCACGCCTTTTCCTTTAAGAACTTGAGCTTCAGGATGAAGTAGTACATTGCATTACTAGAGACAGACATCCAAGACCACCATCCTTTGACGAAGTCCAAGAAACCTGGGCGATTGAGCGGGAGCCACATTGACTCAAATTGAGGTTGGGTTGGAATAATCGCCAACCTGACTAAAGGTGCTCTCCAAGAAACATAATGGCCATCACATTAGTAAGTTGGGTTGGAATCATGACTTCATAGTGTCCTTCAACCAACCAGATTAAAAATAATGAATAGTAACAGATGAAAACTAATGAAACAACCTTGGCAAGGATGGCAGATAAGAAAGATAGATGGTTAGAAAAACCACCAACACACTTCCCATTCAACTCAAACATGTTATAAAACTTTGGTTGTGTTGGTTGATGCATTTGATGCCTATGAAACTAATGTAGTACTGATGCATGAACCAAATAACATGTGAGATCAAATAGCAAAATTAAGATATTTAACAAAAGAAAAAGAAAAAAAAAAAAAACACAAACATTGCCATAATCATCACAAATATCATGAAAACCAAAAGAACGTCATGCATAATCCTAACCTAAGTTACCAACATCATAACACAATATCATTAAATAAAAGGAAACCAGGATCTAATGGATGTAGAGACATCCAATTACCACAGGGTATAGTCTATTTTAAAGTATAAGGCCTAATACAACCTAGGGTACAATTAGGGTTAGGGGAATTGGGGAAATATAGGAATTAGGGTTTATGGGATTAAATTGGGTGAAGGGATGAAAGGGTTTATAGGTTAGGATGTGGGAATTAGGGTTTTGGATAAAAGGGGCGTAGGGATTTTGGGTGAATTGAAGAATGAGAAAAGTTAGGGTTTGGTAATTTGGGAAAGTAGAAAAAGTTAGGGATTTTAGGGATAGGGATTGTAGATAGGTAAATGAAAGATAGGTTTAGGAGAAGATAAAGACTTAGGATGGGAGAATTGAAGAACTTAAAGAAAATACATTGATGAAGGGGAAAACAGATGATGATGTGGGGATAGATGGAGACCTCACACCTCCGTTGATGAAGATTAGCCTCACACCAATCTCCCTTCCAAATCTCAAGAAGATGGAAGAAGAAGAAGAACAAAGCAAGATCTTTTCTCTCTTTAAAATAAAAAAATAAAATAAAATTATAAAATCAAATGAGGGAGAGGGTCACACACCCACCCTCTTTTATAGCCCCGAAGAAAATTCAAAAATTATAATAAACACATTATTTTGTGAATTTTGACCAAAATAGCCCTAGTCTAACTAAAAACACTAATAATTGTATCCAAACATAACATAAACAAAACTAAATCCTATAAACTGGTAAAATCTAAGAAAAATTAGTGTGGACGATTTACGATCAATGGCCCGATCATGTGATCCAGCGGCCTGATCATCACGTCCCTCCAATCCAACGGTCTGGATCACTCCATAAAGCAGGCCATGTGCATCTTCCCAGTGTAGGGTCTTCCAGATGCTCACACATGCACATGGGGTCTTCAGTACGATCACGGGTACTCCCTAGCGACAGGAATATCAGTGCTGCCCGCCGCCTCCTCTGATACGTACACAAGGGTGTACATGACGTGATGTCCTCATTAACTTTCCTCGACTGAGAAGAGTTCGCCTCTGGCAAACAAACTCCTGTAGCGCTCCAAAATGTCTGGATCTAAATGTTGCAACTCGTCCTCTATAATCCACATTGTCTGAAAACGGCATAAGCTTCCACTTTACAAGGAATTTTTGAAATCCCCCATGTTGAGTGGAAACTGCTTGTGCATCCAGTATGTCTTTTATCGGTTCGCTTCGAGTAGGTAAGGAGGGTAAATGTGGAAATGGCTCGGATGATTGGTTAGGTAGGGCCCATGGGTTTGGGATTAGGTTATGGTCTGTGGGAGGGTTTGTGGATGGATGCGAAGTAGCAAGACCCTTGTATTGTCCTAATCTCCCATATTAAAAGTAGAACTAATTCCGATGGTAGGTGGAAGGCCTACTACATACACATTAGGACCCAGTTTCTGCATTATTTTGTATAGTCATGCGCTACGTGCTTGCAACTTTTTAACGGCCCCATGTGGGAACCGTTCGGGCCTCATACGAACCATGACATAATCTCCTAGGAATTCATGAAAGCTGCGAAGAGAATCAGCAAACGATTTGAATTTTTCATTACTTACATTAATTCACTTCCTGATATCATTATGCAACTCATGTACATGATGTGCAAACTCATGTGCGGACTCAAATGGCCTGTGGGACACAGACATAGGTATGAGATCTAAGAGTTTGCTAGGTTTGTAGCCATGCACAACCTCAAATGGACTCATGCCTATGGACCTATTGATGGAATTGTTATATGCTAACTCAGTTATAGGCAAAACGGTATCCCAAATTTGAACATGATCACCTACAAGGCATCTAAGCAGGTTTCCAAGACTCCTATTGACAACCTCAGTCTGATCGTCTGTTTAAGGGTGATAGGTAGATGAAAATTGAAGTCTCGTCCCCATCATGTGCCAAACTGTCTTCCAAAAATAGCTTGTAAAGCGTACATCACGATCAGACACTATGGTCTTAGCTAGACCATGTAAACACACTACCTCCTCAAAGAAAAGCTTAAGTCACATTGGAGGCATCTGACGATTTCGAGCACGGAATGAAATGCAACAAATACAAAATCGTGTTTCTTGATAGTTTTCAGTAAGCCGAACACAAAATCCATACTAATGTCTTGTCACAAAGCATGACGTACTGACAAAGGCATATACAATCCCGTATTTTGCTTCCTCTGCTTTGCAAGTTGACAACTCCTGCACTACCTAACAATCCTGACTACATCTCGCTTAAGGCTTGGCCAATAAAATCTATCCTCCGCAAGGGCAATGGTCTTCCCTCCCCAAATGACCGACTACCCCTCATGCATGAAGTTCCCAAACTAGGAAATCATGGAGGGAGGTATGCGGAATGTAGAATTTGTCACCTTTAAATAGGAATTCATCGATGATGACAAACCCACGACTGTTGGTTGATTGACCATCTCATAGTGACGCATACAAATCTCCAAAGTCTAGGCATGTAGGATACTCATCTCTTAGCCGATCACTTCCACTCTCATACCTTGAAGAAGCTCTACCCAATGACTAAGGGCATCAACAGGTTTATTCTCAACCCCAACCTTATGTTTAAGAACGAAAGAGTATTCCTGAAGAAATTGGACCCATTTAGCATGCCTAGGTTTTAGTTTTTTCTGGGAACTAAGGTAACATAAGGCCTCGTGGTGAGAGAACAAGACAAATTCTTGCGGTAATAAATATTGTCGCCAATGGCGCAAGGATTGGACGACCACATAGAACTCTGTCATAAGTTGTAACGCCCTGAAAATCGGGGGTCGAGCAGGAGCCCAACTCCCGAGTTCCAACACATCACTTAAGCAACATAGATAATGGTGATTAATGTTGTCTGTATTAGTGTCTTAAACATGAGTGAGATTATACCAAACAACATGTCATACCCCAGAGACAGTTAACTATGCAAGCGGAAGACTGTGATAAGTATATATAAAACATGTAAGCAATTTTATGTCTCCTGAGTATGATCGCGTTACCAGGTCAAATAGTTACATATATCATTCCAAAATATACAAAATGTGTAATGTTATCTAGTCTGAAACCCAATGATCCCCATCGACCAGGGCGGTCTATATAAACCCACTAGAATACTGCATAAATGAGAATGCCTCCACATCATCCTCTATGTCCGACTCCGCCTCACAGGCTGCGCCATCAACTGAAACTACGATAGGGTCTGGTTGGTGTTTAAAACACCATCCCAAAACATGGGAGTGAGTGATCAACTCAGTGGAGCTATAAAGCAAAGGTTAACATATTATCAATTAAGTCAAGCAGTACAACAATCATATCCTAAATACTCTTGTTAATGCAAGAATGATATGCAATAATGATGCATGCTCTCGCCTACACTCCCTCAACGTCGTCATCTCACGGCGCACATGGCATCCTTCCGAAAGTGCTCTTCCTCGCCAATGCACATGCGGTGCGGTGCATGCACATGATTAGCCGGGTTCTTACTTAGGTTTATTCATACAACAGGATTGGGAAGCTAAGGTACCTCCCTTATATCAATTCTCAAACAATGATCCATTATAGGGTCGTCAGTCCTAGTATATCTCATACGATGTTGTGGTTCTAGGTCACTACAAAGGGCTCGTCACCTGATCAGTGTAGGCCTAGTTTATACTCTAGTGGCTACGGAAAGACTCGTCGCCTCAACGCAGTCTCAGAGTATGCTCGAGGTCACTACAAAGGGCTCGTCACCTAATTAATGTAGGCCGATAGCTCGAATACAATGTCCCATACCACCGTATTCAGCTCACGAGTCTGGGCCAATGAATCTCGGCGAGAGCTTTCCCTTCTTGCCGAACCAAAGGACTCCCTTCATGGGGGAAACCTTCAGAAACACATGATCCCCAACCTCTTCTAACTGTCGCCGCCTTGTGTCGACGTAGCTCTTTTGCCTACTCTGCGCTGCCAGAAGTCGATGCCTGATAATGTCGATCTTCTCTGAGGTCGCTTATACTAACTCTGTGCCAATCAAATTCTTCTCACCAACCTCTGCCCAGCAATGTGGTGCTCGACAGGGACGCCCATACAAGGCCTCATATGGATCCATGTCAATGCTCGCCTGAAAATTGTTGTTGTAGGCAAACTCTGCGTAAGGGAGACAGTCTTCCCAACTGTCCTTGAAATCCAACACACAAGCTCGCAGCATATCTTCTAATACCTGATTTATCCGTTTCGTCTACCCGTCAGTCTGTGGGTGGAACACGGTACTGAACTTCAGTTTCACCCCCATCGCTTCCTGGATGCGAGTCCAGAAGATGGATGTGAATTGCATGTCTCGGTCCAACACGATCTCCAGGGGAACTCCATGCAGACGTACGATCTCCTTGATGTACAACCTGGCCAACTCGTCTGCAGAGTTCGAAACTCTGACGGGGAGAAAATGAGCCGATTTCGTCAACTGGTCCACGATCACCCAAATGGAGTCATGTCCCTTCCTCGTCTTCGGCAGCCCTGATATGAAATCCATAAAGATGAAATCCCACTTCCATTCCGCTATGGGCATGGGCTAAAGTAGTCCAGGAGGTCGGCGATGCTCTGCCTTGACCTGCTAGCACGTGAGACAACGGGACACATAATCTGTTATGTGGGCCTTCATGTTGTCCCACCGGTACGATCTCTTCATGTCTCGATATATCTTCATGCTACTAGGATGCATCGCAAGCTTCGAATTGTGAGCTGTCTCGAGAACCTCCCGTCTCAAGTCATGAGTGTCTGAGACGCATAGGCGGCCACAGTAACGTAAGCCCCCATCCGTACCAACTCTCCACTCGGCGTCATCATCGCTAGCCTGCTCACGAAGCTCAGAGAATCGTCTGTCGTCCTTCTGGGCCTCAATGATCCTATCATCAATAAGTGGTCGCACACGAACGTGCGCGACGCTCTCGAACGGCTCCTCCACGGTGAGCTTCTGCTCAAAGTCTCGCGCGAACTCGACCATACCCCATTCTGCCATCATCAGCGGAGCTGCAAACTCTATGGTCTTCTTGCGGCTCAACACGTCAGCCACAAGGTTAGCCTTGCCCGGATGGTAGGAAACCTCAAACTTGAAGTCCTTCAAGGTCTCCATCCACCGCCTTTGCCTCATATTCAAGTCCCGCTGAGTGAATATGTATCTGAGGCTCTTGTGGTCGCAAAAGAGCTCGAACTCCTCTCCGTAGAGGTAATGTCTCCAGAGCTTCAGCGCAAAGATGATGGCTGCCAACTCTAAGTCGTGTGTAGGGTAATTCTCCTCATGTTTCTTCAACTGTCTCAAGGCATAAGCAATCACCCTGTCCTTCTGCATAAGGATACAACCCAGACCAACGCGAGATGCATCGGCATATATAGTATACTTGACCCCTTGCTCTGGTAATACTAGCACAAGGGCGGACGTTAGCTTGTCCTTCGGCTCCTGAAAAGCTGTTTCCGCCTTCTCATTCCAGGCGAACTTCAGATCCTTCCGTGTCAACTGAGATAGCAGTCTGACAATCTTGGAGAAGTCCCTAATAAATCGACGGTAGTACCCTGCCAGACTAAGAAAGCTTCTCACCTCAGTAACCAAACCGAGCTGCTCCCAGTCCTGAACCGCGGCTACCTTAGCAAGGTCAACTATTATCCCTTCCTTGGACACCACGGGTCCCAGGAACTTGACTTCCTCTTTCCAGAAGTCGCACTTCTTGTACTGTGCAAACAACTGATTCTTCTTCAGAGTACCCAAGACTACTCGCAGGTGCTCCTCGTGCTCTTCCCGACTCTTAGAGTATATCAGAATGTCATTTATAAACACGATGACGAATCGGAATAGAAATGGCCAGAACACCCTGTTCATCAAGTCCATGAACACGGCTGGTGCGTTCGTAAGGCCGAACGACATCACGAGAAACTCATAGTGCCCAAAACAAGTCCCGAAAGCCGTCTTCTACACGTCCTCATCCCTGACGCGCAATTGGTGATACTCTGATTGTAAATCGATCTTCGAAAAGTATCGTGCCCCTTTTAACTGATCGAACAGGTCGTCTATCCAGGTCAAAGGATACTTGTTCTTCACCGTCACTTGGTTCAACCTACGGTAATCAATACACAACCGCAGTGACCCATCCTTCTTCTTCACAAACAACACGGGTGCTCCCCAAGGAGACACACTCGGTCGTATGAAACCTACCTCCAACAAACCATCAATCTGTCTCCTCAGTTCCTCCCAAGGTGTCCCGAATCGATATCAGTTGGCGTAACGGTGACCTCCAAAACCGATACGGATACGGGGACGTAATGGCGATACGGGGGCGTAACGGCCCGTAACGGCGCAATTTATTTTTTTTTGGCCAAAAAAATATGAAAAAATATGGATTGAATCCGGAATATTCTAAGCATTCCAAATATGCATTCATTTATAAATTGGAACATGTTTATGGTGGTGTAACGGTCCACTCTTTGGTGAGAAGTTGTATCGAACTGTCTGATGAATTTATGAACTAGATAACCTAAATTTGACAACAAAATTCATATATTTAATTTTCTAACTATCTACTATCAATGATAAATATATTAGAATGAATGTGATATGAAAATATCTTACATTAGGTGTTGGAAATTATTTTTGAGGAATTTCTTGAACATACCTGTGCATGTGACTGTGATTCATGTCTATGACCTGTCATCCTCAAGTTAAGAATATTTAAAAAAAAATAGTAATGTCTAATATACTCCCCTGCAACTTGATTAAGGATTACTTAATTGGTTGTCAGGGGAGCTATTTTAAATATAAGTTCGGTAGTGTCAAGTGTGTGCATGATTGCATGGCTTCTTGCAATAATACTGTTGTGAGCTGTCTGCTGCAAAATGCAAATACTTACCTTAATACAAATATATACTCACAATCACAAGTCACCACCAAAATGAAAATCTGCTTTTTTGTGGTTGCTCGACCTCCACATCATCGTCATCGTCACCATTAGGCTAAGGCTGTCCAATAGGTGTAGGTGTTGCATATCCATAATATCCAGCGCCAGAAGGAAATACTAGATCAACGAAACCAGAGGATGACTAATCCTGACTAGGTAACGACTCTGACCTTGAGTAAGGATATCCACCAGTGCCCGTCGAATAGCCATATTGGTGCCCATACTCAGGCTGTTGAGAATCTTGAGATTGAGAGTGCATCTACTGTGATGAGTAACTTGGATTTGGATCTGGATATCTATAATCATATGGATATTGATCGATAGGGCTACTCCAACATGAATGTGATGGAACAAGCTCAGTATAACCATCATAATCATAATCCAATTGACCATAAGAATATCCATCATAATAACCAAGATCATGAGCCTGCTGATGTTCCGGACCTCCCGGACCCAGTGCACCACTAGATGTACCCTCCTCCTACTAGCAATATCGTAACTCGGTACACTCATAGGTCCAACCTCGTGTACCACCTCGTCGATGTTCATCGGCATCACGATCTGTAGACGGCTGAATAGGGCGTTGAGCAACACCAGAAGTGCCAGCACCAAGGGCAGGGGGGTCATCATCACCATCATCCGACACGGTTAAGCTACCACTGCTTGTACTCTTTTGTTGATCTTGAGCCGTAACTGTACTTGGCATAAACGCTGCCCCTCTTACTATGTCCAACACATCTGCACGACTCTCTTGTTGCGCTCTACGTATTTCTGAGTAATCAATTTCCAATTCTTCACTATCCTCTTCAATTTACTTTTCCCTTGTTTCCAACCAAGGTAGAAGCGGGTCATCCTCATCATAAATATTGTCCAAGTTTATTGGACAGTAATCTCCGTCATCGACAGCTGTAATGCTCGTATGAGATCGTCGCATTCTTAGTTTTATATTGTAGTGCATGAAGACAAGTCTATCTAATGTTCTAGTCTGCAATCTATTCTTATTCTTTGAATGAATAAGCGCAAAACAACTCCAATTTCTTTCGCAGCTAGATGAAGATGTTGTCTGGCTTAAAACTTTTACTGCAATTTTTTGGAGAGCCATCATACTCTCTTCGAAATTAATCCACCATTCGGCCAGTTGCAACCTAGATACTGCACGCTGTGCAAGAGCATCTCCAAAGCTACCAAGGCGATTTCTAAATGTATCTAATTCATTCAACGCTTTTATCTGCATATCTAAGTCAGGCTCTAATCTCTTTATCATATTTTTTAGCCCAACACGAACTTCATCATCCTCAACAAATGATTGGGTATATCTATACCTAAGATTTAGATAGTAACCTGCTGCATAAAGATCATGATGAAGTTGTCTTGTCCATCTCCTGTCGATCATCTTCCAATAAGACTCAACTTCTACAATCACGTTGAATTGCCAACTTTGCCTTATCCATGGCATCGTATAGGAAGCCCATGGTAGGTGCTTCGTCGATTTCAACAAGACGGAGTACCCTCATTAGTGGCTCCATCACCTTTAGGATCGACTTGACCTTCTTCTAATATTTGTTGTCCCGTATGGTGTTCACAACTTCAACCGGTGTCCCTGATGTCTTCTTCCTATGTTTTGTGTTGAGCCATTCTCGGGAAGTGAACATCTCACTCAACTCTCTCCTATACTAGAATAAACTCTCTAATGCTATAAAGTTTATTGCGAATCTAGTTGCCGTAAACCTCAACAACTCGTCCTTTCGTGAACTTTCTCATTATTACGATTACTTGATTATGGTTGTAAATAAACATCGTCACTTCATTTGCCCTTTCGACCATTTCCTTAACATTCTTCTCTTTTCAATATCTTCCAATATAAGATCAATACAATGGGCAGCACATGGTGACCAAAAAAGATGTTTTCTCTTTTCCATCAATATATGTCCTGCAAGCTTATATGTTGCTTCATTATCTGTCACAATCTGCACTATATTCTCCTCTCCAATCTCGTCCACAACTTTATCCATTAGTCCATTAATATAAGTAGAATTTTTTGTTGCCTCTGAGGCATCAATTGATTTATGGTATATAGTTCCTAAGTGGCAATACACCATAAAGTTGATCATGCTGCGTCTGGTTGGGCTAGTCCAACCATCACACATGATCGTGCATCATCTGGCTTGCCATACAGGTTTAAAGATAGCTACGTATGCCTTCACATCCGCATACTCTGCATTTGTCCATTTTTCCCTAATCTCCTTAGTCGTGGGAGCTTTTATTCCTTCACCTGCTTCTGCTGCTGCATCAATTACCACCTACCAATATAGAGAATTGGCCGCGTTAGGAGGTATGTTGGCATGTATAAATAACTTTGCTGCTGCTCTACCTAATTTCTCAACGGAAGTTCTACTCCACATTTGTTTTATCTTCTTTTGTTTAGTTGATTCTTTCCTAAACAGGATTGGATCAATAGAGGGTCTCCTAGGCTCATTTACTTCTTCATCCAAACGTATAGGGGCATCACGTGAAAATGTCTGTCGTTGGCTCCCAAACATACGTCATAACCCACCAAACCTACCCCCACCCCCACCTGCGGAAGCAGTTGCACTCTCACTCCCACTCCCACTCCCACTCCCACTGCCCCCCTCCCCCCCCCCCCCCCCCCTATCATGCACTGACCCATGCGTGCCAAACATGCTGCGACGTTCTTCTTCTTCACGAGCTAGACGCAAGCTCTCTCCTAGCTATAGTTAATTCTCGATCTGAATCTTCGTCAGAATCAATAATATCTTCATCACGAACGCCCATATATTCAGGATCAAACACCTCCTGTCGAGCTGAATCCAAAATATCATCTTTCTTCTTTTGTACAGCAGCACGTTTACCCTTCGACTCATCCTGACTAGCTTGCATTAAAAGCATTATCACTCTCGGTACTCTACTACATGGCGCAACTTGACCCTTTCGATGTGTCAAATGTTGTTTGAGACGGGTAATTCCACCAGTCACTAGTCTATCACAATACTTGCACTTTATTTGGTGCCTAGTACCACCAACCTTCTCACAATGTTGCCATCCAATATCGTCACTTGTTGTTGGCTAGACCCAGACATTTCTTTAGGTTTAAGTAGATACTAGACAATTAGATATGAGTACTATGAGTGTATGTCTGTATGACCTATGCTAATAAAGATGATTTTATGTTCTAACTAAACCTCAAGAAGCTCCAAGGCAAAACCTGTCCAATATAAGCAAATAAAAACATAAAGTCACTAATTCGAAAATAGAAAAAAAATTTATAAAATAACCTCACAAATCTGTAAAATGCACATTAACATGTTCTACTATAATTAACACATCAAATTCTATGATTAAATTAGCAAACTATTCATTAAAAAATAATTTTTCAAATTTTGAAAAAAATGGCCAAAATTAATGCGTAAATAGAAAAAAATACAAAATGGCACTCCAAATCTGTAAAATGCACATTAACATATTCTACTATGATTAACACATCATATGGCATGATTAAAACAGCAAAACAACCATTAAAAATTGATTTTTCAAATTAAAAAAAAAAAGGGTCAAAATTAATGCGTAAATAAAAATATATATATAAAATGGCACTCCAAATCTGTAAAATGCATATTAACATGTTCTACTATGATTAACACATCATATGGCATGATTAAAACAGCAAAACAACCATTAAAAATTGATTTTTCGAATTTTGAAAACAAAGAGCAAAAATTCGTGCGTAAATAGAAAAAAATATAAAAATATATAAAATGGCACCGAAAATCTGTAAAATGCACATTAACATGTGTTACTATGATTAACACATCATATGGCATGATTAAAACAGCAAAACAACAATTAAAAATTGATTTTTCAAATTTAAAAAAAGGCAAAAATTCATGCGAAATAGAAAAAAAAATAAAATGGCACCCCAAATCTGTAAAATGCACATTAACATGTGCTACTATGATTAACACATCATATGACATGATTAAAACAGTAAAACAACCATTAAAAATTGATTTTTCAAATTTAAAAAAAAATGGCAAAAATTCATGCATAAATAGTAAAAATATAAAAATATATATATAATGGCACCCCAAATCTGTAAAATGCACATTAACATGTGCTACTATGATTAACACATCATATGGCATGATTAAAACAGAAAAACAACCATTAAAAATTGATTTTTCGAATTAAAAAAAAAAAGGGCAAAAATTCATGCGAAAATAGAAAAAATTATAAAAAATAAAATAAAATGGCACCCCAAATCTGTAAATGCATATTAACATGTGCTACTATGATTAACACATCATATGACATTATTAAAATAGCAAAACAACCATTAAAAATTGATTTTTCGAATTTAAAAAAAAAGGGCAAAAATTCATGTGTAAATAGAAAAAAATATATAAAATGGCACCCCAGATCTGTAAAATGCACATTAACATGTGCTACTATGATTAACACATCATATGGCATGATAAAAACAGCAAAACAACCATTAAAAATTGATTTTTCAAATTTTTTAAAAAAAGGGCAAAAATTCATGCGTAAATAGAAAAAAATATAAAAACAAATATTAAATGGCACCCCAAATCTGTAAAATGCACATTAACATGTTCTGCTATGATTAACACATCATATGGTATGATTAAAATAGCAAAACATATTAAAAAAAGTATAAATACCTATTTTGACGAATTTCTGAAAAATGGCCCACCGAGCTTTGATTTAACTAAATCCGTTTATTAATGTATTTTTATCTCAAATACCCAGCCAAAGTTGATCGAAATTAGTAGTAGGAGTGAGAAACAGTTTGGAAGCAAGAAGTTTCAAAAAAACATATGAAAAAAAAACTGACCATTTTTTTACCGTACGGGCCCGCCCGTAACGGCCGTTACGCCCATAACGGTCCCGTATTGGCCGATATGGGTACAAAAAATCGTATCGGCCGATACGGCCCCGAAACGTGTAACAGTCACCACCGTTACCGTTACGTATCGGACGTAACGGCCGATATGTAACCGTTTTGGCATACCATGGTTCCTCCATCTCACATGGAGACATGCGATATGTCGGCAATGAAATAGGTGTCGCACTAGGCATAAGATCGATAGAAAAGTCGATCTGAGCCAAGGAGGTAATCCAGGTATCTTTCCAAACACATTCTCAAAATTTCGAACTACAGGCGTAGCTTCTAGTGTTGGGTCATCCACATTCTTCAACAAGCGTAACAACGCAAGCGGCAGGGCATACTGACCTGAACTGTAAAAGTAAAGGCCGTGCCCTCAGATCCATAGGCTGTCACCACCCTAGCCTCACAATCGATCTCTGCTCGCATCTCAGTGAGCCAATCCATACTGAGAATAATGTCGTAATGCCACAGTGGGGCAACAATCAGGTCGACGCGAACTATCTTGCCCCCCCAAGTCTATCAAGCAATCCTTACACATCTTGGTAACGTTTGAAAAAGTTCCTATGGCGGCAAGAAGTCTCACCCCCTTTATAGGACTAGTTTCCAACCCCAGTCACTTGACTGTTGCGCATGATACTATAGAGGTAGTGGACCTAGTGTCCACCAATAAGAAAACCGGTATACCTTGCATATACGCTGTGACTTCGAAAGCCGGTGGTGCCGTAATTGCTGTCTCGGATGCCTCAGCTGAAAGTGAGTGCACACGAACCTGCTGTTGACGGTTAGGCTGCGGTACCATGGGTTGTTGAGGCAGCCTAAAACAAGCAGGTTGCCTGAAGGATGGATGTGCTGGTGCCGACCGCAGAGGTGGTGCTGATATGGCCTGAGGAAGCTGGCGGTTGATCCTCTGAGGTGACGAAAATCCATTGTCCCTCATCCTGGTGAAACAATACCTATCTGTATGACCTGTCTTCCAGCAGTACGTGCATCGCAAGTCTATCCGTCCTGGCTGAGCCGGTGGCCCCACAAGCCTAGGAGGCGAGTCTACCCGTCGCCTCTTGCTGAGAAATGGCCTGGCCGGAAAATCAGGTCGGGGCCTAGGGGCCATAGGCACACGCGTGCGGGATAATCTATCCCCATCTTGCTCCGCTCGCAAAGACATGCCCACTAACTTAGCATAGATAGATATGTTAGCGCAACACATCTTCGAGGGAATCTCGAGTTGCAGACCCTCAGAAAATCGCCACATCTACATCAGCTGATCACCCAATATCAATGGAGCATACCTGCCCAGCTCCATGAATCGATTCTCATATTCGAACACCAACATCCTTCCCTAGCGGAGGCGAAGAAACTCACTCCTCGTGTTGATAAGTGAGGGGGTAGTACTTCTCGTGGAAGCGGGTCTCAAACGCTGCCCATGTCCACACATATCCTACCGTAACAGTGCGGAGAATACTATCCCAGCATAAGCTGGCCTCCTCAAACATGAAGGTGATTAGCTCAACCTATTCCGCCTCAGTACAGTGTAGCGGCTTCAGCATCTTAGAGATGCGGTCAAGCCAATATTCAGCCTCTTCGGGTCTATGAGTACTCGTGAAAGTAGGAGGCCGCAAGCGCTGAAATCGCTCGAATGTACCGCTAGCACTTGCGTCCCCAGCAGGACGCATAGGTGATGTAGGTGGAGTCACGCCCACACCTTGGGCAAAGACCTCTGCGATGGTAGCCAGGAGCTGCTGCTGCTACTGTTGTTGTTGCATCTGCTGCTGCTGCATCAACAGCATCATCTGCTCTAGCCTATCAGGAGGCAGAGCGAACTGTGGTCTGTGAGGCGTCGAGGTAAACGCACGGTTTAGCTCAGGAACCGATGGTGCAACTGGTGGTGCCATAGGTGGTGCAGTAGATGACGGCCCATTGGTAGGGCCAGTGGCCGACTGAAAATCCGGCATAGTGTTAGTGTGAGACGGGCCCGAACTGGGGTCCATATGGCTATCGCTTAGGGGAGGTGCCTCGTCAGATCGATCGCCAAGAGTGTAACGTGCCGTACTCCGTGTGGCCTTAGGTGGCATGCCCTATATTTAACATAGGGTGCAACCCGAGTCAGATCCAGCATAATCGCAAACTCAATCACAGCATTAACACACAGCTTAAAGGAACTTCATGCATTTCATTTACCAAAATTGTCACAATACATGAGACGTAGTATTACATGAATCATGACAGACTATGCATGAGAGCTAACACAAGCAGGATTTCAAACACTACAACCTACAAACCAATCTACCACATTACAAGCCTAATAAGGCTATACGTAGCAATAAAAAGGAAGCAAACAACAAAACAACCAGAAGACGACTACAAGTACGACTAGTTGTCAGAGTCCGGCGATGGTGGAGGTGCACTCTTGTCATATACCCAACACAGGATGACCCTCAATGCACGAGACACCTTCTTGAATTTTTGTTTCATGAAGGCCTCAGTCTCCTCCACCTTGGTTCAGACCTGCGTAATCTTCTGCCTCAGGGCGGCTTAACCCTGCTCAAATTGAGCTAAGCGAGCTTCCCTTACAGACCGATCACTGTCATGTGCCTGAGTAGCAGGAGGAGAGCCCCATCAGAGCCCGGGGCCTCCTCTTCCTCGTCCCCACTCTCTCCTTCTTCGCCTTCTTCCTCTTCACTCTCAGTCTCGTCCCCATACTCGTCAAGTCGGGCTTGACGTTGTCGCGGGCCAATCTCCATGTTATTGAGCGTAGTCTCAATAATGTAGTGGATCGGCGCAAGGTCATCCATATTGAGTCCATAGGCGAACTCTTGAGCAATCTTGCATATGAGTCGGCCAAATGGAAGTGAAATATCACTCCTAGAAGAACGCGTTGTCTGGACTATCTGTAGTAGGGTGAACGTAGGCAGACATAGCTTGTCCCCATGCCCAGCCCTATACTGGAAATCTACCATCAATCGAGTGTATTCGGTACGGTTGCCCCACCTATGGTACACGTTGTACGTGAATATGTGGTGAAGCAAGCGAAAATCGTTCGTCATATCTGATGCCGGGAGGCTTTTGCCTTCCTTCTAATGAGCTAATAGGCCGCAGAGGTAGCACGTGCGGTGATCCCTTTCTCGCGCATTCTTGAGAGGCTTATCGCTAGCGTGCACCTCTCCACGCAGGATTCCCATGATTCGGGATACCAATCCCACATCAATTGTCGCTTCTCGCCTTCCAAATGGGATCTTGAACTGCAGAGGCTCTAGCGTAGGGTCTCGTATATGCGCGTAGAAGGCACGAAACGTCTTCTCACATGCGTGAGACTCGTCCTCGAATATGGGACCCCACCCGGAGTCGACTAGGTAGTCCATCATCGAATGATGTCCAAATAGTCTCTTATCTATGTGGGCCTCGAGCACGACTCTACGGCCACCAAAACGGCCGTGTTCAAAGCCCGCCAATAGCACTTGCTCAAGCGGGAGTCGAAGATCGAGATCCCGCTTCGACTTCAGCTCCTGGGCTGCGCTTGTACTAGCCTCGGCGCTCGCCTTCTTCCTTGGACGGGTAGGGTGACTAGGCCCGACTTCATCTGCAGGAGCCCTCTTCTTTCCCATAAGAGAAAGAAGTGTAGAAATGGAGAATATCGCCGAAAAGAGCCATTTGAGCGAGATAAGATGAAAGTTTTGAAAGGGTTGTTAAACTTGCGATTTTTGAGTCACAAAGAAGGGTTTGTGCACTCAAATGAAAGGAAATGAGGGAGACAAGTGATGGGTTTTGAAGAAGATATTGGAGGAGTGTATGGAAGGAAAGAAATGAGGAAGATAAGAGAATGGAGGAAGGATTTGAAAGAGGGAAAGTGAAATTTTGGAGTTTGGAAAGCTTGGGGAGTTGAGAATGAAGGAAATGAATCCAAAAGGGGTGGATATAGAGGCTCCCACATCTTTTTGTGGGCCCCACACGTGTTTGGGGGTCGGCTTGACGCCGGCCCGCCAGGCCCGGATCGACCGGGGCGCTGTCGACAACAGATCGCGCGGTGCTGCCGCGGTCCACTGGACCCAGGTGCGGTGCCACCGAGGTCGGGTGCGGCGCCGCCTCAGTCCGCTGGACCCGGCGCGGTGCCGCTGTGGTCGGGCGGTGGCCACCCCCCTCCCGGGGTGCCGGAAACATGCGGGGTCCACTCTGGGTCCCCCGATTTATACGATTTGGGCCCCCTCGGCCGTTTGAATCGGCTCGAGCCCCTTTCTCGCTTGTATTAGCGTTTTCGGGTTGATTTGAGTATGAAATGGGCTGAAGTATAGTTTAGACTTGTCAATCGACGGCCTGGGAAGAATTTGGGACCATCTCAAATGATCATTGATGCCTGCAAGTACGCTTTCTGACTGCCTTGACGGCCAAATGTTCGCCGACAGGCAAAACTTGGGAATCATACATTGTTTATACGTTTCATCGCACCCTCATAAATCAAAGTACGTCAGTGCACGTCGTGCGACCATAACCCAGGTCCAGTTTAATCCAAATCATGCTCTGATACCAACTTGTAATGCCCTGAAAATCGGGGTCGAGCAGGAGCTCAACTCCCGAGTTCCAACACATCACTTATGTAACATAGATAATGGTGATTAATGTTGTCTGTATTAGTGCCTTAAACATGAGTGAGGTTATATCAAACAACATGTCATACTCCAGAGACAGTTAACTATGTAAGCGGAAGACTGTGATAAGTATATATAAAACATGTAAGCAATTTTAAGTCTCCTGAGTATGATCGCGTTACCAGGTCAAATAGTTACATATATCATTCCAAAATATACAAAATGTGTAATGTTATCTAGTCTGAAACCCAATGATCCCCGTCGACCAGGGCGGTCTATATAAACCCGCCAGAATACTGCATATATGAGAATGCCTCCTCATCATCCTTGAAGTCCGGCTCCGCCTCGCAGGCTGCGCCATCAACTGAAACTACGATAGGGTCTGGTTGGTGTTTAAAACACCATCCTAGAACGTGGGAGTGAGTGATAAACTCAGTGGAGCTATAAAGCAAAGGTTAACATGTTATCAATTCGGTCAAGCAGTAATGATAAAGCAGTACAACAATCATATCCTAAATACTCTTGTTAATGCAAGAATGATATGCAATAATGACGCATGCCCTCGCCTACACTCCCTCAGCGTCTTCATCTCACGACGCGCATGGCATCCTCCCGAAAGTGTTCTTCCTCGCCAAAGCACATGCAGTGCGGTGCATGCACATGATTAGCCAAGTTCTTACTTAGGTTTATTCATACAACAGGATTGAGAAGCTAAGGTACCTCCCTCATATCAGTTCTCAAACAATGATCTATTCTAGGGTCGTCAGTCCTACTAAATCTCAAACGATGTTGTGGTTCTAGGTCAGTACAAAGGGCTCGTCACTTGATCAATGTAGGCCTAGTTTATACTCTAGTGTCTACGGAAAGACTTGTCGCCTCAACGCAGTCTCAGAGTATGCTCGAGGTCACTACAAAGAGCTCGTCACCTGATCAGTGTAGGCCGACAGCTCGAATATAGTGTCCCATACCACCATATTCGGCTCACGAGTCTGGGTTGCTCACTGGTAACTACGGGTGGGCTCGTCACCCCGGCGTAGGCCGACAGCTCGACCACGGTGTCTCATACCACCATGTCCGACTCAGGAGTCTTAGCGGATCGAGGTACCAAGGTTAAATGGGTTTTCACTGGTGAGTTTGGTACCTTAGCTTCAAGTAGTAGCATCCATAGATGGTGAACATACGTCGGGCCAATCGGGTTACTTGATAAGCTCGACTGATACGATCATACGTCTAGCCGATCGACATGGAGCGCGTAAGCAACTCCGCGTGGCCTAACCACTGCCGACAAGCAGCATATGACTCGGATTCATAGGACGTGTCTGTCATGGCTAAACAGTTCGACCACCGACCACAGACCGTTACTGAATGCCTGGACTATGTCGTAGCCCCAACACAATACAAATAATAATATACACAGGTATTGACTAAGAACAACATTTGAAAGCTAAAAGTAATATAAATCTTACTCTAAGCAATTTAACAAACACATGCTATACATATATCGCACAATAACATTTCATCCTTATTTTACATAGTAGTAAAATAGGTTAAAAGGATTCTATCACCATGGATAATGGAGTTGAGAATCTCATCTCAACACCCTTATCTTACACATTTAAACAAGTATTTTCATACTCAGGCATTTTATCAAACACTTAGGCTACACATATATTATACACGTAATATAGTAGCTATAACAGGTATTATAGCAAATCCCTTTACAAGGGGTTCACTATACGTATAACAATCATGTATTGTTAGTCAATGAACTTGGCAAGCATGAATCATAATTCCATACCCATTCAAGCATTTCAACAAACACATAGAATGCATTATAAATCAACATAGTTTATATCTATATGTAATATATGGAAAACTTCGTATCTAAACACATGTGACAGCAATCAAGTCAGTCATAAACCATTACTAACATTGAAAGCCTTGAAAACCATAACCTAAACATTTATAGTTCGCACCTTTTGCCGGTAGACTTGTAACGAACTCAGTTTAAACGCTACGTGTTTGTCTACGGCACGACGACAACCTATATAATGTAATAGGTTAGCTATTTCATCACATACTCCTCTAGAATCCCTAAAACAGATTTGGGTTAGTATTTCTTATGTAACACCCCGGATTTTGGCCAACCTGGGGTTAGACGTCCTTAGGCAATGGGTCAACCATATCACTCTCATAACTCAATTCCAAAGCCAAAGAAATCATTTAGAACGAAATTCTTTAAAAATTTAACGTGAATTAACTAGCGCTACACTAGATTACCTGTGAAATAAGCACCAACCACTTTAAATACGATCTGTAAGACCCAAAACCTATAGAATCGTTGACGCTACGTTACCCTAAAACCTAGGATCAAACTCTAAACCTGTTTGTTCTCAGGAACCCTTTGAAACTTTGTATTGGATCTAGACCGCACGTCGAAAGTCCGATATCTATAATCTTAGACCATTATAACCGCCTAGTTGGACTTGACAATCATTTTGAAAATCAAGCCCAACCGATATCCTGAGACCATTTTACTAAGTCCGGAGTGAAGAGAGTGAGAAAAGGAAAATATTTAGAAAATTAATTCAATTTTTAATAAATCTGGCACGTATCACTTACGCGCTATTTTTAAGCGTTCTGACCATTAGATTTCGACCCAAATTTACCCTCGGATCAGGATAGGTGGCCCTTACATGTCATAGCACTTGTGGCCCTGATCGAGTTTCGGTGACCGCTGAACTGAAACTGGTCCGCCACGGTCGATCTGGAAACCCGACCGGACTGAAAACTTAGCTTGACCTAGATCCAATAGTAGAGAGCTTAAGTCCGACCCCATTTAGTAACAGGACCTCCAGAAGTGCTCCGTTGGATCGGAACAGACTCGATTTGGTTCTAACTTAAGTATACCTTGACTTCAAGTCTGTTTTCGTTATGTTTGGGCTTATAAAAGGGCCTTAAACTCTCTCTCACAAATCCCATACGAATTTTCAAACCCTAGCTAGGAAAGAGAGAGAAAAGAGAGAGAGAGTGGGAGAGAAGTTGGTGGTTCTTCCTGGGATTCTTCCCAGCTTTGCTACGTGCCTAATCCAACTATCCGTATCGCTTTTCCGGCGACTCCACCTTCGTTCTTAGGTAAGAAAACCTAACCCTAATCAATTCTAGAGGTTTGAATAGCGCAAGTGATGAAATAACTAACCTATTTCATACTACAGGTTACCTTTGTGTCGTAGACAAAGACTTAGAGTCTCTGTCGAGTTCGTTGCGATTCTACGGCGTAAGGTGCGGACTATATACGTTTAAGTTATGGTTTTCAAGACTTTCAATGCTAAGTAATAATTTATTCTTGCTTAAGATGCTATTTCACATGTATAAAGTGCAATCCGTTTTGTTTTTCAGTTATACATTAACTATGTTGAATATACTGTATTCCTCATATTTGTAGAAAATACAGTATACGTATAAAATTCGGATTTGTGTTTGCCATGATTAACTACCGTCTATGTATGCTAGATGTATGTGTAACAACTCCTGGGCTAAAGGTTTAGTCCAAATACATGATATGCCAACATATGATATGTATTTAGTATGTGTAGCCTAAGTGTATGTGAAAATGACTGAATGAGTATAGACTTTGTATTCGTGCTTGCCATGACAATCTGTCGTAGATATATGATTGTTGTATGGGCGACTACCCTTTGACGAAAGGACTTGCCCTAATACGTATGCTAACTAATACATACATGTATGACCTAATGTGTATGCTAAGTGTTTGTAAATAGATCCGTATGAATAAATACTTGTAAACTATTCTTTAAATGGGTGTTGAGATAGGATTCTCAGCCACTCTAATGATGTGTATGACTTCCTCCATTTACTCTATTTCATACTCATTGCTTTTACTTAGAAATGCATAAGTGTGGATACATGTTTATGTTGTACTACGTAACATGCTCAATTGATTATATGATTTGGATCATTACTCCATTACTGTCTTGAGTATCTCATATGCTAGATCGTTGTAATTGAATGTGATTGGGGCTGTGATACAGTCCAGGTAATCGGTAATCGTTCTGTAAATAGTGGTTGAGGTCGTTTTCGCCACACAGGATGAGTTTAATGAATCTGAATCGTACTTGGGTTGTTCGGCAGTGGTTAGGCCACACGGAGTGCTTATGCATTCCATGTCGTTCAACTCAACGTACGCTTGGCCTAGTTGAGCTTATCAACTAACTCGATTGACCGATGTTTGATCACCATGTTTGGTTGCAACTGTTTGAATCTAAGACACCGAGCTTACCAGTGAAACTCCCGTTAACCGTGGTACCATGATCCCCTAAGACTCATGAGCCGGGCATGGTGGTATGGGACACCGTGGTCTAGCTGTCGGCCTACGCTGGGGCCACAAACCTCCCCGTAGTGACCAGTGAGCACCCTACTCTGAGCAGATTATGGTGGTATGGGACACTATATTCTTGCTGTCGGCACACACTGATTGGTGACGAGTCCTCTGTAGTGACCTTGAGTTTACCCTGGCACTGCATAGGGGCGACGAGTCATGTTGCAGTCTTGAGGATATAAGTAGGCCTGCATTGATAAGGTGATGGGGGGGAGGAGCAACGATTGCGCGCAACAACCCTAGCAGCCCTTGCAGCGACCTAAAACCACAATATCGTATGAGATTCCCTAGGACTGACGACCCTAGAATGGATCAACGTTGGAAAATGATACAAGGGAGGTGTCTTAGCTTCCCAATCCTGTTGTATGAAAAGGACTAATAAGAACTTGGTAATCATACTCATGACATCGCACTGCATGTGTCATTGGCGTTGGTGTGAGAGCACAGTGGTAGTGATTCATGCCGCGATCGTTAGATGATGTCGTATGAGGGAGTTTGTGGTGAGGGCATGCATCATTACCTCATATCATTCTTGCATTAACAAGAGTATATAGGACATGTTTGATTGTACTGCTTTATCATTACTACTTGATTGAATTGATAACATGTTAACCTTTCCTGTATAGTTTCCACTGAGTTAGCTACTCACTCCCACGTTACGGGATGGTGTTTGCAACACCAACCAGTCCCTGCTTTAGTTTCAGATGATGGCGTTGCTTGTGAAGCAGAGCCGGACTTTATGATGATGAGGAGGATTTCTCCTATATGCAGATTCTGATCGACGGGGTTACAGGGTAACTGATTAGATGCCAATATATTTGGTATTATGCCTTTTATTTAAACACCCATGTATATTCTTTTCCTTCCATTTTTGGAGTATACATGTATTTAGCTTAACCTGGTAACATGTTCACACTCTAGAGACTTACAATCAATTATACATTTTATATATATTTATTAGAGTCTTCTGCTTGAGAAACTTAACTATCTCTGGAGTATGATATGTTGTTTTGGCTTAATCTACCTCATGTTTTATGCCTTATGCTGATAACAATTCATCCATCATTGAAAATGTTGCATAAGTGATGTTCTGGAACTCGGGAGTGGAGTTTATGCTCGACCCTCGATTTTCGGGTTGTTACATCTTACCCAAGTACTGAGTCGGAATCGCTAAAATAGCGATACAGTAGCGGTGATTAAGGATGGGGAGCAGCAGGGAAGAATCCCAGATATAAACTCCCACTCTCTCTCACACTCTCTCTTTCCTTCTCTTTCTTTTTTTCTCTCTCTTAGGGTTCTAGAAAATTCGTATGGAATGAGGGAGAGAGGGTTTAAGCCCTTTATATAGGCTTAGAAGTGATGGGAATGGCCCTAGGGTCAAGGTATACTTAGGTTATAGCCAAATAGTGTCTGTTCCGATCCAACGGAGCACTTTTGGAGGCTCCTTTCCTGAATGCGGTTGGACTTAAGCTCCCTGACCATGAATTTAGGTCAGGCTAAGTTTTCGGTCCGATTGGGTTTGCAGATCGACCGTGGCGGACCAGTTTCAGTTCAACGGTCACCGGCACTCGATCAAGGTCACAAGTACATTGACATGTGTTGGAAATTTTTCCTAATCCGAGGGTGTAATTGGGTCAGATTTCGATGGTCAGAATCCTTAAATTTGGCCTGCAAGCGAACCGACTCAATTCACTTAAGTTTCAGTTCATTTTCTAAAGATATTCGCGTTTCTCACACACTTCGCTCCGAGCTCAAGTTGTGCGCTTCTGGATACTGTTAGGACTTGATTTCCGAGATGATTGTCAAGTCCAATAAAGCGGTCATAACCGTATAGCCTTGGGATAATTGGACTTTCGACGTGCGGTCCAGGTCCGATACGAAGTTTCATAGTGCTCCCGAGAGCAACTGAATTTAGAAATTGATCCTAGGTTTTAGGGTAATGTAGCGTTAACGATTCTACAAGTTTTGAGTCTTGCAGATCATATTTAAATTGATTAGTGCTAATTTCACAGGTAATCTAGTTTAGCGCTAATTAAGTCTCACTTAATTTCTAAAGGATCTGGTCCTTAGCGATTTCGGCCTGAGGTGGTACTCGGGTCTTTGTACGGATTTTTCCGAGACGTTACATAAGTAGAATATCGTTGCTTTGTCTCATTCAACTTTTCACTAAAATAAGCAACAGGGTGCCCTTCCTGACTGAGCATGCCACCTATACCTACCCCAAATGCATCACATGTGGCCTCAAAGATTTTAGAAAAGTCTGGAATGCGTATGACAGGGGCTTCACTCATCTTGCCCTTAATCTCCTTAAATGCTTTAGAAGCAGGTTTGGTCCATACAAACTCTCATTTCTTGATGTAATATGTGATGAGAGCTATGATGGAGCTAAATCATCTGATGAACCGCCTATAAAAAGTTACTAAGCCATGAAAGCTTCGCACATCATGAATATTGTGCTGTCCAAGTCACTCAACTATGGCCCTGACTTTCTCAGATTCCACTCTCATGCCCTCAGATGATACAATGAACCCTAAGAAGATAATGCTTTTTAACATAAATGTGCACTTCTTAAGGTTGGTGCATAACTTTTCAGTTATGTGAACCTCGCAAACTTGCCTCAGATGGTGGAGATGTTATTCTTTTGATGT
The DNA here is from genome assembly GCA_037074715.1 of Magnolia kwangsiensis. Lineage (NCBI taxonomy): Eukaryota > Viridiplantae > Streptophyta > Magnoliopsida > Magnoliales > Magnoliaceae > Magnolia > Magnolia kwangsiensis. The sequence goes on along the minus strand of CM073577.1, from coordinate 17,699,959 downwards.
GTTATAGATAAGAATGTCATCAGAATACACCACAAGGAACTTACCCATAAAGGGTCTCAATACCTGGGTCATCACTCTCATAAATGTGCTCGAAGCATTAGTCAAGCCAAAGGGCATGACTAGCCACTCGTATAGCCCATCCGTCGTCTTGAAAGTTGTCTTCCACTTATCTCTTGGGCGTATATGTATTTGGTGATACCTACTCTTGAGGTCAATTTGAGAAAATATTGTAGCACCTGCCATCATATCTAACATATCATCAAGACAAGGTATGAGAAACCGGTACTTGACCATGATTTTGTTGATCGCTCTACTGTCCACACACATGCACCATCTTTCTTGGGCATGAAAAGCACTAGCAAAGCAAACTGACTCAAACTCTCCTGAATGAAACCCTTTCTGAGGAGCTCATCTACTTGCCTCTTCAACCTAGCATGCTCCGTAGGATTCATTCGATAATGAGGAAGGTTTGGTAGAGTCGACCCGGGGACAATATCAATGGCATGCTAGATGTCCCTCATGGGAGGAAGCTTATCTGGTAAGTACTTTGGAAATACATCATGAAACTCATCCATAATCGGCTTCACCTCAGGGGGTCCCTCTACACTAACCACAGGTGTAACTTCTCTCGCCACTAAGGCATACATCATCGAATCCACCATAGTCTCTCTCTCAAAGTCCTTGGCATTGATAACATGGAGAAATTTAGGTTGGGATTTCCTCATATCCCTTAGGTTAATCGACTTCCCCTCAGTTTTCTTCTCCACATTGCTTTTTGGTGGGAGAGGAACTGGAGATATCTTTTTGCCTTAATGCATGAATGAACATACATTTGAGCGGCTGTAGATCGTCACATCGCGGTCAAATAGCCAAGGCCGTCCCACAATGATGCGTCTAACATTCATAGGTAAGACGTCGCGCCACAACAAATTTGAATAGGATCCAAAATTAATGGGGCACGAGACATCGTTGGGTAACAGGAATTGAAGATGCATCCACCCATGACACTATAAGGCTGAGGGTGCGATTCAAGTTTCAAACCCAAACGGGAGAAAGCGCTAGTGGAGACCACATTGGTAAAGCTACCACTATCGACAATCACCTTGCAATTCTTCTCTCCACATTTTGCATAGGTGCAAAATATCGTAGTCCGATGCCAATCATCATTCTCCTTAGCATTGGTCAGGGCACACTTGAATACTGCAAGTGGTGTGGTCTCTTCTTCTTCTACTTCCTCATCACTAGCACCATTGATGTTGGGCTGATAAACTTATTCTTCAAAATCACCCTGTTCATCTCTTTCTTCCTCCCCATCGTCAATCACCAGGGTCTTGTTCCTTTCTTTCGAGGGACATTGATGCGTGAAGTGGCCAACTCCATGGCAATTGAAGTATTGTGTTTGCTCTCATTTAATGCTAGCACTTGTTATCCCTTTTCCTTTGAATCTCTAGGGTTGGACTGGGAACCATTTGGGGTTTAGACTGACTCCCCATGTTAGGCTTAGCCCCTTGAGGGTAAGTCTTGACACTTGGATCCCGAGAGTAATATCGCCTACTAACTGGTGCTTTGAGATGGTGTTTAATGTCTTGCACCACTTGGTACATATGCTCCAATGTGCCAACATCACGAGAATAAAGTTCTTGTTGGATCTCAAATCGGAGGCCCATCCTAAATCTGGACAATGTAATTATCGGGTCCTCATCAATGTCACATCGCATCATGTACTCGAACCTAGTGATGTAATCAGGCACGGTCATGGATCCCTGGCGCAAGGTTTGCCACTAGTTTAAGAGCCTCCGGCGATAAGAAAGAAGGAGATACTTTTCTTTAAGGACCTCTTTCATCTCAGCCCAGTGCGCAACAGGGGGTTCTACTTTCCTTTCAATTTTACGCTCCATCTTGGTCCAAAAAAGTTTGGCATAGCCCAACTCGGGCATTAGACATTTCATATCACTCAAAATAGTGGTCCATGTCTACCACGCAATCAAGGAATGCTTTGGGGTCCAAGCAACCATCAAAATTGGGAGCCTCAATTTTCATGCCTTTAATGACTTGTGCATCTGGATCATAACGGTCATAACGCTCCTTATGTGGTGGCGGCACGTGTGCTCGACCACGACCAACACCTTGGCCACAATGACGCTCCCTCCTATCAACTTGATCCTCCAACCTAAGATTGAACGTCTTCTCCAGTGTCGGGGTTTACCTGTAAGGAGGCCTCAAGTTGATTGACGTGCGCATTGGTCGTAGTTAATTGAGTGGTAGTAGTTCTACTGTGTGCTTCAATAGTCGTCAGATGGTTATTGATAGCATTAAGGGCCTCAACAATCTCCTCTAGATTCATTATAGGTTATAGACTAAAACCACGTCCTGAACGAGTGGACATACACAAGGAAATTCCAAAAGGGAAACTTCAAGTCCTAGGACAGTATTAGGACAACGATAAAACTAACCTAGAGGCTAGAGATCAAGTTGGACACGCTAATCAAAAAATTCAGCAAGCCACTATCCTCAAATATTATGTTGAAAATTCAACAGGGTAGTAATCTAAGGGTGTCAAACTGAAAATTCAGCAATGTGATACCCTGACATTACTATGCTGAAATTTCAGCAATGGTAAAAGTGGAAACGCTAGCTAAAAATTTAGCAATATGATCCTACATGCAATGAATGTTTTACTAATCCTAAATGTAACTTTAACCTAAATACAACATAAAAATCCTATATAACCTAGATCTATATGGGTACTCAACAAAACCTAGAAAAAGGGCTAACTAGACTCAACAAAATATGTCCCTTTTGTAAAGTCGCTACGAGGTTCGGGGCAGAGTGCTCGAAAGCTCTACGATTTTTACGATTTGGGTTAAGGGATTCTTTAGTAAATTTTCAACACAGAGGGAATGTCAATAGACTAACCTATGCTAAAAACCTTCTCTGACATATGTTAAACCTATGTCTCTGATACCAAATTAAATGTATGACTAATGCATAAACCAAATAACATGTAAGATCAAGTAGCAGAATTAAGATATTTAACAACAAAACACAAACATTGCCATAATCATCACAAATATCATGAAAATCAAAAGAACGCCATGCATAATCCTGGCCTAAGTTACCAACATCGTAACACAATATCATTAAATAAAAGGAAACTAGGATCTAATGGATGTAAGGACATCCAATTAGCATAGGGTATAGTTTATTTCAAAGTATAAGGCTTAATACAACTTAGAGTAAAATTAGGGTTAGAAGAATTAGGGAAATATAGGAATTATGGTTTATGTGATCAAATTGGGTGAAGGGATGAAAGGGTTTATAGGTTAAGATGTGGGAATTAGGGTTTTGGATAGAAGGGGGTGTAGGGATTTTGGGTGAATTGAAGAATGGGAAAAGTTCGGGTTTGGTAATTTGGGAAAGTAGCATAAGTTAGGAATTTTAGGGTTAAGAATAGTAGATAAAGTAAATGAAAGATGAGTCTAGGAGAAGATGAAGACTTAAATGGGAAAATAGAAGAACTTGAAGAAAATACCTTGATGGGGAAAATAGATGATGATGTGGGGATAGATGGAGACCTCACACCTCTGCTGATGAAGATTAGCCTCACACTAATCTCTCTTCCAAATCACATGAAAGTATATTCAAATCTCATGAAGATGGAAGAAGAAAAAGAAGAAAGTAAGATCTTCTCTTTCTTTTTTTTTAATCACAAAATCAAATGCCCCTCTTTTATAGCTCCAAGAAAGTTCAAAAATTACAATAAACACCCTGTTTTGTGAATTTTGATAAAAATAACCCTAGTCTAACTAAAATCAACTCATAATGGTGTCCAAACATAACATAAACAAAACTAAATCCTATAAGCTGATAAAATCTAAGAAAAACTAGTGTAGACAATCCATGATCAATGGCCCGATCATGTGATCCAATGGCCTGATCGTCACGTCCCTCCAATCCAACGGTCTGGATCACTCCATAAAGCAGCCCATGTGCATCTTCCTTATGTGGGGTCTTCCAGATGCTCGCACATGCACAAGGGGTCTTCAGCACGATCATAGGTACTCGCCTAGTCATAAGGAAATTGGTGCGGCCCGCCTCTTCTGATAAGTACGCAAGGATGTACGTGACGTGATGTCCTCATTAAGAACTTTCAACTTACAGTTCCATAAGTGGACAATAGAAGACATTGAATGGCCAAGAAATGCCTAAAGAATCTTATAATCTCGGGGTGGAGTGGAGTGTGAAAAAGAGCATAATTAGAAGTGATAGTTTGAATTTACTATCCTGATCCCACTCCCACCGATCTCGCATGGACTCTTGAACTGCACGTCTGTAATCGGGATCATCATTGCCATCAAGATCCACTACATCCTCCTCACCTACATATGGTGGCCGCCCCAACTCCCCCCCTAATCTCCCTCTCCCGTGCATATCGTTCATCTTTTGACTTCACATTTTTTTTCAATATGCTCTTCATCTCTTCTCACACATTCTGTAGGCACTTAGGACAATCTACAACATTGTGATACCCTCCTGCCAAATGCTCCTTTAAGCGGGTTACCTCACCACTCCTCGATACATGGCCACATAAATTACAAATACTCCCGAATCAATTATCGGGAATGGGTCGACCATACATCCACCCTATATCAGGTTGTCTCCCTCCTCTTCCTCCCGACATATTTTATCTATAAAATAATATTTTATCTATCCATTGAGATTGGATAGAGCCAAAATCAGATAGATCCACCACTTAAATGGGCCACACCACATGCAACAATGAGAATTGATGCCAACAATAGGTTAGTAATTAGGGGCCACCATGATGTGGACCTTCAATCAAAGCCGTTAATCAGGTGTAACCAGTGTTCGAAATATCGGTATTGTGTTACGTATCGTACCCTTGGGATACGGATATGTATCGGTTACCGCATGGGATATATCAGTTGTATCGCGTAATGTATCGTTGTTGCTGGAAACATGGGGAAATTGGTCGAAATTTTCAATGAAACTTCAGTGATGGTTAAAAGAGACATCAACACACATTTATAAATCAAAATATTACAAAAAATAAGTGCACATAATAAGTTTTCTTTGCATGGAGTCCTAATCCATGCATTGTCTAACTGAATTGATGCAAGTATGTTCAAAGTCTATTCATATAGTTTATAAATGTAAGAAGACGTGTGGAAACACAAACAATACATTCAAAAGTAAAAGAAGAATCACTAGATTGGGTTATATACATGTTTGATTTTACGTTTGGACACAAGGATTGCAACCGATTTGCAAGAAAGGGGGAAATTTTTATTTTTTAATTTTTATAAATTTTCCACGACTCGGCCCATCTCCTCCAAATCTCGAAATTGAAGCTCTCAATCCATAATTTTTCATGCAAAACATGAAAGACCATAGATTTGCAATAATTTGACATTGATTTAACATGATTTATAGAAGAAAAAAAAAGGATCGAAAATCGAAAATGCTCACCAGATCAAACATGTGAGATATATCGCACTACTTGTGAGTTTCGTATCACACAGGTGGGATACTAAATATATCGTGGGATATATCGGCCGATATCGTCGATATTTAAAACATTGGGTGTAACTAACTAAAATAAAGAGAAGGTACAAAATTCATCCTGAAAAAAGAAACTCAGGTGGGCCTCACAGCGTGAATTTATCAATTTGGAAGAAGTTTTACATTGTTCCCATTGGTGTGGCCCATAATAGTTTTTTAATCAGGCGTATATTTTGTATATACGGATCATCGGATGAACGGTGGATTTTACATTTATAGCATGTTTTACCCTACAAAGTTGTGACTGTTTTATTCCCCGCATGTTTTCACTTCATACAGGTGTGTATATGAACATATCAATAGGTCGGATGGAAAGTAAATGACATGGTAGACTCGGAAGTGACGTCAACAAGTTCTGTAGGGCCCATCATGATGTATGTGCTGTATCCACACCGTCCATCCATTTAGAGATATCATTTTAGGCCATGAGAAAAAGAATGAGTCAGATCCAAAGCTCAAGTGGACACCACCACAGAAAACAATGGAGAGAGTGACGCCCACCATTAAAAATTTCTAAGGACCACAAAAGTTTTCGCTCAAGCTGAAATTTGTTTTTTCCCTTCTTTCATATCCGTCTTAACTTATAAAGAGGTTGGATCTCAGATAAACATCATAGTGGGCCTTAGGAAGGTTTCAACGGTGGACATCCCTCTCCCCACTGTTTTCTGTGGTGGGGTCCACTCCATATATGGATCTGACTCATTATTTGTCTCATGCCTTAAAATTATATAGCTAAATGGATGGACGGTGTAGATACAACACATACATCATGGTGGCCCCACAAAACTTGGTGACATCAATTCAGGAGGCGGATTGCGTACTGAGTAACTCAATACGCATACTGTGTAAACTCTGTGGGGTCCACTATGATTTATGTATTTTATCCAATCCGTCCATACATTTTACCAGATGATTTTAGGGCCTTAACCCAAAAAAGAAGCAAATAAAAAGTTAAAATGGACCACACCATAGGAAACCGTGTGAATTGAATGTCCACCGTTGACAATTTCTTCAGGGCCATAGAAGTTTTGGACCAACCTTATATTTGTTTTTTTTTACATTCATCCATGTTTGTGTGATCTTATGAGAAGGTTGGATGACAAATAAACATCACTGTGGGGCCTAGCAATGTTTCAATGGTGGAAATCATTATTTCCACCGTTTCCTGTAGTATGGTCCACTTGGGCTTTGGATAAGCTTCAATTTTTGGATCAACCCCTAAAATGAGTTGGAAAAGCAGATGGACGGTGTGGATAAACCACATACATTAACAGTGAGCCCAACCAAGTTTACTCAGTACAATAAGAGCGTACTAAGTAACTCAGTACGCAATCTAATTTCGTAGCCAGTCTGGCTATGCAACATGTCGGTATCTAATCTGCGTCCTACGAGGGAGAACTCCCGACACCAGCCATGGTCGGTGCTCTGTGGGCCCCACCATAATGTATTTGTTTCATCCATTCCGTTCATCCATTTTTACGAATCATTTTAGGGGATTGATAAAAATAATTATAGGGATATAAATCTCAGGTGGACCACACCACAGGAAAACAATAATGATTGGATATCCACCATTTAAATCCTCCTAAAGCCCACTGCACCGTTTATTTAACATCCAATCTGTTGATTGGATCATAAAGACCTAGATGAAGGGAAAAAATAAATATCAACTTGATCCAAAGCTTTGATGGCTCCCAAAACGTTTTTAATGGTCAACGTTCATTCAACACTGTTTCTGTAATGTGGTCCACTTTATATTTCGTTATACCTCATTTTTTCTCTCATAACATAAAATGATCTATAAAAATAGGTGGACAGACTGGATGAAACACATACATCATGATGGGGCCCATAGAGCACCAACTACCAGCCATTGGTTGGTGCTCGTGGGAGTAGCCAATCCGTTTCCTCTTCGCACAGGTCACTCAGTACCCCACGCTTACTGTATAAATTTTGTGGGGTCCACCGTGATTTATGTATTTTATCCACTCCATCCATCCATTTTACCAGATAATCATAGGGCTTTCACAGAAAAATGAAGTATATATACACCTCAAGTGGACCACACCACAGGAAACAGTGTGAATTGAACAGCTACCGTTGAAAATTTCTCAGGAGCCACATAAGTGTTGGATCAAGCTTATATTTGTTTTTTTCCATTCATCCATGTCTATGTGATTGTATGAACAGGTTTGATGAGAAATAAACAGGATTGTGGGCCCTAAAAAGGTTTCAATGGTGGAAATCATTATTCCAACTATTTCCTATGGTATGGTCCACTCGATCTTTGAGTATGATTAAATTTTGGGCTCAACCATTAAAATAAGATGGAAAAACCGATGGACAGCGTGGATAGACCACATACATTCACAGGGGGCCCAACAGAGTTTACTCGGTACGAAAATAGGTACTGAGTAACTCTGTACGCAATCTGATTTCCTCCTTCACCGGGCGCAAGCAACGTCACCAAGTTTTGTGGGTCCCACCATGATGTATTTTTTGTATCCACACCGTCGATACATTTGAAGAGATCATTTTATGGCATAAGCCAAAAAATGGGGCAAATTCAGAGCTCGAGTGGACCCCACCACAGAAAACAATGGAGAGAGTGACGCCCACCGTTACAAACTTGTTGAGGGCCACAAGAGTTTTTGATCAAGATGATATTTTATCTGATTCGTCCATCCATTTTACCAGATAATTTCATGGCTTTAGCCCAAAAATAAAGCATATACAATGTTCAAATAGGCCACCCCGTAGAAAACAATTGAATTGAACATCTACCGTTGAAAATTTCTTAAGGGCCACAGAAGTCTTGGATGAATGGATCAAGCTTGTATTTGTATTTTGCCTTCATCCACGTCTGTATGATCTTATTAACGGTTTGGATGACCAATAAACATCACTGCAGGGCTGAGAAAGGTTTCAATAGTGGCAATCAGTATCACCACTGTTTCCTGTGGTATGATCTTGGATTTTTCTAAAATTTGGGATTAACCCCTTAAATTAGATGGGAAAACAGATGGACGGCGTGGATGGATCACATACATTAAAGGTGGGCCCAAGTGAGTTTATTGAGTACGATAAGCGTATTAAGTAACGCACCACGCAATCCGATCCGTTTTTTACCCCCATCCGCATCCCTCTTTCATTTTCCCTCTCCTTCACGCACACAAGGGTTCCATCCCCTCAAATCTCATTCCGGAAGGAAAGATTCCTCGATCTGGCCTAATTCCTTGCCGGAATCTCCGTGAAATCAACGAAGAAAGAGGGAAGGTGAAGAAAATGGCGAGAAAAATCAACGAAGGGAAATCTTACTTACCTGTCAAATGGCCCACCTCCGATCACCGCTACAGCCAAGTGCTCTCCGATTTCTCCTTTCTTTTTTTTTCTAATTCAAATTTTTTTGATTCTCCACAACCCAGATCGGATTTTTATGGTCTTTGTGGGTGGTTAGCTATAGTGGGGTTCGTGAGTCCCCTGCAATCCACCCATGGGTGTCCGACTCTCCGCGTTTATCGATGTCTGACAATAATGGAGGACGAAATCGCGCGATATCGACGATATATTGTGCGATATCGACGATATATCGGCCAATATCTGAATTTTGGTATCTTCCAGGGGTTATCGTGAGGGTATCGTCTCGCAGGGGTATGATAACGATAATATCGGCCGATAGTATCAATATTCCGAACATTGGACACATATAAAGCATCAATGTATTCTATTTTTAATATAGTAAAAATCATATAGTTTTAATCTATATAGTAAATGTTTTCATCAATATCACTATTAGTATGTTTAATAGCAATGGATGATAATATGGGTGTTTAACACATGTACAAGCAGAATATTCATCTCTGATAACCAGATTATATATGATCAATGTATCAAGTCGATCACGAGCCTAATGACATGACATAGACATTGGCATCAGATACTTGAGGATATTCATACAACATTGTCAAAATGAATCTTATTGTATCAGGCTCGTCCTTTTTGAAATTTAAAAATATATATTTAAAAAAAAAAATCCTAAAAAAATCCTATCATAATTTCCTTATATTGCTCTTAAGAGTACTGGATCATTTCTCTAATACTACGTTAACATTGACTGACCACATAGAAAGTACTTTTGGTACAATCTTATCTCTCTTAAACTGGATCGAGAGGTTCACAATCAGGAATATCCATTTTTAGGTTTCCTAGGCCCAGAACAACAAATATTTATTCTAAGGATTTTAGCATCCAAGTGCTCTCTGGCACTCCTGGCCCTGGGACATCTTAGAGATCAACCTTCACAAGCACTAGGGAGAATTAAAAAGTGCAAAGATGATATTCATCTTTCCTAATAACAAATATAAGCAAAATGTACCAGATTCAGCTCCAAAGCATTTGATATTAGAAAGATGAAGAAAGAAGGATAGCATGGGAATATATGTCAGACAATTAAATGAAAATTAAAGAAAATTATTTTGCTTTATCAGTCTTATTATGAATAATATATGCTAAATCCATGGAGCCACATACTCAATATAGCAAAGGTATTGATTACCTTAATAACTTTTGAGAAACACTAAGGGACTGTTTGGTTTTCCAAATTTGATGCAGGACATGAAAATTAAATATGATATGCAAGATTTCAAGCTTTAGATCATACTAATTTAGAAACAATCACAAAAATTTCTACATCCCACATCAGGTCAAGCATTCAACAAGGGGAATCTACGAGGGTCCAAGCCTACACATGTTAGGGCTGGATCAATTAAAAATTATAAATCCGACAATGCTCAAAGGAGAGTAGATTCATCCACACATACGAAGGATTATTTCTGAATCCAAGGGATTCACCATGTTTCAATTTGGGAAAGCCTAGGGTTTGCAAAAGTGAAATAGAAATTGGAATTTAGGATTATCTAGGGTCAGGATTAGGGATTTAAGGCGAGAGAGGAGAGGATCAGAGGAGAGAGAAGACTTGAAAATATTCCACACGTGTGGACAGCAATCTGGCCCTGACGCACATGCGTGGGATCTTGCCCGCACGTGTGTGGGGCCCACGAACCTAGAAAAGGACAGCTTAGGTCTGGTCGGCCAAGGGTAGGCCACCCACATACCAAATCTCAAGCCGATCGGACGTTCGATCTGTGCACGGTGGTCCGCCGAAGTTTCAGCCCTCCTGGAGGGCCTGATTTTGCAAATCTGTTGTAAAGAAAGGATCGGCTGCAAAAGGGAGTGGATTTGATGATGGGATGGTGGTGGGAGATGATGAATATTGAGGGTAGGAGGTGGGGGTGATTTGGGATGAGTGTGGCTTCGCACCACGGTAGTTAGCCCTTCGAAGAAGGGAGGGTTTCGCACCCAATTGGATTCCTCAACTCAGAAAATTAGAGAAGCAAGAAAACGCAGAATTTTATTCATAATTTTTAATGAGTAAAAACCAACAAGGGGTTGCCTATTTATAAGAAAACCCTATACCTCAAAAGTCGCGTCATGTGCGCATACAATTACTTAGAGACGAAGTAATAAAAATAACAACTAATCAATGCAATTTAAACCGTTCATGATGTTCCTAATAACGATAATAGCCAAATCCAAAGTCTAGATTATCTAGAGTAGTGGGCCACGAAAATGAGATCCAATGGTGGGATCCACATAATGATCAGGTCCACTCCAAGGAACCATAGCACAACCCTCTAACTAAGAGGCCCTCCATGGATGTCGTCATCGATCCAAATCAATGGTGGGGCCCCCCTCCTTGCGTACGTGCATAGGGGGGCGTGCGTGTGCATGTGATGTCCCCATCAAATATCCATTAAAATGCAAAGTATATGAGCCATCATTATCATTTCCAGGTGTTTGTTTAAACAGGAATTATGGCTCGTAAATCGATAGACAAATACAATTGTAAAGAAAATAGATAAAGTAAATTGTAATCATTACATTTTCACACTATAAAACTACCATTTTTACAGTGATTTCTAGGTGAAACAAACAATCTAACAAAATCATCATTGTAGTCAAATGTTAGTGATGTCACCACATAATTACAAGAGTAAATAATCATTACCCATTTACAGCCATTTACCATTGTAATTGTAAAACCAAACAGGCCCTAACTCTACTCAGGAATCTTGTAAAACTGCCAGATTTTAAAAGCATCGGTCTTGAAGGACAAACAAAAAAAACAAACCTGAATATGGTCTTCATGAAGTATGGTTTTTCTGACATCAAGACACCTGAAAGGATAACAAATGAAGAAAAAACCCATCTTGTTAGGTGATCTATCAAACATACCATGGATTCAGATAAATTTTTTTAATATCAATGGCACTTGAATCAGATGAGTGATATACCGTTCCAGAAGCTCCTGTGATTCCCTTAAATTCCCAACAGATTGGAGAGTCAAGGCCAGGCTTTCTGCTGCAATTACAGTGTCTAATGATTCCCATCCCTAGGAGGCAGTATATATTAGTATGATACGTTTATAAAAGAAATACATGAATGAACACAGATATGTCAACCTCATTACAGTAAACAGGCATATCTAACCAACTCCAGCGAAGTGCATTCCAGTCCACTAGCTCATCAATAGGAATTTGAAATAAAGCCCATGATAACAGACTGAGAAACAGCGCATGAACTAGGATAGGAGAATAAATTCTCAACATGACCATGCATACAGAGGAAACATACAAGTTATCAATTCTTCAAACTTCTCACTTGTTTAGTGTCATCAAGCTAAAATCTGACAAGTGATCATGCATTAGTGGTTCCTCGATTCCCCCCCCCCCCCCCCCCCCACAAAAAAAAAGTCTGAGAATGCCAGGATCATGTAACCATTAATTCCAACTGCATTAACAACTAGGATAAGAGAATAAATTCCCAATATGACGATGCATACAGAGGAAACATACAAGTTCTCAATAGTTCAAACTTCTTTCTTGGTTTTGTGTCACCAAGCTAAAACCTGACAAGTGATTATGAATTAGCAGTTCCTCGATTTATATACAGATTTTAAATAAATAATAAATAAATAATAATAATAATAATAATAATACGTTCTGAGAATGCCAGGATCATTTATGTAATCATTAAAATGATATCTCTTAATAGTGTCATCTCTTTTATAATTGAAAACCTATGTGCCGTATGTTAGAGTCCCAAATAGCTGGGGTGCTTAGGAACAATAGATGTTAAATCAAGCTTGTTTCCTCCAGTGTTTTAAATAGCAAATAGCATGTAGCCTAGCATTCATCCCTTTGAAGCGTGAGGCATACATTTCATGTGGCGTAAGCTACATGCTACTTTTAGATTTTTAATGAAGGTTGTGCCTGGTTGCATCAATTTCATAATATCTTGCACCACATTAGACTGACTAAGAGTGAAATTTAACAAAATTCATGATATGTCGTGCAACAAAACGCAACCGAAAGTAATAGGAAAAGACAATGATATAGTAGAAAGGTAAAGAAAGAATAACAAAACTGATTTAAACTGTTACCTATATTATTTTACTAAAAGCATTGAAAAGATTAACTTCTTCTTTTTTTTTGTATTGAAAATAGAAAAATATAACAAATCATTGAAAACATTAAGTTATTTGAATGTTGTTTTGAAAAATAACTTATAATGTGAGCTATGTAGCATGTAGCACAGTATATGAAGCGTGTAGCGTATGCAAATTATCATGCAGCATAGGCTACATGCAACTTAAGCTATTTTCATGAGCTATGTAGTGTTAAGGCTAAGCTGCACTACATAGCATAAGCTACATGCTACAAAGCGTGGCTATTTAAAACATTGGTTTTCTCCTCTCACATGAGTTTGGGCAATTCAAATGAAGAAGTAAAGGCTACTTTGATGAATTCGAAGAGCTTGAAAGACTCTTTTTTTCCTACCATACCATTGTGGAAGGCGAATCTAGGAATGTCATCTCTTGGGCCTTGTCGAGCACAATTCTCCTTGATTTTGGTCCAAATAAGAGATATGTGTCAGCATTGGTACTTCCTGACAAGGTTAATGAGTTGGTTGATTCTCTAGCCAAGCAGAATATTGAGAGGCCTATCAAGCGCTCTAGTTCCTCTTATCCATTAGCGTGATGGATCTTGTATCCTTGTTTCTTTTCTATTAAAACTTCGTTGCCTATAAAATATACATATTTGTGCATAATAATTAATAACAACATATGCCAAAACACTAAATTCACACGTAACAGGTCATAAAAACATGTGGTGAAATATCCGGCTGTCATCTATTGAGAAGACCAGAAAGAAGTCAATCTAATACTAGATTACAATTAAATCTGAGGTAGACACTAGAAGAAATCATTTACTGCATGATGGTGGGATTGTGGGTTATCACCTGTAACACCGAAAGCATGCACCCCTAAGCTGCACACCCCATGGTCGTAGAGGGGAGACAAATGCCTTCTTAGTGACTATATATTTTATATATGAATGCATTGAGTGCATGTGGTTGTTACCATTTTGAATATAATAATTGCCAAGCCTTGCACGGATAAGTGTGTTTTGACTCTAAAGCTTGGCTTTTTACTGTCAAGCCTTGCACGGATAACCCAATTTGGAGTGTGTTTTGACTCTAAAGCTTGGATTTTTATACAACCATGTTGTCTCCAATACAGTTAATAAATTCTCATGATACCGACATGGTCAAATATTTGTCCAGATAATCTTTCATCAAGGACCACCAGTAAATATCACATTTGTTTGATGTCACACTTCAAGGTCCTAGCAATTTCAGGTTATATGCTATATAGAATCTCTTGAGCACTGTGGTGTTGATAAAGATTATGGCTTCTACAGAGGAAGAAAGGGCGCTGACACCAGGAGACAATTGGATGTATCCACAACGAGATGTTGGACCATACATCCTCTCTAAAGTATATGAAGAGGAACGCCATCCCAACTATTATGAGTTGATAGAGGAACTTCTGGACAGATTGGTAGATAATACAGAGAGATTTCAAGTTTTTTCATGGAATTCCCTGAGAAGTCTTGACATTCAATCATTTATTGCCTCACAGGATCATCAAAACCAAATGAATAGTTTTTCTTAGCTCTGGAGCTCCAGATATATATTATAGATGAAATGCAGATAGAAAGGCAATGTTATCAATTAGTGGAAAGTGCAAACCTTTGACAGCTCCAGAGTATGCAGGATCTTTCTTTGCAGATTCTCAGCCTCTCGAAGTTGATTGGAATTTAGTAAGATCTATATAGAAATCAAGCAAGAATCTTAGTAACTGTTAGTACATCAAGTTATCAGCTGAAATTCAATAGTCAAATGATAATATATTAGTAAGCACATACACTTTGGGAAACCTGAAACACTAATTTCATGAACTCAAGTTTCCATATAGAGAAAAGAAGAAGGCAAAACCAAAGAGTGAGAAAAGGTAACCACAGATACATTGGTCACTTCAAAGTTCAATCTAGAGTTATTTTAAACATTAAACCTCAATAGATGAAAGATGCATCTTTATGAAGCAATGAAATAGAATTCGAGATAAGTTGATGTAGGACGGATGACCTAGCCTAGAATGATGCAATGAGATCATCAATGGATTAACTAGAACAATTTAAAGCACAAAATAATGCTAATCAATTACAAGCTTAATGAATTTAAGTATTTAACTATGCTCATATTCCAGACTAAATCACAACCTTTCTATTAGATCTTATAAAACATGATTAGATAGGACCTATGGAATGTAGGACTTCCATCTAGCATAGGAACTGATCTAATTCTAAAGGGAATCTCTTGGTTTGTTAAAGGGTTTAAGAACTAGGGTTTTGGAATTTGGGGATTTTGGAAAATTTGGAGTTTTTGCGAAATTAGGGATTTTGGGGGAAATTAGGGTCAGGGTTTTAGGAAACTAGGCTTGGGATTTGGGATTTTAGGGATTAGGGTTTGAATATAGGGATCAAAGGATGAAAGGGAGGGGAAGGCTGACCATACGGATAACTGTACAAGTTTGTCCATACGGTTATACAGACAAGTGGATACGGTTTGGTATGGCCATACGATTGTACGGTCAAGTGAGGTAGGTTGGTTAGGAGTTTGGGATGGGTTGGGAGAAAAAAGAGCAATGACAGATGTGGAGATTGTTTGTTGATTGGGAAAGAGGAGAAAAAAACTAGAAAGGAGAGAGAAGAAAAGAAATACATTTTGATGGAAAAGAATGAAAGAGAAGGATAACTTGGAATCACTCCATGGCATCACACCAAATTGCTCCAATCACAGGAGGTTTTACTTCATCACAAAGCAAAGAGAAAGATTTATTCATTTATTTCATATACAATAATGGCTAGGGTGGGTATGTCCAATCCTTATATAGTCTCATGAAAGACTTTTTATAAAAGATGCTCCCAGATAAAAAGTATGACATAAAGACACTCTATAAAATAAAATTTGTTCCTAACTCCCTCAACTCAGCAAAAATACAAGCTAAACAAAACATAACAAATATATAAACAACTAAATAAACTAAACTAATTCGTGGCCCATGATCGAGATGTCTAATAATATTAAAATATTTAAAAGCCAATATGAAAACCAACCTAAACATGACCAGTGTTCCAAATATCGCCAATATTATCTACAATATCGATGATATTATTGGTATCATCAGGTGGCTAATACAAAACTGGGGTAAAAAAAATTAATTTTTACTATCAGCAAAATATTGCCAATATTATTGATATTGCCGATAATATCAGTGACCTGCCAATACATATATTTACCTATATCGGCGATATAGCCGATACAAGGCCTATCGTTGAATGATTTAAAAATTATGAAAAATAAATTAGAAATTTGTCTATTTTTTATGTTTTTTGCTAATTATGTATGCATGTGTGGATGGATGGATGTGTTATGCATGTGTGGATGTATCACATACGCATTGTATGTATGTACATATGTATGAATGGAAAGATGGATGGAGGGAAAGATTGACGGATGGATGGATGCATGGAGGTATAATGATGTATGTATGATGCCTGGATGTATATGTATGGATGGATGGATGCATAGATGTATCATGATGTATGTATGATTCATGGATGCAAAATATATGTATGGATGGATGCATGGAAGTATCGTGTATGTATGTAGTGGGAAAGAGAGAACAACTTCGAGCCACCTCATAAACTCCATGTAGGTTTGAGGCAAATGTATACTTTTTCATTCTCTTTAGTTTGTGAATTTATTGCTTATGTTTTATTACTTACATGGTATGATATTTGAATGATATGAATTCATTTTGGTTACAATTGCACTACTTTTTCCGATAGCACATTGTTTACGGCCCATTTGGTAGCTTGCATTTGGAATACACTAGAATTCAAATCATTAATCAAGGTTATTCTGAATCCTCAGTTGTGTTTGGTAGCTTGTATTCGGAATGCACTGGAATCCAAAAACAGGAGTGCATTGAAATTTTGTAGCATATTTACAAGAATTTGAATTGGATTACTAAATCAACTTTAATATCCCAAATTAGTGCAAGTGATATTTGACAAAGTGATTGTAATAAGCCCATTGAAATATATACTTTAGCCAAAAATGATGAAAATTCGAGCCTTGGGTGGGCCACAAACATAGGATCACAAATGAGCAACTCACCAACATTTTTTAACCGTCAGTTTACATGAACAATGTTTGGACTGTTCAGATCATTCTATAGATGTAATTTTAGTATTGCAGCCAATAATTTGTTTGTTTTGGGGTATCATCAGCATGCCACGTGTACAATAGATTAGCAGCTTAGTAACATCTTTGTTACCCGTGCGATTCTCCTACCTCTAAAAAGGAGCAAAATGGTTTTTGATTCCGGATCACAGCAAATGCGAAAGATTTCAAGGCACAATAAAACTGTGTATTTCAAATACCTCTGAATCCATGCTGCCAAATGACTTTCAGATTCCAAATGCGCTCAAATTCATGCCGCCAAATAACCACTTGGGCCCCAATAAAATGGAAACTCATTGTGTAAAGTTGTTTTTTGCAATATTTTGATTCCTAAATGTGTAAACATATCTTTTAACATCTCCTAAAACTTCCTAAAAATTCCACCTTTTCCCCAATGTCTCTCAGCCAGCAATATTTTTCTAATATCGGCAGTAATATCAGTGACATTAATACATGTCTCCATATTTGTGATCATAGATATATGTAACAATACCTACAATATGAACATAGAACATGGCACTGAAATTTGTTAAAGCACATGATTTAAAAAAATGTACCTGGGAAAGATACCTCAATCTCTTAATGTATGTCATTGATTCCCCTAGGCCAGCTTCCTACACACTCCAACAAACACGCAGGTAACAAAGTGAAATGCAGAAAGATGGCAAATCTGGGTATGCAGATTTGCTGATAATTGCATAATTTTTAATAATGCAAAGGACCTCTAATATCCTTAAAGAATCCCGAATAAGAGCCTCAGCATCCTTCTCTTTCCCTTGAAGATAGAGCACCTAAGAAATAAACATCAAACAAGTTTTTCCCCAAATAAGGAACAAGTAAACATTCAGGTAAAAAACTATCGACAAGATAGGAGTTCAGGACAGATGTGATACACAATCATCAAGATATCAACTCTGATCATGGAAACTTTTTCCAGCATCCAAATAAAACAATATAGTACATATCATAATACTCCAGACTTAACTGATGTATGGAATTAAGTGCTTTCTTTTGCTGATATACATGGGTCCAAGTGATTACCGTCCCGAGATGATACATTGTATCTGCATAGTCTGTATGGTCATAGCCTAGAATACGCCCCTTTATCTGCAAAAACACAAGTTGCTGTTGAAGATAAAAATTTACAGTGGGGGGGTGATATGCCAATGAAGATACTAATGAAATTTTGAGTCTGAAAAGAGAAAGATGGAAGAAGAAGAAGAAAGAAAATGAAGTAAGACTGTATGGTGTCAACATAATAAGTAATATATTAAGAACACAAAATGAGTATCAGGGAATACTGGGTTCATACCTTTAAAGCCCGCTGCCAAAGAAAGCGTCAAACAGCAACAAAGCAACTTGTCAGTGAAATGGAATAAGCAATGATACATGCAATACCAAAATATCATCACAAATGCCCCTATGAAAGAAAAAGAACCATAGTAATGGCTGTTGAGAAGCATGAGTCATTTAGAGAGATGCATGTCAGAATCAAATAAAAGAAAGCATCTGAGCAAACCCCACCTAGATGAAACCAAATGCTTTTACTTGATCAGAACAAAAGCAAATTCTAAGGGTATTTTTAAGCATTCCAGCTTCCCAAGGCAGATAGGATGTGATACCACCGTATTGTAATTGAGATGCAAATATGATCCATGGCACAGAAAATCCAGGAAAATAGAAGCATGCTTTTTCAATGCAGGTTCCATTAATACCACCCAAATACAAAGCGTAACAAGTATGCTTGGGAATCCCTGTCAAGCACCGTACATCGGTACACCCACACATATTCAAAGAAGTAGAAAATTTTGACGTCCTTCAGAGGGGATGAAAAAAATATCAACTGAGGGGGTTCTCTTTGCATTTAATATTTCTTTTCAACTACCCAAAGCTAATCATGAATCAAAACACATATGGATATAAAATTCTTTTAAGTACACATGTCGTTGTTTGAGTATGAGTAGCAAATGAACATAAAAACAGAATCTTAGGGCTGGATCACATGCATTAAAGTATTAAGAGAGGGTTTTCGTGCCACAGAGTGGAAGACAAGAAAAAGCATCACTTTGTCGAGGACCATATTTTTAAACCTGTCCAGTAGGGAGGCAAAGGCCAAAACTGTATCTAGTCCAGTTCCACACGGCCTTTGAGTCAAAGGATTTCTGTTGGGTAGCTGTCTTGGATGAAGTTCTTACAGTTGACTATCTCCAGCAGCTCGATGGGTAACCCCAGAACAGCCGGTGTTGGTGGGCCATTCAGGGATCACTCTGGCATGCGATTGGTAGAATTTCTTGTCCAGGGTGTCAGAATTGCCCGGGGTTGACAGATTTGACCCCTTTTAATTGAAAAGCACTCAGGAAATGAGATCAAGCTGGTGAAATCTGGTCACTTTTCTTGGGAAGTGGTTAATCTCGAGGAGGAATTTCTAGACATCTACATGAAATCATGAATCGATTGTAGCTTTTTCCCATGTCCATAGAGATGCTAATTCTAATGCAGATAGGTTGGCAAAAAGGAGGGAGTCACGAGGGAGATGATCCTCATTGATGTTCCAAATTACTCTATCGGGTAATGGGGTTCTATTATGTGTTGGGGTTCCCTGGGTTGTCTTATTGGAACGGCGTAGTGTTTTGGCAGCATGCTGTGCCGCTGTAGGTGATGTTTTTGTTTCCTTTTTAAAATTCCCAATGTTATTCATTAAAAAAATGGGCGCATTGTCTCTGGAATGCAAAAAAAACTATTGATCACTAGAACTTCAGTAAAGAAAGGCGAATCATAGATAAAAGGGAACCAAAGAGAAAAGGTGAAGCAGAGAGAAGGCAATTGGACACTGTTAAGGATTGAACTACAGAGCAAGGGAACTATATTAAAAGAAAAAAAAAAAAAAAAAAGTGAATCAAAAAGAAGGTGATTTGATCCAGTGCATAAGAAGATGAATCATTGGAATCACACTTCGAGTGTGGTGATGCTTCACCCAAAGGAATGGCAGGCGCCAGATCTCTACTACCATTTAGGGATGTTCAGCATGTTAACAGAAGTTATCGCCCTGGTGGATTGCAGATCAACACTTGATTGAGGCTGTCTTTATCGGAGTTGCAGACATGGAGATCATGAAAGCTACCATTGAGGGAATCAATAGTCAAATTGTCAAGGGGAGAACAATCAAAATTCAAGTGGCCAGGAACAGACTCATCCAAAGAATTAAAGGTCATGCCCCAAACACAGTTAGCGAAGACAAGGAAAAGGGTAAAGGTACAATCAAACAAAGGATATGACGCTGTTGTGGTTGATGGTGCAATCATCAAAGCATAGGAGGCTCCTGGATTGCACCTTTGTTCTAACGGTGAGATTGGACCCATGTTCTAATACCACTTGAGCCTCATTGCTAGTAACAGGTTGTCACCCTGGTGGATCGCAGATCAACACTTGCTTGAGGCTGTCTTTGTCGGGGTTGCAGACATGGAGATCGTGAAAGCTACCATTGAGGGAATCGATGGTCAAATTGTCAAGGGGAGAAAGATCAAAATTCAAGTGGCCAGGAACAGAGTTGAAGTACTCTTCCAAAGAATCAAAGGTCCCCCAAACATAGTTAGCAAAGACAAGGGAAAAAAGGGAAAAGGATAAAGTTGCAATCAAACAAAGGATATGACACTGTTGCGGTTGATGGTGCAATTATCAAAGCATAGGAGGCTCCTGGATCGCACCTTTGTTCTAACGGTGAGATTGGACCCATGCTCTAACACACATGATCCTCATTGCTAGTAACAGATTTAGAAACCAAGGTAAATGTACCATTCCCTGAATCGAGGAAATAAAGACCACAATTTTCATGACACTACCGATCGTCTTCTTTGTTGCCAGATCTTGGATAACAAAATGAGAGGGTAAAACATAACATAACATTCAATTGACAGATAACGAATTTGAAGGAAAAAATGGGATAAACTATTAAAGGCATGGATAAAGATTCTGAAAGATGATTGGATAGTTTTATGCGTGAGTCAATTGGGTTTTAAATTGGTTTCTTTGGTTGAAATAGAACTTGTAAAAGGCTATATAGAGCTTATAATTATTGAACTTTATTTATACGGTTGACAACTTTACTATTTGCTCTGTGCTTCTTGTGATTGGAAACATTATCTAGTAGTGAGACTCTCCTAGACATTTTTTGGGAGAGATTCCCTTAGGCTTTGGTGTTGTCACTCCAGTATTTATACTTTCACCAATATTCTTCTCTATTTTTCTGCTTGCAATTAAAAGATTTTTTCCATTTCATGGTGGATCTAGAGAATCCAAATGGTATGTATTCAAAGTCTTCTCTATTGGGTTTGCTTCCATCTTAGTTGCTACGTTACATTTTGCCTTGGACTGGAAGATGTCCAGGTCTTTAGCCAAGCTAATGGAAGCATGGAGATTCAGATTCTACGGCAAAATGGGCAGATTTTATGAGATCTGTCCTATTGGGTGCTTTGGTCGATTTGGAAGGAATGCAGCAATATAGCATTTGAAAAAAAAAAAAACACCCAAGGAGTGATCAATAGAACAACGGGTAAAATAAATCTGTGGGCCCTATCACGCAAAGAATTTCCAATGGCTAAATGACCTTTAGATAAAAAAATTTAAAATTAAAATTTAAAAAAGTGGGCTGGAATTCACGGACGCAGTGCAGCCAAGTTGTAATACCAAGTGGAGTCCTCGAAGGGGCAGATTGAAATTGGAAATTTGTTGGGTGTTCCCATGGGAACCCAGGTCCTCCAGGCACTTAGGCATCATCTGTGATAAAGGTGGCCACATCCTTTGGGCTTTCTATGGTCCAATAAGAGTCAAAGGCTCTAACAAGGCAGAGACCTGTGTACTATTAGTGGGGTTTTTTGAAATCAGGTGGTTTTATTGCAATCAAATAGTCATTGAAGGGGAATTGGCTCCTGGGCTTCGTCCTCAGGCTTTATACCCTCAAGACTAGTTGGGTTACACAACTCATCTACCCAGAAAGGAAAAAAGAAAAAAGAAAAAGATGGGCTACTTAAGTCCAGGACATTTGCAGATCCAAACCCTCCCTCCCTCCCTCCACACTAACTGCGTTACCCAACTCATCCACCCAAAAAGGGAAAAAGAACTGGCCTATTTTGGTTAATCCCAGGACATTTTTAGATCCAATCTGGTGTCCTCACTCCCTCTCTTGAATGGGTAGGTTCTGTTCTCATGCCCAATACAAATATCTTTCTTGAAAGGGCAGGGGTAGATGCTAACCTCAGGAATGCAATGCAAGTGTCTCATGTGTGTGTGTGTGCACGCGCACGCACGTGTGCAGTCATGTTCTATGTGTGCATGTGTGTTCACATGTATGCACAAATGTGCATGTGCGATTAGCAAACCTCAGTTTTCAAACATCAATTCAGGATTTAACAAGATAATAAAGGTGCATGGGATTACCAAAGCTCAGTTTTCAAACATCAATTCAGGATTTAACAAGATAATAAACGTGCATGGGATTAGCAAACCTCAGTTTTCAAACATCAAATCAGGATTTAACAAGATATTACTAAAATAATATAATGATTAAAACAAAATTACAATCAATGTTTTAAATATTGACGATATCAGCCAATATATCCCACAATATATCTTGTATTCATTCCCACCTATGCGATAAGAAATGCACAGGTAATGCCGATATATCTCACATGTTCGATCCGGTGAGCATTTTCAATTTCATATCCCTTTTTCCTTGTTGAAATTATGTTAAATCAGTGTCAAATGGTTATAAATCCATTGGTTCTTCATGTTTTGCGTGAAAAGTCATAAAGTTGGAGCTTTGATTTCGATATCCATTGGTTCATCATGTTCTCTACGGTTTTTTTTTTTCGAAATTTTCCTTCAATTAGCTGTCAATTGAGACTAATTTCGAAGTATTTAGAAGCATTTGATGAAATGATTATCACATGCACTCTAATTTCGAAATTTGAGTGTAGATGGTCCGATTTGAGGGGAAATTGGGGAAATTTTGAAATTTTCCCAATTTCTCCCAAATTGCTTGAAATGTTGCACTCCAAACATGAAATCAAGTATGTATAAGGGCTAATCTACTGATTTGTTAAGTCCTTGTCAATTTTCAAAAAAAAAAAATCATTTTTAAATTAAAAATTAATAATAATAAATTATTAAAATATTAATTTTGTTGTTCGAAATTTCCCTTCAACCAGCTATCAATTGAGACTAATATCGAAGTATTTAGGAGTGTTTGATGAAATGATCATCACATACACTCTAAATGTTATGCATTTAATTTAAATATAGTTGCATTAGTTCAGTCAGACAACGCATAGCTTAGGACCCTATACAAATGAAACCCATTATGTGCACTTCTTTTTTAAGATGTTATGATTTAAAAGTGTGTATTAAGGTCTTTTTTAACAATCCCTGAAGTTTCATTAAAAAATTCAACCATTTCTCAATGTTTTCCCATGTTTCCAAAAAAGTGCTATAAATTACCGGCTACAAACGATATATCCCATGCGATAACTGATACATATTTTTATCTCAGGGATGCGATAAGTAACACGATACCGATATTTCAAACACTAATTACAATTAATGATTTTCACATGTATCTACTTCCTTACTAACTGAGATGGTTTGGTTATGTGCAATAGGGTTTTAAATAGTGGTAGCATGTTTCATAGTATTCAACCATTTATAGCGTGTAGCTTAAGCTAATCAATACTTATATTTTTAATTCAAAAATAAAAAATCATATATGATAAATAATATATAAAAAAAAGTAAAAGATATAAAAATGCCTAACAGAAAATTTATTTTTCATTGTTTCAAGTATAAGCATGTTCAAAAAAATTTATTAATTATGATTTATCAAAAGCTAATCTACGTATATAATGTTATAAAACAAATCAAATAATTATTGCATTAACAACTTTCTAAGCAAACCACTTAAATTGAGGTGTCTAATTAAAACCACAAGTCACAACTCACAAGTATAAAAAGAAATAAAAATCTCATAGATTAACAGTATTAAATACAATACCGATGTCGTCTATATGAAAAGGGATTTTCGAAAACCCTTTTTCTTTTTAGTTTTAAAGGTTTTTTAGTGTGTGAGTTTCACACAAACTTTAACAAAGGATCAGCACCATTTTAAGTGAAAGTAAACATAAAAATGTTTGGTCTTAACTTTACATTTTAAGGGTTTTTTTATGACGTGAGTTTTACTCAATTTTTTAAAAAAATAAAATTTTAAATTTTAAAAATTTAAAAAATACATTGTAGAGTACGCTACAAATGCTACATTATACGTAGTTGTAGCGTACGCTACAGGGGATTTACACTATTTAGCTAGGCTACGAATGCTATTTGAAACACTTTATGCAATGGAGACCATGAACTACACCGGTTAGAAGGACTGAGTTGGTACAAGTTGAATGCTCTAAAAGGGCAAGGGGAAGCTCAAAAGGACCTAGGTGGAGGTAGTAAGAAAAGACTTGATGAACTATGGTCTAATTTATGGCCCTTGAAAGTGAGGAATGGCGGAAAAGGATTCACGTAGCCAACCCCAATTAGTTGGGATAAGGCTTAGATGATGTTGATCTATTCCCATACTATGTATTTCAACACAATCGCTAGTTCATTCTTTACATTTCATGTATTATAGTTCCTTCAGCCCTTTTATCTTAAACCTAGCTCCCTTGTTTCTCTAATTCTGTCTTTTACATAGCCTGAAAAGAATCTATCCGAAAAAGATTTCACATGACGTCCCTCAGTCACCAGTTGTTATAAAGGATGCTATCGTCACTAAACTAAAATGGACAGGAAACAAGAAATCTGTAACCAATCCCAATTTAAAAGTTTTGATACCTCATAACATATCCGAGCTTGCTCAAGTTTTCGTTGTACAAGATAAAATTGCCCAAGGTTATGCAAAGCAGCACCAACTCTGCATTAAACATGACAATTAGTTTCCTACAAATTATGGATAGGGCATTATATCAAGCAGTTGAAGCATATCCCACAACACCAATACAACACAGAACACATTTTAATTGAGATACAAATAACACCATATAAAAAATAGAAACAACACATACATGTTCAAAACTTCGAATGACATGAAGCAAAGTACATATAGATAGTATTGGTGATGCAAAGAAAAGGAATGAACTACAAACTGAACAACATACCTTTTGGAATTTCACTGGTGATGCAGAGAAGCATGCACACAGTGTTTGAAGTATTAGTATAGCTACAAGTTTCGCTAGCTAGGGATACAGAAACAATATTGTTATCACCAATAATATCGCCAATTCCCAAAAATTCAGGGAAGCATGGGAAAAATGGTGGAATTTTTCAGTGAAATTTCGGGAGATGCATCCATCCACCCATGCATGCATGCACACACACATACAAACACACATGTATGATCCATCCATCCATGCATGCATGTGTGCGCGCGCATGCACACACATATACACATCCATCCATCCATGCATGCATATACATACAAACAATACACACATGCATGATCCATTCATCCATCCATGCATGCACGCACGCACACACACACACACACACACACATATCCATCTAACCAACCATCCAACTATCCATCCATCCATCCATGCATACATACATACACCCACCCATCCATGTATGCATACATAGCATATATACACATATAAGCATGCATTTCATCATAAAACCATGCACCCATAAAAAAAATTTTGAAATGAATTTTTTTTTTTAATAAATAGATTTTTGGTGATATCAATATATTAGTAGTACATTAGTGATATTATCGAAATATTGCCGATACACTAGAGAGACAAAGAGACACCTGAAATTTACACAATCGAAATTTTATTTTTTATTTTTTTTTTTAAAGATAACTTTGAATAAAAGAAAGCAGAAAGAACAAAAGGCAGAATCTGCTAAGGGAGCAGAAACAAACTAAGCCTCAAGGAAGGCTAAATCTACATTGATCCCATCCATATGGGAAGCCCATTCAACGATTAGACATTTAACGTAGGAGGCCACTGAGTAGGAAGGCTTCGATTCATCTTGGAAACAACGATTGTTCCTTTCTGTCCAAACAGCCCACCATATAGCCAGAATCGCCATCCGCCATAGCCGAATTTTCGGTTTGCCAATTCTTACACCATGCCAAGCTTTGAGAAGCAGGTCCGCATCTCTAGGGAAACACCAGCTGACCTTGAAACAGGAGAGGATCTCTGTCCAAATGGGGTAGACAAACGGGCAGTGGATCAACAGATGGTCGACTGTTTCTTCTGTTTTGAGGCAGCAAATGCAGGCGTTAGTTAAAATCATTCCTTTTCTTCTGAGGTTATCTAGAGTGAGAATTTTCCTATTTGCAGCCAACCACCCGAACACATGCAGTTTGGAAGGTACAGGATACTTCCAAATGAAATGAGGGCCTTGAGGAGTGGAGTTTCCGTTAATGAGGGAGAGCTGCTTGAAGAACGATCTGACCGTAAAGACTGAAGACTTATCTGTTGTCCAAATGAGATTATCCTTAAGCACCTGATTTGGAGAGGCACGCTAAATGAAGCCCAACAGTTCCACATATTCACTGATTTCCCAGTCCTCCAAGTTCCTGCGGCATTGGCGATACATTGGCGATATTGATACATTTGCGATATAAGAGACACCTGAAATTTACACAATCGAAAATATTGACGATGCATTGCCGATATCGGAATTGCCGAGCTGGAGATATAGATAATATTGGGGATATTTCGATAATATCAAGGATACTTCGAACAATGCATGCACAATATGTGCCCTCAAAGTTTTGGCAAAGGATAGTTCTGCTTGTAGAGAAAATTTTCTTTGGAGAATTCTCACTTTTGCTATCCTTTGGGTTGTTTGAAGGAAATAAACAACTACATCTTTGACAATGTTTTGGCGCCATCAAGAAGCAAGTGGAGGTCATCAAAGTTCATGAACAAATCATATGTACTTAGGTATTGGAACACAACAGAGCAAGGTATCTACAAGGTTCCCAAAAGAAAGCTACACAAAAACCGCCGTTAAGCAGTGTTTGGAAGTTGAACTTTGATGGGTCTTCCTTTGTCAATTGTGGGTTGTGGGGTACTAGTGTTCTTAGAGAAGCACAAGGACATATCTAGGGGACCTAGGGAATGCTCCTACTTGAATGAGGTGCAAGTGAGGGCTTTAAGAGAAGGCTTAAGAAAAATAGTCTCCTTAAACTTCCCCGGTAGGGTGACAATTGGATGTGATTCTACTAACATCTCATGTTTGAAGGAGAAGTTGAGCCGTGCAGTATGCCACTTTCGAATGCAGCCTAAATATTTCAGTTGCTTCTATTAGTAGAGATTCTTAGGAAATAGCCAGCTCTTAGCTGTTGCAGGACAATTAACCACTTGCTCTAAATGCTCAAACTGATAGAGCATGGGGAATTAATCCCTTTATCTCATAGACCAAGCCCCAAATCCATGGGTTAGGTCCTCGACCGAACCCTCCTCATGGACCCCAAATCCATAGGTTCCACCTCACATGAGCCACTTGCTTCACACGGGCCGCCCACCCTGAGTGTGCCCCTGCATCCCACAGCCACGTCACTCGAGCCCGATATGAAAATGAAGGTGAAGAGTCTCGAAAACGATACCTCCCGCTCTTATACCAATTTGATGCAGGACAATTAACTACTTGCTCTAAAAGCTCGAACTGATAGAGCATGGAGAATTAATCCCTTTATCTCATAACTCGGGCCCCAAATCCATGGGTTAGGTCCTCGGCCAAACCCTCCTCGTGGGCCCCAAATCCATGGGTTCTACCTCCTCATGGGCTCCAAATCCATAGGTTCCACCTCACATGAGCCACCCACCTCACACGGGCCACCCACCCCGAGTGTACCCCTGCATCCCACAAGCCACTCCACTCGAGCCCGGTGTGAAAATGCCCCTGCATTATTAGCTAGGCAACAGGTGACCAAGCAGCTCTTTGCATAGAGAATTTGTTTTTCCTTGTCTGAATACATTCTCCAATTTTACTGCTCGTATTTGATTTTTAGTGAGATCTCCACAAATTCATAATGAAAGAAATACATCATATGCACGAAAAGTCGCACGGATCTAAATGCATACACATACAGTTCAAAAAATGGCCGGTTTCTTATCTACATTCTTTTTTGGCAAGCACTCAATAATAGAAATTTGTACAATCATTATAGAGGAAATCTCAGATTTGTGTCATGGGAAGCTAATCACATTTGATGCCATTCACAAAGAAGCAAAGATGTGAATGAGCAAGCAAAATCCGGGGCTTGTATTCTGGATATGGTTATTGAAGATAGGGGCTGAATTGTTGTGGGGCTGGTTCCAAGTAATGTTGTGTGGGCCAGGTTTGTGGTGTTGCATTTGGTTTTCTTCTCTGTGGGGTTCTTTTTCTGTTTTTGAGATTTCCCCCTTCTTATATGCAACTTGTTCTGTTTTCTTAATAAAAATATGTTCCAATCTTCATAAGAGAAAAAAAATTTTAAAAATTGTACAATCTGCTGGCATCTGAATTAACTACCTAACTGTCAAACTTTCCAGCAAATCCAAATAGAATCTTACCAAGAAAAATAAAAATCCATGACTTACCGTATATCCTCAGGCCCAAATGATTTCTCCAATATGTTAATAGCCTCCAAGTACAATGGCTCTGCTTTCTCAAATTCCTTCCTTACCCTGTAGAGCTCAGCCTGTAATTGTATGATAACTGTCAACTCATTTTATTTTTTTAAGAGTGACTAGAAATTTCATAAAAAAGGGAGACTAAAATTACAACAAAAGGGAGGAATCCCCAAACAATGACTGAAGTTGGATTTCAAAGCCTCATTAAATCAAATAATTAATTGATCGTGAACAGTAAAATAATCAATAACCAGATAGAATATGGGCTGAAATTCCACAAAATAACACCTTGATAAGCACTAGCATTATGGGGCTATATAAATAAGTGCAATTTTAGTTTATTGAATTCTATGATACCATTGTCGTGGAAAAGGTAGGAAACTATGTTACCGGAGCACATTGGTAAATGTGTCGGATGGTTCGAAAAAATTATCCAAAACAACATGAAGGGAAAAAAGCTACAAAGATCCATCTAGGCAACGGATAAAAATCACCAATACAAAGAGAAAGACAAGACCCTTTCCTTAACCAAGGAATCAGCAAGGCTAATGGCCTCTCTCAAAATTTGATAGAAATAAATTTCCAAATTACAGGAAGACATTCCAAGGGCTGCACTCACTCATCCTTCAAATCTCAAGGTCCTGGTAGAGTGGTTCCCAATTAAAATGGGTATGGCAGCAGAGAAAACAGGAATGAGTATAGAATATGGCATGGGAAATGACACAAAAAAACATAATATATTGGGAGACGATATATAAAATATAAATTGGTTGTTTCCATTGATATAAATATACTCTTTTTTAGTATTGAATAATACTCAAGAAATGTGACAAATTTGGCAACTGGCCTCAAATCTTGCAATTTTTGGGATACGTATGTTCCTGACATGTCAAGACAAGGATCCCAAGCTTTGGGATAAATAATAAATTGAAGGAACACATATAACTACTTGGTTGTCATAACTAGAAAGCAATAGGGAATTATTTCCTGGAATTCAAGATTCTAGAGTACATTCTGGGGTTAGTGTTGTAACGTCTCGGAAAAATCCGTACAAAGACTCGAGTACCACCTTAGGCAGAAATCGCTAAGGACCAAATCCTTTAGAAATTAAACAAGACATAACTAGTGCTAAACTAGATTGCCTGTGAAATTAGCACTAATCATTTTAAATACGATCTGCAAGACCCGAAACTTATAAAATCGTTAACGCTACATTACCCTAAAATCTAGGATCCATCCCTAAACCCAGTTGCTCTCGAGAGCACCATGAAACTCCATATCGGACCTGGACCGCACGTCGAAAGCCCGATTATCCCAAGACTATACGATTATGACCGATTTGTTAAACTTGACAACCACCTCGGAAACCAAGTCCTAATAGTACCCAGAAACGCACAACTTGAGCTCAGAGCGAAGGGTGTGAGAAACGCGAATATTTTTAGGAATGAACTGAAACTTAAGTGAATTGAGTCGGTTCGCTTGCAGGCCAAATCTAAAGATTCAGACCGTCGGAATCTGACCCAATTACACCTTTGGATCAGGGAAAATTTCTAACACATGTCAATGTACTTGTGACCTTGATCGAGTGCCGGTGACCGTTGAACTGAAACTGGTTCGCCACAATCGATCTGCCAACCCGATCAGACTAAAAACTTAGCATGACCTATATTCATGGTCAGGGAGCTTAAGTCCAACCGCATTCAGCAAAGGGGCCTCCAGAAGTGCTCCGCTAGATCAAAACAGACACTATTTGGCTATAACCTAAGTATACCTTAGCCCTGGGGCCATTCCCATCACTTCTGAGCCTATATAAAGGGCTTAAACCCTCTCTCCCTCAATCCATACGAATTTGCTAAAACCCTAAGAGAGAGAAGAAAAGAAAGAGAAGGAAAGAGAGAGAAAGTGTGAGAGAGAGTGGGAGTTTGTACCTGGGATTCTTCCCTGCTGCTCCCCATCCTTAATCACCGCTACTGTATCGCTATTTCAACGATTCTGACTCCGTACTTGGGTAAGAAATACTAACCCTAATCTGTTTTAGGGATTCTAGACGAGTATGTGAAGAAATAGCTAACCTATTTCATGACATAGGTTGTCGTCGTGCTGTAGACAAACATGTAGCTTTTAAACTGAGTTCGTTACGAGTCTACCGGCGAAAGGTGTGGACTATGAATGTTTAGGTTATGGTTTTCAAGGCATTCAATGTCAGTTAATGATTATAACTTGCTTGCTATCATACGTGCTTGGATACAATGATTTCCATATATTACATATGTATGTGAACTATGCCTATTAAAATGCATTCCATGTGTTTGTTGAAATGCCTGACTGAATATGGAATTATGATTTGTGCTTGCCATGTTTATTGACTGAGAGTACATGATTGTTGCACGTATGGTGAACCCTTTTGTAAAGAGATTTGCTATAATACTTGTTATAATTACCTTATGACATGTATATGATATATGTAGCCTAAGTGTTTGATAAAATGCCTGAATGTAAAAATGCTTGTGTAAATGCATGTAATGAGGCCATTAAGATAGGATTCTCAATGTCCTTATCTAGGGCTACAGTTTCCTTCATGAAATCTATATTACTACTATGTGCTGTGTGGATGAATGCCTATGTATGTTAACATGTTCTCTATGTGTTCATTAAGATGCTTATATGGGATTTACATTTGATTTGTTTGCTACATGCTATCTCGATTACCAAACATGAATGACTTATTGTTGGAGTATGTTTGGAGCTACGATGTAGTCTAGGCAATCGGTAATGATATGTGATCGGTGGCCGAATTGTTTAGTCACGACGAGCACGCCCGATGAATCCGAGTCGTACGCTGCTTGTCGGCAGTGGTTAGGCCACACGAAGTTGCTTGCGCGCTCCATGTCGATCGGCTCGACGTATGCTCGTACCAGTCGAGTTTGTCAAGTAACCCGGTTGACCCGATATATGTTCACCATGTATGGACGCTACTGCTTGAATCTAAGGTACCAAACTCACCAATGAAAACCCGTTTAACCTTGGTACCTCGATCCGCTAAGACTCATGAGCCGGACATGATAGTATGGGATACCGTGGTCGAGCTGTCGGCCTACGCCGGGGTGACGAGCCCACCCGTAGTGACCAGTGAGCAACCCAGACTCGTGAGCCGAATACAGTGTCATGATGATTAATGTTGTCTGTATTAATGCCTTAAACATGAGTGAGATAATATCAAACAACATGTCATACTCCAGAGAGTTAACTATGCAAGCGGAAGACTGCGATAAGTATATATAAAACATGTAAGCAATTTTAAGTCTCCTGAGTATGATCGCGTTACCAGGTCAAATAGTTCCATATAACATTCCAAAATATACAAAATGTGTAATGTTATCTAGTCTGAAATTCGATGATCCTCGTCGACCAGGGCGGTCTATATAAACCCGCCAGAATACTGCATATATGAGAATGTCTCCTCATTATCCTCGAAGTCTGGCTCCACCTCGCAGGCTGCGCCATCATCTGAAACTATGACAGGGTCTGGTTGGTGTTTAAAACACCGTCCCAGAATGTGAGAGTGAGTGATCAACTCAATGGAGCTATAAAGCAAAGGTTAAAATGTTATCAATTTAGTCAAGCAGTAATGATAAAACAATACAACAATCATATCCTAAATACTCTTGTTAATGCAAGAATGATATGCAATAATGATGCATGCCCTCGCCTACACTCCCTAAGAATCTTCATCTCACGGCACGCATGGCATCCTCCCGAAAGTTCTCTTCCTCGCCAAAGCATATGCAGTGCAGTGCATGCACATAATTAGCCAGGTTCTTACTTAGGTTTATTCATACAGCATGATTGGGAAGCTAAGGTACCTCTCTTATATCAATTCTCAAACAATGATCCATTCTAGGGTCGTCAGTCCTAGTAAATCTGATACGAAGTTGTGGTTCTAGGTCACTACAAAGGGCTCGTCACCTGATCAGTGTAGGCCTAGTTCATACACTAGTAGCTACGAAAAGACTCGTCGCCTCAACGCAGTCTCAGAGTACGCTCGAAGTCATTACAAAGAGCTCGTCACCTGATCAATGTAGGCCGACAGCTCGAATACAGTGTCTCATACCACCGTATTCGGCTCACGAGTCTAGGTTGCTCACTGGTCACTACGGGTGGGCTCGTCACCCTGGCATAGGCCGACAGCTCAACCACGGTGTCCCATACCACCATGTCCGGCTCATGAGTCTTAGCGGATCGAGGTACCAAGGTTAAACGGGTTTTCACTGGTGAGTTTGGTACCTTAGATTCAAGCAGTAGCGTCCATACATAGTGAACATACATCGGGTCAACCGGGTTACTTGACAAACTCGACTGGTACGAGCATACGTCGAGCCGATCGACATGGAGCGCGCAAGCAACTTCGTGTGGCCTAACCACTGCCGACAAGCAGCGTACGACTCGGATTCATCGGGCGTGCCCGTCGTGACTAAACAATTCGGCCACCGATCACATATCATTACCGATTGCCTAGACTACATCATAGCCCTAAACACACTCTAACAATAAGTCATTCATGTTTGGTAATCGAGATAGCATGTAGCGAACAAATCAAATGTAAACCCTATATAAGCATCTTAACGAACACATATAGAACATGTTAACATACATAGGCATTCATCCACACAGCACATAGTAGTAATATAGGTTTCATGAAGGAAACTGTAGCCCTAGATAAGGACATTGAGAATCCTATCTTGATAGCCTCATTACATGCATTTACAAAAGCATTTTCACATTCAGGCATTTTATCAAACACTTAGGCTACATATATCATATACATGTCATAAGGTAATTATAACAAGTATTATAGCAAATCCCTTTACAAAAGGGTTCACCGTACGTGCAACAATCATGTACTCTCAATCAATAAACATGGCAAGCACAAATCATAATTTCATATTCATTTAGGTATTTCAACAAACACATGGAATGCATTTTTATAGGCATAGTTCACATACATATGTAATATATGAAAATCATTGTATCCAAGCACGTATGATAGCAAGCAAGTCAGTCATAATCATTAACTGACATTGAATGCCTTGAAAACCATAACCTAAACATTCATAGTCCGCACCTTTCGCCGGTAGACTCGTAACGAACTCAGTTTAAACGCTACGTGTTTGCCTACGACACGACGGCAACCTATATCATGAAATAGGTTAAATATTTCTTCACATACTCCTCTAGAATCCCTAAAACAAATTAGGGTTAGTATTTCTTACCCAAGTACGAAGTCAGAATCGCTGAAATAGCGATACAGTAGCGGTGATTAAGGATGGGGAGCAGCAAGGAAGAATCCCAAGTACAAACTCCCACTCTCTCACACATTCTCTCTCTTTCCTTCTCTTTCTTTTCTTCTCTCTCTTAGGGTTTTAACGAATTCGTATGGAATGAGGGAGAGAGGTTTTAAGCCCTTTATATAGGCTCAGAAGTGATGGGAATGGCCCCAGGGCCAAGGTATACTTAGGTTACAACCAAATAGCGTTTGTTCCGATATAACGAAGCACTTCTGGAGGCCCCTTTGCTGAATGTGATCAGACTTAAGCTCCCTGAGCATGGATCTAGGTCATGCTAAGTTTTCGGTCCGATCGGGTTTGCAGATCGATCGTGGCGAACCAGTTTCAGTTCAACGGTCACCAGCACTCGATCAGGGTCACAAGTACATTGACATGTGTTGGAAATTTTTCCTGATCCGAGGGTGTAATTGTGTCAGATTCCGACAGTCCGAATCCTTAAATTTGGCTTGTAAGTGAACCGACTCAATTCACTTAAGTTTCAGTTCATTTTCTAAAAATATTCGCGTTTCTCACAGCCTTCGCTCCGGACTCAAGTTATGCGTTTCTGGGTACTATTAGGACTTGGTTTCCGAGGTGGTTGTCAAGTCCAACAAAGCAGTCATAACCATATAGTCTTGGGATAATCGGGCTTTCGACGTGCGGTCCAGGTCTAATACCAAGTTTCATGGTGCTCCCAAGAGCAACTGGGTTTAGGGATGGATCTTAGATTTTAAGGTAACGTAGCATTAACGATTCTACAAGTTTAAGGTCTTGCAGATCGTATTTAAAGAGATTACTGCTAATTTCACAAGCAATCTAGTTTAGCACTAGTTATGTCTCGTTTAATTTCTAAAGGATTTGGTCCTTAGCAATTTCTGCCTGAGGTGGTACTTGAGTCTTTGTACGGATTTTTCCGAGACATTACAATCTACCCCCCTTAAAGAAAAATTTCATTCTCGAAATTAGTACCTTTTCGTACTCCTCAAGAATCTGAGGGTAGTTCTTTCGGACCTCGGCTTCGGTCTCCCAAGTAACCTCTTCCTCACTGTGATGCGTCCACAGTACCTTCACAAGTGGAATAACCTTGCTACGCAATACTTGCTCCTTCCTGTCCAGGATACGCGTCGGTCGCATTACATATGTAGCGTCCTCACTCAACTGTACCTGCTCCCATCTGATAATGTGGGAAGGATCCGGAACGTATTTCTTCAGCATAGAAACATAAAATACATTATGCACGCCTACGAGAGGTGTGGGCAAAGCAAGGCGGTATGCTACCACCCCCACTCGATCAAGTATCTAGAATGGGCCAATGAATCTCGGCGTAAGCTTTCCCTTCTTGCCAAACCGAATGACTCCCTTCATGGGGAAACCTTCAGAAACACATGATCCCCAACCTCGAATTCTAACTGCCACCGCCTCGTGTCGGCGTAGCTCTTCTGCCTACTTTACGCTGCTAGAAGTCGACGCCTGATAATGTCAATCTTCTCTGAGGTCGCCTGAACTAACTCTAGGCCAATCAGACTCTTCTCACCAACCTCTGCCCAACAATGCAGTGCTCGACAGGGACGCCCATACAATAAGTGATATGTTGGAACTCGAGAGTTGGGCTTCTGCTCAACCCTCGATTTTCAAGGCGTTACAAGTGTTGCATCTGGTTGGGAAGTACTCAGTTAGTACTCAGGGCTGTCCAAGGCCTGTCCAGATCTGCACAGTAAGCTAAGCACCCAACTGAACCCAGCTTGGCCCAGTTTGCAGCCTAACTATTCATTATGCCTAAACATACAGGTTGAGATCACCATGGAGGCCTTAGATGCAGCAGTAACACACCCCAAACTCGGCTTTGGCTGAAACTTTGCCAGGCTGGCTACAGGCTGCAGCTCTAAATGGGAAAGGGACCTAAGAGTTTGTTTAAAAGTACTCCCAATCTCATACAAAAGAACTAATATTTTGGTGGAAGTTGGAACTGATCCTTTCTGGAATGTTTCAGGTAGCAAACATAGGAATTTTGGTGATAGTTGGAAAGGATAAATATCCCAACCTGACATTTTCTGCATATTGATTTGGAAATAACAGCTGTTGTCAGCTGGACTTTCTCAGGACATCCAATGCAGCCCAACTTAGAAGGGAATATCAACGATTTTATACATCTTTTTTTCCTGAAAATTGATGATTGTATTAAGATTGAAAAACCTAACAAAAAGAATAGCAGGCCCCAAACCCAGACCCCTCTCGTCACTCAAATAGCAGGCCCACCATTACAAACAACAGAAAAAACAAAAAACAAAAACAAAAACAAAAGCAAAAGAAACTATGAAAACATAAATCTGCCATCAAGCACGCAACTAAAAACTTTCCCGATTCCCCCACATATCTGCCTTTGAGAGCCCAAGAAATTCTGGCTTTACAATCATCCAACTAATAATCATATGGAGAAACCTTCCTTTAACAAGCTTGTAAAAAACATGGAATCCAGATATTGGCCCTCCAGGAGATCAAGCTTGAATCTTTTAATGACATCACTCTCCGATCTATTTGGGGAGTCAAGAATGCTGGTTGGTCAGTTCTGAATGCAGAGGGTTCTAAAGGTGGGATTTTAGAAGCATGGAATAAGAAATTCTGGGTGGCAGAAGATCATAACATAGGGTCTTTCTCAGTTTCGGTTGTCTTCAAGGATATATCATCTGATTTCAGATGGTTATTCTCTGCTGTCTATGGACCCTACATTCCGACCTACAAGAACCTATTCTGGTCTAAACTTAACCAGGTTAGAGCTTTGTAAAATCTTCCATGGTGCGTGGGGGGTGATTTCAACGTGATCAGATTCACTCACAAGAAATCCCCCCAGGGGCACATGACAAGAAGCATGAAAGGCTTTGAGGAGTCGGTAAGAAATGATGATGTGGTCAACATACCTATGGGGGGAGCCAGATTTACCTGGTCAAATGGTAGACAGGAACCTGTCTTGGCAACATTAGACAGATTTTTGTTCTCTTCACAATGGGCAACTAAATTCCCTCTAGCAGTTCTCCAGGTGCTTCCCGGATCTATCTCTGATCATTGTCTGATTATTCTTGATGCGAAACAGGACAGCGGGGGACCTAAGCCATTTCATTGTGAGATTGTATGGTTGGAGATGGACAACTTCGCAAACATGGTTAAGGAATGGTGGCGATCTTTTTCAGTGATCGGATCGGCCGCCAGCAGATTAGCCCAGAAACTCCTTAAAACAAAACTATCAGCATGGAGGAAGGAGGCTTATTACAAAGGTCAGGACAAGTTGGAAGGGATTGTCTGCGAGCTGTAGGACTTAGAGATTAAAGAGGAGGCTGAAACTCTCTTCTGAGGAGAAGGTTCTCTCTCTCGTCGGAATACTCAAGCAAGCAAGAAGAAATCATGTGGCGTCAAAGATCGAGAGTTGTTTGGTTGAAGGAGGGTGATAGAAATATGGCCTTCTTTTATGGAATAGCCAGCGCTAGGGGAAGGAATAATCATATTGGCAGCTTATCAGTTGAAGTTAGAAGGTTGGAGGAGAAGAAAGAAATATGTTCAGCAATTGTGGAATTCTACTCAAAACTGCTATCTAGAGAAGATTGACCAGGTCCAGTGCCAGATAATCTTCAATTTCGGTCCATGTCAGTAGCAAATTCAGAGTCTCTGGTTAGGATGTCAGAGATCTCGCATTAATGAACGAGCCTTTGCTAGGTAAATGGCATTGGCGATTTAGCATCGAGGAAGATAAACTTTGGAGCGTAGTTCTTGCTCGAAAGTACGGTCTAGAAGAGATGGGTTGGGAGATTAAGAAATCATCTCTATATCGCACCTCGGCTATTTGGAAGGCAATTTCATCGGTGGCTCCATCAGTTATGAGCGCATCATCATACATTCTTGGTAATGGCGAGCAGATCTGTTTTTGGGAGGACACCTGGTGAGGTAGCAGACCTCTAGCAGAGGAGTTTCCATCCTTGTCCTCGCTTTCTCCAGAGAAACACATTTCGGTCCAAAGATGCTTCTCATCCGAAGGTGGTAGGGGTGCATGGTACCCTCCATGTATTAGGGCTCTCTAGGATTCTGAAGCAGTGGAGTTTGCAAAATTATTGGAGCGCCTCCAATTATATATTCCATTCCCGGACTCAACCGACACTCAAGTCTGGATGGCATCATCCTTGGGAGCATTCTCAGTTAAAGTCCTTTTACAACAATATGCACCATACAAGGAACTCCCATAGCTCCATCTTCCCAGTCGATTTTTGGACCTATGGGGCCCCTCCTAAGGTTTCTTTGTTCACATGGCTGGCAGGCAGGAAATGGATCCTTACGATTGACAAGCTTCAGAAAAGGGGAATGTTCCTCCCAAACATATGCCTTTTTTGTATGAGTGATGCTGAATTTGTTGATCATCTTTTAATTCATTGTCATTTGCCAATCAACTTTGGAGTCGTATTCTGAAGCTATCAGCAATATAAAAAATTTATTTATTGAATGAGCATACCATGAAAAAAAAAAAACTCAAATGGAGGCCAAGAACTATGATGGTTAGGAGTGAGTTGGTTCAAGTTGAAGGATGTAAAGGGGAAAGGGGAAGGCCCAAAAGGATGTGGATGGAGTTAGTAAGAAAAGATTTGATAGCCCATAGTTTAACTGAGTACATGGACCTTGATAGAAGAGTAGAATGGTGGAACAAGATTTGTGTAGCCAACCCCATAGATGGGATAAGGCTTAAACAAAGATGATGGCAATGATGAAAATAAAACCAACTAAACAACTGCTCAATGAATATGTGGCATTCATTTAAATGAGAGGATGTGCGCCGTCCCTTTAAGTCTAAAGAAGATGATGCCTAATCAGAGGATCCTCTTACAACCATCTGATTGAATTTAACGAGCCACCTTGAAAACAAACCATAGCTAGAGGTATTGTGTGTCATAAACTTAACTGCAGTTCATAAAGATAAAACTCAATCTCTGTTGCAATGTTGGCTGGTCCAATAAGTAGCATTAACATGGTTCTCATCAACTGTACTAATCCCCAACTACCATGTGGAGCGAAAATTACCACCACAATTTAAAAAGAGGAGCCATCCTTTCATTTGTAGATCTGGCCATTAAGAGTATTCCCTACAAGATCCCATTTGATCCACAGAAAGTCGAGACCGACAGAATTTCAATGATGTAACGCATTAATACGCATGTCCCAAAGAAATTCAATATGAGCCACTCAACCAGAATTAAAGTCGATGAGTAGTCCAAGTGAAAACATCACTATGCTTCGCATGGTAGAAAAGATGATCCACCATACACACTTCACCCTCCCATTTTTGTAAATGATATTCCGAATGCTTTAAAAGATAGAAGGATGACCCAAGGTCATATCATTTAGCTATTAAATAATCCAAAAAAGAAAGCCACACTTACTCACAAGGACACTGCATAAAGAGTTGGGTTGCCTATATCAGAGTCGTCACAACTAGCGATATTCGCTGGTGCAAGCTAAACCCCAAGCAATCAAAGAGGCCCTACATTTTATTGGCAATGCTTGAGTAGGCCAGATCATCATCGAGGAGCATTTGTCTACCATCTTCCGTTCTCTTCAAGAGGCCCTTGGGGATTCATTTTCTCTTCAACAACATTAGGTCCCTGCTACTAGATTAAACATTTCGTTTACTCATGCAAGAAAAGAGTCTAATGTTGCCATCGAGCAGCTAACGGAGGAGGGTGCCACCCAATATGCTCTATGAATCACAGGCTCTCTTCCATCTTTTTTATTAACATATTTTTTAGTCACTTGTTCAAAAAAATTGAAACAAAAGCAGGGCTCCGTATCAACCTTAAACCAACCACCAGATAACACCAAACCTTAGCCCCTCTGTGAAAAGCAAGCTTGGAAAGTGCCACGAACTCATGGCAAGGCTTCTCTCCATGCCAAACATCCTAAACTTTCTCAAGTTCATGTATCATACTTAGTCATATGGAGACATTCGTGCACAATTAGCACGCCATCTAAAGTATGGCTTCCGAAAAGAAAAACTCCTTGAGAAGTTGTCATTACACAGGTGAGCACCTTCCTTACCCAAGAAGACAAGACCTTCACTAGAATTTTGTAGAGCAAAAAACTCTTCCCCCTGCCACCAAAAGAAGAAGAAGGAGAAGAAGAAGAAGGAGAAGGAGAAGGAGAAGACGGAGAAGGAGAAGAAGAAGAAGGAGAAGAAGGAGAAGGAGAAGGAGAAGAAGGAGAAGAAGAAGAAGCAGATACCATTCATTCCTTGCAAGTTCTTATTTTTAATCTTTATCACCTTTTGTGATTTCATCCCTTCTGGCCAATAATGTAAGAGCCAATGCATGCAAACATAGGACCCGTTTGCAATGTGGGTAAAACAACTCAAGATCTAGGACCCAAGACGTCCTTACAGAAGGGAGAAACAATATAATAATCCATTGGATTCCCTTAGAAAAAAAAGTTTAGTGTCAGATTTAGTAAGGCAACGAACAAAAGTCCTCCCATTTCTCAGTGTAAAGGTACAAACTTGCATCAACAAACTTCTAAGGACATCTCAAATTCCAAGCCTCGAGGTCCCAAAAGTCACCAAAGCACTCACCTATAAAGACCTTGCAGTTCAGAAGCTTCCTAACAAACTCACCTGCAAAGGCCTTGGGGTTCAGCGGCTTCTTGAAAATGCATTAAAAATTGAAAACCAACTAACGTTGTTGGACCTGGACCATGCATACTGCCAAATTTAACTTTGTCAGTTCTTCCCAATCCTGTGCATTTTTTTATGAAGGAAACAATGAGATTTTACTAAGCAAAAGAGAATACAACAACAGAGGCAAAGTGTTTCCAATCACAAAGAGTTGGAAGGAAAGGCCCTTTTTTAGCCAATTCATATGCAGCAATATTTCCCTTCCTAAGAATATGAGTGAACAATGCCGAGATAGTCCTCTTCAGCTCCGTTATTTCCTCTATCCATTTTCCTAATTTCCATGGACATTCACCCACCAAAGAGGCCTAGATGATTTAACTAGAGGGGTCTCCCTCGAGCATTGATGGTGGAGCCAATGTTTTAAATATTGCTAATATCGGTCGATATATCCAATTATATATCTTGTATCCTGCCTGTGTGATACGAAAAATAAAAGTAGTGCCGATATATCCCACACGTTCGATCTGATGAGCATTTTCAATTTCCGGTCCCTTTTTTTTGTTGAAATTATGTTAAATCAGTGTCAAATGGTTACAAATCCATCAGTTCTTCATGTTTTGCATGAAAAATCATAGAGTTGAAACTTTGATTTCGATATCCATTGGTTCTTCATGTTCTTCGTGTTTTCTAATTTCAAATTTTGATTGTAGGTTGTCCGATTTGGGAAAAATTCAAAATTTCCCCAATTTCTCTCAAATTGCTTGCAATGTTGCACTCCAAACATGAAATCAAGCATGTATGAGGGCTGATCTACTAATTTACCAAGTCCTTGCCAATTTTCAAAAAATAAAAATCATTTTTAATAATAATAAATTTAATTTATTTTTTTTTCAAAATTTCCCTTCAACCAACTAGCAATTAAGACTAATTTTGAAGTATTTAGGAGTGTTTGATGAAATGATCATCACATACACTCTCAATATCATGCATTCAACTTGAATATAGTTGCATTAGTTCAGTTAGACAACGCATATTTTAGGACCTTATACAAAGGAAATCTATTATGTGCACTTCTTTTTTGAGATGCTATGATTTAAAATTGTGTATTAAGGTCTTTTTTAACAATCCTTTAAGTTTCATTGAAAATTTCAACCAATTTCCCAATGTTTCTCAAAAGTGCAATAAATTACCCGATACAAACGATATATCCCATGCGATAACCGATACGTAGCGCGATACCAATATTTCAAACACTGGGTGAAGCATGTATCTAAGTAAGCTTGGTGTCCTAATCATATACTTTATGTCTAGTCAAAATTGGTCCTACAATTATGCCAAGACTAAATATGTCAAAATCGTCTTAAACTAATTCATATAGTCATCCAGATGTTTCCCGACCTCTGTAATGCAAAATAGTCCACATTTTCATTTTTAGCCCAAAGGACAACAAAGTAGAGCCTAGTAATAGCATAAAGACCCTCTGCCACCATTTCCGAAGAGAATAACTCATACATCTCCACAACTCCGACCATCCTTCTGCATACCTCGTTATAGTGCACTTTGTTCATTTAATCTTTATCATTTCACATTCATCTTCTCCACTTATCACAAACAAATAATAATAATAAAGACATAATTTATTTTTATCTTTTTAAGGATAAAAAGACAGTTGTTGATGTGGTGATGCAAACCAGGACAAGATAGCAGGACAAACACCAAATCTCAACAACCATCATTCATCACCATTATTCCCCATCTCTCTCAAGGATGTAGATGATCCAATTGCATCCCTTTATGAGCCCTCAAAAGTCCTAAGTGACAAATTATCTTGTCTAGAACAGGTCATTGAACATTTAAATCTGATAAAGCTTAAAAACTATTAAATTTTAAAAATTTC
This sequence comes from Magnolia kwangsiensis, assembly GCA_037074715.1. Taxonomy (NCBI): domain Eukaryota; kingdom Viridiplantae; phylum Streptophyta; class Magnoliopsida; order Magnoliales; family Magnoliaceae; genus Magnolia; species Magnolia kwangsiensis. The sequence goes on along the minus strand of CM073577.1, from coordinate 17,657,140 downwards.
TCCAAGCCAAACATGGTTTTGTCATCAACTCAACTTAGAACACATGGAGAAGGGCACCGGACTCATCAAGTCTCAGCAAACAAATTGTAACTCCTAGGGGACTCTTACTGTGAGCAATTGAGTGACCTTGCATTCATCGATGCATTTAAATCTGTATCCAAGTATTGATCCAATGGTTATTGAACTGCCCACACCCTTTTGAAATTTCAAATACAAATAAGGCTATCATATTGTGAATTCGGGACATAAACTAACCAGTTCCCTGATTTGAAATTTAAATAAAGACTACATCATGTCTTCTAGATTATAATCACATCACAAATTCTATTTATAGTTCCTGTCACACAACTGGAAACCTCAAAAAAAAATATTAATAAAAAAAAATAAAAAAAAAATTTAAAAAGAAAGAAAAAAAAAAAAAAAAAGAAAAGAAAGAAAGAAAGAAGAAGAAGAAAGAAAGAAAGGGAATTTCAGAGCCAATTTTTGCTTTATAGCCTTTCAAAGGAAAAAGGAATTTCAGAGCCAACTTCAACAATAAATAGATTTTAAAAAAAAAATCATTTCTAAAAATACCAGATTATTGCATGAGGATGCAACATGTGGATCCCTCTCCCCAAATCCTTCTCTAGCCTCTTGTAAAGCCAACAGAAAGTATTTTTCAGCTTCATCGAGTTTACCCTAGAAGCAAAAGAAGAGGAAAAGATGACATGAACAAAAACAAAGAGATCAAAATTACATTAATTCTTAAATAGGAGTTTGTCTATGAATGTTAAGGACTTACGAAGTAATGGAAATGAAATAAGAATGAAACAAGGGAAAAAGTTACGTGCTTTCAGAAATAAATCCCTCCCATTGTCTGTGAAAATCTTCCACTTAGATGTGTGTGAATTTGATATCACAGATCCATCTTCTATTCTGCGTAAATCAGTAACATAAGCCTCTCTATCATCGTCTCCAGTGCCCAGTTCGACAACAGAAGCATCCTCTGCCATGACAGGGCCAGCATTTATCCCAAGAATAATGGCTGCAAAACCACTCAACCAAGGTTAAGCAATTCAAGTTAACGATTTGATGTGAGCCTAAAACTAGGTGACTTAGGGCCTGTTTGTTAACGCTGCATTTTTGCACTTAACATGGAATTGAGAAAATGATCCATGTTTAGTGATGCTTGTTAATGCGTCGTTACCACAGAAGAAGGAAAGCGCTAAGTGGTTTTTCACTGAATTCTTTCCGTGATAAGAGCCTGGCTTAATGGTGAATGCGGAATGCGCTCAATGAATTTTTCATTAAACAAAAAATTTTGCCTCCAAAATTACCCCTTTTCAAGTTACTATGACAATTTTTTCTCTATAAATTGTTTTGTGCAATACAAAATCAACTTTTAACCTATGAAACTTCTTTATGCCCCACCATGATATATGTGTTTCATCCATTCCATTCATCCATTTTTAAAGATCATTTTAGGGCTTGATACCAAAAATGAGAGGAATATAAATCTCGGGTGGACCATACCACAGGAAAACAATAGTGATTGGATATCCACCATTAAAATTCTCCTAAGGCCCAATGTACCATTTATTTGACATCCAATTTGTTGATTAGGTCATATAGACCTAGATGAATGGAAAAAACAAAGATCAGCTTGATCCAAAACTTTTATGGCCCCCAAAAAGTTTTTAATGGTTGACGTTCATTCAATACTGTTTTCCTGTAATGTGGTCCACTTAAGATTGGGATATACCTCATTTTTGGTCTCATACCATAAAATGATCTAGAAACATAGATGGACGGCATGGATGAAACACATACATCATGGTGGGGGCCATATAGCACCGACCATCAACCATTGGCTAGTGGCAGGGGAGTAGCCAATCTGTTTCTGCAAACGTGGATTGGATACTAACAGGTTGAGTAGCGAGACTTGCTACTGAGGTTAAGTCACCAATTTTTGTGGGCCCCATCATGATGTATGTTGAGTATCCAAGCCGTCCATCCATTTGGAAATATAATTTTAGGTCAAGATCCAAAGAATGAGTCAAATCCAAAGCTCCAGTAGACCTCACCACAAAAAAACAGTGGGGAGAGTGACGCCACCATTAAAGACTTAAACAGGCTACAAAAGTTTTTGATCAAGCTGATATTTGTTTTTTTTCCCTTCTTTCATGTCTGTGTTAACTTGTGAACAGGTTGGATTTCAAATAAAAATCACAGTGAGCCTTAGGAAGGTTTCAACAGTAGGCATCAATCTCGCCACTGTTTTTTTGTGGCGGGGTCAACTACATATTTGGATCTGCCTCATTCTTTAAATCTCTAAATAGTTGGACGGTGTAGATAGAGCACATACATCATAGTGGGCCCACATACATCATAGTGGGCCCATGGAACTTGATGACGTCACTTTGTTAGTGAATCTCGCTATTCATCATGTCAGTAGCTAATCCGCGTCATGCGGATTGGTTGGTGTGCCTCACACCAGCTATATAGCCACTGTATAGACGTAAGCAAGTTCTGTGGGTCCCATCATGAGGTATGTGTTATATCCAAACCATTCATCCATTTGGCGAGCTCGTATTAAAGCTTGAGACGAAAAATAAGCTACAAAAAGCAGCGAGGGATTGAACGTCTACCATTGAAACCTTTTTTGGGGTCACAGAAGTTTCGGATCAATATGATTTTTTTTTCCACTTTGTACGGGTATTTGTGACCTTAAGAACATATTGGATGGAAAATAAACTTAAATAGGCTACAGAAGTTTTGGATCAATATGTTTTCACTTCATACAATTGGGAATGACCTTCTAAACAGTTTGGATAGCATATAAATATAAGGTGGGCCTTATTTGAAGGTTTTGTTGCTACTAGTGTTCAATCCTATACAACACATAGTGACAATCTTCCCGCTAAGAGGAATTGAGGGCCTTATGATGATATTTTAGGTTTTTTGATCAAGTATTTTAGTTTATTTGAATTAAATATAATGATTTTATTTTTATTTAATAAAAAATAATTTCTTTATAATGTAAAACATTTCCAAAGGAGAGATAGGGACAAATGTGTCAAATTAACATATTTCAGACATTTAAGATGTCTGTTAACAAACAGTTTGTTTCAAATTCAGAACTTAATTTTTAGACTTCAGCCATAATTATCAAACAAGTTTTTTTACTTCAGATTTCAGATTCAGGCTTTAGATTTCAGATTCAAGCTTCAGATTTCAGATTCGGGCTTTAGACTTAAGATTTAACAAATGGGGCCTTAGTCACTAATCTTGTGTCGTTTCCTGTGAACGAGGTGAGGAGGCAAACTCAGGAAACACTACCCACTAACATCTTGTTAATTATATTGTCAGGAATTATATGATCCATGGACCTCCAGTTTCAACAGGTGAGGCCCATGGCTTGGTTACCCAACCTTTGATCTGATGGGCCCACATATAAGTAGGAGATTCACCAAATTCCCCTGATGAAGCAATTCGAAGACTTCATTGTGTCCTGAAAATAGAAGGTTAGGAAGGAAATACAGCAATGGACCACATTGAATGGAAAAGGGGGCCAAAGATCGGAAGGCTACAAGCCTACAACCTCCCAATCTAGGAGAGTTTTTGCAAATCCCCTTATGGAAGTAAGGTTTCTGCACAATCAAGCTATGGGACCCACTTGTACAACCTCAAGAAGAATGATAGTGCAGATTCCTAGGTCAGTGATGCAACCAGGAGGGCACACAAGAGGGTCAATAAAAAATCTAACAATCCGACTGTTCAAAAAAAAAAAAAAAAATAGTCTCGATTGATGATCGGGACCATATCCATCTTCCCACAATATATCTGACGTGATCAACGGTCTTAGCTTGTAGTATCAGGCTCATAGGATCAGTCAAATGATCAGCAAATTGATAGAATGTATTTACTTTATTTTTTTAAGGTAGCTGTTTATTTAAATTTACAATGCTCCCCAATCCTGTCCGACTAAACTACATTCATGTAATTTAGCATACACCGATGCCCATTCTATTTCACACTAAGAAAAACTCCCATGCTAGAAGAGACATCCTCCACGCTGCTCTACCTGACTTACCATTACCCCCTCCAGGCCATTGCCTAAAAAACCTCTCAATTGACCTTGGCATCACCCACAACACTCCCAAGATCCCAAAGAAGCTTCCCCCCCACAGCAAACGGATAATACATGAAGACATGTTCAGCCAACTCCTTGCTTCACCAATACATTGGACACGCATTTATGGTGTATAAACCCCTCTTCCATAGATTGTCGATCATTAGCACCCTATTCCAGCCCAACCACACGAATGCCACTGCCTTTGAAGGAGAACCATATGACCAAAGAAATAAGGTATGCGCTTCGCCGTTAACATGAGAAGCACCAATTTGCGAATAGTAGAGAGATTTCACTGAGAATTTACCTGACTTGACCTCCTTCCAATGCAACGAGTCAGCCCCTCCGATAAGATTACCCTTGATAACTGTTTAAATAGGGCCACTAATTCCTCGAATTGGTCATCTTGTAGGTTTCTTCGGCACATAGGTGTCCAAACCTCACTAGCCCCATGGGATGAGAAGCACCGATCAACTATAATGTCTAGACCGTGGAAACTTGGGCTAATATTGGATATGTCTTGCAACCTCTGGTCTTCCAGCCACACATCCATCCAGAATCTTATCCTCCTATCATCTCCCATGCCAAAACCTGCCACCTCCATGATTTTATTCCTCTTGACTCATAATTGCCCTCCACACCCTTGACTTTTTATACAAAGTTGATCTCTTGGGCCATCATCTCTCCCTCTCTACCCCATACTTCCCACCTACCACCTCCTTCCATAAGCTTCCCTCCTCCGAAGCGAATCTACAAATCCATTTTCCTAAAAAAGTCACATTCATTGTTTCCAAGCTTCCAATCCTTACTCCCCCTTTCTCTTTTAGTTTGCAAATGTCTTTCCACTTCATAAGCTAAAATATGCTTTTCTCCTCTGCCCCTTGCCAAAGGAAATCCCTTTTAAGCTTTTCCAATTTGTTTAGCAACCCCTTTGGGCATTTTAAGATAGACATAAAATATAATGAGAGATTACTTTTATCAATGTTATTCTACCTCTCAATGATAGATGCCTTCTCTTCCATGCTGATAATTTCTTCCAAAATCTTTCAATCACTCAGCCCCATAAATGTTTTGTCGATTTCCCAATACACAGCAGTAGACCCAAATACATAGATGGAAATGATCCCTGCCCACACCCAAACACTTTGGCTAGATTAATAGCTTCCTCTTTGGATAACCCTATTCCCAGCACTTCAGACCTTTGAACATTCACTTTGGAGCCCAACATCACTTCGAAGTAATATATGATTTCTTAGGAGATTGTCCACCTGTGTGGCATCAACATCACGGAATAATATCATGTCGTCCACAAACTAGAGATGAGACACTTGAAAATCCCTTCTATCCACCTTGAAGCCACTTAAATGACCTTCCACTACCCATTTATCCATCATCCTACTTAGGGCTACCGCCACCACCACAAAAAGGCAAGGAGATAGTGGGTCCCCCTCCCTTAGGCCCCTAGCCGACTTGAAGAAACAACCTTTCACTACCCTTTTATCCATCATCCTACTTAGGACTTCTGCCGCCACCACAAAAAGGCAAGGAGATAGCAGGTCCCCCTGCCATAGGCCCCTAGCCAACTTGAAGAACCCCTTGGGCGAACCATTCACTAGGGGGCCATTTGGCATCTTTACTAATAAGAGTTTATCTGCTTATACTATATGAAAAAAAGCTCTTATTAAGAAAATAGACCATTTGGTAAAGCTCTAATTTTACCACATAATATTTTAGAAACTAGCAAAAGAACTTTTAAAAAATAAGTGATGGAGAGGTCACTTTTTTAAGAGCTTATTTGGCTTAAGCGGGTAGACATTTTTGGCTAATTTTTAGACAAGCTTGTCCTTATACCTTTTAAGTATTTCCCATCTTGCTATCTTCTCTTCTCTATACAATATCTCTAAGGTGGACCTACATGATGAACGACCCATATTGAAGGTTGGGCCCCACATGATGAATGGTCCACATCAAGGTGGGTCCCCATAATGCACGGTCACATCAAAGGTGGGCTCCATAAAAATGCTCTCATAGAATAAATTATCTTGCTCCCTTGAAAGAGACAAGATGCGCAAAGACAACACTCAACATAGGGTAGATAGAAACTCAAAGGGACTTAATGGACTAAAACGTTCCACCGTGGAGGTTAGAGAGAAGATCTTTATCCCTAAGGCTGCACTATTCAGGCAAAGAGCTGCATTCGAAAAAGGTGAATCGAGCAAGGGAGCAAGTAGTCGGAGAGAACAAGAGTCAGCCAAAGAGGAGAAAGACAAGGCAGATTGGGTTAGGGTTGAAGGAACAAGGAAGAAGGAACAGCATTGGAAGGCGAGACGGTCGGTTGGCGGCTCCCCTCGCGAATCTCCCTACCATGTTCTTGGAGTCATCCCAGCCTGATTGGGATAGGTACTCCTTCAGTAGGGTTTTTGGGAAGGAAGGTGATGTCAACGAAGTTGTCATTCCTCAAGATTGGAGGACCCAAACCCTCCAAGGCTTTACATTTATGCACATGGTGTTGGAGGATGAGATGATAGAGATCGAAGCTCTTCCTGGTAGATGGTACGAGGGGTATCATCTTTCGGTAGAACGGCGAAATACGAGCCGAGAGATATTAAAGGAAACAACGCTCGCAGGGGGAAGGGCACCTCAATAGAGGCGAATAGAAGGGCCTCAATGCAGGAGGGGTTTCAGGAGACGGCGTCCACAAGAGTTAGGGATGTTTTAGACCATTGCTCCTTCTCTATAGTGGTGGCAGGAGCATCGAAGGAGATCCCGGTGTCAAAAACATTACAGGGCAACAGGCACACCAAGCCAATAAGGAGTGGATTTGGAAGGAAGATGCTCCAAACAATCCCACAGTGCACATCAGTTCTGAGGTGGAGGAAGACGCTGGGAAGTTGTTATAGTGGTTGATAATTGTTCGGACAAAGAAAAATTCCACTCTTGAAGAGGTGTGTAGATGGGTTAAGGGAGCCCGTGGCCTGTTTAATGGTGATTTCTCGCCAGTGCCCATTGGGGAAAATGAGGTGTGGATTGCCATGAGGCCGGGGGTGGAAGCTGATAGGCTCTTTAACCAAGTGGGAGGGCTGGTGTCAAGTTGTCAAAGGTGGCCGCAAGTTTCCATGCTCACATACAATGAGTGGTTTTAACTGTGGGGGAGTTCCTTTAGGGCCCATTTGGGAGCATGGATTTGGAACCCCCTGGATTTGAAATCCCCCTATTGTGTTTAGCACCCTGGATTGGGAATCAACTTTAATCCAAAAGTAGCTATACATGGTATATTTATAGGGGTTTGAATTTAATTACTAAATCAACTTTAATATCTCTAATTAGTGAACGTTTGCAATGTTTGATACAATGGTTGTAATAAGCCCACTGAAATATATATTTTGCTCGAAAATGATGAAATTCCAAGTAAATGATGGGCCACAAGCACAAGATCATGTCCAAGTGACTAACAAACGATTTTTAACCATTGATTTACATGGACAATATTTGGACGGCATTGATCATCATATTAAAGTAATTATAGTGATGCAATTGATAATCTAGTTGTTTTGGGATATCATTAGTGGGCCATGTGCCCAATACTTTAATAGTCTAGTGACACACATATATCACATGCAACTCTTTGAAGCATTTTAGATGTAATCTAAGCTCTCACCGAGCATTTCAAACCCCCTCTTTGAGAGGATTTGAAACCCCCATTTACTTTATGGTGCCAAACAACCAGGGGATTTGAAATCCCCCCAAATCCATGGTGCCAAACGACCCTTTAGAACTTTGTTTTTCGGACATCTTTTGGGTCGCGGGATCTTTCATAGTTGAGGTGGTTGACATTCATCCTGACATCGAGGCTAGGGTATGAGTTAGTGCTGCCTGGATTCTTATCAGAAGCCAAAAAGATGCAGTTCCACCCAAAATCATCCACTTGAAGATAGGTTAGCTTTCAATTCCAATTTCAGATGAAAAGGAGGACTCTGGGTGGTCAAACCGTTGTTGGGATATATTTAGAGGAGGGGGGGTCGAGCCACGATTCCTCCCCGCCTGAGTTTGGTGCTCGTTCGAGATCCTCGACCACTGATGTTATTAAGGACCAGGATACGTGTAATGGCCAAGACGGAGTTTCTTCGTCTGATGGCTCGTTAGTCAAAAGGCTTTTGGCCTTGAAAGACGTGGTAAGGAGTGCCTTGTAACTTATTAAAGGCCTATGCTTGGACGTGTAGAGCATTTTGCATAAGAAATTAAAAATAAAAAACTCGAGTTTTGGTGTCATTTGCTTTTGATGAAGAGGAGGAGATTTGTGATCTCCAGTTCTTGAAGAAAGGATTGTGGGTTCTCCCACGATATTTTATTTCTTCAATCTTTGATCCCCATGTACCATTGGTTGCATTACTCTAGATCACATGAGTCCTCTTATATTCGTCTCACAAGTCCATGATCTTCGTCTATTATTCTGGAAAATAATGGTAGTCCGAATATCTGATCACATCTACTACAAATATCCATAAGTGTAACAAATTAGTATGGAATCAACTGACCATAACTCTTTTATCATTTGGGATCTAACGCCCCAATTGGCACTTGTAAAACTTGATTTGTTTTTTTCAAAAATTATCTTTCAAAAGAAATAATGATAATGATAATAATAATAATAATAATAACCAAATCATTAACTTCAAATTTTTATCAAATATTTGGTGCATTACAAATGGAAAACCTTAGCTACAAGAGCGTCGCAATAAAAATTTAAAAAAAAAAAAAAATGCAATCCTTACCGACTTGTCCAGACAATATGATCCACAAAGCAAGATTCCCATGATCCTTCATCCGTGCAGAAAACCCAAAACAACATTTATCGATAGACTCCACATTACCTGCAAAATGATTGGTAACACACCACAGGACCAGCACGCAACCATTGACTACAAAAAATGGTAAGATGCTTTCTCCGGGGGGGGGGGGGGGGGGGGGGGGAATGAAGAAGAAGAAAATTGAATAAATAAAATCTACTTTATCCAAAAGTTTTTAATCACTAGCAAACATGGTTAACAATGGATAATTAAAACGAACATACATATGATCAAAACATACTCCAAAAATGATGAAATTGACCTAAATAAATTTTTCATTCAACATATATCCACTTTCTAGTATAACTAGAAAATTGAATAAACATGATTAATAGTAGACATTAAAACGGAACATACACATCACCGAAACATATTAAAAAATTATTACACAGATTAGAATAAATTTTTTTCTCCAATATGTATCCACTTTCTAATATTATTAAACATTGTTATTCCATATGATCAAAATATGTGAATGATAGAATTTTTCTTGGTAATTCCATAGAACCTACCCAATCCATCCACATAGCAGAGACGAAGGTGGATTGAGACCATCCTAGGTCAATCCCAATTTAGAAACCACACTAATCAGATGATCCTATCTAATCATGGCCCTCAAAGGTATTTTTTTTATTTTTTTATTTTAAAAAGTCAACAGTCAACCATCCATGGGAACAAAGTGGGTAAAATTAATGGTTGCGTCTTACATCATTCCCTAGAAATCAGTGACTATTGTCAAAGGCCATAATAAACTTACAAAGAAGCATGACGTTTAGGTTGTACTTGGAGGCACTGTTGAACCAAATCGCAATAATTTGTTCAATAAAGTTAAATTTGTTGGACATTAGTTATCTTCCTTAGCATTTATGTTGAGGGATTGGCTTTGTATTTCAACTATGGTACTTCAAGTTGGAATTGAAAAGGAATATGATTGCAATCAATGTTTTCAGTATCAATCTAAATGCATGTATCACACCCTTGGGTTACAAAAACATATTAGTGTCACATAAAAGATATCGCATATATCGAGAATGTATTGCTATCTAAGGGAAGAAATTAGGAAACATCGGGAACATGACGAAATTTTTCAAGGGAACTTCAAGAGATGTTAAAAGAACCATTATCACACTTAAAAAAATTACAAAAAACAGTAACACGTAATAAGTTTCCTTTTTATAGGATCCTAAACAATGTATTATCTGGCAGAAGTGATGCAATTGTATCCAAAAAAGAGTAATATAATTTATAATTTTTTTTAAGCATTAATCTAATTTATAAATCATACAATACAAGTACCAAAGCGCAAACATTACATTCAAAAACCAAAGAGAGAGAGACAGAAGCAAAAGTACACTAGTAGTGCCCACTACATCCCACCACGAGACTCCCCTAAAAACACACTGAAAATGAGTTTTTTTTTTTCCGATTTTTTCACTTCGAACATGCTACTTCAATATCCCCATGCCTATCACAAGTATCAACAATATGGTGGAACTTATAAACAAATCTTGATGATATCTCATGATATTTCAAAATATTGCTCGTTATCATCGATATAATGTGGTATCATCGGCAATAGCAAGGAATTTCATAATTTCCTTGTTGTTTTGTATTGGCCACCTACAATACCAATATCAGTCAATATTATTGATATTGAAAACACTAATTGCAATTGGGGTTTCCTCATCATGGACACTAAGAAGAGAAATGCTAATATGTAGCTTGTGCCATAGAAGTTCTATGCAATACAACTCCCCCTTTTCAATGCACATGGCAAACATATGTGGTAAGTGGTAACCAAGACCACAAATCAGGTGGACCGCTGCCTGGATGTTCTATAAGCCAAAATATCCATGATTGGATATCTCTAACCTTTGAGTTTTTCTGGTAGAATGTAGACCACTGCTCTTTTTTAGCTCACCCATATTAGTAGTTAAAATCAAATATTGATTATTCAGATCCTTCAGTATCCAGATCTCCCCCTATCACTTCCGGATAACTTTGCGATAGCATATTCAACTTCAAGGGTTACAATTGATAGTTCCAAATTTGATGGTTCAATATCACATCAAGGACCACGCCACTACATAGCACAAGCCAAAGATGGGTTCAAGCACCAAATGGATCCCCAAGAGTCAGATCCTTAGTCAGGTATCAAAATTGTCTCCTCCAATCCAAACCAAATACCGGGCACTCTTTGTCACACCAAATGTCAATCCAAGGGTTCAAGAGCACACCAAGGATATCGTCAAGGGAAGTGCACTAGTGAAAAGGGATTCAAGGAGCAGAGAGAGAGCTAGAGAAGAAGAAGAAGAAGAAGAAGCCTTTCAGAGCACTGTTGCACTAAAATAGTTTGTACGATAGACAAGGTTGTCATGAAGTATATTGTTGAGCTACAGCACATTGTCACATGACAACTTTTCGATAGACAAGCAGTTATAACAATCTCCATGACCTAGGAACAAGCAACCCAATTCTCTCCTACAACAATCAACCACTGGAGCTTATAGATAGGGGTAGTTTTTGATAACACGAGATGATTTGGAGAATTTGCCTATGTTTTCTTGTATTTATTGCTTAATCCCAATAGGCTTTATAGTAAGATGTACAAGGTGTATACATGGAAAAAAAATCAAAAGGATATACATTAAAGGAAAATCAATCAAGATATACAGGATAATTAATGAGTCTCTATCATGATTATCACTCCCCCTCAAATTGACGTGGATAATCAATTAGAAATAATTTGTGAACGAGGAATGAATGTTTGGCAGTCGTCATAGTCTTCTTAAGGATATCAGTAATCTGATCTCGAGACGCCATGTGTGGGAAAGAAATAATCACATACTGAAACTTCACTCAAATGAAATGACAATCAACTTCAATGTATTTTTTTTCTTTTATGAAAGACAAGATTGAAAACAATATGGACAATGCTAGTGCTATCTGCATGAACTAGCGTCAGGGTAGTAATAGAGATCCTAAAATCTGAAAGGAGTCCTTACAACCAAACGATCTCATTGCAAGCGAAAGACAATTCTATGCTCAGCTTCCATGTTGGATTTAGAGATTCTTCTTTGTTTCTTGCATTTCCAAGATATAAGTGAAATGCCAAAAAAACATACAGTACTCCATAGTAGATCTTCGAGTGAGGGAACATCCAACCTAATCAGCATCAATATAGGCAACAATCTCAAAAAGAGATGTACATGAAAAGAACAATCACCAATTAATGGTGCCTCTCAAAGCTCTGATAATCCTAAAATGGGAGTCATATGCAACGTACAAAGCTAAGTGACAAATTGACTAACCTCCTAAAAAACATAAGCAATATCAACTTTGGTCATCGTCACGTAAACAAGATTGCCAACAAGGCAATGGAATAGATTAGGCTGCTCGAAGAGATCACCATCTTATTTACCGTATTGAACATTCAATCACATCAGTGTCTCAACGATCCTTTGATCAAAAAGAGGGGAGAGGGTGATGAGATCCTAGGTATGTTTCCATTGGCCGATGAGAATACCATGATCTATATGAGAAACCTCCAATCCGAGAAAGTATATAAGTTAGCTCGGGTCCTTCATGTGGAGAACCTATTAAAGTTTTAAAATTCTCATTGTCACTGCCTATTAGGAGCAAATGTCAACATAAACGAGTAAAACCACGATACCATGGGAGGAAGACCATATAAATAAGAAGGGATCATGACCATTCTATATAAATCCCAACCCCAACCACAACTTCATGGAATCATTGAAACTAGGCACAAAGAGCCTACTACAGCCCATATAAGGCTTTGCAAAGTTTGCAAACCAAATTTTTCTGATAGGTGTTAGAACTAGGAGGTTGGGCTACACGATTTCTTGTAAATCCTCATGAAGAAATGCATTTTTTACTTCCATCTGTCAAACAATCCAATTGCAAGTAGCAGCAATTGCAAGAAGTGTTCGAACTGTCTCCATCTTTGGTAACAAGGAAAAGGTCTCCTCACAGTCAATGTTATACTCATGTTTATATCCTCGGGCTACGAGATGAGCCTTGCACCGATCAAGACATCCACCCGATTTGAGCTTGATAGAATATATCCATTTAGTACCAATCACCTACTGACCAAGTGAGCGAGGAACAAGATCATGTGTATGATAATCTATAAGTGATTGTAATTCTTTAGTCATGGTGTTCCCTCAAACATTGATGTGCAAAAGCTTGAGAATAAAGTAGGACAGAGATAGGACTCAAGACCAAAAGGCATAGAGCAAATGAGTCGATCAGGAGGGTGTGATCCACGAGTAGATCAACGTAACTTTGAGCTACAGGTTGAGTAGCAGGGAGGGAGAAAAGAGGGAGAGGCATTTTTGCTTGTCATTGATAAAGCCTGCACAGAAGCTAGAATCGCGTGTGAAACACGGGGTATATCAGGAACCATGTTAACCCCAGTGGGACAACAGAACTATTACTCAAAGCTGGTGAAAGTTGAGCATGAAATGAAACATGTTCCAAGAAAACATTTCTCGAAATACAAACCCAATGAGATTGAGGGTCAAAGCAACAATAGCCCTTCCGGGTGCCTTCAAATCTGAGATAACATGCATCAGCCGACAGACTTAGGAGAAAGTTTGTGTTGTTCACGTGGGAAAAGATGAACATAACCAACACATCCAAAGACGTGAAATGAGTAAGCAAGCATGGAAACTGAAGAGAAAAACATAGGGACAAACCTTGTCATGAATTTTGGTCGGCATGCGGTTTATGAGACAGTTTAACGTTGTTTCGGCCCAAAAGGTACATGAAACAAAAGCCCTTATCATCAAGGTGTTGGCTGTCTCAACCATGTGTTGAGATGTATCTGGACAAGTCTTCTGATGAATGACTCCACAATCTTTCAAATATACTTCGAACTCTAAAGAGATGTACTCTCCTCCTAAATTTGAGAGGAAAACCTTATTCTTTTTCTTGAACTACGTGGCCACCATAGTGTAGAATTGTTAAAACAATGTGAACACATGTGACTTGTTGCACATGAAATATATCCATGTGTATCAGGATATATCGTCTATAAATATCACATAATACCGCATGCTAGACATGGATAAAACTGGAGATGATCCCCAAACATCAGTATGCACAATCTCAAAATGAGCAATAGATTGAGAAGAACTAAAGAGAAAAAGGTATCCATTGACTCTTAGACAAACAACATGAAGAGCATAAGATATCGAGAGAATTCATTTACTTTCAGGCTGTCCAAAATACCAAAAGAAAATAAATAAAAGTCTATCAAAATGTGGATAAACAAAGGCAACAATGCCAAAGTTTCCACACTTTATTCACAAGAATGATATCATCAAAAAAAGGAGAAAAAAATAAGAAGCTGGAGTAACAGAGGTATCAAGATCTAGCAAGATGAGGACCGCAACAAATGGTGGTGACAAGCGGAGACAACGACTAAAGGTCGCCTGGAGCCCGGAGCTTAGTGATTAATGACCCAAATGAACCACTCTGATACCATGATAACATGAGATGATTTGGAAAATTCTCCTGTGTTTTCTTGTATTTACTGCTTAACCTCAACCGGGTTTATATAAAGATATACAAGGTGTATACATGGAAAGAAATCAAAAGGATGTAAATTAGGATATGCATGATAATTAATGAGTCTCTATCACGATTATCAGTTTCACACTTTCACTTGAAAATGGTCTAAAAAACATCAAGTAGATCGATCCTCTAATGGATCAACCACCAAAATCCCATGACAACTCAAGAACACAAGGCATGACAGAAGATCTCTGTTATGTGTTTCCATTGAAACTCAAGAGCATCAGAAGGAAAGATTCACTACCAATCCAAAGTGCAATCAGAGCTAACGATCCTTGCTCAAGTAACCCAAGAACCCACCAGAAAAGAGTATTTCTCTTCATATTTTCTCTTTATTCATTTGTAATTTCAGAGTTGTGAAGAGTCTCAAGAAAGAACCCAAAATCATGATTTGAGTAAACAACCATTCCTTGTTGTGGGCCACCGATCAGACAACTACCACATCCCAATCCCTTTCTTTTTTGGTATATGACCTATCCATGCAGTGGACAACTAGATCAACAGTCCCGATAACCACAAATGTTTGCCACGTGCACTGCAAGGAGTGGATCAAATGCTCACAACTCAATTCAATTAGGGGTTGTTTATATGGTGGTAAATGAGGCAAGTTGTAAATGATTTTCTAGTAAATCATTTATAACTTGTGTTTGGATGCCCTAAAATGCTTGTAAATCATTTACTAGTTGTAAATGATTTACCACATTTTCTCCCTTTTCATTTGCTAGCAAAAAGCCAAGATTACATTTGCTAACAAATGATTTACTAGCAAGAAGCCTCCAATGGCTCTTTTTTTAAAGGTTGGTGGATACGCACCTCCCTCTCTCCATTGTATCTGAGAACTCCAACGTCTCTCTCTCTCTCTCTCTCTCTCTCTCTCTCTCTCTCTCTCTCTCTCTCCAATGGCAGCAAGTCTTGCCACCAGCCTTATAAAAGAGCATTTGAACTCATGGGCCCACTTTTATGGCTCACCTACTGCTTGATTTTATGTGAGGATCAATCCTAAGCTTTAGAAAGATGGGCTTAACCCAATGATCCACTTAAAAATCCACTCTTATATGCCATTTTAATGTTTTTTAATGAATTACTTCTCTAAACTATCTCAGGTGTGAATACAAAATTACAGGATATAGACCATTTACAGTCCATGCAAACACTGTAAATGATTTACTAGTAAATCATTTTTCACAACTTAAAGCCAAACAGCCTCGCTGTAAATCATTAACAGCCTCATTTATAACATAAACCATTTACCACCATCCAAACGACCCCTTATGCATCCCAAGTAGGCCAAACTTGCTTTGGAGTTTTGAACAACACAATGTTCATATACAAAACGATCTTGCATCTCAATTCAACACTTATATGTGAACTAATGATAGTAGCCAAAAGGGTTAACAAAATTAACTGCAGAATTTCAACAAACACTTCACGTGCCGAGAAGGAAGAGAAAAAATAAAGAAAACCCATCCATGAATTCTGAAACTGACAAATGCAAGAGATTGAAATGATAGAGAGAGACAAAGAGAGAGATTACTGGGGAGAAGAGCCCGCAATGGAATAGTGGGTTTTGTCCAGGAACCGACAGTTCGAGGAGTGAACCGGGTTTTCATGAGAAAACCGGCAGCTCGGCGGAGAAACATTGCAAAACCCTAGACAGACCGGTGTGAGTGAGGGAGAGAGACAGAGAGAGGCGGCAACGGTGGAAAATGCGGAGGAGGGACGAGACTAGTATGAACTGGAGCGAACGGATTCGGTCTGGTCAGGGTAATACCGAGTTCGGTCAGGCCGTGACCGTGGGGCCCACTTAGCTATATGTGTTGTATATCCATGCGGTCCATCCGTCTTGCCAGATCATTTTTGGACTTATTCCCAAAAATGAAGCAGATCCAAATATCAGTTCGACCACAACACAGGAAACAGTAATGATTAAACCCCTACCATTAAAAACTTCCTACGGCCCACCGTGATGTTTATTTGCCATTGATAAGGTACCTGGAAGAAGGGAAAACATACATATCGGCTTGATCCAAAACTTTACGAATCAATAACCACTGTTTCCTGTGGTGTGGTCCACCTGACATTTAGATCCACTTCAATTTGTGGGTCCAGATGGACGGCACGGATATACAACACATTCATCAAGGTGGGTTCCATGGTCACGGCCTGGTGGTCATTAACTGATAGATAATGTGTGCCAACTGTAATAGCGCGAGCGCGCCATCTGCACACACGTGTGCTAGGATGAAATTGCTCGTCGCCGCTTTCAGAGGAAGAGTATATCAATGGGCCAGCTAGCCTGTCTAACCCGGCTAGTGCGTTCTTTTATAGATCCAGTGCGGAGCAAAACTCAAGGACATGTGTTGCTGCAAATTCAACCAAATCAGGCCATTCGTGTGAAGGAAAGTCGGTATTTGATTTTGAATGGTACGATGCAGTAAGCTAAAGTCTACTCAACCCAAGATTTGATTTGGATGGTGAGACAGATTGGCTGGAGATTTGGGGACTTCCTCTCAACCACCGATTGTGCACGACCATTTGCCAAATAATAGGGATTAGCTCTCCGAATGGATTCTTTTTGCGTTGTGATAATATAGGTTTACGTTTACCGGATAAACGATTTGTTCTTTCACTAATACTCAAAAAAGTAAAGATATAGGGATGAATAAAGAAAGCTTATTTATTAATATTTGAACATATAGACCATTACGATCGACTTAACCAGTGCATTGCTATGGATTCCCTAAAATGTGCGTTACCCTGAGGCATTAAATCTTTCTTGGTCAATGCATTGGTTTGGGTTTCCATTGATGCGATCTCATATGGAGTTTCTAAAATCGTCTTAGTCGATGCCCTTCTTGTGTTGTTTGAATTCCTTAAAACCAGAAGCGGATTGCATACTGAGTAAAATTTGTGGGAGTCTATTGTGATTTATGTATTTTATCTAGTTTTTTCATCTATTTTACAAGATAATTTTAAGTCCTTAGATTAAAACCGAAACATATACAAGGCTAAAATGGACTTCACCATGGGAAGTAGTGTAAATTGAATTTATACCGTTGAAAAACTCTCGGGGGTACAAAAATTTTGCATGAATATTATATTTGTTTTTTCCCTTCATCTATATTTTTTTGATCTTATGAACTTATATGACAAATAAATATCACTGCAGGGCTTAGAAAGTTTTCAACGGTGGAAATCATTATTTCTATTGTTTCTTGTGGTATGGTCCACTTGAGATATGTATAAGCTTCAATTTTGGGCTCAACGCCTAAAATGGGATGGAAAAATGGATGACAGGTGCGGATAAACCACATAAATTCATAGTAGGCCCAACTGAGTTTACTCAGTATGATAAGAGCATACTGAGTAGCGCATTGAGTAACTCAGTACGAAATTTGATATCCTTAAAACCATTTTACCTAGCACATTGCCACGGGATATCCTTGTTGAATGTAATGCAAACTCTTAAATTGTCTTGGTTGGTGCACGGCCTTGGATACTCCGAGATCGTCATAGTATTGTCTTGGTCAATGCATTGCCTTAATATTATGTTGATATGTGATGATGGTAATTTTGATTCACTAAAAGTATTACATGCATTTTATCTTGCATTACTATTCATGATATTGAATTTATACCTTATTTCAAATTATTTTGATTAACCATGTAAACCTAGCATTTTATGGTAATTGGTTGGATATGGTCCCATGAGTCCTCGCGATCACCCCAACTTAGATAGTTTTGCAGGTGCAATGTTTAAGTATTTCAAGGAAGTAGAACATTTTGCTAATCCTTTTTTATTAGTTATGTTTAGTTTGGATTTAAATATAAAATTGTACAATAGGTTATTTTGATTTTATATATCAATGTAAAAGATGTTTACTAGAAGTTAGATGAATTATTTGTAGATGTGGCTTTAATGAAAATGATGTTATTATTATTTTTTTTCCTTTCTTTCTTTAGTTGCCTCTGAATGTTATTGGAATGGATGAAATATTTGGAGTGCATTAAATATTATTAAACTAATCTCATGGTCCTTGAATTTAGGTCTTGAGTAACCCTACTTGAGTACCTAAATTTCAGGGCATGACAAGTAAATTGGAACTCAGTTGATCATGTGCAAAGTTGAAGTGTTTCAAGGAAGTTGGACATTTTGCTAATCCGTGTTTTATTAGTTAAGTTTAGTTTGAATTTAAATATATTTTTGTACATTAGATTAGCTGTATTTTATATATCAATGTAGAAGATATTTACTAGAAGTTAGATGAACTATTTGTAGATATGGTTTTAATGAGAATGATTTTAGTATTTATTTTTTTCTTTAGTTGGCTCTAATGTTATTGGAATGGATGAAATATTTGGTGGAGTGCATTAAATATTATTAAACTAATTTCACAGCTTTGGAATTTGGGTTTTGAGTAACCCTAATCAAGTACACGAAATTTAGGGCATGACAAGTAAATCAAAACTTAGTTGATCATGATCCTACAACTTAATGTTATAGACATTTAATATACTCCTAAGGTATTGTAATGGAAGCCACTAGGCAGTGGTAATCAATGCTAAATGTAGGCTATGCTATGCTAAAATAAATTATAAAATAAAAAAGATGTGTTTGGCGTAAGGCTAAGCTCTTATTCATATGCTCTTTTTATAACATCTCGATGCAGCAAAACCCTCAATGGGTTTCCTTGTTAATAATAAATCCTGTATTTACAACACATGTTACGAATAGAGGAATCTCTTAAATAGATCCAGAACAGCTGGCTTCTTGAGTCTTTCTTCTCATAGTCGATCCCGCTATGGAGATCTTCGTGGCCCACTAATCAGATTTAGGATTAGGACTGTGAACGTTAAGATCCCTTCTATGAAGACAACCAGGCCAATATTAGAGACCCATTAAGGAAATCGAGGCTAATCTCAAACCTTAAACCGATCATGGTCGCTCATTTAGTGGCCACCTTATGCACTTCTAATCTAGTTGTTCGATGGTCCAAATTGAACCCCCTTTTGCATTTTACCATCCACCCGATGGTTTGGAATACTGGAAGGATTTGACACCTGATACTAATATGTTATCGAACCAAATCAGATATAGTTCTCACATTCTCTTGATCTCAATCAATGTACAACTTAGGACCTAATTGAGTTGTTATCCTCTCTTCAGATTTAGGTCCGAATCATAATTGAATTCGCTTGGATATCGATATGACCTCCCGTTATTCAGAACCTTCTCGAATGTTATAGACTCTCTAAATGTCTATAGAAAGATCTCTCATTTTAGAATAACTATTAGAAATGACTTCGTTAAATGTTTTATAGCCAAATACATGATAAGATTCGTTCTCTCGGCGAGTGTCTTATAAATTATTGGGCATTGTTGCCTCATTAATTGGCACAATAAACATAGCCATGTGGCATCTATCAATTTGTTCTCCTAAAAACGAGCGTAAGGGTATGCGTTTATGTATTAACAGAATGCATAATGCCGAAGAACGATCAAACAAAGATACTCTTTGGCAAAAGTAGGATTTATGTCAATACCAACCCTATAGTGTCGATGCGTGGGTAGCATTTCATTGGTGTTAAGATGCCAAAAATGGGTGTAAACATAATGTAAAACACTAATTAGCTTATTTTAGAAATCAATGGCAACGCAACGTAAAATCCTCCAATCTGACACATATTGGATCAAAATATTAAAATATTATCGAAGTGGGTCATTGAACCATGGCCGTAGTTATCCCACTTATAGCCAATGGGGCTCACTTGATGAACGGACCTGCCTGGCGCTGCTGCCAAGGCATTTATAGTGGACTTGCATGATGAGTTGCTTGGAACTCACATACAAGTGCCCAATTGTAGCTAGTGAAGGTGACTGTTTGTCTACTTACGCAAAGTGGTCTTTCTACACATACATGGCTATGCTGGGCACTCGAGAACTCATGAGGTATGATCATCTAGGCATATACCCATTGTTTATAGTATTTTTGATATTATTGGCACATTATCAATGATACTGGTAGCGATATCAATAACATTAACAGTTTCAAAAGTATATCAGCGATGTATTATTAAGTATCACCAATATATCGATATTTCCAATATGCTACTAATATTTTTACTTGTGCAAATTCCCAAGTGTTGCTTGTATCATCATTGTATCAGCAATATTTCAATAATATCACTAATGTATCAATATTATCAAAAATCTATTTAAATTTTTTTATAGGCAAATGGTAATTATCAACAATAATATAAATCATATCACAATGTAATCGTTATTGCAAAATAGGTAATATTGAGATCACAATCTTTCCTTTCTGGTTGTCAACAATTTCTCAACAAAATATCACATATTGTTAAAATTTTGAAATATATTAGATATTTATTTGAGATGTTAAATGGTTACATGGATAAATAGAATGGTTGGATTGGCTTTTTACAACAACACATGATTTTATATTCTTAAAAAAAAAAAAAAAACTATAAATGCATTTTTATAAATTTTTTATTTTTAAATATGTAAATATATATACCTGAACATCTCTTAAATTTTCATTGAAACATTCCAATATTTTACCCATATTTCCTCCATATTTCTCCTCATTTTCATTTATCAGCTATATCATCGGTAATTTTGATATTATTTACATATCCCACGCGAACTAAACTTGGAGCAGTACCGATACTTCACCACCGCATTTACCATGCATGGAATTCGAGTTAGCACGCTACACCATTTTCAAATCCGAGCCGTGCAAAAGGTGGGAACAAGGTCAACAAAATCATGGACAGAAATCAGGCCAGTCAAAATCAGTTGATGGCCAATGATCAACACAACATGAAGGTGCGACCCATGAGATGTGTGGATCGCATGATTTCATCGTACTGATCTCCACGGTGGGCACCAGCTTTTTTAACGGCTCAATGACCTGCTTAAGTGACAGGGAAAAAGATGTGGCATGCCACAAGATTATTCCTCTCCTCTCTTCTCCTTCACAAACACACGCGCACACACACACTCTCTGAGGTTGACCTCAGGAGAACTTCTGATGAGGTCGATCTGTGTAGGCCCACTGTGATGTGTAATGAACATCTACCCCATCAGTTAGAAGCACCATTCTATGATGGGCCACGGGATTAAAAATCAGATTAATCCATAACTTATGTGGGCCACACCAGATTCAAGAGTTGAAAATGGTTATTAGCCTATTAAAAACTTTGTGATCATTTATTGGGCCCATGAGTTGTGGTTTACAAATCCATCCCATCCATTGTGCGTGTCCCACTTGGACGAGGGGCCAGACCAAGTTTCAGCTGCTTCCAAAACTAAGGCAAGCCCCACCAAGTGATTTTATATGATTTAGGCATGTCTTTACATGGTTTTAGATGGTATGGCCCACCTGAGTTCCTTATATGTCATATCTTTACATGGTTTTAGATGGTATGGCCCACCTAATTAGTTCCGTATACGGCTATTTTTTGAGATAACCCATGATCTAAAGGGGACCTATCAAATGCACGGTGTTGACGTCCGACGCACAACGGGGTGGGCCCACACAGCTCGACCTCATAGGAAGTTCCCATGAGGTCGGCCTCATGGTACCACACACACACACACACACACACACACACACATATATATATATATGGAAAAGGTACTATACGCTCGACCGTATTATACCTTCCATAAGGTTGAGTGCTAGCGGCACATTATTGGTCAGATGGTAAAAGCTTTAAACAACGAGGAGATTTTATAGGTAATCGAAGAAACACGGTGTAGATTATATAGTAAAATAGCTAAAAATGTTATGGAAGTGACATCACCAAGTTCTGTGGGCCCCACCATGATGTATGTTTTATATCCACACCTTCCATCCATCTGCTGAGATCATTTTAGGGCAATATGCAAAGAATGAATTAAATCCAAAGCTCCAATGGACCCAACATAGAAAACAGTGGGGATAGTGAGGCCTACCATTGAAAACTTCTAAAGGCCACGAAAGTTTTAGATCAAGCTGATATTTGTGTTTTCTCTTATTTCATGTCTTTTTTAACTTTTGAACAGACTAGATTTCAAATAAACATTATGGTGGGCCTTGGGATAGTTTCAATGGTGGGAATTACTCTCCCCACTGTTTACTGTGGTGGGTCCACTATAAATTTTTATCTGCCTCATTCTTTGACTCATGCCCTAAAATGATATTTCAAAATAGATGGACGGGATACAACACATACATCATAGTGGGGCTCACAAAACTTGGTGACGTGGCTTTAGACTCGGCTACTCAACTCTACTTCAGTAGCCGACTAGCTTCAGTATCTCACCCTATATTGATGTTAGCAAAGTTTTTTTTATCTAATCATGAAGTATGTGTTATATATATCCAAACCACTCATCCATTTGGTGAGCTTGTTTTAAGGCTTTGTACAAAAAATAAAACAGATCTAACTATCAATAGGACCACACTACAAAAAAGCAGTGTGAGATTGAACTTTTACCATTAAAACCCTTTTTGGGTCACAAATGTTTTGGATCAGTATGAAAATTTTTTTACCTCTTCATTCAAGTCCTGTTGACCTTATGAACAAATTGGATAGAAAATAAACGTTATGGTAGGCCCTACAAATTTTTCGACGGTGAAAATCATTATCTCCACTGCTATTTGTGGTGTGGTCTAGATGATCTTTGGATATGATTCATTTTTTGAATCATGCTCTAAAATGATCTCTAAAAATAGATGAACCGTGTAGATATAATAAATGCATTAGTGTAGGCCATGTAACTTTGATCTCCTTTAAAACGTTTGTACAACTTGGAGCTGGAGGAGTGTCAGCCAATCCCAACGCAGATTGCGTCCTACCACCTCTCGGACGGTAATTCGTCTAGGCAGGGCTCTGTGGGGCCCAATATGATGTAAGTGTTTTATATCCACGCCGTTCAACAATTTTTTCAGATCATTTTAATATATGACCCAAAAAAATGAGGCAGGTCCAAGGCTTAAGTGGACCACAAGGTAGGGATTGAACATCTATCATTAAAAACTTCTTACAAGCTAGAGAAGTTTGGGATCAAGTTGATATTTGTGTTTTCACTTCATCCACATCTATATGACCTTATGAATAGGTTAGATGGTAAAAATTCAATAACAACTTATTTTTCCCTACACAACCATTACAGTGCACCCTAGGAGTTTGTAACCGTAGAAATTCAATAACAGCTATTTTCCCATGGTGTGGTCCATCTGAGATTCAGTTATAACTTATTTTTGGTGTAAATCCCTTAAATTATATTTCAAAATTGATGGACAGCATGGATAGAAAATATACATTATGGTGGGGTACACATAGCATCAGTTTGAATCATATCCAAAGATCATCTAGACCACACCACAAATAGCAGTGGAGATAATGATTTTCACCGTTGAAAAATTTGTAAGGCCTACCATAAACGTTTATTTTCTATCCAATCTGTTCATAAGGTCAACAGGACCTGAATGAAGAGGGAAAATTTTTTTTATACTAATCCAAAACATCTATGACCCAAAAAGGGTTTTAATGGTAGACGTTCAATCTCACACTGCTTTTTACAGTGTGGTCCAATTGATAGTTAGATCTGTCTTATTTTTTGTACAAAGCCTTAAAACGAGCTCACCAAATGGATGGATGATTTGGATATATATAACACATACCTCATGATTAGATAAAAAAAAAACTTTACTAACGTCAATATAAGGTGAGGTACTGAAGCTAGTCGGCTACTGAAGTACGCAGAGTTGAGTAGCTGAATCGGCTACTGAAGCTACGTCACCAAGTTTTGTGAGCCCCACTATGATGCATGTGTTGTATCCACACCGTCCATCTATTTTGAAATACCATCTTAGGGCATGAGTCAAAGAATGAGGCAGATAAAAATTTATAGTGGACCCACCACAGAAAATAGTGGAGAGAGTGATTCCCACCATTGAAACTATCCCAAGGCCCACCATAATGTTTATTGAAAATCTAACTTGTTCAAAAGTTAAAAAAGACATGAAATAAGAGAAAACACAAATATCAGCTTATCTAAAATTTTCATGGCTTTAGAAGTTTTCAATAATAGGCCTCACTATCCCCACTGTTTTCTATGTTGGGTCCACTGGAGCTTTGGATTTAACTCATTCTTTGCATGTTGCCCTAAAATGATCTCGGCAGATGGATGGAAGGTGTGAATATAAAACATACATCATGGTGGGGCCCATGGAACTTGGTGACATCATTTCAATAACATTTTTAGCTATTTTACTATATAATCTACGCCTGTTTCTTACCTTCCCGTTGTTTAAAGCTTTTACCATCTGACCAATAATATGCCGCCAGCACTCGACCTTATGGAAGGTATAATACGCTCAAGCATATAGTACCTTTTCTCATATATATATATAATGCGCACACACAACTAGTTGTACGGTGAGTTTTGGTCCAACTAGTCGGGCATTTAATGAAAAATTTCCTACTTCTATATAATGCATACACCTATATTGAGGGGATTTCAGAATGCATGTCATAGTTATGTAAAGTGGCATATTTGCTAAGATCTAAATCATTCATCAGTTAGGATCCACTAAAGAGAACTGATATAGGGACAAAATTAAGATCCATTCGTCTTTCAAGTAGGCCACGCCAACATAAATAGTTTGGAAGGTGAACTTTTCTTTATCAACTATTTCTTGTTGTGTGGTCCACCCGAAGTATGGATGGGCCTGAAATTTGAGCCCTAGGTGTAAAGTGAGGTGACCCATCAGATGTTCGGGATAGATTTAAAATTAACACCATATTCGTCCTACCCGAAGGGGCCACTCTTTTTAAAAGCTGCGTTCAAATCACTCGTGGATCGGCATTACGAGGATTAATTACCAAAACAACGGACCCGGATTTCCTGCAAAAGCCTTTCACATGAAGTTCCTACGCAAGGATGCTAAGTGGGCCCACCGATATGTTTGTGTGAAATCTATCCCATCCATCTTTTTTGAAAGATAATTTTAGGATGTGTGACTAAAAAATAGATGTATCAAGTACTCAAATGGGCCATACGAGAGGAAATAGTTGTTATTCAGTGAACACCATTGAAACATTTTTATGGCCATAAAATTTCTATATTAGGCTACATTTTTATGGCCATAAAATTTCCGTATTAGGCTACATTTTAGGCTATATTAGGCTATATTTGGAGTGACCTTATAAAGGGTTTGGATTGCATATAAACATCAAGGTGGGGCCCAGGAAGGTTTCAACGGTGAGAATTTATTTCCCCAATTTTCCCTCTCGTGTGACCCCTTTGAGTCTTGTATCCACCTCATTTTTTGTATAACGTCCTAAAAGGTGCTCGCAAAACGGATGGACGAAATAAGTTTCTCACATACATTGTACTGTGCCCCACCCGGAATCCTCAGGAACATCCTGCAAAATGCTTTCATAGGAAATCTTCGTCCACAACGCCACCTCTATGCCAGCATTATGAGCATTAATTACGCCAAATGGTAATATTTTGGGAACAGGTACCACACGCACTCCCACCTCAGATTTTTTCACAGGCCCATTCTTAAATATACATAAGATCCACTCCGACCATTAAACATGTAATCTAGCGATAGGCTCAAAGCAAAGAAATTAGGCTAATCACTGGTTCAGATGGGCTACACTAAATTTAGGAGAGAAACATCCGCTCTTTATTTTTTTTAGGGCCCATCGTAAAGAAAGTATGAAATCCGTTCCAGCTATTAGATATCACACCAAAATTAAGCCTCAGTCCCAAAAATGAAGTCCATGTATGATTCATGTCAACCACACTGATGGAAATTGTTTAGAGGGTGAACCTTTCCATGTACACTGTTTCTAATAATGTGATTCACCTTAACTAAGGATGGGAATGAAATTTAAGACCTTGATCTAACATGCGGTGACATACCTAATGGAAGGGGTTGATTTTACATTAACGCACTAATGGGCCCACTCAAGCTGTGGGCCCTTTTCCATGCCAAAATGTAATTAGTCTACCATGGAAGCATTTGCTTACATTAATTACAAGAGTTTTTTTTTTTTTTTTCATTAAATGTAGAATGGACTACACATTTATTATAAATTTGGACCATCCAACTAAAAATCAGATCTGTACATTAGATAAATTACATTATCAACTTGTTAGGGGCAAAAAAAAATGATGATCTTATGATCAAACATGTCAAATACTTATGAAGATAATGGGTTGTTAATAAAATACTCCAATGATCTAGATTTAACATGCACACTTGTACTTTTCTTAAAAGTGTAGTTTCTTAGTTTTTAGCATATAAGTTCTCCTTAGTGGATCCTAACTGATGAATGGCTTAGATCTTAACACATATGTCACTTTACATAACTATGACATGCATTCTAAAATTCCTCAATATAGGTATATGCAGGGGGGATGTTTTAATTAAACGCCCAGCTAGTTGGACCAAAACTCACGGTCCAACTAGTTGTGTGTGAGCATCTCTCTCTCTCTCTATATATATAGACACACACACCTCGGATTGCACATGCACCCAACACAAACCAACGCACGCCGTGGTGGGATTTCACCACTTAAAGGTTTCATGGGTTTCGAACTCAAGACCTCGCGTTGAAAGACGCAGGGACTGGAACTCCATAGGTTTGCACATCTTCCGCTTAAAAGCAGCAAGTTAAAACTGGCCGTCCAAACCGTGATGGGCGGACCATATCGGATCATCCTAATCGTTGCGTATTTTGAACCATGTCTTATCTAGAGTGGCCCACCGGATAGACTGTTTCATCAGATTTCTGGGCCCGTGGATGAATTAGACTCGGGGAGTAGAATCGGCTGTCAAGGAAACCGGA
Organism: Magnolia kwangsiensis; assembly: GCA_037074715.1. Classification (NCBI taxonomy): domain Eukaryota; kingdom Viridiplantae; phylum Streptophyta; class Magnoliopsida; order Magnoliales; family Magnoliaceae; genus Magnolia; species Magnolia kwangsiensis. The sequence goes on along the minus strand of CM073577.1, from coordinate 17,629,702 downwards.
CGGGCATTTTGGGGAGTGGGGAGTATGAGATACGCTACCGTGGATATGCACAGTATCCTCGGTTTTCATTTTGTACAAGTAGGGCCCATGGTCCAACAATCCAGACCATTGGTCTGATGGACTTCGCTTTGAACAGACAATATCCAAAGTTTACCTCGATAATAAAGTTCAACCTTTCATTTTGTGGCCTTCAGAGGGATGATTAAACGACAAATCCACAAATGGTCCACATGTAACAGGAGATCCAAGATTAATGGTTGTGATGTTCCAATGGTGATTTTAAAAAAAAAAAAATTCTTTTTTCTTTTTCCATGGGCTGTTGCATCTAACCAATGATCCGGATAGATGAACCCTGGGCCTCCCTAGTGGGATCCACGTTTCAAACGGACTGCAATCGCATCCTTACTATGTCTGGGCTGCAAACAGACTGTTAAGAAGAGAAACAGGCAAACCACACACTCAACTGAAAAATAAAAGACCAGGTTAGTGGGTAGGATCTTCTAATCTGGGAGATCCTAACATGCGCCATTCCACAACGGGCCCACCGACCAACGCTCTAGATTATCTGATCATGGGCCCACTTATACAATCTAAAAAATTAAATTAAAACTGTGCATCCTCGGCTCAAGGACCATAAAAAAAATATCTCTACCCGCTGATCTACTCCTATTTTAGCCCTCCATGCATTCAAAATTCCAACGCACATAAAATTTCACTCCGATTCTGTCCTCCACACCACCTGTTCACATTAGCAAAAGCCCCCAAGCAGAATCTAAAATACGCCAACAGGCTTAACCCTCACCCAGACGAGCCAACCCATGAATTGCTTTTCCCTCCAAATCTTGCCCTTTCAAAATCCCTATACAGCAGAAAATACAAACAATAGACATATCTATCATCCTTCACTCCCTCCAAAACCCAAACTCAAATCAATTTCAGCCAAATTCCGAAAAACCTATGAAGAATCTCCAAAATCCCCAAACACCCAACTGGTCCAAATCCACCCATCATCTTACTCCTCCCTCATCCAATCCTGCATTGATTCCAATAATTTCGATGTCGGAAAATCCATCCACGCCCGAATGCTATCGGATGGCTTCTGCCCCAACACATACCTCCAAACTAAGATCCTCATGCTCTATGTGAGGTCTGGCGATCCAGCTGATCTATCCATTGCACGCCACCTGTTTGATGAAATGCTTAATCGTAACACGACTACTTGGAACACCATGATTCTCGCTTATGCAAGGATGGAGGATCATGTACAAGTCCTAGAACTCTTTCATCAGATGCGAATGTCAGGAATCATACCAGATAAATTCACCTTCCCCAGTGTGGTCAAGGCCTGTGCTTCTCTGGAAGATGATTGTGGAATTCTGCAGGTTCATGGACTGATTCTTAAGACTGCTTGGAACTGTAATTTGGTTGTCGGCGGCGCTTTGGTTGATGGGTATGCGACATTTGGTTCAATGGAGGATGCAGAAGCTGCATTTGATGAGATTCATGGAGAGAATGTGATTGCTTGGAATGCAGTTATCAGTGGATATGTGAGGCTGACAATGTTGGAGGAGGCTTGGGCAGCTTTTCGTCGAATGCAGGGTCTTGGTGTGTGCCCTGACCATTTCAGTTTCGCTACAGCGGTAAGGATCTGTGGTGCTCTGAGATCAATATTTAGAGGAAAGCAAGTGCATGCGGAATTGATCCAATGCGGATTCGAGAGTGACGTTTTTGTGGGAAACTCTCTTATTGACATGTATGCGAAGTGTGGAGATGAGGAGGGATGTTTACTGGTTTTCAATTCAATGGCAGAAAGAGATCAAGTGACGTGGAACTCGATTATTTCTGCTCAAGCACAATTTGGGCATTTTGATGAGGCGGTGGTGCTGTTTAAGAAAATGAAGGAATCGGGTCATAAGAGCGATCATTTCAACTTAGGTAGCATTCTTATGGCTTGTGCTGGTTTGGCTGATGTTGAAATGGGCCACGAGTTGCATGGTTACTTGATCAGGAATAGGCTAGACATGGACATTGTTTTGGGTAGTGCGTTGGTAGACTTGTACTCGAAGAGTGGCTCCTTAGAAGCAGCACAGCAAACTTTCGATGGGTTGGTGGAGAGGAATGAGGTGTCGTGGAATGCACTGATTGCTGGGTATGTTCAGCAAGGGCAAGCAGCTGAAGCTCTTGAGCTTTTCCAAAGAATGAGACTAACAAATGCTCAGCCTGATCAATTTACATTTGCTAGCCTTCTATCTGCCGATCGAGGGAATGGCTATTGTGGGAAGCAAATTCATGCCCATGTTATAAGAACCCTCGACAGACAACATATAATTCTAGAAACAGAGCTGGTTCACATGTATGTTAGATGTGGAAACTTCAAGTTTGCGCTAGAGGTTTTTAATAGAATGGTAGAAAGGAATGCCTACTCATGGAATACACTGATTGTGGGATATGAACAAAATGGTGACCCCGAGGTAGCTGTGGAGCTCTTCCATCAAATGCAACTAGAGGGAATAAAACCAGATTGTTTTTCTCTGGCCAGCATGCTCTCCACAAGCACAAGCCTTTCGGATGCAAACAAGGGAAAGCAAATTCACGGTTTTGTAGTAAGAAATGCACTTGAAAGGGATAAGGTTCTAACATGCATGCTTGTTGATATGTACTCAAAGAGTGAAGTCATGGATTATGCATGTAAGGTTTATGACCGAACGAGTAGAAAGGATGTCATCCTCCACAATGTAATGATTTCTTCATTTGTTAGCTGTGGTGCAATCAATGATGCAAGGCGGGTATTCGATTCGATGGAAGAAAGAAGCACGGTCTCATGGAATTCCATGATTGCAGGGTATGCAAAGTGTGGGGTCTCCGATCAAACGTTCGAACTCTTCAAAATGATGCAGGAACAAAGCATTGAGATTGATGGGTTGACACTGGTCACCATGATCGACCTGTGTGCTGACATACCAGCTCTTGAGCAGGGGAAACAGCTGCATGCATGCATGATCAAGAAGGGATTTAGGCATAGTTCGGTAGTCTTGGACAGTTCATTGGTTGATATGTATGCAAAAGGTGGTGATATTGAAGAAGCAAGGAGATTGTTTGATATGATGAATGAAAGAAATAACATCTCATGGAATGCGATAATCGCTGGGTATGCAAAACACGGCCATATAGAAGAAGTCCTTACCCTCTTTGATCAAATGCAGAAGGATGGGATATACCCAGATGAGGTAACCTTTCTTTCCGTTCTTTCAGCTTGTAGCCACACAGGAATGGTAGAAGAAGGATTGAAAATTTTCGTCTCCATGTTAAAAGAACATGGCATTGAAGCAAGAGCAGAGCATTACACTTGCATGGTCGATCTGCTTGGGCGGGCTGGGCACCTAGATGAAGCAGAAGAAGTTATCAGGAGGATGCCCATCAAGCCTGAGGTGTCTACATGGGGGGCACTGTTGGGAGCTTGCAGAGTTCATCAAAATGTGGAGTTGGGACGGATTGCTGCCAAACAGCTCTTCAAATTAGACCCAAAAAATCCCGGACACTACGTTTTGATGTCGAACATTTATGCAGCGGCAGGGAGGTGGCAGGAGGCTGAGGAAGTGAGAAGTTCAATGAAAGCCAGGGGTGTAGCAAAGGATCCAGGAGTTAGCTGGATTGAGATTGATAATGAGATCCAGACCTTCCATGCTGGGGACCAGTCACATCCCCAAACAGATGAGATTTATGCTATTTTGAAACATTTATCAGCTCGTATGAAGGACATGGGGTATGTTCCAGACACCAAATTCATCCTTCGGGATGTAAAGGCCTTCAAGGAAGATTACCTGCTTCAGCACAGTGAAAGATTAGCAATTGCTCTGGGGCTCATTCGCTTACCTGAGAATTGTGTGATCCGCATCTTTAAAAACCTGCGCATCTGCGGTGATTGCCATGCTGCAATAAAGCTCATTTCCAAGATCACGGAACGCAAGATTATTGTCAGGGACACCAAGAGATTTCACCATTTTGAGGACGGGCTGTGTTCTTGTGGGGATTACTGGTAGCTGCAGTTGTTGAGGTGTAAGGGTATGAGATAGTAAGACATCAAACAATTTTTAAAGAAACTGATTATTATTCTATACAAATAGGAGTTTCTCTAACAGTATTTCAACATCAGAGTATGTCTCTTAGAGCTTTGCCAGGGCCACACACTTGTGCAATAAAGCTCACGTACATGCCACATATGCGCCAGCATAGCACAAACTGCACCACTATAGTGATGTCCTAGCCCAAGAATCAGTTTGATTCACTGGACAGGTGGGCCACAGTAAAACAAACTTATGGCTATGAGAAATTGGCTGAAGTTTTCTAATCCATCCACCTGTTTCCTACATTGGAGCTTACATGCTGAGTGGACCAGATTTTTTTTTGGGAAAACATGTACGAGGTTGGACCAACCTGATGGATGGATTGGATCTCAACCTATGTGCCAAGCCGGCCAATGTGTGGCATGTACATGATCTTTATTGCACACAATTGTGCAGAGCTCCATCTCTCAATCCAACACAAAATAAAGAAGCTTCCCCAACAGAAAATATGAGTAAAACATACTGGCAAAAACAATCAGCCAGAAATGCCATGTGCACAATTTCATTTGTTATTAGCACCTAAGGGGACAATGGCTTCCGATGTAGAAGTGTACTTCATGAGAAATGATAGGGTCCTTACAGCAGAAATATAGTCACCTAATCTGCACAGCCCATAAAGTTGGGCTCGTGATCCAATCTGTTGATCTGACGGACCAAACTATGGATGGGCGCTGTGCTTCAAAAACTCCCAAATTGGAAGATCCTAAATCTTCTATCATTAGCATACACATGGAAGATTCAGAGAAAATAAAGGTCCAGAAAATAGGTCAGATTGTACCATAGCTGTCAAGCGAAAGGTGCAGACTAAAATGTCCAGAAACACCATTACAAGGAAAGTGCATTTAATAGGAACAGAAGTATATGGTGGCAAGCAGAATGATACATTCCTGCACATGCAATTAAGGATACACATAAACATATGATAAATGAATGCACGAAGTAATTTCATAAGGAAAAAGGCCTCTAAAAAGAAGCACGATTTATTATTCCCATTAATTGCTATGATTTAAGTCGAATATTGTGATGTATTTAATCTTTCTAGGGTCTGTTTGGATTTGTGAAAAGCAGAGTAAAGGAAATCAAATTTCTTGGGAAACTCTATTTCCAGGAAATTGTGGGAAAGAAAACATTTTTCCTTGTTTAGCTCTCAACAAGATTTTCCTAAAATTTTAGGATCTATAGTCAAATTTGTTGCTTGGCAAAACAAAATTTCCTTGGGAAAAAAATTCTAGGCAGTCACTGTCATGTGCCAGAATAGCACGTGGCACATGCAGCATATGTGAGTGCTTGAAGTTGAATTGTGGCAATCGCGGCACATATGAGGTGCTTGAGGCTGTACGGTGGTACATGTGGCACAATACACACATTAGCACTGACACATGTAGGCACTGAAGCTAGATGGCATAACTTATGCACATTGGCACCATTGGCACACGTGGCATATTTGGAGCAATTAAAGATGGACGACAGCACATGTGGCACATTTGATGCAAGTGAGGTGCTTTGCACATGTGGCGCCACAGAAGATGAATGGTGGTACGTGTGGCCCATTACCATAAGTAGGGTGCGCTAGAAGATGGTGGTGTGTGGCACATTAGCACACGTGGGATGCTTTGCACATGCGGGGTGCAAGAGAAGATGAATGGTGGCACATGACATAGTGGCACGTGCGACAATAATGAAAGATGGACAATGGCACAGTTGACACATTGGCAACTGCGAAATGATTGAAGATGGATGGTGGCACATTTGGATTTAACCATTGCGAAATTCATTTTCCTTCCATCATTGGAAACTGCCTTTCTTAGGGGTGGTGGGAAAATAAATTTGTTCGTCTTCCAACAAAGGAAGTGAGAAAAGTGTTCCCCACAAATTCCATAAAGAAAGGCATGACAAGAAATGGAAAGTTAGTTTCATGGGAAACAATGTTTCCTTTCAGTTTGATGAATCCAAACAGGCCCCTAATCAAAATAGTTACTGTCACACAAACTGCAAAATGGAAGTATTGGCAGAAATTTTCCAGTGAGTTGCAATAAGCATGATACAGTAATGCTGCTTTGTTCTTTGCAAAATTTAACTTGAAAAATGTTAGGAGAAAAGAAAAGGCCAGTTCACTTTCTCTCATGCTTCACAGAATATGAAATATTTATGAATATTATTCTTTCACCATGGTTCTCTTAAGACAGAAACTAGCCTTGCGTATTACACAAGAGAGTGTGATTTTAGCATTGCCAATCAGAGAACATAACATTATCTGTTCATTCATGCAATGCACATTATCTTGAGCTAAGGAACACATGAGAACTTCCACACATGAAGGGAAAAAAGATGAGGAAAGTCAGAATGGCTCAAAAGGTATAGGACTCATTAGTGTTTCTTCGAGCTCTCGGAAACCTTGGTAGACAGCCTCAGTCTCGCTTTGTGGAAGGGCCAACCGCCGCACCTCAGTCATATACCTGATATTGCAAATTCAACATGAAACTCGGAAAGGGACAATGCAAAAAGAGTGACAAAGGAAAATGAAAATGACCAGTGTAGCTCATCATGGTAGCCAAGGCACCTATGTCATGAGAAAAATATCTAAGAATGCAATAAATCTCAAATAACAAAACAAAATACCATATTGACAAATACCTGACAAGGATATGGGCAACAAATGCAGTCATACTGTTAATATTGAAGTTCAAATCTCGCTACTTTCAAGATTGACTTGCTGACAAAAAAATTGGGGGGAGAATAACTTCCAGTGAAGAGACTAAGATCAGGATTCAACTTAAAGGTGAAGATGGCAGAGGCGATCAGGAAGTTCTCTTTTAGTAGAACATTTCCCCAAGAAGTGGCAAGAGGTAAGGATCTTTGGTGGTTTCGGCAAACAGGGGTTGTCATCCAACGCCTGAAGCATTCGGCAGTCTTATCTTCAGTTCAACTTTTGTAAGGTCCAACTCTAAAGGGGAGCTCATCAAGCGATAGCTGAATGACAAGCAAATGGTTGAACTTCAGAAGATTGGCGCTGCAATGTGCTAAATACAGGTCAGAGGTGTTGCAGAGAAAGGCTTCAGAGGTTTTGGTTCCACACCCAGAAGTGGTCCCTGCTGATGTAAAGATCAAATCCTGGTAGAGGTGCTCCTGGGGGTAAGCTTATGCATAGGGAGGAAAGAAAATTGATCATCCAAGTGGAAGAGGGATGAACATATAGAGATGTGATGGGGTTGCTAATAGAAAATGGTCCTGCATTGGCTTTCCGTTCTGGTGTCATCGCAGCAGTGGCCATTGAATCAGTGGACCATCATAAAATCACAAAGATTGATAAATCAGATGTGGCACAAAGGAAGATTCTGGACTGATTTTTATTTTTATTTTCTCTTAACCAATTCAGATTCTGTTTAGATTCAGGAAGTAGCCAATAGGGCAAGTCTTAGGACCTAGGTAGGGGTTGTTGAAACACAAATTTTCAATTAATTTGCCAGTTGTGCAACCCCAAAGTGATTCCAAGAGAATGATGGAATCCAGAATCTGAAATGGTCGGTGGTCACAACTTGGTGAATCAGCAAGTTGATTCAGGTTTTATGGCAATCCCAAACATGTGCGGCATGTGCAGGACTGCTGAGGAATCTGGGAAATCAAACATGTTCCTACACTGTTTGGTTGTGCAGGCTGTTTGGGAATATTCTTCTGGCAGTCGTACAAAATCACCTTATTTGCCTATGGAACAGATTTTAAGGTTATTGTGAATTGGCCTTGTTATAGTATATATGGGCCTGGTGTGGGACCCCCGGTTTGGTTGTGGGCCTTTGGGCCTACTGTTTTTTTTTCTTCCTGTTTTCACTTTTGCCCTTTTACTTGGGGGTATTCTATGGAGGAGAAGCCTTCTCTTGAGAAGAATCATGCATGGGAGAGTCACCTATTGGGAAGACTCTGGCAGATTGTCACTGGTTACATGCTCTTCAATACTACCTGATGGTAGTATAGCCAGTTATAAGGCCTGTCTAGTAGCTGAAGGGTTTATATAGACATATGGTGAGGGTTATTCTGAAACCTTTACTCTTGTTGCTAAGATGAACTCAGTTCACGTTATCATTTCTCTTGTTGCTAATCTAAAATGGTCATTACATCAGTTGATGTTAAGACTGCATTTTCAAATGGTGATTTGAGTGAGGAAATTTATATGCCTCCTCGTCCTGGTTTTACTCAAAAGGAAATAAGGTATGTTATCTTAGAAAGGCAATATACGGTTTCCAACAGGTCCGTTGAGCTTGGTTTGACAAATTTATTAGGGCCTTGATTGGTACTAGATTTACTCGCACTCAGTCAGACCACTCAATGTTCGTCAAGCAGCTTGTGCAAGACATTGTCATTGTTAGTGTATGTGTGGATGATATTATTGTTATAGGTGATGATGCCAGTGGGATTTCTGACTCGAGGGTCTACCTTAGCAATTTGACATCAAGAATTTGGGGCTGCTCAAATATTTTATTGGCATTAAAGTCTCTTGTTCAAAGAAGAGTATGGTTTTGTCTCAACAAAAATATGCTCTTAATTTTTTTACTTCAACTGGTAATCCCAGTATCAAACCCTTTATTCCCCATTAGAGCTTAATAAGAAACTTTGGAATGATAACAGGGACCTTAATGATCCTTGCATGTATTAGTGCCTAGTTGATTAGTTGATATATTTAACCATTACTCATCTTGACCTATCTCATTCAGTCAGTCCAGTAAGCCAGTTTGTGCATGGCCCTTGCTCCAATCATCTAGAAGTTGTTCGTCACATACTTCACTACAACAAGTCTTCGCCCGGACATGGCATTCTATTTAGTTGTTATAATCATCTAAATATTAAAGGTTGTTCAGATGCAAACTAGCCAGGATCTTCCGACGATCGTCTTTCTATGATAGGGTATTAGTTTTTTGGGAGAAAAGCTTATTACATACGAGACTAAGAAGCATATTGTTATGGCAAGATTCAGTGTTGAGGCAGAATATCGAGTTGTGGTGAATAATGCATGTGAGATCTTGTTATTGAAAAGCTTTATTGTTGAGTTGGGATTTATTGTGACTACTCATATGCCCCATGTACTATAACAATCAGGCTATAATTCATATCGCTTCCAATCCCCTTTTTTCATAAGCGCACAAAACATATTGAAGTATATTGTCATTGTTATTCATGAGA